>OZ038518.1:18853334-18943334 GCA_964036315.1 Acanthosepion esculentum
AAGGCGTTAAAGCCACTAAGGCACAAGGGGTTATTATACGTGGAAGAATTAGAAATAGAATCATTACTAAGGAGCGAGAATAATAGAAGAGGAATTAATCAGTGAGACAGTAGATAGCAATTGACATTGCATATGCATTTGTGCAGATTAAAGTTGTCGGGAAAGCATGGAATTCCAGAAGAGAGAAGTGCGAGAGAAGAAACTGTAAGCATAGAACTTGCGGTTACATTTAGCCAGATCAACTGGAAATTGATGAGATCTGGGCGCCTCTCTAGTACTGAGCTCAAATTTAAAAAATCGATGTACTATAGCGAAGAACTTCTAAAAACAATTACCATGAAAGTATTTATATAAACGGCAAAAAGAAGCAACTTTACGGTGGTGGGAAAGGGACTGAAAGAGCTTCTTTTCACGCACTGCTTGCCTGTGGAAATCCCTTCCTCATATCCATACAATCTATCTATCTATCTATCTATCTATCTATCTATCTCTCTCTCTCTCTCTCTCTATATATATATATATTATGTGAGATGAAAAATAAAAAATAAGAAATGGGACAATCACTAAACAGACCAACCGGTTTCGTTCCCTAGCTTATCAAGATCAACGGGGAACGTTTATTTTATAATAAATAACTTATTGATGACACAAACAATCTTCATACAATTAAAACATTAAAAGTGAAAATGAATAATCTGTATGAAGGAAATATATATATATTCTTCAACCGAATATATATATATTTTTCCGCCAAAATAAATAAGAAAAAAAAAAGATAAAAAAAGAAAAAAATGATCTATATATAGCAGGAAAATAGAGATGGAAGAAGTGGGGAATAAGAATAGAGAACGCTAGAGCGTAATAATATGGAGGCCAAGGAGGCAGTCTCTTTGTTTGCAAAGAGACGGTCCCCTTGCTCGTATATACAGTGATTCAAGCGCTCTTAGATGAAATAGAGAGTGCGAACTAGCTAGCACCGCGAACAAGTTCGGACTAAAATTGGTTGCTCACACTCTGCTATTTATCAGGTGTTGAGTGATGGCTGAACCGGAAGTATTCACCAGTTGGCTACTACTGGCTTCCGGATTCAGGACTCTTAAAGGGACATGCTGCCTGATCCTACAATCCAATCGCTGGGTCGTTCTTCCTATGTAGTTGCTACCACAGCTACATTTAAATGTGTAAATAACAGAGGAGGCATGATGCGGAGGAAGATCCTTGCGCATAGACGGGAAGGCAGTACGGGTCGCAAAATGAACTCTCAATTGAGCCGAGAAATAACAATTTTGGACAACAGACAGGATTCGCTTGGCCAAAAGCGAATCCTGTCTGTTGTCCAAAATTATATTATATATATAATTAAGTAATTTATCGAGTGTAGAAGAAACCTCAACAGGTTGCAAAAAGCACTGGACGGCCGTTTCGTCCTATTTTGGGACTCATCAGCAGTGAGCATCCACTACCGAGTATTGAAACCCGTTACGTTACCAGGAAAACGTCATACCAGCTATACCAACGGGTCTCGGTGACGAAGAGGTAGCAAATTACACTCGATATAGCACCGTGGTGGAACTCATCGGAGTTTCCCTTAGGACTGTGCGCCCATGAGCCACGAATACTATCGTCAAGCCGCTCCATCCAGAGCATTAGAAGGCGGTTCAAGCAAGGATATACAAGTGATAGAAATTATCAGGAGGATTTGAGATAATTATAATTAAGTAATTCATCGAGTCTAGAAGAAACCTCAACAGAATGCAGAAAGCACTGGACGGCCGTTTCGTCCTATATTTGGGACTCATCAGCAGTCCGCATCCACTACCAAGAATTAGAAGCCGGTTCAAGCAAGGATATACAAGTGATAGAAATTATTAGGAGGATTTGAGATAGTTATTATCAAGTAATTTATCGAGTCTCTATATATAAATTTCCAAGAGGATAGAATCCAGGTAGAACTTAATGTCCAGGACAGAGTCGGAATATAATATAAAATGCTGAAACTCTAATATTCTTTTGAATTTGTAGGTCTGATGGATTGTATCGTGATTACGATTCCAATATAATAAATTATAACCATGGAATATTAGTGTTTGAGCCTTATATATATATATATATATATATATATATATATATATATATATATATATATATATATATATATATCGGCGTAACTTCATACACCCACAAGTACCTTTTCTCTCCCTCTTCCTTTGCCTATATCTCTTCTCTGTACACCAACACAAATAACAGAAAACCCTAGCCAGCCCCAACAACCCTAACCTCCTTTTCACCTACAGTTCCTCCTGCCCTAACTAATCACCCAGACCACTGAGCCTTGTACCTCCCAACCACCTATCCCCATATCGTGAAAGACGTCAACCCATCGCCCGACCAATCAATCCGCCCTACAAGAACAGCCGCCACCCCCATTTCGAAACGGATTACGCGCAATAACAACAGCTGTTTTTGGAACAGCGTTCGGTTGGGGTACTTGGTCGCGAAGAAATCTTTACATTACATAAAGACATTGATGCGACACATTCTAATCACATTCATTTTCAAACTAGATGCCCGCTAAGCGACACTAGAATGCCAACGATGTTTCGGGACTCGCGTAAAGGAAGTAAATGTCACGCAATGACGTCTTGTGGTAAAGGCATGAGTCCGTTTCTCCCTGGGTTAAGTAACTTTTTTTTGACACTGGCTTACTGCGATGTTTGAAAGCCACCAGAACGACACGCTTGACAAAAAACTTTCCTCCATAACGAAACATTTCGGCAGTATATGAGCATTGATCATTTCTTCCTCTATGTGGCGTGTCCCTTCAGGACGTGGACGATCATGGCTCTCCACAATTTCCTGTTCTTTCTCGGTGTTAATAAATTTTGTCTTTTTGTTATCTCTCCTAAACCTTTTTTTTGCCTTTAATTTATACAAACTCTTCTTCTGTACGACTTGTTCCTTCAGGAGGTAGTCGATGATGGCTCTCCACAATTTGCTGTCCTTTGTAGCTCTTGAATTTTTTCTTTTCGTTATCTCTCCCAAAACTTATTTTGTCATCCATTTACACAAAATCTTCTTCTATATGACTTGTTCCTTCAGAACGTTGACGATCATGGCTCTCCACAATGTCCTCTCTTTTGACCGTGTTTATAGCTGTAAAAAAACCCTCGGACATATGACAAGACGACGTGGTTCGAACAGAAAATGATCGTGAGATCTCCCAACAAATTTAAACGAAACGGAATATATATATATATATATATATATATATATATATATATATATATATATATATATATATATATATATATATTCAAATATATATATTCAAATATATATATATATTCAAATATATATATATATTCAAATATTCATACATGTTTCATTAAATAATATAGATAAGTGCTGTCTATATATTTTATGTAAGTTCTTTTCATATCGTCTGATAAGCTTAATAACATTATCATTAAACGAAGAAAGAAAATCACAATATTGATACATATTTTTTAATCCAATCTAAGCTTTCGGCTTACATAAGCCATTATCAAAGATGACAATTACACAATATATTTAAGCAATACACGAACAAGAAATTGATGATAGTCTTGTTTGTTTACATGGATGATTTCCAAGCAACGATAAACACATGCATATAAAACGCTGAAAGCGTAAATCGCACAACAGCTCATGACGTCACACATGACCACGCGAGAGTGAATCCGATGAGTATTGAGTATGGAAAGCTGTTGGTATGAACCAATGGCTTCTGTTACTAATTATACGCATTTAAGGATATTTGTGGAGATTTCATAGTTTATTTTTTCAGGTTAGGTTTCAACTGTTTTATGTATATAGCTTCAAGAATTTTTAGTTTTTGTTTATTGATTTCATGTTTAAGTATAGTTGTGTTTTCGACGAGGATTTTCCGGAATGATATATAAGGCTAAGAATAATGGAAGCCTTATTAATAAAAGCAAAAGAACAACACTCAATAATATTAACTATGAACATGGACACGATATCTTGACCGTGTTTCGAAAAATGAAAACATTATATAAATACATATATGCAAGAAACTATTTCTTATTTGACAGTTAAAATATTTAATCCTTGAAAATAGGTAATTTTATACTCGAAAGCGCTCGGCAAAAAAGAGCATTCGGACAGTTTTTATATAATTTATCATCCGAAAAGAAAAAAATTATAAGATTCACATGAGAAATTGTATAAAAAACTAAATAAAAGTACCTTCTCTGTCGTATTCAATGAAATGAGCATGAAAGAAGATTTGCTACCTAAATACACAAATATATATATATATATATATACGATTGCACTAGCATGAAACAGACTGTCGCTTCGAAGTGTTGACTTCTATGTTCACTTTTATACTTACACACGCTCTGTCTCTGATATTGAGCACTTTATCCCATAAATATAGCACACTTTAAGACTATATTCTTCTTTATATATATATATATATATATATATATATATATATATATATATATATATATATATATTATGGATTAACTGATTTAAAAATATTGTTCCTTCGCTACACAGGAATTACCATGTTTCAAAAACCGAAGCTAAAAGCTTCAATTTTAATTATATAATTAAATTAAAAGCATTAGTTCTGTTTCATCTTCAAGCGAATTTTGGAATAACTTATTTTTAAATATATATATATATATATATATATATATATATATATATATATATATATAAAAATAAAAAGGAAAGAACAGTAAGATATAAAATCCGGTGTTCTTATAGATATTTTTATTTTTACACAATAGTGCTCAATGTAAATTTAAATTTACAGAGCATTAATATTATAAATTAATCGATTTGAAATATGGTTTTACCGCTACACAGTGATAACCATGTTTCAGAAATGGAAGCTAAAGCCCCTGAATTTAATTTTGTTATTAAGCCAAAGACATTAGTTCCATTTCCTCATCAAGCGAATTTTGGAGTAACTTACTTTTTAAAATTTACGGTTGTTAACGGCACTGGAAAGATTCATAATTGAGGGTTTCCAAGGTTACCGATAAATCCATTCATCTAGACAAGGGGTGGTAGAGGGTTCAATTTTTAATTTTCGTTGTATCAGTTAATAGTTACATTTGAAAGCGGGGTTATGTTTAGGGATGGGTAGGGATGTATCTTTTAACAAATTCTGACATCCGCTAAATTCATGTCATCTGTTTTTTTTTCTAACGGCAAAAATTCTTATGGTATTTTTTCTATTTGTATATTTAAAGATTTTGAGGGACTGTTTAGGCTAGAATATGTTTTATTCACCTTTCTAAAAAATTATTTTCAATATTTAATATACTATACTTCTTATTAAAACCAAGTAAATGTATTAGGATTACTTACAGTATTTAAAATTATTTATTCTTATCGAGTATAAGTAAATATTATTTTATTTTATTTTATGTAAACTTTATTACCATGACGGCAAAGGTGGTTAAATTATTTCACTAATTCAGTAAACTTTTATTTATAAATTTAGTAATATAAATTTCCCCATGTATGTACAAAGGACATTTAATGTTCAATATTATATTCTAACTTATTAATTTCATTTGACTTTAGGTGTTCACTTGGATTCTTCTCAGTGTTTGAATTGCTTTGAGAGAGGTGTTATGGTTAGAGTACGTTTTATTTAATTACAATTTTAGAAGATGTTTAGGTTAGAATCTGTTTTATTTAATTTCAATTTTAAAACATTTTAAAAATTCTACTTTCAAATTTAACTTTTAAATTTAATCGGCTATATTTCTTTATAAACCAAGTAAATGTAATAGAATTACTTACATTATTTAAAATTATTTATTCCCATCAAATATGAGTATGCATAATTATCAGGTAATTTTTTTTTTTTTAATTTATTTAAAGATTATTTAAAGAAAATTTTTGGTAATGACGACATAAAATAGCTATTTCATTTCTCTGATTCAGTAAATTTTTATTTTTTATTTTTTATTTATATATATATATATATATATATATATATATATATATATATATATATATATATATATTAAATTTTTATTTTTTATATTTATATTTAATTTACATATATATATATATATATATATATATATATATATATATATATATATATATATAATGCTAGTAGTAATTTATTGAATAAAATTAAATAATAGTTAGCTAAATTTCATTTTTAATTGTTTGTAATCAAATATAATTATATTCATTTGTTCAGTAAGTTTTTTTTACTAATCCATAAAATCTGTCCTCAAATACCAGCCGCACTCTGTATAGAAAAATTTATAGAACTTGTGTTCACTTATTTTCCGTTGGATCATTTCATATTCACGGACAAGCTTTTTCGTCTCATTATTAAAGGAAGAGAGAAAATTACTGCGTTGATACATATTATTTATTCCGAATACTGTCGACATTATCATCATCAAGTTATTGTTTTTCAAGACAAATATAGCAGTGTTCATCTTTTTCAAAGATAAAATTGCTGTGTTCATCTGAAATTAAAATTTTATAAGTGAAGGGAAGAAACTAAATAATAATTCATAAACTAGAAAAATCTTGAAGCTATCTATATTAAAAGAATTGAAACCAAGCGTTCATAATAATAATTATAAATACTGCACTAATATTTTAAAATGTTTACAGTTTAAAATACCGAGGTTTGTACCAATAGGGCTTAATATTTATTTTTTTTTAAATCCACGACAACGTTATAACTTAGTTATCTCCCATGAATCGTTACTTAAACTCTAATCGCACTAAACTCAGTCTTCTTGACTTCGCGGAAGGCTACGCACGAAGGATATGCTACAGCAGGCCTCACTCGAAATTATAACTGTGTCAGTGGCAGTCGGTTGCAGTTTCATAACTGGATTCTTCCATATGTTCCATAGAGGAAGGTCATTAAATTAAGTGTGCTGGTCACTTTTTGACGAGTTGAGGTCCAACTTAAACAAATTCACGCCATCAACACATTCTTCTACTCTGATTTTCTTTCAGCTCTAGCCAACACTTGGAAATCCAAACGGCGATAGGGAGTGAGTGACGGGAGCAGGTTTTGGTGAAACTGGAAGCTTCTAGTCCTGAATCGGGACGTTGGCGGCGAATTTAGTCATCTACGCCCTCATCATAAAAGAAAGCAATCAGCAAAGAAGAAATTAAATTCTTAAGAGTCGAGAGAAAACCGACGACGACGACAATGTAACATTTTCATTGGTTCGTTTGAACGGGGCTAGCCTTGATTTTCTCTTTTAGATCAACCTACGTCCCCTCGGTGTGGTTTCCTGCGGAGCCCTCCCCCTTGGCTAGGTTAGACAAACTTTTGTGTACCTTGTTAATGTGAGTAAGTGTTAATCCAGGCCTGTTCCCGGCTGCCTCTTTGGTTATGATCCAAGTCGAGATTCCCAACCTCCTCAGTTTGTTTTTTGGCCCTCTTTTTATCTCGACTGGGTCAGCTTTTTATTCCCCATGTCCGTCTATATTTTCACCTTTCGCCCTCCCTTAATGAGAGAGCTTCTTGATTTTATCCCATGGGCAGAATACAGCGGCCTCCTAGTTTTTTGAGGGTTAGGGTTAAGAAGCGGTCAACAGAATTAAATTCTTGGATAAAGTCGACAATGACGGCTTTGAGAGCGTTAAAAGTAAAAACAGAGTTCGCAACTCAAGTGCAATCAGACTTACCATAAACCCTACCCCTAACCCTACCATAAAGGCAAGAGCTCCATTTTTTATCAACTGTAATTGTATTGGGTGTTCTAATAACTTGGACCGATTTCAAATGTGAATTAAGTTTAAGCGTCTAATGATTTTGTTCTTTTACTTTCAGATTTAACAACTTAAGTCTTTGGCAATTTCAACCATGGAAAGATTAACAATCAAACAACGTGTTAAAGTTGTCGAAGCCTATTACAAAAATGGACGTTCAAACAGAATTTGAATGAGAACTTCCCAGGTCGCATAAACTCTCGAAACAGCGAAGTCAATTGGTCACCACGATCGTGCGACTTGACTCCTTTAGATTTCTTCCTTTGGGGTCATCTCAAAAGTAAGGTCTATGCCAACAAGCCAACAACAATTCAACAGCTGAAGGATGAGATTATAAGGCATATTGGTAAGATCGAGGAGCAACTATGCAGAGACGTCATCAAAAACTTTTACCATCGAGTGGAGGTGTGCCACCGAAGCCTTGGCGGACATTTGGGAGTTATTATTTTTCACCCATAATTGCCACGACTTAAATAACATGATCCAATAGAGAAATAAATAAATTTTCACCAATAACACTGATTTATTTACTGCTGACTCTGATCCGTCTTAATGAAACACCCTTTATATATAATCCGTCTTAATGAAACACCCTTTACATAGGTTCCTCCAAAGATTCGCTCACAAAATGGGCATACATGATTAAAAGAATCCCCCAAATTTAATAAAAACAAATTTTTATCGTCAAAATCTTTAATTTATTACGAAGTGGAAAGACCAAACAACTTTTTATTTATTGAATTATATATTTTATTTCTTTTTAGAATCTTCAAAATTTTGGTTAAAAATTTAGTTTTTCTTACGCCAGCGAGAGACCATAACTTAGTATAGAAGATGTTAAAGTTATCGAAGCCTATTACGAAAATGGACGTTCAAACAGAAATACACTTCGCGATTTTTTTTGGTCAAAGTAATCGATCAACCGAGAGTGCAAGTGGAAAAATTGTTCGAAAATTCAAACAAACTGGGTCGGTTGCAGATGTGGAAAACACCATTACGTGTTCGTTTACGCCGTTCAGCTGAAAACATTGCTGCAGTGCACGGGAATGTGGCCGAAAATCCAGACCCCGCTATTCGTCACCGCGCGCAGGAATTGAACCTCTCCACAACAACTTTACATCCATCGAATTATAGCAAAAGATTTGTCTCTACATGTTTACAAAATTCAATTGACACAAGAACTGAAACCTGCTGACCATTTGGAGTGCGTACATTCATCAATTGGGTGTACAAGCAAAGACAAGCCGACAAAAAATCCTCTTCAGTGATGAGGCCCATTTTCATCTTGGTGGATTCGTTAATAAGCAGAATTTTCACATTTGGGCTGATGAAAATTCAAGGAAGATTGTTGAAAAGCCACTGAATCTACAAAAGGTCACTGTTTGGTGTGCATTTTTTTGCTAGCGGAATCATTGGACCGTATATTTATAAATTTGAACGGCCATTTTCGTAATAGGCTTCGATAAATTTAACACGTTGTTTGATTGTTAATTTTTCCATTGCGTCGTGTCACACACTTTTTTTTCTAAGATTGATTTTAAATCATTGTTATAATTTGTGGAGAAAAAAATGACACATTTCAATATTAATCAATGATCTTGCAAATGTGACCTCCATCTTCTGGATTTCTCCTTCCATATTTTGGATAGGAGTGATTCCCTTGTTCAAATTTAAATTTAATTTAAATCAAAGGGAAGGAAATCAGTGCTGGGGTTATGATCCCCAGGGAGATCCTTTGATCAAAATAATCATGCCGCTGTGATCCCCATCTGTCTTTTTCCTTCTATGTTTTGAACAGTATTAATCCCTGGTTCGAATTTAAATTGAAATTAAATCAAAGGAAAAAAATCACTGAGGGGCTGTGCTCCTCCCCGGGACCCCCTTTGATCAAAATAAAATATACTTATCCGAGTAGTCTGAGTAATGTAGAATATATATGGTTATGGGGTGGGGTCTATCTACAAAATTCTCGAGTTCGATAACAAATAGATAGACAGAGGCTACAACGATCTTATGTAAGCCGAAAGCTTAGATTGGATTAAAAAATATGTATCAATATTGTAATTTTCTTTCTTCGTTTAATGATAATGTTATTAAGCTTATCAGACAATATGAAAAGAACTTACATAAAATATATAGACAACACTTATCTATATTATTTAATGAAACATGTATGAATATATATATATATATATATATATATATATATATATATATATAGGGTATATATATCCAAGTTCAAATCCCAGTTTATTGTGTACACTTTCGCGCTAATGGCTTTTGGAAAAGGCATGCGTCCATTATTCCCTTATCCTTGGTTATAAGTTAAATAGATGATTAGATTGGGATCACTGGACTTATATATATATATATATATATATATATATATATATATATATATATATATATATATATATATATATTAATCAAACCTTTCATATGTACCTATAAATAAAATCAAGACAATAAACTTCCACATCATATATTTACTCATTCATTACAAATAATCTCTATGTATGTATGTATGTATCTATGTATGTATGTGTGTATGTATGTATGTATGTATGTATGTGTGTATCTATCTATCTATCTATCTATCTATCTATCTATCTATATATATATATATATATATATATATATATGTCAACGTAAGTCTGTTCATCTCTATCTTCAAAAATATCATTATCTATCTATCTATCTATCTATCTATCTATATATCTATCTATATATCTATATATCTATCTATCTATTTACATGTCGGTTCATATCTATCTACGTGAATCTATCTATCTGTCTATCTAACTATATATCTATCTATCTATCTATCTATCTATCTATCTATCTATGATTGTTCCTATCTATCTATCTATCTATCTATCTATCTATCTATCTATCTATCTATCTATCTATCTATCTATCTATGTATGACTGTTCCTATCTATCTATCTATCTATCTATCCACGTGATATATAATAAATTGATAGAAAAACATTGAATTGGATTGAATTAGACAGTCATTGACCTGAAAAAGAGAAAAAAAATATTTTGACCGGTGAAGAATTTCTCTTTTCATTCCTCGATACATGTGGTCCTTTTTATACACGCTGTTTGTTTTTGAATGTCACCCACCCCCTTATCTGATGCAGACTACGGATAATTCAGACGAGCCTGTTTATTTTTAAGACATATATATATATATATATATATATATATATATATATATATATATATATATATATATATGTGTGTGTGTGTGTGTATGTATATGTATGTATGCGTGTGTGTGTTCATATTACTTATAAACAATCTTCTGTTCACTATGGGAGTAAACAATTTTACGATATACATGTGTACACGGATTTACGTTTACACACACACACACACACACACACACACACACACGAATAAATCTCTATACACAAGCCCATAAAGATTCTCAGAAATATATAAGCGCTATTCTCTAAATTATATATATATATATATATATATATATATATATGTAAGTATATATATATATATATATATATATATATATATATATATATATGTAAGTATATATATATGTATATATATATATATATATATATATATATGTAAGTATATATATATATATATATATATATATGTAAGTATATATATATATATATATATATATATATATATATATATATATATATAAATAAGACTTGTTTACAGTTTATACCGATAAAACACGTTACTTTGCTCGACAAACATCCCACCACAAAATACCGAAATAGACACATATGTATATACAGAAAGAGAGTGAGAGATATGAAGAGAGAGAGATAGAGAGAGAGATAGAGAGAGTGACAGAAAAAGAGACAGAGAGAGAGACAGAGAGATAGAGAGGGGGGGAGAAAAGTGACAAAAAAGGAAAGGGAGATGAGGAGAGAGAGAGTGAGCGAGAAAAGGAGAGAGAAAGAGTAAGTAAGAGAGATGGAGAAAGATGAAGTGAACGACAAGGAGAGTGAAAAGGGAAACATAGAGAAAATAAGAAAAGATAGGGAGAAACAGAGAAAGAGAGAGTGATACTGAGAGAGAAGAGGAAAGTGTTAGAGGAAGAGAGAGAGAGAGAGAGAGAGAGTAGAATATAGTGAGAAAGAGTTTGAGAGGGAGAGTTAGATAGAGAAAGTGAAAGAAAGAGAGAAAGTGAAAGGGAGAAAAAAGAGAGAAAGAGAGAGAAATAACAAACTAGAGAGAGCAAGAAAGAGAAAGTCTACGAGAGAGAGAGAGAGTAAATGAGGGAGAAGTGACTGGGCGAGAGATAAAGAGAGAAAAGTAAAGAGCAAATGAGGGGGAAGGATGAAAAAAGAGAAAGAGTTAGAGACAGAAAACAAGAGTGTTAGAGAAAAAGAAAGGAGAGAGGAGGGGTAAAAACGAGAGAGAAAGATTAAAAGAATGTGAGAGAGAGGGAAAGTTATAGAAAGAGAGTGAAAAAGAGGAAAAATGGAAAGAAAGAGAGAGAGAGAGAAATAACAAATCAGACAGTGCAAGAGAGAGAAAGTGTAAAAGAGAGGAAGAAAGATACTAAGGGAGAAGTAAAGGGGCGGGAGATACAGAGTGAAAAGGAAAGTGATAGCGAAAGAGAGGGAAGGTGTAAAAGAGAGAGAAAGAGTAAAATAGTGAGAAAGAGAGAGAATGGTAGTGAGAGAAACGGATAGTGAGATAAGAGACAGATAAAAAAGGAGAGAGACAGCATAAAAGAGAGAGGCAAAGAAAAGGCCATAATGAGAAAGAGAGAGGGAGAAAGAGAGAAAAAGAAAGAGAAATTGAGAGAGAGAAAGAGAGATATAGAGATAGAGTGAAAAAGAGAAAGAAAAGGCCATAATGAGAAAGAGAGAGGGGGAAAGAGAGAAAAAGAAAGAGATATAGATAAATTGAGAGAGAGAAAGAGAGATATAGAGATAGAGTGAAAAAGAGAAAGAAAAGGCCATAATGAGAAAGAGAGAGGGGGAAAGAGAGAAAAAGAAAGAGATATAGATAAATTGAGAGAGAGAAAGAGAGATATAGAGATAGAGTGAAAAAGAGAAAGAAAAGGCCATAATGAGAAAGAGAGAGGGGGAAAGAGAGAAAAAGAAAGAGATATAGATAAATTGAGAGAGAGAAAGAGAGATATAGAGATAGAGTGAAAAAGAGAAAGAAAAGGCCATAATGAGAAAGAGAGAGGGAGAAAGAGAGAAAAAGAAAGAGATATAGAGAAATTGAGAGAGAGAAAGAGAGATATAGAGATAGAGTGAAAAAGAGAAAGAAAAGGCCATAATGAGAAAGAGAGAGGGGGAAAGAGAGAAAAAGAAAGAGATATAGATAAATTGAGAGAGAGAAAGAGAGATATAGAGATAGAGTGAAAAAGAGAAAGAAAAGGCCATAATGAGAAAGAGAGAGGGAGAAAGAGAGAAAAAGAAAGAGATATAGATAAATTGAGAGAGAGAAAGAGAGATATAGAGATAGAGTGAAAAAGAGAAAGAAAAGGCCATAATGAGAAAGAGAGAGGGAGAAAGAGAGAAAAAGAAAGAGATATAGATAAATTGAGAGAGAGAAAGAGAGATATAGAGATAGAGTGAAAAAGAGAAAGAAAAGGCCATAATGAGAAAGAGAGAGGGAGAAAGAGAGAAAAAGAAAGAGATATAGATAAATTGAGAGAGAGAAAGAGAGATATAGAGTTAGAGTGAAAAAGAGAAAGAAAAGGCCATAATGAGAAAGAGAGAGGGGGAAAGAGAGAAAAAGAAAGAGATATAGATAAATTGAGAGAGAGAAAGAGAGATATAGAGATAGAGTGAAAAAGAGAAAGAAAAGGCCATAATGAGAAAGAGAGAGGGAGAAAGAGAGAAAAAGAAAGAGATATAGAGAAATTGAGAGAGAGAAAGAGAGATGGGGTGAAAAAGAGAAAGGAAAGGCTATCATTAGAAAGAGAGAGGAAGAAAATGCGATAAAGAGATATAGAGAGACATCGAGTGTGTGTGTGTGTGTGAGAGAGAGAGAGAGATAGAGAGGGAGAGAGAGAAAGAAAGAGACAGGGAGAAAAATAGAGATCGTAAGAGAAACTCTGACATTATTCTGGTTCGTATATAGCATTGCTATGAATCATTCGGCAGTTGACACACACACACACACACACACACACACACATACACACATATATATATATATATATATATATATATATATATGTATATGTATATATGTATGTATGTGTGTTTGTGTGTGTGTGTGTGTGTGTACAATTCTGTATAAATAAAATTACAAAGAGCTTTTTGTAGTTGGAATTGAGATAAATATTTTCAACTATCCGAGATGCCGCCTTCGACCATTCACCTTCAGCGTCCTATATTCCTAAAACTTATAAGAATTTAGAAATAATAAAATTATTTTTCTTCATTCGATATCTTGGTTCGGCATAATCTTTCTTCGTATACGCAACAGGTCACCGTAGTTTGTTTACATTTATTCTGTGATTGCTTTAGCCTTGTTAGGGCCAGAAATAAAGACAGATAAAGATGAACTGACTTAAACAATATATTAACAGAAACAGTAATACAAACATATATAAACGAGAGTGTTACAGCAAGAATGTTCGGTCCGACTGCCAAAGCTGACTGCTGGAAACTTCCCAATATTTATTTGTAAAAAATACAAAATGTAGCGCAAGGCCAAAATGGTGCATGGGGAAAAGGGACGGTCTTCATCTGTCTTAACTTTAAACTTAGCTAGCCACAAACTGACCCAAACAGACAACAATATTCCTTAAACCAAAACAACACATTCTTACTTACTTTTCTTACTACAGCCACCATAATACCACATTGTCTCTATGAAAGTCTTAACTAGACAAATACTTGTCTGTCGGGGAAAGGGAATAAAAGAACAAATTTAAAAATTGCCCCAAGTGATTATTTACAAAGATGTACAAAACTATTTGCAAGAAACTAAACAAAATAATATTAGTAATAAAAACCCCACAGTCTATAAACTGTGACAGAAACATCATTTAACTGGACAAAATTAATGCGGGACTTTAATAATATAAAAACATTTATTCATCCAATCCCTAACTCAAACATGCACTCATTTAGACACAAAAACATATACGAAAAAACACACCCGAAACAAAATACGTCCCGCACCCACCAGAGAACTGACGTCACTGACCACCTAACGTGGGAGGGGATGGGGAGTTAAAGCAAATAAATTAGGGACAGAAATAAAATGGGCTGCAGGAAACTTCCCTCTCCAAAAGGCAATACCTGCTCCTATTTAAAGCTGGGAGAGTCCATCCGTGCGTAGGTAAATTACCATAACTGCGATCAACTTTTCTTTTCTTTTAAAATCCCTATTCCTTATGATCGATTCACATAAAGTCATTCTTAAAAGACATTAGGGAACCCATTAGCAAACCTAGCAAACCCAACTTAAAAAAAAAAACAAAAAAAAAAAAACAACAAAATATTTGAACATCGATATAAAGAATGGTATAAAAGAAAATAAATTGGAGGGTGAGGTTGCCAGCAGTCAGCTCTGACAGTTCCTTTCTTTGTATCTGTTGAAACTTGACTAATGCATGGAATAATAATGCAACACAAAATGTACTTAGAACAAAATGTATTGAAACAAGAAAGTGTACACAATATTTACATATAGTCTTTTGTATATTCCTGGGAAGACCGTTCCTGGAGAATGTGTTGACTGAGTCGCAGTCGGGCAGAGTCTCTGGTGGAATCTCTTGATTCGTTCCCCTCTCTTCCCGGTACCAACCATATTTATATGGTCGGTACTCCACTATGCAAATTAGGTGGATCCTACCACAACAGTATCTTTAGTTCTGGCCCTAACAAGGCTAAAGCAATCACAGAATAAATGTAAACAAACTACGGTGACCTGTTGCGTATACGAAGAAAGATTATGCCGAGCCAAGGTGTCGAATGAAGAAAAAATAATTTTATTATTTCTAAATTGTTATAAGTTTTAGGAATATAGGACGCTGAAGGTGAATGGTCGAAGGCGGCTTCTCGGATAGTTGAAAATATCCATCCTTTACACCAATGTCCCAACTTAACAGAAGTGGAACTCGATCTAGTTCAGTCTAAACCTGACCTTCCGTTCCTGTTTGAAACATCTATGCCTCACAATTCCGGATTCAGTCAGTTATGTGCCATCCGTGATACACGCGTAGGCGATCATGTATCTTTTCGATACATGACAGGCGAGACAGTTTTTTTCCCCCGCAGTAGGGTGACATTTATTTCTGCGATAGACCAGTTACCATCCAAGGTTATAGAACCTGGTATGTCCTGCTGGGGCGGGGGGAGAAGAGGATTTATACATTTCCCAAGGATATTAGCACGTAATTGAATGTAATGGATTCCACTAGAAAGTCAGTCAGTTACGTGTCATACGTGATACACGCTTACGTAACTGGTCTATCGCATAAAGAAATGGCAACCTACTGCGGGGGAAAAAAGGACTGACGAGGCAGATTTTTCCCGTAGTAGGTTGCCATTTCTTTCTGCGGTAGATCAGTTGCCATCCAACTTGACGAATGGAGATTGGCAGCTGACCTCTCTTCCGATCTAACACTAACTTCCCATTGTGTGTGTGTGTGGGGGGAACTGGCTGGTTCAATTCATTGCCTTTAAAAGCAATCTGGTTACATTATATTACCGCCGACCAGACCCCGAACTACCGCCAGAGGATGTTTCCCTGATCACTACAACTTTAATCTGTTCAAGTCTAGTGTCAACCGTTGTCTGAGCATGAGGTTCTCCCCTTGTGTAAAGAGCAGAAAGTCTCTGTATTTGCATACTCTCCTCTTCAACAAGGCCTGCTCAGTGGGAAATACTTGACCCCAGAAAGATTACCTGAAGGCCGTCGTCGAGGAAAATTGTTTTCTAAGGATAGGTAAGAATTTTTGGGGTTGTTTTTCTTTATTTTCTTCTGAGAGAAGAATTATTTTCCACCCTCCAACCTCTCTCTCTCTCACATGCGGGATGTAGTGAGTCACTTCATGCTCTATCGCTACCACCATGGAAAGTTCTTGGATGAACTGCATCTCCTGGTTCCACCAGATCTAACCCTCACGGCTAGGACCTGTCATGACACTTACCTAGTAACAAACCACCTTCGTTCCCTTCATATTCCATTGGCAAGAAGTAAATTCCACTTGAACAGCTTCTCGCAAAATCATTTCACTATGGAACAAACTCCTAAGAGGATGTTTCCCTGATCACTACAACTTTAATCTATTCAAGTCTAGCGTCAACCGTTGTCTTCTTCCTCCTATCCATTTAAACTAGCCCTTAACAGAATCCTATACCTTCCTCTTCCTGCAGGTAATTATTAACAAGCCCTACTCTAAATGTCTTGACGAATGGAGATTGGCAGCTGACCTCTCTTCCGATCTAACACTAACTTCCCAGTGGGGGGGGGGACTGGCTGGTTCAATTCATTGCCTTTAAAAGCAAACTGGTTACATTATATCACCACCGACCAGACCCCGAACTACCGCCAGAACGGATGTCCCCTCGATGAGGCCCCGTGCCTCGATAGAGTTCAAAAGCGTCTCCGAGTCCTTGTTAAGAATTATTTTCCACCCTCCAACCTCTCTCTCACAGACGGGATGCGGCGAGCCCCTCTCGCTCTATCGCTACTACCATGGAAAGTGTTCGGACGAACTGCATTCTTTGGTTCCGGCAGGTCTAACCTTCACTGCCAGGACCCGTCATACCACTCACATTGTAGCAAATCACCCACATTCCCTCCATATTCCATGAAGTTCCACTCAAACTGCTTCTTCTCACAAACTGGAACCGACTTCTAAGAAAAGGTTTGCCCAATCACTACAATATTAACCTATTCAAGTCTAGAGTTAACCGTTATCTTCCTCTCCTATCCATATAAACTACCGCTTAATGTAACCCTCTACCTTGAGTGGATCCCGGGCCTTGTATAAGGTGAAGGTTACTGTAAAAATAAATGAACTATGTAATATTATGAATACATCACATTACGCGTGCTAGAAAAAAACAAACTTATGAGCAACGTACCGTGCCCTTCTTAAGTTTTAGTTACGATTTAATTAGACGATATGAATTGTAATTGCGACGAAAAGCGATAAACTTTTAATAAAGAATTGTTTTTTTTTTAAAACCTTTCTCTTTATCTCTTTATATTTGTTTTATAGGGAAAAACATGGTCGACTTTTACGCCTGCCAGTCGATATGGTTACGGACGCTCCTCCGTAATTAGAGAGATGGGTAACGGCGGACTGGGTCCAAAAATATAGGTTTCTAGGAGACAAAGGAAGTCCATCAATAATAATGCTATCATTTAATTTTCAAAACGAATAAATAAAATAAAATAAAAATATGTAGAAAAATGGTATAATTAAATTTTTTATGAAAAAAAATTATTTCTTAGTAATTACAGTGTATGTACATATCACTGACAGTAGATACCAAATGTAAACAGAGAAAGTTATAATTGAATTTTTTAAATTTATTTTAACTAATTGGTTGATAATAGGTGTTCCAATTACTTGGACCGTTTTAAATCTGAATTAAGTTTTAGCGTCTAGTGATTTTCTTTCGTTTTCTTTCAGATTTAAGAACTTAAGTCTTTGGCAATTTCAACCATGGGAAGATTAACAATCAAACAACGTGTCAAAGTTTCAAGAGTGCAGCTGGAAAAATTGTTCGTAAATTCAAACAAACTGGGTCGGTGGCAGATGTGAAAACACCATTGTACGGTTGTTTACGCCGTTCAGCTGAAAACATTACTGCAGTGCATGAGATTGTGGCTGACAATCCAGACCCCTCTATTCATCATCGCGCGCAGGGATTGAACCTCTCCACAACATTACATCGATTCCAATTGCACTCTCGGTTGGTGGATTATGTTGACCAAATAATCGGGAAGTGCGCGAAATGTATTTCTGTTTGAACGTTGCTTGTAAATCTTCCATGTAAACATAAACAGTCTATCATTATTGTTTTGTCCGTGTACTGTTTAATATATTGAAATGTAATTATCATTTTTGATAATGGCTTATGTAAGCCGAAAGCTTAGATAGGATTAAAATCATGTAACAACATTGTGATTTTCTTTCTTCGTTTAATGATAATGTGTTTAAGCTTATCAGACGATATGAGAGGAATTTACATAAAATAAATAGACAAAACCTGTCTATATTATTTAATGAAACATTCATCGATATATATATATATATATATATATATATATATATATATATATATATATATATGAAGACGTATATATTTATATGAAGTCGAAATGATGATCATGTCTCTCTATAATTTCTTGTTCTTCTCAAAATTTAATCAATTTTTGATTCATATTTGGATGTCTTTTTGATCTCTTTTTTTGCGTCCTCATGACGTCATCTTTTGCAGCACCCCTCTCGTACACATCGCTATGTATTTCTATGAATGGGAAAATACATTTTTAGTTATGGGAGGAAGGCGCTGACAAGACACTAGCCTAACCCACTTCCCAGCAGCAGAATTTTAATGACCAAACGTCAGAAGACGTATCTGGGGAAGTGGGTTGGAACCCGAATATTTCAATACGCCCTCGTATGTTTACGAGGAAAGATATTTATGAAGAATGTTCAGGTTTCTATCTATGACTCCATATCTATCTATCTATCTATCTATCTATCTATCTATCTATCTATCTATCTATCTATCTATCTATCTATTTCAGTCTGTTCATATCTATCTATCTATCTATCTATCTATCTATCTATCTATCTATCTATCTATCTATCTATCTATCTATCTCAGTCTGTTCATATCTATCTATCTATCTATCTATCTATCTATCTATCTATCTATCTATCTCATTCTGTTCATATCTATCTATCTATCTATCTATCTATCTATCTATCTATTTCAGTCTGTTCATATCTATCTATCTATCTATCTATCTATCTATCTATCTATCTATCTATCTATCTATCTATCTATCTATCTATCTCAGTCTGTTCATATCTATCTATCTATCTATCTATCTATCTATCTATCTATCTATCTATCTATCTTGTCTGGCTGGCTGTCAGTCTATCTATCTGAATGCCTATCTATCTATCTATCTATCTATCTATCTATCTATCTATCTATCTATCTATCTATCTATCTATCTATCTATCTATCTATTTCAGCCTCCCCTACATATAACTACATCTCCATACCTTCTTTCCTTGACTATTAGATATATTTTTATTCTAATATTCACACCATACAAAGTCCGAGAGACACTCAAGTTAGATTGTTTCTGTTAAAATCATAATATGCCGAATATGCCTGTTGTGACCGAAAGTGATGGTGATAGGGCATGGAGGTGATGAAGAAAAGCAGGATATTTATGATAGGCAACGACTTGAAAAGGCCGAGATTATAATGATGGGGGAAGCATTCTCTTGGGAGTCTGTCCCACAAGGCGTTTACACCCTGGGATGGGACTTCTTATCGTTTGTAGATGTAAACAATATCTATCTCCTTTCTATCTCTTGTAGTCGCTGTTCTGACATCCATTTACACAAGCTCGTTAAGTAGGATGATCATGGCTCTCCACAACTTCCAAACCTTTGTAGCTCTAAGCAATGTCTGTAATGTTCAGGGAAGTACCGATAAGTGAGTCTGGGTGGAATTTTTAACAACCGGAAACACAAAATTGGGGAGAGAGAGAGTAGGTTAGTCCCGAGTGTCTTTTTGTGTTTCCGTCTTCTGTCTCTCACGCAACTTTTCACACACACACACACACACACACACACACACACACACACACACACACACACACACACACACACACACATGTATATATATATATATGAAGAAATATAGTCTTAAGGTGTGATATATTTATGGGATAAAGTGCTCAATATCAGAGATAGAGCGTATGTAAATATAAATATAAAAGTGAACATTGAAGTCAACACTCAGAGGCGACAGGCTGTTTCATGCTGGACGCAATCGTCAGGTCTGACGATTGCATCTAGAATTAAACAGCCTGTCGCCCCTGAGTGTTGATATCAATGTTCACTTATATATATATATATATATATATATATATATATATATATATATATATATATATATATATATATATATATATATATATATATATATATATATATATATATATATATATATATATATATATATATATATATATATATATTTAAAGACATTTTTATGTTTAACATTCTTTTTATAGATACAAGAATTTAAGTAAATAGAAAATATTCGGTTAAGGCATGTCAGGCTATATGACGGTTCCGTATAGGATGCAGGTTCGAATCCTGTCGGAGGACGAATATTTTCTATGAAAATTTCTCGGACATTCAGGCCAGTAAATGTTGTTTAATACTGTTTATTATAAACAGAGCATTTACTTAAAATACTTGTATCTATAAAAAGAATGTTAAACATAAAAATGTCTTTAAATAATTGTCGGACTTTGTCCATTTCATATATATATATATATATATATATATATATATATATATATATATATATATATATATATATATATATATATATATATATATATATATATATCAATTTCCTTCGGGTGGCATTTAAGCTAGCTTCTGTATCGTCAGCATCCTTCTGTTGGCCCACTGTTGCTTCATGTATCTTCTTCATCTTTAAGGAGATTGTCCCGCAAATTTTGCCATATAGGAGGACAGACATCATGTAACATTTCAGTAATTTCCAAGGAAATTTTTCTGTCACTTAATACTCTACTTAGCTTTTTGAAGGCATTTTGGGCCATCCCAATGCGCGTTCAGATTGTAGTCTGTTAAAACATTTTCTGGATATTTAATTTTTTTTTAATATCTGTTTGATTTTTTCTATTTCCAATTTGTAATTTGCATTTTGGTTCCGTTTTGTTGCCTTCAGGAACAAGATGCCGAAAACAAGATACCGAAATATGAATTATGTCCGCTTTGAGAAAAAAATTATATGAATGTTTGGCTGTTCACCTAAAGTTCCTGACATTCACAGAAGAAAACCCGTTTCAAAAACATGCTGCTTGTCCGTGTCTACGAGCGGACATGTCACATGATCGAAAAACATTTGAGACGAGAGCATCGAATCACAAAGAGCTTTCAGTCGCTGAACCGCCAAACACAACGACAAACGCGTATGTAAACACAGAAGAAATCCGAGTCGGTCACGTGCTCCCCTGGCTGACGTCAGCGATGACGTCACAAGGAGTGCGCGTCTGTTTTTCTCACGGGATTCTGTCAGAAATTGGGAATAGAGGAATTGTGTGCATCCGCCAGCTATAAGTCTTGGGTAGAGAATAAAACGCGACACAGAAACAAAAAAAAAAAAAAAAAAAAAAAAAAAAATGTAAGGAAAAAAGAAAAAAAATGTAAAAAGAAGGTGAAAAAAAAAATAAAAAAATTAACAAAATTTTTAACCTACATTTGGGGTCCCGTCACCCAAAACGATCAACCCCTCCGAGCAAAAAAGACTCAGTTACACTTCGCTTTCTTTTCATTTAGTGCGCTTCTGTACTGCCCGGCCTAGAGATTGAACTCACAAAGCTTTTGGTGCAGAAATTGTTAGCATCGTAATTTTCCTGAAGGCCATCCGGGTTCGCTGACACTTGAAATAGGTCAAAATTCAAACAGGTCAATGTTCCTAACGTTGAGATAACAATAACAACGAACATGTTGAAGAAGATGAAGAGAAAAAAATGGTGAAGATGAAGTTATCTAAACAAAGAAGAAGAAATAAGAGAAATAATAAAAAAAAAACGAAGGAAAGCAAAGGGAGAGAAGGAAACAGAAGTGAAAAAGCAAAGTAAACGATGAAGAAATATGAACGAGAAAGGAGAGGTTTCCGAAGAAAAAAAAAAAAAGGATATAAAAATGGACGAAAATAGTTATGGGAACATCTGCCATTTCCTGATAAGGAAACATTCGGCACTCTTTGACCGAGTGCTACTCGAGTTACGCTAAGTTTCACTGACTGGTCATTGGCCTAGGATCAACGTGTAGTATCAGTTTTCCGTATTTTCTTTACTCCCCTGACCATTATGCTGGGATAAAAGCGTAGTATCTATTTCCCTTGACTCTAATGGTAATGGTAATATTAGCCGTTTCCTTATAAGGAAATATACGGCATTTACTGACCGAGCAGCAGCTTTTCTTAACTCACTGGTCCTTGGCATGGAATCAAAGCGTTGCATCTGTTTTCCTTATCTCTAATGGCAATAGTAATATGGGCCGTTTCCTTATAAGGAAACATTCGGCATTCGTTGACCGAGCAGCCAGTGTTCCTATACGGAAATCGTCATCTGATCTGACGTGCGGTACCATTCAGCTGCAGAGAAGCGTCTGGTTAGCAAAGTCCAAATTACTGTTTATGAATACAAAATCTTCTACGATGATTTTCTAGGAACATTCAGACCGGTAAAAGAAATTAATATTGATGATTAAAAAACAGAGCATTTACTTAAAATATATATCTATAAAAATAAAGTATAATCAGAAAATATATTAAATAATTCTTTGAATTAATCCCTTTTATTAAATGTTGTCATTGTTTACGTTAAGATACGTTTTGTGAGCAGAAATCGATCTATATCATTTCGTTCATATCTATTTCGTAATGTTCATTAACTTTCACTCATTCTTACTTTTTTCTTTCTTTCTTTCTTTCTTTCTTTCTTTCTTTCTTTCTATTTATTTATGTATCTACCTAACAGGTTTTTATTAAGTCGATCTGTTATATAGGTATAATGTATCGATGCCGACAGATGAGTTTGAATATTGAGCGGTATTATCGCCATGATTATGTATTTTAGAAAACAGTTTTTATTGTACGTTCTCCTCATTAGAGACGTCTCACTCTCATACACTCCCAGTAATCCATTGAATCTTAGTGGCATTATCGCGATCTTCTGTCTTCCTGAAACCTGTTCTTTTATTGTCCTTTCTCCTCACTAAAGTCTTCTCATTCATTTCACTCCAAGTAAACTTTCTTGTCTTAGTGGCATTATCGCCATCATTTGACATCCTGAAACCTGTTCTTTAATTGTCCCTTCTCCTCACTAAAGTCTTCTCGCTCTCATTCACTCCCAGTAACCACTTGCATCTTAGTGGAATTATCGCCAAATTCTGTCTTCCTGAAATCTGTTCTTTTATTGTCCTTTCTCTTCACTAAAGTCTTCCAATTCCCTTTCACTCCAAGTAACCCCTTGCTTCTTAGTGGCATTATCGCCATCGTCTACCTTCCAGAAACCTGTTCTTTTATTGTCCTTTCTCTTCACTAAATTTCTTTCATTCGGTTTCACTCCCAGTAACACCTTGCATCTTAGTGGCATTATCGACATCTTCTGTCTCCCTGAAACTTCTTCTTTTATTGTCCTTTCTCGTAATTAAAGTCTTCTCACTCTCATTCACTCCCAGTAACCACTTGCATCTTAGTGGCATTATCGCCATCTTCTGTCTTGCTGAAAACTGTTCTTTTATTGTCCATTCTCCTAACTAAAGTCTTCTCACTCTCATTCACACCAAGTAACCCTTGCATCTTAGTGGCATTATCGCCATCGTCTGTCTCCCTGAAAACTGTTCTTTTATTGTCCTTACTCCTAACTAAAGTATTCTAATTCTCTTTCACTCCCAGTAACCCCTTGCATCTTAGTGGCAATATCGCCATCTTCTTTCTCCCTGACAATTTTCTTTTATTGTCCTTTCTCCTCATTAAAGTCTTCTCATTCTCTTTCACTCCCAGTAACCGATTGCATCTTAGTGGCATTATCGCCATCTCCTGTCTTCCTGAAACCTGTTCTTTTATTGTCCTTTCTCCTCACTAAAGTCTTCTCATTCTCTTCCACTCCCAGTAACCCCTTGCATCTTAGTGGCATTATCGCCATCGTCTGTCTTCCTGAAACCTGTTCATTTATTGTCCTTTCTCCTCACTAAATTCTTCTCATTCTGTTTCACTCCCAGTAACCCTTGCTTCTTAGGGGCATTATCGCCATCTTCTGTCTTTCTGAAACCTGTTCTTTTATTGTCCTTTCTCCTCACTAAATTCTTCTCATTCTGTTTCACTCCCAGTAACCCTTGCTTTTTAGTGGCATTATCGCCATCTTCTGTCTTCCTGAAACCTGTTCTTTTATTGTCCTTTCTCCTCACTAAATTCTTCTCATTCTCTTTCACTCCCAGTAACCCCTTGCTTCTTAGTGGCATAATCGCCATCTTCTGTCTTCCTGAAACCTGTTCTTTTATTGTCCTTTCTCCTCACTAAATTCTTCTCATTCTGTTTCACTCCCAGTAACCCTTGCTTCTTAGTGGCATTATCGCCATCTTCTGTCTTCCTGAAACCTGTTCTTTTATTGTCCTTTCTCCTCACTAAAGTCTACTTATTCTCTTTCACTCCCAGTAACCCCTTGCATCTTAGTGGCATTATCGCCATCTTCTGTCTTCCTGAAACCTGTTCTTTTATTGTCCTTTCTCCTCACTAAATTCTTCTCATTCTCTTTCACTCCCAGTAACCCCTTGCTTCTTAGTGGCATTATCGCCATCTTCTATCTTCCTGAAAACTCTTCTTTTATTGTCCTTTCTTCTCACTAAATTCTACTCATTCGTTGTCACACCCAGTAACCCCTTTCTTCTTAGTGGCATTATCGCCATCTTCTGTCTTCCTGAAACCTGTTCTTTTATTGTCCTTTCTCCTCACTAAATCTTCACATTCTCTTTCACTCCCTGTAACCCCTTGCATCTTAGTGGCATTATCGCCATCTTCTGTCTCCTGAAACCTGTTCTTTTATTGTCCTTTCTCCTCACTAAAGTCTGCTCATTCTCTTTCACTCCCAGCAACCCCTTGCTTCTTAGTGGCATAATCGCCATCTTCTGTCTTCCTGAAACCTGTTCTTTTATTGTCCTTTCTCCTCACTAAAGTCTTCTCATTCTCTTTCACTCCCAGTAACCTCTTGCGTCTTAGTGTCATTATCGCCATCTTCTGTCTTCCTGAAACCTGTTCTTTTATTGTCCTTTCTCCTCACTAAATTCTTCTCATTCTGTTTCACTCCCAGTAACCCCTTGCTTCTTAGTGGCATAATCGCCATCTTCTGTCTTCCTGAAACCTGTTCTTTTATTGTCCTTTCTCCTCACTAAATTCTTCTCATTCTCTTTCAGTCCCAGTAACCCTTGCTTCTTAGTGGCATTATCGCCATCTTCTGTCTTCCTGAAACCTGTTCTTTTATTGTCCTTTCTCCTCACTAAAGACTTTTCATTCTCTTTCACACCCAGTAACCCCTTGCATCTTAGTGGCATTATCGCCATTTTCTGTCTTCCTGAAACCTGTTCTTTTATTGTCCTTTCTCCTCACTAAATTCTTCTCATTCTCTTTCAGTCCCAGTAACCCTTGCTTCTTAGTGGCATTATCGCCATCTTCTGTTTCCTGAAACCTGTTCTTTTATTGTCCTTTCTCCTCACTAAAGACTTTTCATTCTCTTTCACACCCAGTAACCCCTGGCGTCTTAGTGGCATTATCGCCATCTTCTGTCTTCCTGAAACCTGTTCTTTTATTGCCTTTCTCCTCACTAAATCTTCACATTCTCTTTCACTCCCAGTAACCCATTGCATATTAGTGGCATTATCGCCATCTTCTGTCTCCAGAAACCTGTTCTTTTATTGTCCTTTCTCCTCACTAAATCTTCACATTCTCTTTCACTCCTAGTAACCCATTGCATCTTAGTGGCATTATCGCCATCTTCTGTCTCCTGAAACTTGTTCTTTTATTGTCCTTTCTCCTCACTAAAGTCTGCTCATTCTCTTTCATTCCCAGCAACCCCTTGATTCTTAGTGGCATAATCGCCATCTTCTGTCTTCCTGAAACATGTTCTTTTATTGTCCTTTCTCCTCACTAAAGTCTTCTCATTCTCTTTCACTCCCAGTAACCTCTTGCGTCTTAGTGTCATTATCGCCATCTTCTGTCTTCCTGAAACCTGTTCTTTTATTGTTCTTTCTCCTCACTAAAGTCTTCTCATTCTCTTTCATTCCCAGTAACCCCTTGCGTCTTAGTGGTGTTATCGCCATCTTCTGTCTTCCTGAAACCTGTTCTTTTATTGTCCTTTCTCCTCACTAAATTCTTCTCATTCTGTTTCACTCACAGTAACCCTTGCTTCTTAGTGGCATTATTGCCATCTTCCTGAAACCTGTTCTTTTATTGTCCTTTCTCCTCACTAAAGTCTTCTAATTCTCTTTCACTCCCAGTAACCCCTTGCATCTTAGTGGCATTATCGCCATCGTCTGTCTTCCTGAAACGTGTTCTCTTATTGCCTTTCTCCTCACTAAATCTTCACATTCTCTTTCACTCCCAGTAACCCCTTGCTTCTTAGTGGCATTATCGCCATCTTCTGTCTTCCTGAAACCTGTTCTTTTATTGTCCTTTCTCCTCACTAAATTCTTCTCATTCTCTTTCACTCCCAGTAACCCCTTGCTTCTTAGTGGCATTATCGCCATCTTCTGTCTCCTGAAACCTGTTCTTTTATTGTCCTTTCTCCTCACTAAAGTCTTCTCATTCACTTTCACTCCCAGTAACCCCTTGCATCTTAGTGGCATTATCGCCATCTTCTGTCTTCCTGAAACCTGTTCTTTTATTGTCCTTTCTCCTCACTAAAGTCTTCTCATTCTCTTTCACTCCCAGTAACCCCTTGCTTCTTAGTGGCATAATCGCCATCTTCTGTCTTCCTGAAAACTGTTCTTTTATTGTCCTTTCTCCTCACTAAATTCTTCTCATTCTGTTTCACTCCCAGTAACCCCTTGCTTCTTAGTGGCATTATCGCCATCTTCTTTCTTCCTGAAACCTGTTCTTTTATTGTCCTTTCTCCTCACTAAAGTCTTCTAATTCTCTTTCACTCCCAGTAACCCCTTGCATCTTAGTGGCATTATCGCCATCGTCTGTCTTCCTGAAACGTGTTCTCTTATTGCCTTTCTCCTCACTAAATCTTCACATTCTCTTTCACTCCCAGTAACCCCTTGCTTCTTAGTGGCATTATCGCCATCTTCTGTCTTCCTGAAACCTGTTCTTTTATTGTCCTTTCTCCTCACTAAATTCTTCTCATTCTCTTTCACTCCCAGTAACCCCTTGCTTCTTAGTGGCATTATCGCCATCTTCTGTCTCCTGAAACCTGTTCTTTTATTGTCCTTTCTCCTCACTAAAGTCTTCTCATTCACTTTCACTCCCAGTAACCCCTTGCATCTTAGTGGCATTATCGCCATCTTCTGTCTTCCTGAAACCTGTTCTTTTATTGTCCTTTCTCCTCACTAAAGTCTTCTCATTCTCTTTCACTCCCAGTAACCCCTTGCTTCTTAGTGGCATAATCGCCATCTTCTGTCTTCCTGAAAACTGTTCTTTTATTGTCCTTTCTCCTCACTAAATTCTTCTCATTCTGTTTCACTCCCAGTAACCCCTTGCTTCTTAGTGGCATTATCGCCATCTTCTGTCTTCCTGAAACCTGTTCTTTTATTGTCCTTTCTCCTCACTAAAGTCTTCTCATTCTCTTTCACTCCCAGTAACCCCTTGCGTCTTAGTGGCATTATCGCCATCTTCTGTCTTCCTGAAACCGTTCTTTTATTGTCCTTTCTCCTCACTAAATTCTTCTCATTCTCTTTCACTCCCAGTAACCCCTTGCTTCTTAGTGGCATAATCGCCATCTTCTGTCTTCCTGAAACCTGTTCTTTTATTGTCCTTTCTCCTCACTAAATTCTTCTCATTCTCTTTCAGTCCCAGTAACCCTTGCTTCTTAGTGGCATTATCGCCATCTTCTGTCTTCCTGAAACCTGTTCTTTTATTGTCCTTTCTCCTCACTAAAGACTTTTCATTCTCTTTCACACCCAGTAACCCCTGGCGTCTTAGTGGCATTATCGCCATCTTCTGTCTTCCTGAAACCTGTTTTTTATTGCCTTTCTCCTCACTAAATCTTCACATTCTCTTTCACTCCCAGTAACCCATTGCATCTTAGTGGCATTATCGTCATCTTCTGTCTCCTGAAACCTGTTCTTTTATTGTCCTTTCTCCTCACTAAATCTTCACATTCTCTTTCACTCCTAGTAACCCATTGCATCTTAGTGGCATTATCGCCATCTTCTGTCTCCTGAAACCGGTTCTTTTCTTGTCCTTTCTCCTCACTAAGGTCTGCCCATTCTCTTTCATTCCCAGCAACCCCTTGATTCTTAGTGGCATAATCGCCATCTTCTGTCTTCCTGAAACATGTTCTTTTATTGTCCTTTCTCCTCACTAAAGTCTTCTCATTCTCTTTCACTCCCAGTAACCTCTTACGTCTTAGTGTCATTATCGCCATCTTCTGTCTTCCTGAAACCTGTTCTTTTATTGTTCTTTCTCCTCACTAAAGTCTTCTCATTCTCTTTCATTCCCAGTAACCCCTTGCGTCTTAGTGGCATTATCGCCATCTTCTGTCTTCCTGAAACCTGTTCTTTTATTGTCCTTTCTCCTCACTAAATTCTTCTCATTCTGTTTCACTCACAGTAACCCTTGTTTCTTAGTGGCATTATTGCCATCTTCCTGAAACCTGTTCTTTTATTGTCCTTTCTCCTCACTAAAGTCTTCTAATTCTCTTTCACTCCCAGTAACCCCTTGCATCTTAGTGGCATTATCCCCATCGTCTGTCTTCCTGAAACGTGTTCTTTTATTGCCTTTCTCCTCACTAAATCTTCACATTCTCTTTCACTCCCAGTAACCCCTTGCTTCTTAGTGGCATTATCGCAATCTTCTGTCTTCCTGAAACCTGTTCTTTTATTGTCCTTTCTCCTCACTAAATTCTTCTCTTTCTCTTTCACTCCCAGTAACCCCTTGCTTCTTAGTGGCATTATCGCCATCTTCTGTCTCCTGAAACCTGTTCTTTTATTGTCCTTTCTCCTCACTAAAGTCTTCTCATTCACTTTCACTCCCAGTAACCCCTTGCATCTTAGTGGCATTATCGCCATCTCCTGTCTTCCTGAAACCTGTTCTTTTATTGTCCTTTCTCCTCACTAAATTCTTATCATTCTGTTTCACTAACAGTAACTCTTGTTTCTTAGTGGCATTATTGCCATCTTCCTGAAACCTGTTCTGTTATTGTCCTTTCTCCTCACTAAAGTATTCTCATTCTCTTTCACTCCCAGTAACCCCATGCTTCTTAGTGGCATAATCGCCATCTTCTGTCTTCCTGAAAACTGTTCTTTTATTGTCCTTTCTCCTCACTAAAGTCTTCTCATTCTGTTTCACTGTTAGTAACCCCTTGCTTCTTAGTAAAATTATCGCCATCTTCTGTCTTCCTGAAACCTGTTCTTTTATTGTCCTTTCTCCTCACTAAAGTATTCTCATTCTCTTTCACTCCCAGTAACCCCTTGCGTCTTAGTGGCATTATAGCCATCTTCTGTCTTCCTGAAACCTGTTCTTTTATTGTCCTTTCTCCTCACTAAAGTCTTCTCCTTCTCTTTCACTCCCAGTAACCCTTTCTTCTTAGTGGCATTATCGCCATCTTCTGTCTTCCTAAAACCTGTTCTTTTATTGTACTTTCTCCTCACTAAATTCTTCTCATTCTCTTTCACTCCCAGTAACCCCTTGCTTTTAGTGGCATTATCGTCGTCTTCTGTCTTCCTGAAACCTGTTCTTTTATTGTCCTTTCTCCTCACTAAAGTCTTCTCATTCTCTTTCACTCCCAGTAACCCCTTGCGTCTTAGTGGCATTATCGCCATCTTCTGTCTTCCTGAAACCTGTTCTTTTATTGTCCTTTCTCCTCACTAAATTCTTCTCATTCTGTTTCACTCCCAGTAACCCTTTCTTCTTAGTGGCATTATCGCCATCTTCTGTCTTCCTGAAACCTGTTCTTTTATTGTCCTTTCTCCTCACTAATGTCTTCTCCTTCTCTTTCACTCCCAGTAACCCTTTCTTCTTAGTGGCATTATCGCCATCTTCTGTCTTCCTGAAACCTGTTCTTTTATTGTCCTTTCTCCTCACTAAAGTATTCTCATTCTCTTTCACTCCCAGTAACCCCTTGCTTCTTAGTGGCATAATCGCCATCTTCTGTCTTCCTGAAAACTGTTCTTTTATTGTCCTTTCTCCTCACTAAAGTCTTCTCATTCTGTTTCACTCCCAGTAACCCCTTGCTTCTTAGTGGCATTATCGCCATCTTCTGTCTTCCTGAAAACTGTTCTTTTATTGTCCTTTCTCCTCACTAAAGTCTTCTCATTCTGTTTCACTCCCAGTAACCCCTTGTGTCTTAGTGGCATTATCGCCATCTTCTGTCTTCCTGAAACCTGTTCTTTTATTGTCCTTTCTCCTCACTAAAGTCTTCTCATTCTCTTTCACTCCCAGTAACCCTTGGCGTCTTAGTGGCATTATCGCCATCTTCTGTCTTCCTGAAACCTGTTCTTTTATTGTCCGTTCTTCTCACTAAATTCTTCTCATTCTCTTTCACTCCCAGTAACCCTTTCTTCTTAGTGGCATAATCGCCATCTTCTGTCTTCCTAAAACCTGTTCTTTTATTGTCCTTTCTCCTCACTAAATTCTTCTCATTCTGTTTCACTCCCAGTAACCCCTGGCGTCTTAGTGGCATTATCGCCATCTTCTGTCTTCCTGAAACCTGTTCTTTTATTGCCTATCTCCTCACTAAATCTTCACATTCTCTTTCACTCCCAGTAACCCCTTGCATCTTAGTGGCATTCTCGCCATCTTCTGTCTCCTGAAACCTGTTCTTTTATTGTCCTTTCTCCTCACTAAAGTCTTCTCATTCTCTTTCACTCCCAGTAACCCCTTGCATCTTAGTGGCATTATCGCCATCTTCTGTCTTCCTGAAACCTGTTCTTTTATTGTCCTTTCTCCTCACTAAATTCTTCTCATTCTGTTTCACTCACAGTAAGCCCTTGTTTCTTAGTGGCATTATCGCCATCTTCCTGAAACCTGTTCTTTTATTGTCCTTTCTCCTCACTAAAGTCTTCTCATTCTCTTTCACTCCCAGTAACCCCTTGCTTCTTAGTGGCATAATCACCATCTTCTGTCTTCCTGAAAACTGTTCTTTTATTGTCCTTTCTTCTCACTAAATTCTTCTCATTCTCTTTCACTCCCAGTAACCCTTGCTTCTTAGTGGCATTATCGCCATCTTCTGTCTTCCTGAACCCTGTTCTCATATTGTCCTTTCTTCTCACTAAAGTCTTCTCATTCTCTTTCACTCCCAGTAACCCCTTGCATCTTAGTGGCATTATTGCCATCGTCTGTCTTCCTGAAACCTGTTCTTTTATTGCCTTTCTCCTCACTAAATCTTCATATTCTCTTTCACTCCCAGTAACCCCTTGCATCTTAGTGGCATTATCGCCATCTTCTGTCTTCCTGAAACCTGTTCTTTTATTGTCCTTTCTCCTCACTAAAGTCTTCTCATTCTCTTTCACTCCCAGTAACCCCTTGCTTCTTAGTGGCATTATCGCCATCTTCTGTCTTCCTGAAACCTGTTCTTTTATTGTCCTTTCTCCTCACTAAATTCTTCTCATTCTGTTTCACTCCCAGTAACCCCTAGCGTCTTAGTGGCATTATCGCCATCTTCTGTCTTCCTGAAACCTGTTCTTTTTTTGTCCTTTCTCCTCACTAAATCTTCACATTCTCTTTCACTCCCAGTAACCCATTGCATCTTAGTGGCATTATCGCCATCGTCTGTCTTCCTGAAACCTGTTCTTTTATTGTCCTTTCTCCTCACTAAATTCTTCTCATTCTCTTTCACTCCCAGTAACCCCTTGCTTCTTAGTGGCATTATCGCCATCTTCTATCTTCCTGAAACCTCTTCTTTTATTGTCCTTTCTCCTCACTAAAGTCTTCTCATTCTCTTTCACTCCCAGTAACCCCTTGCTTCTTAGTGGCATTATCGCCATCTTCTGTCTTACTGAAACCTGTTCTTTTATTGTCCTTTCTCCTCACTAAATTCTTCTCATTCTGTTTCACTCCCAGTAACCCCTGGCGTCTTAGTGGCATTATCGCCATCTTCTGTCTTCCTGAAACCTGTTCTTTTATTGTCCTTTCTCCTCACTAAATCTTCACATTCTCTTTCACTCCCAGTAACCCATTGCATCTTAGTGGCATTATCGCCATCTTCTGTCTCCAGAAACCTGTTCTTTTATTGTCCTTTCTCCTCACTAAATTCTTCTCATTCTGTTTCACTCCCAGTAACCCCTTGCTTCTTAGTGGCATTATCGCCATCTTCTGTCTCCAGAAACCTGTTCTTTTATTCTCCTTTTTCCTCACTAAATTCTTCTCATTCTGTTTCACTCCCAGTAACCCCTGGCGTCTTAGTGGCATTATCGCCATCTTCTGTCCTCGTGAAATCTTTGCTTTTATTGTCCTTTCTCCTCACTAAAGTCTTCTCACTGTCATTCAATCCTAGTAACCACTTGCATCTTAGTAGCATTATCGCCATCTTCTGTCTTGCTTAAACCTATTTTTTTATTGTCATTTCTCCTCACTAAATTCTTCTCATTCTGTTTCACTCCCAGTAACCCCTTGCTTCTTAGTGGCATTATCGCCATCGTCTGTCTCCGGAAACCTGTTCTTTTATTGTCCTTTCTCCTCACTAAATTCTTCTCATTCTGTTTCACTCCCAGTAACCCCTTGCTTCTTAGTGGTATTATCGCCATCTTCTGTCTCCCTGAAACCTGTTCTTTTATTCTCCTTTCTCCTCACTAAATTCTTCGCATTCTGTTTCACTCCCAGTAACCCCTTGCTTCTTAGTGGCATTATCGCCATCTTCTGTCATCCTGAAAACTGTTCTTTTATTGTCCTTTCTCCTCACTAAAGCCTTCTCATTCTGTTTCACTCCCAGTAACCCCTGGCGTCTTAGTTTCATTCAAAACCACCTCCAAGATTACAGAGAATCATTATTTTTTTCTTATTCACATAATATCCCTTAAGGAACTTTTTTAAACGCTTTTCGCCCCAAACAAGGCGGGAATCCACTAGCACGCAATGTGTTACAGAGAGTTGGAGCGAAAACCAAGAGGAGTGATAGATGAATGGATGAAGCGAAGGATATGGGATAGATCAAGGAATCTGGAGACGTCGATTGACATTACATTTGAATAGTTGGAGATTATAGCTATCAGGGAAACTGGAAAATGGGAGGGAGTTCCACGGGCGAGAAGTGCGAGACATGATGATATTGGAGTAGAAGGGACGGCCACATTTAACAGTTTCATCAGTGAAAGTGTGTGAATGAGATGCCATTCTCCGTTATTATGAAGGGCTTGGCAAACAATTTCAGTGATGGCCGTAAGCACATCAGCTGTAGATCGGGCAAAGCGGAAACCATATTGCTTGTCGGAGAGAAGATCATGGAATATAAGTTGCTTAACCGCTTCGGCCTTGATTAAAGCTTCGAAGAAATGCCGAAGATGGGTAGGAGACTGATAGGACGGTAATTAGAAGGGTCAGAAAGGTCATCAGAGTTCTTAAAGACATGAACAATGGATGAGGAGTCCAACCTTCAAGAAAAACAAGATTCATTGAGGCAGTAGTTATATAATTTGGAGAGGGCAGGGGCCAGTTCAGGCAACTTTTTTTCTTTTTTTTTTCAGCTTTTCACCCCAAGCAAGGCTGGAAGCCACAAGCACGCAAGGGGTTACAGAAGGTTTGGAGGAAGAGCAGATAGGAGTGGTAAAGGAGAGGATGTGGAGAAAGATAGTGGATCGATCAAGGCAAGGTGGTTACAGAAGATTTTGAGCGAGAGCAGATAGAAATGAAAGGGGAAAGGATGTAGAGAAGGGAAGTGGATAGATCAAGGCAACTGGAGATGTCGATTGACGTTACACTTAAATGGTTGGAGATTATATTTGTCAGGGAAACAGGAATAAGGAAGGGAGTTCCACAGGCGAGATGTGCGAGACATGAAGCTATTGGAGTAGAAGATATACGTCTACATCTAACAGTTTCAACGGTGAAGGAGTGGGAACGGGATGCCAGCCTCGTAGGACGCTTAAATTCATGAAGCTTGGGAACCAGCGAAAGCAGCTCATCGGAGCAATTACCGTGAAAGTATTTATAAAAAAGACAGAGCCAGGCAACGTCGCGTCTGTGAGAGAGCGAGTGCAGACGAGATGACAGATCAGGGCCAAAATTACATTGCATATCCGCCTGTGGATCTTATCAAGAACCCTGAGGCAAACAGCAGGGGCTCCAGACCATATATGGCAGCAATACTCCATGCAAGGGTGAATGGTTGATTTATAGACTTGGAGGATCGATTTCAGGGAGAAAAATTTCCTTGCTCGGTACAGGGAGCCAACTTTCCTTGCAGTGGATGAAGCAATTGACTCGATGTATTTGTTCCATCTCAGGTCAGCGAACATCGTGAGACCGAGCAGCTGCAGAGAGGTGCTATCTAGAAGTTGGTCTTCAGACATTCTAATGGGATGCAGGGATGGATCCCTGTGGTGGTTAATAGAGAGCAGTTTTGTTTTAGAGGCGTTAAAGTTAACAAACCAATTCTTGCCCCAGTTCACAACCGATTGTAGGTCCTTTTCGAGACGAACTGCCAGGTTAACTTTGTCAGCATCACTAGATTTGTTTTTGAGGCAGGAGTAAATTGTATTCATTATCAATTCAGATACATGAATAATTATTTTGGCTATACTACAACATGCCTACCAAGAAGACTCACGTTACATCTCTCTGACCATAGCTCAATAAGGTCTCATTTAAATACACAGGGAGTCCTACAAAAATCTATCCGGGATTATACAAATAGCCTCATCAACATTATCATGGAAAATGTGAAGTTGCTCTTACTCGCTTTTCACCCATTTTATTTTGGTTGAGTCTGGTTTCAGTCGGATGATGCATCTGTTGTCAAAGACTCGAAATCGCTTTGGCGTCGAAAAAAAGAAGAAGCGATTACGCCCCTCTCTGACGGCTTTCAAGCCATCAGGTCTCTCTTGTAGGGTTTCAATGGCAGCCCGGAACCAGTTACAGGGATCCCATTGAAACCATACCATATAGAGCTGATGGTACATGTAGTTCTTTTGTTTGTAAATGAGTTTATTCTTAGATTGCCAACTGGAGTTAATGTTTTGATGCCATCGTACTATGCAAACTACAACCTTTAACATTCCTCCTACCCTCGATGTATTAAGTTGGGGTACGGAGCGGGAGGGAGAAGGGCGTAAGAACTCAAGTTGGCATGAGGGGCCGTAAAGAACTCGCATTGGATTGAAGGGGGCCTCGAGCAGAATAAGGTTGAGAACCTGTCATCTAGTGAACACAAATGATTGCTCTTAATCTAGTGGGTTGCCTGAAACACACTATCTGTTAATGTGCAAATTGGACCGTAAACCATTTAAAAATAAGGGGTGTTCAAAGATCTTGCATTGGTTTTAAATGTGAATTAAGTTTTAGCATCTAATGTCATATTTTGCCAAAAGCTGGCCAATCTCACTCCACACCATAATAAAGCATGATCCAATGACTTGGACTGATTTTAAATGTAAATTAAGTTTAAGCGTCTAATGATTTTGTTCTTTTTCTTTCAGATTTAAGTCTTAAGTCTTTGGCAATTTCAACCATGGGAAGATTAACAATCAAACAACGTGTTAAAGTTGTCGAAGCCTATTACGAAAATGGACGGTCAAACAGAAATGCACTTTTTTTTTGGTCAACATAATCGACCAACCGAGAGTGCAAGTGGAAAAATTGTTCGTAAATTCAAACAAACTGGGTCGGTGGCAGACGTGAAAACACCATTACGTGCTCGTTTACGCCGTTCAGCTGAAAACATTGCTGCAGTGCATGAGAATGTAGCCGAAAATCCAGACCCCTCTATTCGTTACCGCGCGCAGGAATTGAACCTCTCCACAACGACGTTACATCGAATTATAGCAAAAGATTTGTCTCTACACGTTTACAAAATTCAATTGACACAAGAACTGAAACCTGCTGACCATTTGGAGTGCCGTACATTCGTCAATTGGGTGCACGAGCAAAGACAAGCTGACAAAAAATCCTCTTTAGTGATGAGGCCCATTTTCATCTTGGTGGATTCGTTAATAAGCAGAATTTTCACATTTGGGCTGATGAAGAGGATTGTTGAAAAGCCACTGAATCCACAAAAGGTCACTGTTTGGTGTGCATTTTTTTGCTAGCGGAATCATTGGACCGTATATTTATAAATTTGAACGTCCATTTTCCTAATCGGCTTCCATAAATTCAACACATTGTTTGATTGTTAATCTTTCCATGGTTGAAATTGCCAACGACTTAAGTTGTTTAATCTGAAAGAAAAAGAAAAACATTATATGACTTTTCAAATTAATTGACATTTAAAATCGGTCCATGTGATTGGAACGCCCTAGATTATAGCCTCATCCACATGTATAAGAAGGCTAAATACAGTGGAAGCGTCATTAAAGAAAAAAGAAAAAAGCCAACACTCAATAATATCAATTATGAACATGGCCACAATGTGCTGACCGTGTTTGGAAAATAAAACATTCCTATAACTCTCGATACATACATAAAACAATTCCTACATTCAGCTAAATGTAAAAATAAAATTCATCCTTGATAATGGCTAAAAGAAATGCCGAAAACGTACAGACATACAAAAAGTTTTACATAATTTACGTCCAGAAAAGAAGAAATTATAAGAACACAAGAAAAATTAAATAAAAAATTTAAACGCAGCAACTTTTTTTAATGAAACTTGTATAAAAGAGGGATTACTGCCTCCCTCTCTTTCTATCTCTATGTATATATATTTGTGTGTGTGGGTGTACGTGCGTGTGAGTGTGTGTTTGTGTGTGTGAGTGTGCGTGTGAGAGAGTGCGTGTATGTGTGTGTGTATGTGTGTGTGAGAGTGTGTGTGTATGTGTGTGTGTTTGTGTGTGTGTGTTTGTGTGTGTGTGTGTATGTGTGTGTGTTTGTGTGTGTGTATATGTGTGTGCCTTTGTGTGTGTGTGAGTGTGTGTGTGTGTTTGTGCGTGTGTGTGTTTGTGTGTGAGATAGTGTGTTTGTGTGCGTGTGTGTGTTTGTGTGTGTATGTTTGCATGTGTGTGTGTGCGTGCGTGTGAGTGTGTGTGTGCGTGCGTGTGAGTGTGTGTGTGAGTGTGTGTGTGAGAGAGTGTGTGAGAGAGTGCGTGTATGTGTGTGTGTATGTGTGTGTATGTGTGTGTATATGTGTGTGTGAGAGTGTGTGTATGTGTGTGTTTGTGTGTGTGTATATGTGTGTGCGTTTGTGTGTGTGTGTGTGTTTGTGCGTGTGTGTGTTTGTGTGTGAGATAGAGTGTGCCTTTGTGTGCGTGTGTGCGTGTGTGTGTTTGTGTGCGTGCGTGCGTGCGTGCGTGCGTGCGTGCGTGCGTGTGAGTGTGTGTGTTTGTGTGAGTGTGTTGGAAATATGATATTTATTGCCAGGCAAAACCGTTATGCAATTAGTAAGTTTAGCTAATATTCTAGTACAAGGCCAGTTTATTGGAGCGCTGCACAAAGATCAAAGTCGTATGGATGTACGTGATAGCCGTCGCTCTACAGCATGTGCCCGATACTATACAATAGTCAGCCAAGCATCTTTAAGAGAGGATCTCCTTCGAGTAAAAACACGCATTTCCATGTTTTGATGATGGACAAAAACCAAGCCCGTCTCGAATGCATTCCTTTCTTTTTCTATTCGCCATTTCTGATTTCTTTCCCTCTCCCGCCTTGATTCATTTATTCCTGGTTTCATTCTGGTTTTCATTCTTCCTTCTTTCTTGCTTTCGTTTTTTCATTTTTCCTTATTCTTCATTTTCTTTCATCCTACCTTTCTTTCTTTCATTCTTTCTTTCTTTCTTTCTTTCTTTCTTTCTTTCTTTCTTTCTTCTATCTATCTATCTATCTTTTTCTATTCTTCTTTCTTTCTTTCTTTCTTCTATCTATCTGTCTATCTATCTATCTATCTATCTATCTATCTATCTATCTATCTATCTATCTATCTTTTTCTATGCTTCTTTCTTTCTTTCTTTCTTTCTTCTATCTATCGGTCTATCTATCTATCTATCTATCTATCTATCTATCTATCTATCTATCTATCTTTTTCTATGCTTCTTTCTTTCTTTCTTTCTTTCTTCTATCTATCTGTCTATCTATCTATCTATCTATCTTTTTCTATGCTTTTTTCTTTCTTTCTTTCTTCTATCTATCTGTCTATCTATCTATCTATCTATCTTTTTCTATGCTTCTTTCTTTCTTTCTTTCTTCTATCTATCTATCTATCTATCTATCTATCTATCTATCTATCTATCTTTTACTATGCTTCTTTCTTTCTTTCTTTCTTCTATCTATCTATCTATCTATCTTTTTCTATGCTTCTTTCTTTCTTTCTTCTATCTATCTATCTATCTATCTTTTACTATGCTTCTTTCTTTCTTTCTTTCTTCTATCTATCTATCTATCTTTTTCTATCCTTCTTTCTTTCTTTCTTTCTTCTATCTATCTATCTATCTATCTATCTATCTTTTTCTATGCTTCTTTCTTTCTTTCTTTCTTTCTTTCTTTCTTTCCATTTATTCGCTCTTATTTTGCGTTTCCTTATTTTCTTTTTTCCTTTTTGGTATTTCCTTCTTTATTAATTTTTTTCCATCTTTCTTCATTCATTCATGCATTCTGTTTTTGTTTCCTCCCTTCCTTCCTTTCTTCCTTATTTATTTCCATTGGCTGTTATTGATTCTGTCTTATGCGATTTATTCTTATTTTCTTTTTCTTTTTCTGTCTTTTCTCCTTTCCTTCCATCCTTCCTTCTTTCATTCATTCATTCATTCATGCATTCTTTCTTTCTTACTTTCTAATTTCCTTCCTTCCTTCTTTCCTTCCTTCCTTCCTTCCTTATTTCCTTCATTCATTCCTTCCTTCCTTCATTTATTCATTCTTTCGTTCCTTCATGCATTCATTCTTTGTATCTTTCTGTTCTCCTTTCTTTCTTTCTTTTTTCCGTTCGTTCGTTCGTTTGTTCGTTCCTTCCTTCATCCATTCTTTCTTTCTTTCTTTCTTTCTTTCTTTCTTTCTTTCCATTGGCTGTTATTGATTCTGTCTGATGCGTTTCATTCTTATTTACTTTCTCGTTCTTTTTCTGTTTATACGCCTTTCCTTCCTTCCTTCATTCCTTCCTTCATTCATGCATTCCTTCCTTCTTTCCTTCCAGAATGCATTCATTCTTTGTATATTTCTTTTCACCTTTCTTTCTTACCTTTTTTCTTTCTTTCTTTCTTTCTTTCTTTCTTTCTTTCTTTCTTTCTTTCTTTCTTTCTTTCTTTCCTCCCTTCCTTCCTTCCTTACATCCTTCATTCATTCAATCATTCCTTCCTTCATTCATTCGTTCATTCCTTCTTTCCTTGATGCATTCATTATATCTTTCTTTCTTTTCTCATTCATTCATTCATTCATTCATTCTTTCTTTCTTTATTCTTTATTTTTTCCTTTGGCTGTTATCGATTCTGTCTTATTGTGCCTTTCATTCTTATTTTCTTTTTCTTACTTTTCTGTCTTTTCGCCTTCCTTCCTTCCTTCCATTTCTCATTCATGCATTCTTTCTTTCTTTCTTTCTTTCTTTCTTTCTTTCTTTCTTTCCTTCCTTCCTTCCTTCCTTTCTTCATTCATTCATCCATTCTTTCATTCTTTCTTTTCTCCCTTCCTTCCTTCCGTCTTTCCATCCTTCATTCATTCATTCCTGAATTCTTTCTTTCTTTCTTTTCTACATTCCTTCCTTACTTCTTTCTCTCCTTTATTCATTCATTCCTTCCTCCATGCATTTATTCTTTGTATCTTTCTTTCTTTCTTTATTTCCTTCCTTCCTTCATTCTTTCTTTCTTTCTGTCTTTCTTTGTTTCCTTCCTTTTTTCCTTGGTTTTTCATTTATTCATTCATTCATTCATGCATTCTTTATTCATTTAATTTCTACTTTCCTTCCTTCTTTCCTTCTTTCCTTCCTTCCTTCCTTCCTTCCTTCCTTCCTTCCTTCCTTCCTTCCTTCTTTCTTTCCTTCCTTCCTTCCTCCCTTAATGCATTCAATCTTTGTATCTTTCTTTTCACCTTTCCTTCCTTCCTTCCTTCATTCCTTCCTTCCTTCCTTCCTTCCTTGATGCATTCATTATATCTTTCTTTCTTTTCTCATTCATTCATTCATTCATGCATACTTTCTTACTTTTTTCTCCTTCTTTCCTTCATTCGTCCCTTTCTTCCTTTATTCATTCTTTCTTTTTATTTATTTATTTATTTATTTCCATTGGCTGTTATCGATTCTGTCTTATTATGCCTTTCATTCTTATTTTTTTCTTCCTTTTTCTATCTTTTCTCCTTCGTTCGTTCCTTCGTTCGTTCGTTCCTGCCTTCCTTCCTTCCTTCCTTCCGTCCTTATTTCCTTCCTTAATTCATTCATTCTTTATTTCTTTATTTCCATTTTTTACTTTTTCTGTCTTTTCTCCTTTCCTTCCTTCCTTCCTTTTTTCCTTTCTTCCTTCCTTCCTTCCGTCCTCCCTTCCTTCATGCATTCCTTCTTTGTATCTTTCTTTGTTTCCGTCCTTCCTTCCTTCCTCCCTTCCTTCCTTCATTCATCCATTCTTTCTTTCTTTCTTTCTTTAATTCCATTGATTGTTAGTGATTCTGTTTTATTATGCGTTTCATTCTTATTTTCTTTTTCTTTCTTTTTCTGTCTTTTCTCCTTTCTTTTTTCTTTCTTTCTTTTTCCATTTTTCCCTTATTCTACATTTTCTTTCTTTCTGTCTTTCTTCCTACATTTCTTTCTTTATTTCTTTGTTTGTTTGTTTCTTTCGTTCTTTCTTTCTTTCTTTCTTTCTTTCTTTCTTTCTTTTTTCCATTGTCTATTATTGATTCTAACTTATTTTGGGTTTTCTTCTTTATCTTCTTCTTTTCTTTCTTGTTTCCTATTTTTCCTAATTTGTTCCTCCCTTTCTTTCTTTCTTTCTTTCTTACTTTTTACTATCTATCTATCTATCTATCTATCTTTTTATGCTGCTTTCTATCTTTCTTTCTTTCTTTCTTTCTTTCCATTGGCGATTATTGAATCCGTCTTTTTTCGGGTTTTATTTTTTATTTTATTTTTTCTTCTTTGGTTTTCTTTCTTTCTTTTTTTCTTTCTTTCTTTCTTTGTATTTATTCTGTCTTACTAGCTTTTTTATTCATCTCATCTTATCTATCTCTCTATCTATCTATCTGTCTGTTCTATTGTATCTTAACCTTTTCTTTCTTTCTTTCTTTCTTTTTTTCTTATCCCCCACAATTGACTTTTCTCCCTTCAGTATGCAGTCTCTACTTCTCTTTGTCTTTTTTATTCACATGCTTTTTAATTCTTTGAGTCTGGGCGATTTGCTTTTTTCTTTCATTGTAGCATTTCTTTTTCAGTCGAAAGTCCGACATCTTTATTTCTTTCTTTCATTACCTCCCCCCCATCTGTCTCCTCTTTCCATAGCTCTTTCCACTTCATGCCATATTGACTACTTTGTGGAAAACACTGGATTTACATTCTTCGGAAAGCATCCAATCATTTCGAGAAGGAAGAATTTGGTGAGACCTTCCAAAAGAAATCGTAGACAAAATTAGATTGAATATGAAGAGGCAGAAAAAATGGCTAAAATAATAAAAAGCATATATATGCAAAACAAAATAATGTGAAGGAACGGTGAAAAACATCCTTAGTGGCAAAAAAATAAAATAAAATTCTTTTTATGAAAGAGATACTATAAACAGTGTTTTAAAAGATCTTCAGTGAAGTTGAAAAGGCCAAAAGAAAAAATAAATGTTTAAAAACATATGCAAAAACAGAAAATAAGAAAAATAACTGAATTCAAGGATTTTTTCATTCCACGGAATTCTCATACGCGCATGCGCAAAACACGAATGCGCAAAACAGGCATGCACAAAAACACGCATGCGCATAAAAAAAACATACATGCTTATTCACGCACAAAAAAAGATGCAGGTAACTTGTGAGAATCAATTTACTGTAGAACGCACGAAGGGAAATGGTTAGAAAGCATATCTAGCTAGATCAGTTACCACTGAGTAGTAAGTTCGAACCTTACTGGGGGCCCCATACTTTCGGGCTAGTGCCACATCTAAGCTACGCTTAGAAGATCACCGAACGGTACTGAAGAAGTGGCGTAATGGTTAGCATGCTTGTTTCGCGAGAACAGTTACTAATGAGGATTGAATTCGGTCCTCACTGGGTGCCCAAATAATTTCGGCCTTGTCCCACATCTCAACTACGCTTAAAGATCATCAAACTTCCAGAGTTAGCATGTTCAACTCTCGATTCAAATCCTCTTTCTTTATATTCACACAGGTAACATAGATCTTTTTTATATATTCACACAGGTAACATAGATCTTTTTTATATTCACACAGGTAACATAGATCGTTCCTTATATTCACACAGGTAACATAGATCGTTCCTTTTATTCACACAGGTAACATAGATCTACAGACATGGAAATGGATATATACACACACATATATCCACAAACACCTCACCAGCCAGATAGCTCGCCAACTCTCTCGAGCAAGTTATTTAAAGGTGTAATGGATTCTTATTTATAATATTTTATCAATTACAACGTTTTTCTTAGTGGATACTCGTGTTTGAATTAAAGTTCCATTGATTTGTTAAATATAAATATACTTATTTACTTTGATGATGCCCTTCGTGGTTAAAAACCGCTTTTAGAAAGGTACTTGATAACATCGCGATGCCAAATTCGGTCCAAATTCAAGAGAAGTAGCTATTAATGACATTTACAGTCTGCTTTGAACAGTCAGAGGTCAGGTTACCTAAAAAAACAACAAAAACCAATGTAGTTAATAATCAGAAGAGTTGAAATGCATGCAAGGTTTCACAGCTCTAGCATCACCACATCATAGTCAGCCTATGAACTTTTCAGTTGGAATGAATGCATGCAAGATTTCACAGCTCTAGTATCACTCCTTCATAGTCAGCCTATGAACTTTTCAGCCCACCCTCGTACCGGGATAGAAACAATGCAGTTATTACTAAGAAGAGTTGAAATGAATGCCTGCAAGATTTCACAGCTCTAGCATCACTCCCTCATAGTCAGCCTATGAACTTTTCAGCCTACCCTCGTACCGATATAGAAACAATGCAGTTATTACTAAGAAGAGTTGGAATGAATGCATGCAAGATTTCACAGCTCTAGCATCACTCCCTCATAGTCAGCCTATGAACTTTTCAGCCTACCCTCGTACCGAGATAGAAACAATGCAGTTATTAATAAGAAGAGTTGGAATGAATGCATGCAAGATTTCACAGCTCTAGCATCACTCCCTCATAGTCAGCCTATGAACTTTTCAGCCTACCCTCGTACCGAGATAGAAACAATGCAGTTATTAATAAGAAGAGTTGGAATGAATGCATGCAAGATTTCACAGCTCTAGCATCACTCCCTCATAGTCAGCCTATGAACTTTTCAGCCTACCCTCGTACCGAGATAGAAACAATGCAGTTATTACTAAGAAGAGTTGGAATGAATGCATGCAAGATTTCACAGCTCTAGCATCACTCCTTCATAGTCAGACTATGAACTTTTCAGCCCACCCTCGTACCTGGAAAGAAACAATGAAGTTATTAATAAGAAGAGTTGAAATGAATGCATGCAAGATTTCACAGCTCTAGCATCACTCCCTCATAGTCAGCCTATGAACTTTTCAGCCTACCCTCGTACCGAGATAGAAAAAATGCAGTTATTAATAAGAAGAGTTGGAATGAATGCATGCAAGATTTCACAGCTCTAGCATCACTCCCTCATAGTCAGCCTGTGAACCTTTCAGCCTACCCTCGTACTGGGATAGAAACAATGCAGTTATTACTAAGAAGAGTTGGAATGAATGCATGCAAGATTTCACAGCTCTAGCATCACTCCTTCATAATCAGCCTATGAACTTTTCAGCTCAGCCTCGTATTTGGAAAGAAAGAATGCGGTTATTAATAAGGGTTGGAATGAATGCCTTCAAGATTTCACAGGTCTTGAATCACTCCTTCATAGTCAGTGAAAGATATTTTCAGCTCACCCTGGTGCACTTTGTCTTATCATCTGTCTCTCTTGCTTTCTGGGCACCAAGAGCTGGTGTAATGGTTAGCAAGTTCGTCTCGCTAGAACAATTACGAGTGACTAATGAGTTCCATTCTCATTGGGTGCCCCCCTAATTTCGGCTTTGTGCTATGCTTGGGAAATCCCTATATCTTTTGCTTTGTCTTTCACTAGAGAAAGCCGAATTGACTGATTCATCAACACAGCGTGCTGACTGTCATTTTCTGGGCCCAGAATATCGCCTTGAATCCGTTCCTTGATCTAAGCTTTATATGAATATTGTTGCATTATCAACTAATATCTGTCTAGTATTATGCAATCTTTTATGTCAACATAACAATACGAAGTTTAGAACGGCTCATGATCAAACATAATAGACATTAGCTGTATGTTATATGTAACAATATATGTTTGAATAATGATCTGCCCGAATACGCTATATATATATATATATATATATATATATATATATATATATATATATATATGTATATAATTTTATCATATAGACAAAAACAGTTTACTCACTACAATGATGCAACTTTGTTTCGGTGCATTTCAACTGCACCTCGACGGGCGTGAACGGAAAATGGTTATGAACAGTTCTCGAATTATCGCTCTACTGTCGGTATCGAGCCCTCTTTTGGATTAATGCTGTGAATGTTAGAATTTATATCGTTCTCTTTGCATCGGAAAAATGCATACACTCTTCCGGTGTATCTTTAATGTATCAGACTTTTAGAAACATGCATATTTTTCTCACTTAAACCGTCTTTGCCTCCCCCTTTTTAAAACTTCTCTCTGTTAAATTTTAGACCCCTCTTCATCTTTAGACCTTCCTATTCTTCTCTCATCTGTTACCCCTCCCTTTGGCTTTCATTCACTCTAGCATTCGCCCAACACTCTTATACATACACTCTCACTAAATTTTATTTTTACTCCCGGAGATGTTTTTTCTGTTTTCTTTTTGAATTTGTAGTTCTGATGAATTGGATCGTATTTACGATTCCAATGGAATAAATTATGACCATAGAATATTAGTGTTTAAGCCTTTTTATTATATCCTTACTCTGTCCTGGAGATTGAGTTCTACCTGGATCATATCCTCTTCGAATTATTTTTATACACATATGTATGTGTATGTATGTATGTATATATGTATATATATTTATATTTTAGATATATGATTGCATATGTATGTGTATATTTACCACTAATATTATCTACCTATCTATCTATCTATCTATCTATCTATATATATATATATATATATATAATAATTTATTTAAATATTATTGCACTTGTATATATATATATATATATATATATATATATATATATATATACACAGGTAAGATGCGAACGAATAGAGTACAATTCCAAGGTTCGTAACATTTAATTTAGAAGAGGGGTCAATAGAAAGTAGAGCAATATTCTGTATTTTAAGATCTTACATCGAAAACCTGTAAAAATCGCTATAGAATTGCATCTCATCAGGCGATTATAAAATACATTTTACAGTCGCCTGATGAGATGTGTTATATGCGCATCGAAACACGAATGCAATTCTATAGCGATTTTTACAGGTTTTCAATGTACTTTCCTAAAATACATAAATAAAAAGTATATATATATATATATATATATATATATATATATGTGTGTGTATGTGTGTGTGTATGTGTGTGTGTGTGATTTTAGGCCAGTTCAAGAAAGACATTTGGATCACTAACACACGAAAAAGAGAATGTCTCATATCGACAATATTTAACATCGAAAAACATAAAGAAAAAAATTAATTATTTTTAATAATATGTGGAAATCTCCACCCTTTGCGTTCGCGAGACCAGAAACACGTGTAGCAAAATTATGGAAAAAAAAATTTAAAAAAAAAATCCACATTCGAGGTTTTTCTCTTCTTTTTAATACACACACTTTTCTCTCGTTGGAACTACTATAAACTCTTCCTTTTATATATATATATATATATATATATATATATATATATATATATATATGATGAAAATGTGGAAAAGACAAAGCAAAATCCGAATATGTGACTTGACTGTTCTTATTTTGTTTGTGTTTTTGTTATTCTGTCGACGTCAGACGTTTCGGTCAAATAGACCTTCTTCAGGACATTGTTAACGGAGACATATTTATATTAGATTTAAGTTAGATGAAGAGACGATATATACAGGACTAGTCAGAAACAGAGAAACTGAAATTCTAAAGTCAGAGTATTCTTTCTTGGAATCGGATACGCTGGCGTCACGTGGGCGGCGCTACGAAAACCTGCTCACAGGGAAGAGATTGTATCCTAAGTGGAAAATGGGGGGATATTTAAAACTATAGCTTATCGGTACGTTTGTCAAGCATTAATCTTGCTAGAAAACTTGATATATTAAAGAAACCTTGTCGGGTGTTTATTGTGTGTGAGGTGGCTATATATATATATATATATATTGTCATCCACATGACTGAGTTCTCCTGCTTGTGTCCGGTTGCCAGACATAGGGTTTTCCAGAAGTCACCCTCTGGACCCTGGTCAGGCGTACTACCTCAAGAGAAGATCTGTTTCGCATATATATATATATATATATATATATATATATATATATATATATATATATATATATATATATATATATATAAAAAGACATTTTGATATGTTTAACGTTCTTTTTATAGAAACAAGTATTTAAGTAAATGCTCTGTTTATAATAAACAATATTAAATAACATTTACCGGCCTGAATGTCCGAGAAATTTTCAACGAAAATTACATGTTCATCATTAATTAATCATAGCTAAGGATGGGGAATTCATGAAAGATTGACATTTAATTTATATATATATATTTTTTTTTGTCATCCACAGACAGACTATTTCACAGCTCATCAGTTGGCTAGACGTCCGGTTTCCTCTAGCTAGGATCGAAACCCGACTGAATTTGCGTCAGTCGGAACTTCTCCCACTAAGCCGTCAGCGCACGGCAGGAATGAAGGTGGATTTTAACGTATTTATTTTTAGATTTAGATAAACACACAGTGACCGACAGTGACTCAATTTTGCCGAAGAGTCGTGCAATATTAGCTTAAATAGTCACTGTTTACAAACTCACACCTCAAACCACAGAGCTCAACCGAAATTAATTTTTCAGGAGCCAATATATATATATATATATATATATATATATATATATATATATATATATATATATATATATATATATGTAATTTAAGACATTTTTAGGTTTAAACATTCTTTTTTATAGATAAAAATATTTAAGTAAATGGTCTGTTTGTTTCTTTTATTTTTTATTATAATAAACAGTATTAATAACATTTACCGGCTTGAATGTCCGAGAAATTTTCATAGAAAATATTCGTTCTCCGACAGCATTTACTTAAATATTTGTACCTATACAAAAGAATATATATATATATATATATATTTCTGGGATGAGGTATTATGTTCATTATTTACATTATTCGGATGATTGTCATCATCTATGTCGCCATATTTATTTCAACGTTTCGGCCGTTGTACACTCCGGACTTCTTCAGGTGGTTTGAATGTCGAACTGATCCCTTTATTTCGCTCACTGGTGTAGTCTGTTCTAGTTCCACGTGCCATGTTTAATGGATGTCAGTTATCAGTTATCTCCTGTTAATTTTTCCCTCTGAAAGTTCTCCACTGCCTTAGGGTGGGGGTACAAAATTTTATTATGGAAATAAAAATGGCAAGACGTGCTTTAGCATTCATGATTAAAAGGAAAATAGGTAAAAAAAAAAAAAATTGACCAGCCGACCGGTTCGATCTCCCTCACCAGAGCTGAAATCGAGGGAAGACTTAATATTGCAATATCAGATGGAAATCATGCAAAGTCCTAACAGGCATTCCTCACCCCCCCTCTCTCTCTCTCTCTCTCTCTCTCTCTCTATATATATATATATATATATATATACAGAGTGCAACAGGAAAATTCTCCAAATCCTGTAATAATATTAGATTAATGTTAGATTAAGATTTGAACCGTTGTATCTTAGAAATGATTAAAGATATCTTACTGGCATTCTCCCACTGTGTGTCCAAAAAAGAAAACACTATTTAGAACACAAGAACAATTAAATGAAAAGTTTAATTGTATTACCTTGTCTTCCGTTTTTAATGAAACATATACAGTGTAACCCGGACATAAGAGACCCGGATATAAGAGAAACCCGAATATAAGAGACTTCTTCTTCGGTCTCGACAACTCTCTTATATCCGGGTTACACTGTATATATATATATATATATATATATATATATATATATATATATACATATATATACTACAGTTCAAATAAGACAAAATTACTATTTATTGCTAAAAAAGTGAGAAATGATTTTTATTATATATATATATATATATATATATATATATATATATATATATATATATACAGATAGATAGATAGATAGATAAACCATTTGAACAATTTTACACACTTTATGCCCAGAAAAGAAATACGAACGCAAGAGAGATTAAATTAAAAGCTTAATCCTTGTACCTCGTCAGTCGTCTTTAACGAAACATGTATAAAAGAGGGACTACTGCCTCTTTCAAGCACCCACCCTTTCTCTTTGCCTAACTGCCTTTCTCTGTCTCCTATAAACAGACACCCTTTCTCTTTCACTCTTTTCCCTGTCTCCGTCACTTTCAATCACACAGCGTCTCTCTTTCACTTTCTGACTTTCAAGTACACGCCCTTTCTCTGTCACTCTCTACCCATCTCTGTCTCTTCGAAGCAAAATCCCCTTGTCTTTCCTTTTTCCTGTCGCTGTCTTTCGAACACACCTCTCCTTTCACTTTCGCTCACACACTCTCATTAATATGCAGAGGTAGCTGTACTCTCTCGCCCACTGAATCAAATATTCTTGTTCACGGTCGACAGATTTGCATCATGTAGTAAGGAAGGCGAACGAGTGGCTGTAAGCCGTTTCCAATGCGCGTACGTTGATGAGGAATACAATTTTAGACGGGGCACAGCTACGGTCTACTGGGCTAATAAAATTGCGACTGGGGCACCGTGACTTTCTGACACACATACAAGGATCTTCCAAAAGTAATAGGACACGCGACTTCAGTAATTTCTAAATCTCTATAGAAAAGAGCAAAAATAGCACTGTAGAATAAACAACATAACAACTGGCAGTTTACATACATACATACATACATATATATATATATATATATATATATATATATAGTCAAACCTAATGAGCCAGACAAACCTACCAAGGTTTCAGTTAGGCAGATCGTCAGTCATGGTAGGTTTGTCTGGCTCATTAGGTTTGACTAGGTCTGCTCTACGTTTGTATCGAGCTCTTTAGTTAGTTGTTTACTCGTATCGGGTTTTTTTCTTTGGGCCTTGAACCTGTATCTGTGCGATTATTTTCGACAGACTTTCAAGTTCCTGGCTCTTTCTTTTTTTAAAACCTTTTTTTCCCTTCGTGATTGATTTGGCTATTGTTAAATCAAGAATTCGAAGCTTTTTCGACACGAGTATAGTTACCTATATATATATATATATATATATATATATATATATATATATATATATATATATATAGCATAATGAGAAGCCACGTATACTTTCTTGATATGTATATAATATATGGATAAAATAACTTTAGATACAGTTAAAAAAACCTTTTTAAACAACATCTAAAATACTATCGTTAGATTTACGTTAAAAAATTCAAACATTGTTGCATTCCACATCACGTGACGTCCGCGTCTAACGACGAACGCTGTAAAGTGTAAACAAACTGACAAATACAGTAATACAGTAATTCAATTAATTTCTGAGGAAGGACCGAGGTGGTTTGAAATATTAAATATATATAAAAACATATAAATAAATACTTTCGCAAAAAAACACCCAATTTTTTTCAGTTATTTTATCCATATATATATATATATATATATATATATATATATATATATATAGATAGATAGATAGATAGATAGATAGATAGATAAGCCATTTGAACAATTTTTACAAACTTTATGCCCAGAAAAGAAATACGAACACAAGAGAGATTAAATTAAAAGCTTAATCGTTGTACTTTGTCAGTCATCTTTACGGGCCTGACGATTGCATCTAGCATGAAACAGACTGTCGCCTCTAAGTGTTGACTTCTATGTTCACTTTTATATTTACATACGATCTATCTCTGATGTTGAGCACTTTATCCCATAAATATAGCACACTTTAAGACTATATTTATTCATATATATATATATATATATATATATATATATATATATATATATATATATATATATATATATAATTCTATCATATAGACAAAAACAGTTTACTCACTACAAAGATGCAGGTATTGAACTCACACTCGTTGGGTCCTGTCACTGGATCTAACTAATCCACCGTGCCATGTGTCCTTGAGTTGGTTAAGGCTTTGGAGAACTTTGGAGAGGGGAATTAACAGGAGATAACTGATAACTGACATCAATTAGACATGGCACGTGGAAGTAGAACAGTCTACCCCAGCGAGCGAAATAAAGGGTTCAGTTCAACATCCCAACCACTCGAAGAAGGCTGAAACGTTCTGATAAATATGTCAAAAAAGATGAGGATGATAGTCTGAACAATGTAAATAGTATAAACTACTTATTTATTTTGAAATAAACTATTTACTGTGAATCCCAGGAAAAGACACTCCGGGTTTTTTTATAAGAAAAACCACATAGAAGGAACTGATATTAAACCACAAACGACAAGACCTGGCTACGACATTGTAGGAACTGATATTAAACCACAAACGACAAGACCTGGCTACCACACTGTAGGAACTGATATTAAACCACAAACGACAAGACCTGGCTACCACATTGTAGGAACTGATATTAAACCACAAACGACAAGACCCGGTTACCACATAGTAGGAACTGATATTAAACCACAAACAAATCCTGGCCATAAATAAACTCGAACCCCAGACCGCTTCCTCCGGAGATAAGATAACTTACGCCTCCACCAATCGCTAACACAAACCCACTCTCATTAACAAGGCATATACGAGAGGAGAACATACATTGAAAATACATTTAAAACAATGTCCCTAAACAAAATCTAATAGACTGATGATAGCCGTGTACAGAACGGCTTGAAATAGACTATATCTATGTTGAGGTAATTTTTGTTTTTTTGCTGTAAATATATATATATATATATATATATATATATATATATATATATAAATAAGAGGAAGAACAATGAGATTGATAATGGAACGAAACTTAAATTTTATGATTGAATTTGAATTGAAGTTTCAGTTTTAAAACATGGCAATTTCGGTGTTGCGATGATTATATATTAAAATAAACGATTATATATATATATATATACACATATATATTATACATATATATATATACATACATATATATATATATATATATGTATATATAATATGGATAAAACAACTGAAAAGTTGCAAATATATATATATATATAACCGTATGGATAAATATAGTTAGGTATGCGAGCGATCGTTTACAAAGGCATATAAAAGTAAAAATGACTGTGCTCAATGTAAAGTAACAGGGCTATTCAATATATATCTATATATTAAACAATATATATAATATCTTACATTAATTGCACAATTTTCTAGTGCTGGGGTTATAGTATTTATTTTTATTTCTATTTTAATAGAAATAAATTTCTTCATCTGTGAGGAAATTGTCCAGCTACCATATAGGAGGACTGATATTACGTAACAGTTCAGTACTCTTTTCTTTGTTTCTCTTGCTTCAAGTCTCTTCTTCATCTGTGAAGTGATTGTCCAGCATTCACTGCCATATAGGAGGACTGATATTACGTAACAGTTCAGTACACTTTTCTTTGTTTCTCTTGCTTCAAGTCTCTTCTTCATCTGTGAGGAGATTGTCCAGCATTCACTGCCATATAGGAGGACTGATATTACATAACATTTCGGTACTCTTTTCTTTGTTTCTGTTGCTTCAAGTCTCTTCTTCATCTGTGAGGAGATTGTCCAGCATTCACTGCCATATAGGAGGACTGATATTACGTAACAGTTCAATACTCTTTTCTTTGTTTCTGTTGCTTCAAGTCTCTTCTTCATCTGTGAGGAGATTGTCCAGCATTCACTGCCATATAGGAGGACTGATATTACGTAACAGTTCAGTACTCTTTTCTTTGTTTCTCTTGCTTCAAGTCTCTTCTTCATCTGTGAAGAATAATGTAATGTAATAAGGTGTTAAATGCTTAAGTTTCCCAAGTTCACTTTCATTATTTCACCTTTCGTTTCCTTGCATTGAATACAGCTGCCACATCTGGTTTTGTGCTTCCGCCATATATTAAGAGATTCTGGATAAAATCCAAAGAAAAATCTGCAATATTCTTGGTCCTGACCTGGCATCTCAGCTTTAGTCACGTTCCAAATGTAGCTTCTTTCTGTTTTTTCATGGAAATTTTTTGGTAAACTCACCGCTATGGTCTGGTCTATTACGACTGTGTAAGGAATGCTCCACACAATTAGCCTTGTGTCACATATAATAAACTTTAGAATGTCATTTAACTAGAGGATCAGTGGAACCATTTATTTTTCCCCCTACTTTCTTTAGTTTAATCTTCTCTCCTCTCGCCCGTCAGGTGACCAGATGTGTGGGATGTTTTACATGTTTTCGAGGTTTGGTTTGGTTTGGTTTACGGCATATCAACCTCAATGGGTTATTTAATGCTGACAAAATTTTTATTGCTGGTAATATTTTTTTTTTCAAAAAAGTATTGCTGGTAATAGTTTTTTCCAAAAATGTATTGATGGTGATAATTTTTTCTTCAAAAATTCATTGCTGGTAATCATTTTTAACAAAAATGTATTACTGGTAGTTAAACCTACTTTTACACTTCATAGTTTTGACCCCTTTTGTGGGATTAACTATTTGACCATATCTGGGACCCTGACAGGTACTACCACCCCGGGTAAAGGTGGACGTGGGAATACCAGCAATTACGAGGTGGTTCCACGCTCCTAAAAACCTCTGGATTAGAAGCCTTGCTGTTGGATGTAGTTTATCGTCTTTCCCAGGACGCCTCATTTGGCGAAGCGGGGGGGGGTCTTAGCCCTCTGCAGAGGTGCAGTCGGCGTATTCTGAACCCCTAACCGACAGAGCGTCGTTTTTCGAGTGTACCTTTCGTATATGTTGTCGTGTTTGAATGAATATGTGTTTGAGGGACTGGTTTGGACGAATGATTAAGTTACTTCGTCCAGAATTAATTTCGTCACGTTAACTGGTGATTCTGCGACAATTAAGGATTGTGGCGGGGCTAGGGGTATTACTAACACTATTTTATTCATTATTTTGTAAATAGGTACACCATGCATTGTAAATACACATTGGGGTAAGAGTTTTAAATTGTTATTTATACACCCCGGCACCAGATAAAATTGTACAGAGGGAACTAGTTAGGGCACTTTTGAGACTCTGCGGTATTATGGTGATTGTTTTGGTGTAAAGAATACTGTCATATGTTTCGGTCAGTAATTGTGGCTAGCCAGATAAAATTGTACAGAGGGAACTAGTTAGGGCACTTTTGAGACTTTTGCCTTTAATTATAAAACAAATGAAGACCAGCCTTACCTAACCGCTCTTTTACCCTTTGTAAATTTACAAAAATAAATATCACTTTCCTCTCTTTCCCCTAGACTTCATCCATTTAAGCGAAATACTAGATTGGCAACAACTTTTGAAGTTGAAATGGCTTGATGTAACCGTAAGTTCTATGTTAACAGTTTCTTCTCTCACACTTCTAGTTTGTGGACGTCTCTTCCGGGCTTTTTTCTTTCCGGTCAACTTTTTCTCAAAGTTAAATGCAGTGTCTATCGTTATCTTCTGTCTTCTTAATTTTTGTTCTTTGAATGTTCCCCCTCTCTTTAATGGCATTTTTTGTGATATTCTCTCTCGGTAACATCTAGCATCTTAGTGGCTTTATTGCCTTGTTTGGGGTGAAATTATTAAAAACTACAAAAAAAAAAAAAACTGCTTCCTCCAGTTTTCTCATTATCCCTAGGGAGATTGTCTAAGATTCACTGTCATATAAGAGGAAGGATAACACATAGCTACCCGGCAATCATTTCTTTGATTCTAACAAAATATTCCTGTTTTTCAGCACTGTGCTCTTGGAATGCCTCTTTCGCTAACCTAATGCGTACTTAGGATTTCACTGTCATATGTTTCCATCCTCTGCTAAAAGACTTCCCAGTTATTTATTGCCAGCACTATTTTGTCTATTTCTCGCGATTTTTTTCTGGCTTTCAGCATCTTACTTGAAAAAGTGACAACGACCGCCCATGGTCATCAAATATCGATAGTGTACCATGATAAAGGTGTCTATTTTGTCTGTCTGTGTGCGCGTGCGTGAAAGATAGATTGATGGATAAAAACAGGATGTATACTTATTTATTTCTTTTTTTTCTCGAAGTTCTTGTGGAAATCGTATCGCTCACACCTGCTTTTAAGGCAGGACAGAAAGTTCCGAGGATGGGGGGTCGGGAGACGGATAGGTTTTTAAATGTCAACATCAAAGAAAGAAAGAAAGACGAGCAGGAAAGAAAAGAACGGGGACATTTCAAATAATCAACGCTTCGAAGCGAAAATCTATTTCGCGAGGGAAGAAAACAATTTTAAAAATTCAGATGGCACGGAGGGGAGGGTGTGCTTTATAATGATCTTTCTGGGTGAGGCAGAGGTAGACAGTGGTTTTTGAGTCTCTTGTTACTATGCACGTACCGTTTTGATGAAGTCGGTGAGGTGAGGATTGAGGAAAAATCTGATTTGAGGGGGAAAACAGAACCGAATACTTAAAACCATCAAAAAGTTTTGTCGAAATATGCTTAGAAAGCAGGAAAGAAAAAAAAAAAGCTGTCTACGAAAATGCAACAGGACGAAAGACGATAACAAATAACGAGACAGGCAATCAACCAATCAGCGAACGGCAAGTGTTCACGTGATACTTTTGCTTTTAAATTATTTTTTCCGACATTTTGAAAAATAAAGAAAAAGTTAGTTTCAATAAAAGCATTTGCTTTCTTTTTCCATTTTTCCTTGTAAAACTTTGTTTTGGACCCTCGTTTAAATAACTATCAATTTTAGATTAGTTTTGTTTTGATCTTTTATTTTGTTTTACATTAAAGATTCTTTCTCTTTGCTGAGCAAGAAAGGTTACGGTGATCTGAAGCTGGAAGTGAAAGTGAAAGTAGACAGCAGGTGATGTCTGTCTGCCTTTATTAAGCTGGTGCCATCGGGCGTAAAAGACACTTATGAGATCCAGACACTCTTAAGCACAACAACATGGCGGCTGGATACCCGGACGGATGCACATATAAACGCAGGGTAGTTTGCACATGCATACATACATACATATATACATACATACATACATATATTCGCATAAGTTATGCATATCACAATTGGATATCCGGATGGATGCACATATAAACGCAGGGTAGTTTGCACATGCATACATACATACATATATACACACATACATATATACATACATACATATATTCGCATAAGTTATGCATATCACAATTGTGATATATATATATATATATATATATATATATATATATATATATATATATATATATATCCGATGCGATGAGAACGAAAGTAATATATAAATTCCAACATTCGCAGCGTGAATTCAAAAAAGAGCTCGATACAGGTAGTAGAGCGATAGATACAAAAACTATACGTCTTACATTTTTAATATATATATATATATATACATATATGTGTGTATATATTCATATATATATATATGTAAATTTATAATATGCAATTGCATAGTGTTGTGGTAGGATCCACCTAATCTGCATAGGTGACTACCAACTATATAAATAATGGTTGGTACCGGAAGACGGGAAGAGGAATCACGAGATCCAACTAGAGACTCTGATCGACTGCGACTAGTCAACACATTCTCCAGGAACGTCTTCCCAGAAATATACAGAAATACTATATGTACTTATTGTGTACACTTTCTTGTTATAATACATTCTTGTTCTAAGTACATTTTGTGTTGTATTATTATTCCATGCAATAGGCGAGATTCAACACATAGTGAATGCATATATGCATATAAAATACATAACAAAATGTATATATGTACATAAGTTATATATATATTTTGTGCATTCATATATTTTCATAAAATGCGTACATGTTTAGATGTGGCACAAGGCCGAAAGTATGGGGCACCCAGAGAGGTTTGAACTCAAAACTCAGTTGTAATAGTTCTAGTGAGACGAGCTTGGTAACAATTTCACCAAGTCGAGGTACCCAGTTGTGTACATGTACGTGTGTATACCGGGTACGATGGATAAATTATCGTCTAAATGACGCAAAAATGAAAATAACACTGGCATCTTATTTTAACAGATATATTTACCAAAATCACACAAAAATAAATTGAAATACTAAAGAGTAGATTTATTCAATAAAATTTCGAACGGTGGCTTCAAGCACAGCCTACAAACAATTTCGGAATCTTCTGCAACTCGTCTGGACGGTCTCCATGTTCAAGTAGGTGAATACTGCCATAATCCTTGCCTTCAATCCATCTTTGGTGTTACAAGACGTTTTGTTGGTCTCTTGCTCAACTGCGTCCCACCCATAATAATCAAGGGGGTTGCAGTCTGGGGAGATAGGTGGCCAGATGTAAGGGGTGATGTGATCGCAGAAAATGTCTTACAGCCATGACTAAGTTCTCCTGCTTGTGTCCGGTTGCCAGACATAGGGTTTTCCAGAAGTCACCCTCTGGACCCCGGTCAGGACTACTACCTCAAGAGAAGATCTGTTTCGAATATATATATATATATATATATATATATATATATATATATATATATATATATATATATATATATATATAGGGTGTCCATAAAGTTTGTGTGCACTTTATAAATTTACAACTTTATTTGTATTTGCGATAGAAATAATCTGTAAAAAACGTTATAAAGTTTAATGTACTTAGTTTTAAGTATAGCTAAAATAACTAATGTGATTTCAGGCATTACTGTAAATCAGTTGGCAAATGTTTTCCGTGAACTGCAAAATCGTATTACCCTTTGTATTGCTAATGATGGAGGACATGTGGAAACTTAAATAAAATTTAAATAAAACCTTAAAAAATATAGATTTACTTCTTTCTAATCCTTTTTACAAATTATATATATATATATATAAAGACATTTTTGATATGTTTAACGTTCTTTTTATAGATACAAGTATTTAAGTAAATGCTCTGTTTATAATAAACAATATTAAATGACATTTACCGGCCTGAATGTCCGAGAAATGTTCATAGAAAATTGTCAGTTATCAGTTATCTCCTGATAATTTCCAACTGAAAGTTCTCCACTGCCTTAACCGGGTATTCAAGGACACATGGCACAGTGGATAAAGGCGTTGGTTAGATCCAGTGACAGGTCCCAAAGAGTATTAGTTCAATACCCGGTTAAGGCAGTGCAGAACATTCACAGGAAAAATTAACAGGAGATAACTGATAACTGACATCCATTTTAAAATGGCACGTGGAAAGAAAAAAAAAGAGAAGGCGAACGTTGTCGTACAGAAAGGAAACAACACAGCAACACTAACGATAAGGCAAACGTGAGAGTGTATGTTACAAAAAGTCATAGGACCTGACACAGAGAAGACGAACTTAGTCGTACAGAAAGGAAACAACACAGCAATACTAACGAAAAGGCAAAAGTGAGAGTGTATGGTATAAAAAGACATAGGACCTCACCCAGAAAAGGCGAACGTTGTCGTACATAAAGAAAACAACACAGCAAAACTAACGAAAAGGCAAAATTGAGAGTGTATGGTCTAAAAAGACATAGGACCTCACACAGAAAAGGCGAAAGTTGTCGTACAGAAAGGAAACAACACAGCAATACTAACACAAGGCAAAAGTGAGAGAGTATGGTAGAAAAAGACATAGGACCACACCCAGAAAAGGCGAACGTTGTCGTACAGAAAGGAATAAAACAAAGCAATACTAAATAAAAGGCAAAAGTGATAGTGTATGGTCAAAACGACATAGGGCCTCATCCAGAGAAGGCGAACGTTGTCGTACAGAAAAGAAACAACACAGCAATACTAACGGAAAGGCAAAAGTTAGATTGTATGGTATAAAAAGACATAGAACATCACCCAGAGAAGGCGAACGTTGTCGTACTGAAATTAAACAACATAGCAATACTAACGAAAAGGCAAAAGAGAGAGTGTATGGTATAAAAAGACATAGGACCTCACACAAAAAAGGCGAAGTTAGTCGTAGAGAAAGGAAACAATGCAACATTACAAACGAAAAAGCAAAAGTGAAAGTGTATGGTCTAAACAGACAGAGGAACTCCCCCAGAGAAGGCGAACGTTGTTGCAAGAAAAGGAAACAACAGAGCAATACTAACGAAATGCAAAAGTGAGAGTGTATGGTTTAAAAAGACATTGGACCTCACCCAGAGAAGGCGAACGTTGTCGTACAGAAAGGAAACAACACAGCAATACTAACGGAAATGCAAAAGAAAGTGTGTATGGTAAAAAAAGCCATAGGTCCTCACACAGAGAAGGCAAAATTTGTCGTACGGGAAGGAAAGAACACAGCTATATTAACGAAAAGGCAAAAGGGAGAGTGTATGGTATAAAAAGACATAGGACCACACCCAGAGAAGGCGAACTTAGTCGTACAGAAAGGACACAACACAGCAATACTAACGGAAAGGCGAAAGTGAGAGTCCATGGTATAAAAAGATATAGGATCACACCCAGAGAAAGCGAACCATGTCGTAGAGAAAGGAAGCAACACAACAAAACTAAAGAAAAGGCAACAGTGGGAGTGCATGGTCTAAAAAGACATAAGACCTCACCCAAAGAAGGCGTACTTAATCGTACACAAAGGAAGCAAGACAGCAATACTAATGAAAAGGCAAATGAGACAGTGTATGGTATAAAAAGACATCGGATCTCACCCAGAGAAGGCGAAGGTTGTCGTACTGAAAGGAAACAACACAGCAATACTAACGAAAAGGCAAAAGAGAGAGTGTATGGACTAAAAAGAGATAGGACCTCGCACAGAGGAAGCGAACTTTGTCGTACAGAAAGGAAACAACACAGCAATACGAACGAAAAGGCAAATGTGAGAGTGTATGGTCTAAAAAGACATAGGACCTCACCCAGAGAAGGCGAACTTTGTCGTAGAGAAAGGAAACAACACAGCAATACTAACGAAAAGGCAAATGTGAGAGTGTATGATCTAAAAAGACATAGGACCTCACACAGAAAAGGCGAACTTAGTCGTACAGAAAGGAAACAACACAGCAATACGAACGAAAAGGCAAATGTGAGAGGGTATGGTCTAAAAAGACATTGGACCTCACACAGAGAAGGCGAACTTAGTCGCACAGAAATGAAACAAAACAGCAATACTAACGAAAAGGTAAGAGTGAGAGTATATGGTCTAAAAAGACAGAGGACCTCACCCAGAGAAGGCAAACGTTGTCGTACTGAAAGGAAAAAACACAGCAATACCAACGGAAAGGCAAAAGAGAGAGTGTATGTCATAAAAAGACATAGGACCTCACCGAGAGAAAGCGAACTTAGTCGCACAGAAATGAAACAGCACAGCAATACTAACGAAAAGGCAAAAGTTGGAATGTATGATATAAAAAGACAGAGGACCTCACCCAGAAAAGGCGAACGTTGTCGTACAGAAAGGAAACAACACAACAATACTAACGAAAGTCAAAGGAGAGCGTCAATGTTCTAAAAAGACATATCACCTCACCCAGAGAAGGCGAACTTTGTCGTACAGAAATGAAACAACACAGCAATACTCACGAAAAGGCAAAAGTGAGAGTGTATGGTGGAAAAAGACATAGGACCTCACCCGGAGAATGCGAACTTAGTCATACTGAAATAAAACAACACAGCAATACTAACGAAAAGGCAAAAGTGAGAGTTTATGGTCTAAAAAGACATAGGACCTCACCCGGAGAATGCGAACTTAGTCGCACTGAAATGAAACAACACAGCAATACTCACGAAAAGGCAAAAGTGAGAGTGTATGGTCTAAAAAGACATAGGACCTCCCCCGGAGAATGCGAACTTAGTGGCACTGAAATTAAACAACACATCAATACTCACGAAAAGGCAAAAGTGAGAGTGTATGGTCTAAAAAGACATAGGACCTCACCCGGAGATTGCGAACTTAGTCGAATTGAAATGAAACAACACAGCAATACTAACGAAAAGGCAAAAGTGAGAGTGTATGGTCTAAAAAGACATAGGACCTCACGCAGAGAAGGCGAACTTAGTCAAACAGAAATTAAACAACACAGCAATACTAACGAAAAGGCAAAAGTGAGAGTGTATGGTCTAAAAAGACATAGGACCTCACCCGGAGAATGCGAACTTAGTCGAATTGAAATGAAACAACACAGCAATACTAACGAAAAGGCAAAAGTGAGAGTGTATGGTCTAAAAAGACATAGGACCTCACGCAGAGAAGGCGAACTTAGTCAAACAGAAATTAAACAACACAGCAATACTAACGAAAAGGCAAAAGTGAGAGTGTATGGTCTAAAAAGACATAGGACCACACGCAGAGAAGGCGAACTTAGTCAAACAGAAATTAAACAACACAGCAATACTAACGAAAAGGCAAAAGTGAGAGTGTAGGGTCTAAAAAGACATAGGACCTCACCCGGAGAATGCGAACTTAGTCGCACTGAAATGAAACAACACAGCAATACTCACGAAAAGGCAAAAGTGAGAGTGTATGGTCTAAAAAGACATAGGACCTCACCCGGAGAATGCGAACTTAGTCGCACTGAAATGAAACAACACAGCAATACTCACGAAAAGGCAAAAGTGAGAGTGTATGGTATAAAAAGACATAGGACCTCACCCAGAGAATGCGAACTTCGTCCCACTGAAATGAAACAACACAGCAATACTCACGAAAAGGCAAAAGTGAGAGTGTATGGTATAAAAAGACATAGGACCTCACCCAGAGAATGCGAACTTAGTCGAATTGAAATTAAACAACACATCAATACTCACGAAAAGGCAAAAGTGAGAGTGTATGGTATAAAAAGACATAGGACCTCACCCAGAGAATGCGAACTTAGTCGCACTGAAATGAAACAACACATCAATACTCACGAAAAGGCAAAAGTGAGAGTGTATGGTCTAAAAAGACATAGGACCTCACCCGGAGAATGCGAACTTAGTCGAATTGAAATTAAACAACACATCAATACTCACGAAAAGGCAAAAGTGAGAGTGTATGGTCTAAAAAGACATAGGACCTCACCCGGAGAATGCGAACTTAGTCGCACTGAAATGAAACAACACAGCTTATACTCACGAAAAGGCAAAAGTGAGAGTGTATGGTCTAAAAAGACATAGGACCTCACCCGGAGAATGCGAACTTAGTCGAATTGAAATTAAACAACACATCAATACTCACGAAAAGGCAAAAGTGAGAGTGTATGGTATAAAAAGACATAGGACCTCACCCAGAGAATGCGAACTTAGTCGCACTGAAATGAAACAACACAGCAATACTCACGAAAAGGCAAAAGTGAGAGTGTATGGTCTAAAAAGACATAGGACCTCACCCGGAGAATGCGAACTTAGTCGAATTGAAATTAAACAACACATCAATACTCACGAAAAGGCAAAAGTGAGAGTGTATGGTCTAAAAAGACATAGGACCTCACCCGGAGAATGCGAACTTAGTCGAATTGAAATTAAACAACACATCAATACTCACGAAAAGGCAAAAGTGAGAGTGTATGGTATAAAAAGACATAGGACCTCACCCAGAGAATGCGAACTTAGTCGCACTGAAATGAAACAACACAGCAATACTCACGAAAAGGCAAAAGTGAGAGTGTATGGTCTAAAAAGACATAGGACCTCACCCGGAGAATGCGAACTTAGTCGAATTGAAATTAAACAACACATCAATACTCACGAAAAGGCAAAAGTGAGAGTGTATGGTCTAAAAAGACATAGGACCTCACCCGGAGAATGCAAACTTAGTCGCACTGAAATGAAACAACACAGCAATACTCACGAAAAGGCAAAAGTGAGAGTGTATGGTCTAAAAAGACATAGGACCTCACCCGGAGAATGCGAACTTAGTCGAATTGAAATTAAACAACACATCAATACTCACGAAAAGGCAAAAGTGAGAGTGTATGGTCTAAAAAGACATAGGACCTCACCCGGAGAATGCGAACTTAGTCGAATTGAAATTAAACAACACATCAATACTCACGAAAAGGCAAAAGTGAGAGTGTATGGTCTAAAAAGACATAGGACCTCACCCGGAGAATGCGAACTTAGTCGAATTGAAATTAAACAACACATCAATACTCACGAAAAGGCAAAAGTGAGAGTGTATGGTCTAAAAAGACATAGGACCTCACCCGGAGAATGCGAACTTAGTCGCACTGAAATGAAACAACACAGCAATACTCACGAAAAGGCAAAAGTGAGAGTGTATGGTCTAAAAAGACATAGGACCTCACCCGGAGAATGCGAACTTAGTCGAATTGAAATTAAACAACACATCAATACTCACGAAAAGGCAAAAGTGAGAGTGTATGGTATAAAAAGACATAGGACCTCACCCGGAGAATGCGAACTTAGTCGCACTGAAATGAAACAACACAGCAATACTCACGAAAAGGCAAAAGTGAGAGTGTATGGTCTAAAAAGACATAGGACATCACCCGGAGAATGCGAACTTAGTCGAATTGAAATTAAACAACACATCAATACTCACGAAAAGGCAAAAGTGAGAGTGTATGGTATAAAAAGACATAGGACCTCACCCGGAGAATGCGAACTTAGTCGCACTGAAATGAAACAACACAGCAATACTCACGAAAAGGCAAAAGTGAGAGTGTATGGTCTAAAAAGACATAGGACCTCACCCGGAGAATGCGAACTTAGTCGAATTGAAATTAAACAACACATCAATACTCACGAAAAGGCAAAAGTGAGAGTGTATGGTATAAAAAGACATAGGACCTCACCCGGAGAATGCGAACTTAGTCGCACTGAAATGAAACAACACAGCAATACTCACGAAAAGGCAAAAGTGAGAGTGTATGGTCTAAAAAGACATAGGACCTCACCCGGAGAATGCGAACTTAGTCGAATTGAAATTAAACAACACATCAATACTCACGAAAAGGCAAAAGTGAGAGTGTATGGTCTAAAAAGACATAGGACCTCACCCGGAGAATGCGAACTTAGTCGCACTGAAATGAAACAACACAGCAATACTCACGAAAAGGCAAAAGTGAGAGTGTATGGTCTAAAAAGACATAGGACCTCACCCGGAGAATGCGAACTTAGTCGAATTGAAATTAAACAACACATCAATACTCACGAAAAGGCAAAAGTGAGAGTGTATGGTCTAAAAAGACATAGGACCTCACCCGGAGAATGCGAACTTAGTCGCACTGAAATGAAACAACACAGCAATACTCACGAAAAGGCAAAAGTGAGAGTGTATGGTCTAAAAAGACATAGGACCTCACCCGGAGAATGCGAACTTAGTCGAATTGAAATTAAACAACACATCAATACTCACGAAAAGGCAAAAGTGAGAGTGTATGGTCTAAAAAGACATAGGACCTCACCCGGAGAATGCGAACTTAGTCGAATTGAAATTAAACAACACATCAATACTCACGAAAAGGCAAAAGTGAGAGTGTATGGTCTAAAAAGACATAGGACCTCACCCGGAGAATGCGAACTTAGTCGCACTGAAATGAAACAACACAGCAATACTCACGAAAAGGCAAAAGTGAGAGTGTATGGTCTAAAAAGACATAGGACCTCACCCGGAGAATGCGAACTTAGTCGAATTGAAATTAAACAACACATCAATACTCACGAAAAGGCAAAAGTGAGAGTGTATGGTCTAAAAAGACATAGGACCTCACCCGGAGAATGCGAACTTAGTCGAATTGAAATTAAACAACACATCAATACTCACGAAAAGGCAAAAGTGAGAGTGTATGGTCTAAAAAGACATAGGACCTCACCCGGAGAATGCGAACTTAGTCGCACTGAAATGAAACAACACAGCAATACTCACGAAAAGGCAAAAGTGAGAGTGTATGGTCTAAAAAGACATAGGACCTCACCCGGAGAATGCGAACTTAGTCGAATTGAAATTAAACAACACATCAATACTCACGAAAAGGCAAAAGTGAGAGTGTATGGTCTAAAAAGACATAGGACCTCACCCGGAGAATGCGAACTTAGTCGAATTGAAATTAAACAACACATCAATACTCACGAAAAGGCAAAAGTGAGAGTGTATGGTCTAAAAAGACATAGGACCTCACCCGGAGAATGCGAACTTAGTCGCACTGAAATGAAACAACACAGCAATACTCACGAAAAGGCAAAAGTGAGAGTGTATGGTCTAAAAAGACATAGGACCTCACCCGGAGAATGCGAACTTAGTCGAATTGAAATTAAACAACACATCAATACTCACGAAAAGGCAAAAGTGAGAGTGTATGGTATAAAAAGACATAGGACCTCACCCAGAGAATGCGAACTTAGTCGCACTGAAATGAAACAACACAGCAATACTCACGAAAAGGCAAAAGTGAGAGTGTATGGTCTAAAAAGACATAGGACCTCACCCGGAGAATGCGAACTTAGTCGAATTGAAATTAAACAACACATCAATACTCACGAAAAGGCAAAAGTGAGAGTGTATGGTCTAAAAAGACATAGGACCTCACCCGGAGAATGCGAACTTAGTCGCACTGAAATGAAACAACACAGCAATACTCACGAAAAGGCAAAAGTGAGAGTGTATGGTCTAAAAAGACATAGGACCTCACCCGGAGAATGCGAACTTAGTCGAATTGAAATTAAACAACACATCAATACTCACGAAAAGGCAAAAGTGAGAGTGTATGGTCTAAAAAGACATAGGACCTCACCCGGACAATGCGAACTTAGTCGCACTGAAATGAAACAACACAGCAATACTCACGAAAAGGCAAAAGTGAGAGTGTATGGTCTAAAAAGACATAGGACCTCACCCGGAGAATGCGAACTTAGTCGAATTGAAATTAAACAACACATCAATACTCACGAAAAGGCAAAAGTGAGAGTGTATGGTCTAAAAAGACATAGGACCTCACCCGGAGAATGCGAACTTAGTCGAAATGAAATTAAACAACACATCAATACTCACGAAAAGGCAAAAGTGAGAGTGTATGGTCTAAAAAGACATAGGACCTCACCCGGAGAATGCGAACTTAGTCGCACTGAAATGAAACAACACAGCAATACTCACGAAAAGGCAAAAGTGAGAGTGTATGGTCTAAAAAGACATAGGACCTCACCCGGAGAATGCGAACTTAGTCGCACTGAAATGAAACAACACAGCAATACTCACGAAAAGGCAAAAGTGAGAGTGTATGGTCTAAAAAGACATAGGACCTCACCCGGAGAATGCGAACTTAGTCGAATTGAAATTAAACAACACATCAATACTCACGAAAAGGCAAAAGTGAGAGTGTATGGTATAAAAAGACATAGGACCTCACCCAGAGAATGCGAACTTAGTCGCACTGAAATGAAACAACACAGCAATACTCACGAAAAGGCAAAAGTGAGAGTGTATGGTCTAAAAAGACATAGGACCTCACCCGGAGAATGCGAACTTAGTCGAATTGAAATTAAACAACACATCAATACTCACGAAAAGGCAAAAGTGAGAGTGTATGGTCTAAAAAGACATAGGACCTCACCCGGAGAATGCGAACTTAGTCGAATTGAAATTAAACAACACATCAATACTCACGAAAAGGCAAAAGTGAGAGTGTATGGTATAAAAAGACATAGGACCTCACCCAGAGAATGCGAACTTAGTCGCACTGAAATGAAACAACACATCAATACTCACGAAAAGGCAAAAGTGAGAGTGTATGGTCTAAAAAGACATAGGACCTCACCCGGAGAATGCGAACTTAGTCGCACTGAAATGAAACAACACAGCAATACTCACGAAAAGGCAAAAGTGAGAGTGTATGGTCTAAAAAGACATAGGACCTCACCCGGAGAATGCGAACTTAGTCGAATTGAAATTAAACAACACATCAATACTCACGAAAAGGCAAAAGTGAGAGTGTATGGTATAAAAAGACATAGGACCTCACCCAGAGAATGCGAACTTAGTCGCACTGAAATGAAACAACACAGCAATACTCACGAAAAGGCAAAAGTGAGAGTGTATGGTCTAAAAAGACATAGGACCTCACCCGGAGAATGCGAACTTAGTCGAATTGAAATTAAACAACACATCAATACTCACGAAAAGGCAAAAGTGAGAGTGTATGGTCTAAAAAGACATAGGACCTCACCCGGAGAATGCGAACTTAGTCGCACTGAAATGAAACAACACAGCAATACTCACGAAAAGGCAAAAGTGAGAGTGTATGGTCTAAAAAGACATAGGACCTCACCCGGAGAATGCGAACTTAGTCGCACTGAAATGAAACAACACAGCAATACTCAAGAAAAGGCAAAAGTGAGAGTGTATGGTCTAAAAAGACATAGGACCTCACCCGGAGAATGCGAACTTAGTCGCACTGAAATGAAACAACACAGCAATACTCACGAAAAGGCAAAAGTGAGAGTGTATGGTCTAAAAAGACATAGGACCTCCCCCGGAGAATGCGAACTTAGTCGAATTGAAATTAAACAACACATCAATACTCACGAAAAGGCAAAAGTGAGAGTGTATGGTCTAAAAAGACATAGGACCTCCCCCGGAGAATGCGAACTTAGTCGAATTGAAATTAAACAACACATCAATACTCAGGAAAAGGCAAAAGTGAGAGTGTATGGTCTAAAAAGACATAGGACCTCACCCGGAGAATGCGAACTTAGTCGCACTGAAATGAAACAACACAGCAATACTCACGAAAAGGCAAAAGTGAGAGTGTATGGTCTAAAAAGACATAGGACCTCACCCGGAGAATGCGAACTTAGTCGAATTGAAATTAAACAACACATCAATACTCACGAAAAGGCAAAAGTGAGAGTGTATGGTCTAAAAAGACATAGGACCTCACCCGGAGAATGCGAACTTAGTCGCACTGAAATGAAACAACACAGCAATACTCACGAAAAGGCAAAAGTGAGAGTGTATGGTCTAAAAAGACATAGGACCTCACCCGGAGAATGCGAACTTAGTCGAATTGAAATTAAACAACACATCAATACTCACGAAAAGGCAAAAGTGAGAGTGTATGGTCTAAAAAGACATAGGACCTCACCCGGAGAATGCGAACTTAGTCGCACTGAAATGAAACAACACAGCAATACTCACGAAAAGGCAAAAGTGAGAGTGTATGGTCTAAAAAGACATAGGACCTCACCCGGAGAATGCGAACTTAGTCGCACTGAAATGAAACAACACAGCAATACTCACGAAAAGGCAAAAGTGAGAGTGTATGGTCTAAAAAGACATAGGACCTCCCCCGGAGAATGCGAACTTAGTCGAATTGAAATTAAACAACACATCAATACTCACGAAAAGGCAAAAGTGAGAGTGTATGGTCTAAAAAGACATAGGACCTCACCCGGAGAATGCGAACTTAGTCGAATTGAAATTAAACAACACATCAATACTCACGAAAAGGCAAAAGTGAGAGTGTATGGTCTAAAAAGACATAGGACCTCACCCGGAGAATGCGAACTTAGTCGCACTGAAATGAAACAACACAGCAATACTCACGAAAAGGCAAAAGTGAGAGTGTATGGTCTAAAAAGACATAGGACCTCACCCGGAGAATGCGAACTTAGTCGAATTGAAATTAAACAACACATCAATACTCACGAAAAGGCAAAAGTGAGAGTGTATGGTCTAAAAAGACATAGGACCTCACCCGGAGAATGCGAACTTAGTCGCACTGAAATGAAACAACACAGCAATACTCACGAAAAGGCAAAAGTGAGAGTGTATGGTCTAAAAAGACATAGGACCTCACCCGGAGAATGCGAACTTAGTCGCACTGAAATGAAACAACACAGCAATACTCACGAAAAGGCAAAAGTGAGAGTGTATGGTCTAAAAAGACATAGGACCTCACCCGGAGAATGCGAACTTAGTCGCACTGAAATGAAACAACACAGCAATACTCACGAAAAGGCAAAAGTGAGAGTGTATGGTCTAAAAAGACATAGGACCTCCCCCGGAGAATGCGAACTTAGTCGAATTGAAATTAAACAACACATCAATACTCACGAAAAGGCAAAAGTGAGAGTGTATGGTCTAAAAAGACATAGGACCTCACCCGGAGAATGCGAACTTAGTCGAATTGAAATTAAACAACACATCAATACTCACGAAAAGGCAAAAGTGAGAGTGTATGGTCTAAAAAGACATAGGACCTCACCCGGAGAATGCGAACTTAGTCGCACTGAAATGAAACAACACAGCAATACTCACGAAAAGGCAAAAGTGAGAGTGTATGGTCTAAAAAGACATAGGACCTCACCCGGAGAATGCGAACTTAGTCGAATTGAAATTAAACAACACATCAATACTCACGAAAAGGCAAAAGTGAGAGTGTATGGTCTAAAAAGACATAGGACCTCACCCGGAGAATGCGAACTTAGTCGAATTGAAATGAAACAACACAGCAATACTCACGAAAAGGCAAAAGTGAGAGTGTATGGTCTAAAAAGACATAGGACCTCACCCGGAGAATGCGAACTTAGTCGCACTGAAATGAAACAACACAGCAATACTCACGAAAAGGCAAAAGTGAGAGTGTATGGTCTAAAAAGACATAGGACCTCCCCCGGAGAATGCGAACTTAGTCGAATTGAAATTAAACAACACATCAATACTCACGAAAAGGCAAAAGTGAGAGTGTATGGTCTAAAAAGACATAGGACCTCACCCGGAGAATGCGAACTTAGTCGAATTGAAATTAAACAACACAGCAATACTCACGAAAAGGCAAAAGTGAGAGTGTATGGTCTAAAAAGACATAGGACCTCACCCGGAGAATGCGAACTTAGTCGCACTGAAATGAAACAACACAGCAATACTCACGAAAAGGCAAAAGTGAGAGTGTATGGTCTAAAAAGACATAGGACCTCCCCCGGAGAATGCGAACTTAGTCGAATTGAAATTAAACAACACATCAATACTCACGAAAAGGCAAAAGTGAGAGTGTATGGTCTAAAAAGACATAGGACCTCCCCCGGAGAATGCGAACTTAGTCGAATTGAAATTAAACAACACATCAATACTCACGAAAAGGCAAAAGTGAGAGTGTATGGTCTAAAAAGACATAGGACCTCACCCGGAGAATGCGAACTTAGTCGCACTGAAATGAAACAACACAGCAATACTCACGAAAAGGCAAAAGTGAGAGTGTATGGTCTAAAAAGACATAGGACCTCACCCGGAGAATGCGAACTTAGTCGAATTGAAATTAAACAACACATCAATAGTCACGAAAAGGCAAAAGTGAGAGTGTATGGTCTAAAAAGACATAGGACCTCCCCAGGAGAATGCGAACTTAGTCGAATTGAAATTAAACAACACATCAATACTCACGAAAAGGCAAAAGTGAGAGTGTATGGTCTAAAAAGACATAGGACCTCCCCCGGAGAATGCGAACTTAGTCGCACTGAAATGAAACAACACAGCAATACTCACGAAAAGGCAAAAGTGAGAGTGTATGGTCTAAAAAGACATAGGACCTCCCCCGGAGAATGCGAACTTAGTCGAATTGAAATTAAACAACACATCAATACTCACGAAAAGGCAAAAGTGAGAGTGTATGGTCTAAAAAGACATAGGACCTCACCCGGAGAATGCGAACTTAGTCGAATTGAAATTAAACAACACAGCAATACTCACGAAAAGGCAAAAGTGAGAGTGTATGGTCTAAAAAGACATAGGACCTCACCCGGAGAATGCGAACTTAGTCGCACTGAAATGAAACAACACAGCAATACTCACGAAAAGGCAAAAGTGAGAGTGTATGGTCTAAAAAGACATAGGACCTCCCCCGGAGAATGCGAACTTAGTCGAATTGAAATTAAACAACACATCAATACTCACGAAAAGGCAAAAGTGAGAGTGTATGGTCTAAAAAGACATAGGACCTCCCCCGGAGAATGCGAACTTAGTCGAATTGAAATTAAACAACACATCAATACTCACGAAAAGGCAAAAGTGAGAGTGTATGGTCTAAAAAGACATAGGACCTCACCCGGAGAATGCGATCTTAGTCGCACTGAAATGAAACAACACAGCAATACTCACGAAAAGGCAAAAGTGAGAGTGTATGGTCTAAAAAGACATAGGACCTCACCCGGAGAATGCGAACTTAGTCGAATTGAAATTAAACAACACATCAATACTCACGAAAAGGCAAAAGTGAGAGTGTATGGTCTAAAAAGACATAGGACCTCACCCGGAGAATGCGAACTTAGTCGCACTGAAATGAAACAACACAGCAATACTCACGAAAAGGCAAAAGTGAGAGTGTATGGTCTAAAAAGACATAGGACCTCCCCCGGAGAATGCGAACTTAGTCGAATTGAAATTAAACAACACATCAATACTCACGAAAAGGCAAAAGTGAGAGTGTATGGTCTAAAAAGACATAGGACCTCCCCCGGAGAATGCGAACTTAGTCGAATTGAAATTAAACAACACATCAATACTCACGAAAAGGCAAAAGTGAGAGTGTATGGTCTAAAAAGACATAGGACCTCACCCGGAGAATGCGAACTTAGTCGCACTGAAATGAAACAACACAGCAATACTCACGAAAAGGCAAAAGTGAGAGTGTATGGTCTAAAAAGACATAGGACCTCACCCGGAGAATGCGAACTTAGTCGAATTGAAATTAAACAACACATCAATACTCACGAAAAGGCAAAAGTGAGAGTGTATGGTCTAAAAAGACATAGGACCTCACCCGGAGAATGCGAACTTAGTCGCACTGAAATGAAACAACACAGCAATACTCACGAAAAGGCAAAAGTGAGAGTGTATGGTCTAAAAAGACATAGGACCTCCCCCGGAGAATGCGAACTTAGTCGAATTGAAATTAAACAACACATCAATACTCACGAAAAGGCAAAAGTGAGAGTGTATGGTCTAAAAAGACATAGGACCTCACCCGGAGAATGCGAACTTAGTCGAATTGAAATTAAACAACACATCAATACTCACGAAAAGGCAAAAGTGAGAGTGTATGGTCTAAAAAGACATAGGACCTCACCCGGAGAATGCGAACTTAGTCGAATTGAAATTAAACAACACATCAATACTCACGAAAAGGCAAAAGTGAGAGTGTATGGTATAAAAAGACATAGGACCTCACCCAGAGAATGCGAACTTAGTCGAATTGAAATTAAACAACACATCAATACTCACGAAAAGGCAAAAGTGAGAGTGTATGGTATAAAAAGACATAGGACCTCACCCAGAGAATGCGAACTTAGTCGCACTGAAATGAAACAACACAGCAATACTCACGAAAAGGCAAAAGTGAGAGTGTATGGTCTAAAAAGACATAGGACCTCACCCGGAGAATGCGAACTTAGTCGAATTGAAATTAAACAACACATCAATACTCACGAAAAGGCAAAAGTGAGAGTGTATGGTCTAAAAAGACATAGGACCTCACCCGGAGAATGCGAACTTAGTCGCACTGAAATGAAACAACACAGCAATACTCACGAAAAGGCAAAAGTGAGAGTGTATGGTCTAAAAAGACATAGGACCTCACCCGGAGAATGCGAACTTAGTCGAATTGAAATTAAACAACACATCAATACTCACGAAAAGGCAAAAGTGAGAGTGTATGGTCTAAAAAGACATAGGACCTCACCCGGAGAATGCGAACTTAGTCGAATTGAAATTAAACAACACATCAATACTCACGAAAAGGCAAAAGTGAGAGTGTATGGTCTAAAAAGACATAGGACCTCACCCGGAGAATGCGAACTTAGTCGAATTGAAATTAAACAACACATCAATACTCACGAAAAGGCAAAAGTGAGAGTGTATGGTATAAAAAGACATAGGACCTCACCCAGAGAATGCGAACTTAGTCGAATTGAAATTAAACAACACATCAATACTCACGAAAAGGCAAAAGTGAGAGTGTATGGTATAAAAAGACATAGGACCTCACCCAGAGAATGCGAACTTAGTCGCACTGAAATGAAACAACACAGCAATACTCACGAAAAGGCAAAAGTGAGAGTGTATGGTCTAAAAAGACATAGGACCTCACCCGGAGAATGCGAACTTAGTCGAATTGAAATTAAACAACACATCAATACTCACGAAAAGGCAAAAGTGAGAGTGTATGGTCTAAAAAGACATAGGACCTCACCCGGAGAATGCGAACTTAGTCGCACTGAAATGAAACAACACAGCAATACTCACGAAAAGGCAAAAGTGAGAGTGTATGGTCTAAAAAGACATAGGACCTCACCCGGAGAATGCGAACTTAGTCGAATTGAAATTAAACAACACATCAATACTCACGAAAAGGCAAAAGTGAGAGTGTATGGTCTAAAAAGACATAGGACCTCACCCGGAGAATGCGAACTTAGTCGCACTGAAATGAAACAACACAGCAATACTCACGAAAAGGCAAAAGTGAGAGTGTATGGTCTAAAAAGACATAGGACCTCACCCGGAGAATGCGAACTTAGTCGCACTGAAATGAAACAACACAGCAATACTCACGAAAAGGCAAAAGTGAGAGTGTATGGTCTAAAAAGACATAGGACCTCACCCGGAGAATGCGAACTTAGTCGCACTGAAATGAAACAACACATCAATACTCACGAAAAGGCAAAAGTGAGAGTGTATGGTCTAAAAAGACATAGGACCTCACCCGGAGAATGCGAACTTAGTCGCACTGAAATGAAACAACACAGCAATACTCACGAAAAGGCAAAAGTGAGAGTGTATGGTCTAAAAAGACATAGGACCTCACCCGGAGAATGCGAACTTAGTCGAATTGAAATTAAACAACACATCAATACTCACGAAAAGGCAAAAGTGAGAGTGTATGGTCTAAAAAGACATAGGACCTCACCCGGAGAATGCGAACTTAGTCGCACTGAAATGAAACAACACAGCAATACTCACGAAAAGGCAAAAGTGAGAGTGTATGGTCTAAAAAGACATAGGACCTCACCCGGAGAATGCGAACTTAGTCGAATTGAAATTAAACAACACATCAATACTCACGAAAAGGCAAAAGTGAGAGTGTATGGTCTAAAAAGACATAGGACCTCACCCGGAGAATGCGAACTTAGTCGAATTGAAATTAAACAACACATCAATACTCACGAAAAGGCAAAAGTGAGAGTGTATGGTCTAAAAAGACATAGGACCTCACCCGGAGAATGCGAACTTAGTCGAATTGAAATTAAACAACACATCAATACTCACGAAAAGGCAAAAGTGAGAGTGTATGGTCTAAAAAGACATAGGACCTCACCCGGAGAATGCGAACTTAGTCGCACTGAAATGAAACAACACATCAATACTCACGAAAAGGCAAAAGTGAGAGTGTATGGTCTAAAAAGACATAGGACCTCACCCGGAGAATGCGAACTTAGTCGAATTGAAATTAAACAACACATCAATACTCACGAAAAGGCAAAAGTGAGAGTGTATGGTCTAAAAAGACATAGGACCTCACCCGGAGAATGCGAACTTAGTCGAATTGAAATTAAACAACACATCAATACTCACGAAAAGGCAAAAGTGAGAGTGTATGGTCTAAAAAGACATAGGACCTCACCCGGAGAATGCGAACTTAGTCGAATTGAAATTAAACAACACATCAATACTCACGAAAAGGCAAAAGTGAGAGTGTATGGTCTAAAAAGACATAGGACCTCACCCGGAGAATGCGAACTTAGTCGAATTGAAATTAAACAACACATCAATACTCACGAAAAGGCAAAAGTGAGAGTGTATGGTCTAAAAAGACATAGGACCTCACCCGGAGAATGCGAACTTAGTCGAATTGAAATGAAACAACACATCAATACTCACGAAAAGGCAAAAGTGAGAGTGTATGGTCTAAAAAGACATAGGACCTCACCCGGAGAATGCGAACTTAGTCGCACTGAAATGAAACAACACATCAATACTCACGAAAAGGCAAAAGTGAGAGTGTATGGTCTAAAAAGACATAGGACCTCACCCGGAGAATGCGAACTTAGTCGAATTGAAATTAAACAACACATCAATACTCACGAAAAGGCAAAAGTGAGAGTGTATGGTCTAAAAAGACATAGGACCTCACCCGGAGAATGCGAACTTAGTCGAATTGAAATTAAACAACACATCAATACTCACGAAAAGGCAAAAGTGAGAGTGTATGGTCTAAAAAGACATAGGACCTCACCCGGAGAATATCGAACTTAGTCGAATTGAAATTAAACAACACATCAATACTCACGAAAAGGCAAAAGTGAGAGTGTATGGTCTAAAAAGACATAGGACCTCACCCGGAGAATGCGAACTTAGTCGAATTGAAATTAAACAACACATCAATACTCACGAAAAGGCAAAAGTGAGAGTGTATGGTCTAAAAAGACATAGGACCTCACCCGGAGAATGCGAACTTAGTCGAATTGAAATTAAACAACACATCAATACTCACGAAAAGGCAAAAGTGAGAGTGTATGGTCTAAAAAGACATAGGACCTCACCCGGAGAATGCGAACTTAGTCGCACTGAAATGAAACAACACATCAATACTCACGAAAAGGCAAAAGTGAGAGTGTATGGTCTAAAAAGACATAGGACCTCACCCGGAGAATGCGAACTTAGTCGAATTGAAATTAAACAACACATCAATACTCACGAAAAGGCAAAAGTGAGAGTGTATGGTCTAAAAAGACATAGGACCTCACCCGGAGAATGCGAACTTAGTCGAATTGAAATTAAACAACACATCAATACTCACGAAAAGGCAAAAGTGAGAGTGTATGGTCTAAAAAGACATAGGACCTCACCCGGAGAATGCGAACTTAGTCGAATTGAAATTAAACAACACATCAATACTCACGAAAAGGCAAAAGTGAGAGTGTATGGTCTAAAAAGACATAGGACCTCACCCGGAGAATGCGAACTTAGTCGAATTGAAATTAAACAACACATCAATACTCACGAAAAGGCAAAAGTGAGAGTGTATGGTCTAAAAAGACATAGGACCTCACCCGGAGAATGCGAACTTAGTCGCACTGAAATGAAACAACACATCAATACTCACGAAAAGGCAAAAGTGAGAGTGTATGGTCTAAAAAGACATAGGACCTCACCCGGAGAATGCGAACTTAGTCGCACTGAAATGAAACAACACAGCAATACTCACGAAAAGGCAAAAGTGAGAGTGTATGGTCTAAAAAGACATAGGACCTCACCCGGAGAATGCGAACTTAGTCGAATTGAAATTAAACAACACATCAATACTCACGAAAAGGCAAAAGTGAGAGTGTATGGTCTAAAAAGACATAGGACCTCACCCGGAGAATGCGAACTTAGTCGCACTGAAATGAAACAACACAGCAATACTCACGAAAAGGCAAAAGTGAGAGTGTATGGTCTAAAAAGACATAGGACCTCACCCGGAGAATGCGAACTTAGTCGAATTGAAATTAAACAACACATCAATACTCACGAAAAGGCAAAAGTGAGAGTGTATGGTCTAAAAAGACATAGGACCTCACCCGGAGAATGCGAACTTAGTCGAATTGAAATTAAACAACACATCAATACTCACGAAAAGGCAAAAGTGAGAGTGTATGGTCTAAAAAGACATAGGACCTCACCCGGAGAATGCGAACTTAGTCGAATTGAAATTAAACAACACATCAATACTCACGAAAAGGCAAAAGTGAGAGTGTATGGTCTAAAAAGACATAGGACCTCACCCGGAGAATGCGAACTTAGTCGCACTGAAATGAAACAACACAGCAATACTCACGAAAAGGCAAAAGTGAGAGTGTATGGTCTAAAAAGACATAGGACCTCACCCGGAGAATGCGAACTTAGTCGCACTGAAATGAAACAACACAGCAATACTCACGAAAAGGCAAAAGTGAGAGTGTATGGTCTAAAAAGACATAGGACCTCACCCGGAGAATGCGAACTTAGTCGAATTGAAATTAAACAACACATCAATACTCACGAAAAGGCAAAAGTGAGAGTGTATGGTCTAAAAAGACATAGGACCTCACACGGAGAATGCGAACTTAGTCGAATTGAAATTAAACAACACATCAATACTCACGAAAAGGCAAAAGTGAGAGTGTATGGTCTAAAAAGACATAGGACCTCACCCGGAGAATGCGAACTTAGTCGAATTGAAATTAAACAACACATCAATACTCACGAAAAGGCAAAAGTGAGAGTGTATGGTCTAAAAAGACATAGGACCTCCCCCGGAGAATGCGAACTTAGTCGCACTGAAATGAAACAACACAGCAATACTCACGAAAAGGCAAAATTGAGAGTGTATGGTCTAAAAAGACATAGGACCTCACCCGGAGAATGCGAACTTAGTCGAATTGAAATTAAACAACACATCAATACTCACGAAAAGGCAAAAGTGAGAGTGTATGGTCTAAAAAGACATAGGACCTCACCCGGAGAATGCGAACTTAGTCGCACTGAAATGAAACAACACAGCAATACTCACGAAAAGGCAAAAGTGAGAGTGTATGGTCTAAAAAGACATAGGACCTCACCCGGAGAATGCGAACTTAGTCGCACTGAAATGGAACAACACAGCAATACTCACGAAAAGGCAAAGGTGAGAGTGTATGGTCTAAAAAGACATAGGACCTCACCCGGAGAATGCGAACTTAGTCGCACTGAAATGGAACAACACAGCAATACTCACGAAAAGGCAAAGGTGAGAGTGTATGGTCTAAAAAGACATAGGACCTCACCCGGAGAATGCGAACTTAGTCGCACTGAAATGAAACAACACAGCAATACTCACGAAAAGGCAAAAGTGAGAGTGTATGGTCTAAAAAGACATAGGACCTCACCCGGAGAATGCGAACTTAGTCGCACTGAAATGAAACAACACAGCAATACTCACGAAAAGGCAAAAGTGAGAGTGTATGGTCTAAAAAGACATAGGACCTCACCCGGAGAATGCGAACTTAGTCGCACTGAAATGGAACAACACAGCAATACTCACGAAAAGGCAAAGGTGAGAGTGTATGGTCTAAAAAGACATAGGACCTCACCCGGAGAATGCGAACTTAGTCGCACTGAAATGAAACAACACAGCAATACTCACGAAAAGGCAAAAGTGAGAGTGTATGGTCTAAAAAGTCATAGGACCACACCCGGAGAATGCGAACTTAGTCGCACTGAAATGGAACAACACAGCAATACTCACGAAAAGGCAAAAGTGAGAGTGTATGGTATAAAAAGACATAGGACCTCACCCGGAGAATGCGAACTTAGTCGCACTGAAATGAAACAACACAGCAATACTCACGAAAAGGCAAAAGTGAGAGTGTATGGTCTAAAAAGACATAGGACCTCACCCGGAGAATGCGAACTTAGTCGAATTGAAATTAAACAACACATCAATACTCACGAAAAGGCAAAAGTGAGAGTGTATGGTCTAAAAAGACATAGGACCTCACCCGGAGAATGCGAACTTAGTCGCACTGAAATGAAACAACACAGCAATACTCACGAAAAGGCAAAAGTGAGAGTGTATGGTCTAAAAAGACATAGGACCTCACCCGGAGAATGCGAACTTAGTCGCACTGAAATGGAACAACACAGCAATACTCACGAAAAGGCAAAGGTGAGAGTGTATGGTCTAAAAAGACATAGGACCTCACCCGGAGAATGCGAACTTAGTCGCACTGAAATGAAACAACACAGCAATACTCACGAAAAGGCAAAAGTGAGAGTGTATGGTCTAAAAAGACATAGGACCTCACCCGGAGAATGCGAACTTAGTCGCACTGAAATGGAACAACACAGCAATACTCACGAAAAGGCAAAAGTGAGAGTGTATGGTATAAAAAGACATAGGACCTCACCCAGAGAATGCGAACTTAGTCGAATTGAAATTAAACAACACATCAATACTCACGAAAAGGCAAAAGTGAGAGTGTATGGTCTAAAAAGACATAGGACCTCACCCGGAGAATGCGAACTTAGTCGCACTGAAATGAAACAACACAGCAATACTCACGAAAAGGCAAAAGTGAGAGTGTATGGTCTAAAAAGACATAGGACCTCACCCGGAGAATGCGAACTTAGTCGAATTGAAATTAAACAACACATCAATACTCACGAAAAGGCAAAAGTGAGAGTGTATGGTCTAAAAAGACATAGGACCTCACCCGGAGAATGCGAACTTAGTCGCACTGAAATGAAACAACACAGCAATACTCACGAAAAGGCAAAAGTGAGAGTGTATGGTCTAAAAAGACATAGGACCTCACCCGGAGAATGCGAACTTAGTCGAATTGAAATTAAACAACACATGAATACTCACGAAAAGGCAAAAGTGAGAGTGTATGGTCTAAAAAGACATAGGACCTCACCCGGAGAATGCGAACTTAGTCGCACTGAAATGAAACAACACAGCAATACTCACGAAAAGGCAAAAGTGAGAGTGTATGGTCTAAAAAGACATAGGACCTCACCCGGAGAATGCGAACTTAGTCGCACTGAAATGGAACAACACAGCAATACTCACGAAAAGGCAAAGGTGAGAGTGTATGGTCTAAAAAGACATAGGACCTCACCCGGAGAATGCGAACTTAGTCGCACTGAAATGAAACAACACAGCAATACTCACGAAAAGGCAAAAGTGAGAGTGTATGGTCTAAAAAGACATAGGACCTCACCCGGAGAATGCGAACTTAGTCGCACTGAAATGGAACAACACAGCAATACTCACGAAAAGGCAAAAGTGAGAGTGTATGGTATAAAAAGACATAGGACCTCACCCAGAGAATGCGAACTTAGTCGAATTGAAATTAAACAACACATCAATACTCACGAAAAGGCAAAAGTGAGAGTGTATGGTCTAAAAAGACATAGGACCTCACCCGGAGAATGCGAACTTAGTCGCACTGAAATGAAACAACACAGCAATACTCACGAAAAGGCAAAAGTGAGAGTGTATGGTCTAAAAAGACATAGGACCTCACCCGGAGAATGCGAACTTAGTCGCACTGAAATGGAACAACACAGCAATACTCACGAAAAGGCAAAGGTGAGAGTGTATGGTCTAAAAAGACATAGGACCTCACCCGGAGAATGCGAACTTAGTCGCACTGAAATGAAACAACACAGCAATACTCACGAAAAGGCAAAAGTGAGAGTGTATGGTCTAAAAAGACATAGGACCTCACCCGGAGAATGCGAACTTAGTCGCACTGAAATGGAACAACACAGCAATACTCACGAAAAGGCAAAGGTGAGAGTGTATGGTATAAAAAGACATAGGACCTCACCCAGAGAATGCGAACTTAGTCGAATTGAAATTAAACAACACATCAATACTCACGAAAAGGCAAAAGTGAGAGTGTATGGTCTAAAAAGACATAGGACCTCACCCGGAGAATGCGAACTTAGTCGCACTGAAATGGAACAACACAGCAATACTCACGAAAAGGCAAAAGTGAGAGTGTATGGTATAAAAAGACATAGGACCTCACCCAGAGAATGCGAACTTAGTCGAATTGAAATTAAACAACACATCAATACTCACGAAAAGGCAAAAGTGAGAGTGTATGGTCTAAAAAGACATAGGACCTCACCCGGAGAATGCGAACTTAGTCGCACTGAAATGGAACAACACAGCAATACTCACGAAAAGGCAAAGGTGAGAGTGTATGGTCTAAAAAGACATAGGACCTCACCCGGAGAATGCGAACTTAGTCGCACTGAAATGAAACAACACAGCAATACTCACGAAAAGGCAAAAGTGAGAGTGTATGGTCTAAAAAGACATAGGACCTCACCCGGAGAATGCGAACTTAGTCGCACTGAAATGGAACAACACAGCAATACTCACGAAAAGGCAAAGGTGAGAGTGTATGGTATAAAAAGACATAGGACCTCACCCAGAGAATGCGAACTTAGTCGAATTGAAATTAAACAACACATCAATACTCACGAAAAGGCAAAAGTGAGAGTGTATGGTCTAAAAAGACATAGGACCTCACCCGGAGAATGCGAACTTAGTCGCACTGAAATGGAACAACACAGCAATACTCACGAAAAGGCAAAAGTGAGAGTGTATGGTATAAAAAGACATAGGACCTCACCCAGAGAATGCGAACTTAGTCGAATTGAAATTAAACAACACATCAATACTCACGAAAAGGCAAAAGTGAGAGTGTATGGTCTAAAAAGACATAGGACCTCACCCGGAGAATGCGAACTTAGTCGCACTGAAATGGAACAACACAGCAATACTCACGAAAAGGCAAAAGTGAGAGTGTATGGTATAAAAAGACATAGGACCTCACCCAGAGAATGCGAACTTAGTCGAATTGAAATTAAACAACACATCAATACTCACGAAAAGGCAAAAGTGAGAGTGTATGGTCTAAAAAGACATAGGACCTCACCCGGAGAATGCGAACTTAGTCGCACTGAAATGAAACAACACAGCAATACTCACGAAAAGGCAAAAGTGAGAGTGTATGGTCTAAAAAGACATAGGACCTCACCCGGAGAATGCGAACTTAGTCGCACTGAAATGAAACAACACAGCAATACTCACGAAAAGGCAAAAGTGAGAGTGTATGGTCTAAAAAGACATAGGACCTCACCCGGAGAATGCGAACTTAGTCGCACTGAAATGAAACAACACAGCAATACTAACGAAAAGGCAAAGGTGAGAGTGTATGGTCTAAAAAGACATAGGACCTCACCCGGAGAATGCGAACTTAGTCGCACTGAAATGAAACAACACAGCAATACTCACGAAAAGGCAAAAGTGAGAGTGTATGGTCTAAAAAGACATAGGACCTCACCCGGAGAATGCGAACTTAGTCGCACTGAAATGGAACAACACAGCAATACTCACGAAAAGGCAAAAGTGAGAGTGTATGGTATAAAAAGACATAGGACCTCACCCAGAGAATGCGAACTTAGTCGAATTGAAATTAAACAACACATCAATACTCACGAAAAGGCAAAAGTGAGAGTGTATGGTCTAAAAAGACATAGGACCTCACCCGGAGAATGCGAACTTAGTCGCACTGAAATGAAACAACACAGCAATACTCACGAAAAGGCAAAAGTGAGAGTGTATGGTCTAAAAAGACATAGGACCTCACCCGGAGAATGCGAACTTAGTCGAATTGAAATTAAACAACACATCAATACTCACGAAAAGGCAAAAGTGAGAGTGTATGGTCTAAAAAGACATAGGACCTCACCCGGAGAATGCGAACTTAGTCGCACTGAAATGAAACAACACAGCAATACTCACGAAAAGGCAAAAGTGAGAGTGTATGGTCTAAAAAGACATAGGACCTCACCCGGAGAATGCGAACTTAGTCGCACTGAAATGAAACAACACAGCAATACTCACGAAAAGGCAAAAGTGAGAGTGTATGGTCTAAAAAGACATAGGACCTCACCCGGAGAATGCGAACTTAGTCGCACTGAAATGAAACAACACAGCAATACTCACGAAAAGGCAAAAGTGAGAGTGTATGGTCTAAAAAGACATAGGACCTCACCCGGAGAATGCGAACTTAGTCGCACTGAAATGAAACAACACAGCAATACTCACGAAAAGGCAAAAGTGAGAGTGTATGGTCTAAAAAGACATAGGACCTCACCCGGAGAATGCGAACTTAGTCGCACTGAAATGGAACAACACAGCAATACTCACGAAAAGGCAAAAGTGAGAGTGTATGGTATAAAAAGACATAGGACCTCACCCAGAGAATGCGAACTTAGTCGAATTGAAATTAAACAACACATCAATACTCACGAAAAGGCAAAAGTGAGAGTGTATGGTCTAAAAAGACATAGGACCTCACCCGGAGAATGCGAACTTAGTCGAATTGAAATTAAACAACACATCAATACTCACGAAAAGGCAAAAGTGAGAGTGTATGGTCTAAAAAGACATAGGACCTCACCCGGAGAATGCGAACTTAGTCGCACTGAAATGGAACAACACAGCAATACTCACGAAAAGGCAAAAGTGAGAGTGTATGGTCTAAAAAGACATAGGACCTCACCCGGAGAATGCGAACTTAGTCGCACTGAAATGAAACAACACAGCAATACTCACGAAAAGGCAAAAGTGAGAGTGTATGGTCTAAAAAGACATAGGACCTCACCCGGAGAATGCGAACTTAGTCGCACTGAAATGAAACAACACAGCAATACTCACGAAAAGGCAAAAGTGAGAGTGTATGGTCTAAAAAGACATAGGACCTCACCCGGGGAATGCGAACTTAGTCGCACTGAAATGGAACAACACAGCAATACTCACGAAAAGGCAAAAGTGAGAGTGTATGGTATAAAAAGACATAGGACCTCACCCAGAGAATGCGAACTTAGTCGAATTGAAATTAAACAACACATCAATACTCACGAAAAGGCAAAAGTGAGAGTGTATGGTCTAAAAAGACATAGGACCTCACCCGGAGAATGCGAACTTAGTCGCACTGAAATGAAACAACACAGCAATACTCACGAAAAGGCAAAAGTGAGAGTGTATGGTCTAAAAAGACATAGGACCTCACCCGGAGAATGCGAACTTAGTCGAATTGAAATTAAACAACACATCAATACTCACGAAAAGGCAAAAGTGAGAGTGTATGGTCTAAAAAGACATAGGACCTCACCCGGAGAATGCGAACTTAGTCGCACTGAAATGGAACAACACAGCAATACTCACGAAAAGGCAAAAGTGAGAGTGTATGGTCTAAAAAGACATAGGACCTCACCCGGAGAATGCGAACTTAGTCGCACTGAAATGAAACAACACAGCAATACTCACGAAAAGGCAAAAGTGAGAGTGTATGGTCTAAAAAGACATAGGACCTCACCCGGAGAATGCGAACTTAGTCGCACTGAAATGAAACAACACAGCAATACTCACGAAAAGGCAAAAGTGAGAGTGTATGGTCTAAAAAGACATAGGACCTCACCCGGAGAATGCGAACTTAGTCGCACTGAAATGAAACAACACAGCAATACTCACGAAAAGGCAAAAGTGAGAGTGTATGGTCTAAAAAGACATAGGACCTCACCCGGAGAATGCGAACTTAGTCGCACTGAAATGAAACAACACAGCAATACTCACGAAAAGGCAAAAGTGAGAGTGTATGGTCTAAAAAGACATAGGACCTCACCCGGAGAATGCGAACTTAGTCGCACTGAAATGAAACAACACAGCAATACTCACGAAAAGGCAAAAGTGAGAGTGTATGGTCTAAAAAGATATAGGACCTCACCCGGAGAATGCGAACTTAGTCGCACTGAAATGAAACAACACAGCAATACTCACGAAAAGGCAAAAGTGAGAGTGTATGGTCTAAAAAGACATAGGACCTCACCCGGAGAATGCGAACTTAGTCGAATTGAAATTAAACAACACATCAATACTCACGAAAAGGCAAAAGTGAGAGTGTATGGTCTAAAAAGACATAGGACCTCACCCGGAGAATGCGAACTTAGTCGAATTGAAATTAAACAACACATCAATACTCACGAAAAGGCAAAAGTGAGAGTGTATGGTCTAAAAAGACATAGGACCTCACCCGGAGAATGCGAACTTAGTCGAATTGAAATTAAACAACACATCAATACTCACGAAAAGGCAAAAGTGAGAGTGTATGGTCTAAAAAGACATAGGACCTCACCCGGAGAATGCGAACTTAGTCGCACTGAAATGGAACAACACATCAATACTCACGAAAAGGCAAAAGTGAGAGTGTATGGTCTAAAAAGACATAGGACCTCACCCGGAGAATGCGAACTTAGTCGCACTGAAATGAAACAACACAGCAATACTCACGAAAAGGCAAAAGTGAGAGTGTATGGTCTAAAAAGACATAGGACCTCACCCGGAGAATGCGAACTTAGTCGAATTGAAATGGAACAACACAGCAATACTCACGAAAAGGCAAAGGTGAGAGTGTATGGTCTAAAAAGACATAGGACCTCACCCGGAGAATGCGAACTTAGTCGCACTGAAATGAAACAACACAGCAATACTCACGAAAAGGCAAAAGTGAGAGTGTATGGTCTAAAAAGACATAGGACCTCACCCGGAGAATGCGAACTTAGTCGCACTGAAATGGAACAACACAGCAATACTCACGAAAAGGCAAAGGTGAGAGTGTATGGTCTAAAAAGACATAGGACCTCACCCAGAGAAGGCGAACTTTGTCGTACAGAAATGAAACAACACAGCAATACTAACGAAAAGGCAAAGGTGAGAGTGTATGGTCTAAAAAGACATAGGACCTCACCCGGAGAATGCGAACTTAGTCGCACTGAAATGGAACAACACATCAATACTCACGAAAAGGCAAAAGTGAGAGTGTATGGTCTAAAAAGACATAGGACCTCACCCGGAGAATGCGAACTTAGTCGCACTGAAATGAAACAACACATCAATACTCACGAAAAGGCAAAAGTGAGAGTGTATGGTCTAAAAAGACATAGGACCTCACCCGGAGAATGCGAACTTAGTCGCACTGAAATGAAACAACACAGCAATACTCACGAAAAGGCAAAAGTGAGAGTGTATGGTCTAAAAAGACATAGGACCTCACCCGGAGAATGCGAACTTAGTCGCACTGAAATGAAACAACACAGCAATACTCACGAAAAGGCAAAAGTGAGAGTGTATGGTCTAAAAAGACATAGGACCTCACCCGGAGAATGCGAACTTAGTCGCACTGAAATGAAACAACACATCAATACTCACGAAAAGGCAAAAGTGAGAGTGTATGGTCTAAAAAGACATAGGACCTCACCCGGAGAATGCGAACTTAGTCGCACTGAAATGAAACAACACAGCAATACTCACGAAAAGGCAAAAGTGAGAGTGTATGGTCTAAAAAGACATAGGACCTCACCCGGAGAATGCGAACTTAGTCGCACTGAAATGAAACAACACATCAATACTCACGAAAAGGCAAAAGTGAGAGTGTATGGTCTAAAAAGACATAGGACCTCACCCGGAGAATGCGAACTTAGTCGCACTGAAATGAAACAACACAGCAATACTCACGAAAAGGCAAAAGTGAGAGTGTATGGTCTAAAAAGACATAGGACCTCACCCGGAGAATGCGAACTTAGTCGCACTGAAATGGAACAACACAGCAATACTCACGAAAAGGCAAAGGTGAGAGTGTATGGTCTAAAAAGACATAGGACCTCACCCAGAGAAGGCGAACTTTGTCGTACAGAAATGAAACAACACAGCAATACTAACGAAAAGGCAAAGGTGAGAGTGTATGGTCTAAAAAGACATAGGACCTCACCCGGAGAATGCGAACTTAGTCGCACTGAAATGAAACAACACAGCAATACTAACGAAAAGGCAAAAGTGAGAGTGTCTGGTCTAAAAAGACATAGGACCTCACCCGGAGAATGCGAACTTAGTCGCACTGAAATGAAACAACACAGCAATACTAACGAAAAGGCAAAAGTGAGAGTGTCTGGTCTAAAAAGACATAGGACCTCACCCGGAGAATGCGAACTTAGTCGCACTGAAATGAAACAACACAGCAATACTCACGAAAAGGCAAAAGTGAGAGTGTATGGTCTAAAAAGACATAGGACCTCACCCGGAGAATGCGAACTTAGTCGCACTGAAATGGAACAACACAGCAATACTCACGAAAAGGCAAAAGTGAGAGTGTATGGTATAAAAAGACATAGGACCTCACCCGGAGAATGCGAACTTAGTCGCACTGAAATGGAACAACACAGCATTACTAACGAAAAGGCAAAAGTGAGAGTGTCTGGTCTAAAAAGCCATAGGACCTCACCCAGAGAAGGCGAACTTAGTCGCACAGAAATGAAACAACACAGCAATACTCACGAAAAGGCAAAGGTGAGAGTGTATGGTATAAAAAGACAGAGGACCTCACCCAGAGAAGGCGAACTTTGTCGTACAGAAAGGAAAGAACACTGCAATACTAACGAAAAGGCAAAAGTGAGAGTGTATGTTCTAAAAAGCCATAGGACCTCACCCAGAGAAGGCGAACTTTGTCGTACAGAAATGAAACAACACAGCAATACTAACGAAAAACAGACAAAAATTTCCTCGCCCATGTGGACCAATTCAGAATCAGAATGCAGCCGGTGGATATAAATGGATGAAGATCTGAAGGTGAAGGACATGAATTTGAGGAGGCGACTAATAAATCCAGGAGTGAGACTGAACATTGTATTTTGATTATAGTGACTAGAAATTCGACGTGGATTTGGCAGAGGCAAATAAACTCAGACTTATGTCCCCTTTAAGAAGAAATCAAGATACACACCACGAAAGACAGTTTAGATTCCCAAGAATAATCAAAATAAATCAAAGATCTACGAAGGGCATAAGGTCATTTTGGTTCAAGTATTTGCATTATTGTATGCAAATAACTAAACTGGCTTTCACTGTGACGTTCTGCTATAAAAGCAGTGAATGCCAGTCGAGCCACCGACCTGACCAGCTTTTGTGAAGTGATGGTGAAATGGGGAACAGGGCCCTTAGCATTAGATTTTGACCCAGCAGCCTCTATTTCAATGATTACTCTACTTCGTAACACGGAAACTCTACAGAATTTTTTCTCTAATATTTAGAAAGTGCTAAGTTAAATTCTGAATACCGTTTGTCTTGGAATTACAAGATTGTTTGGTTTGTTTGGTTGGTTTGGTTGGTTTGGTTCGGTTTCTTTTACGGCATATCCACTTCAATCGGTTATTTAATGCCCGCAAATGTTTTATTGTTGGTAATAATTTCTTTCAGAATAAAATATAGTTGAAAATATCTTTTCTAAAACTGTATTGCTGGTAATTATTTTTACAAAGTTTTTCTGGTATATATTAAAACCTATTTTTACACTTTCATAGTGTTTTGACCCCAGTTTGGGTGTCAACTATTTGCCCATAGCTGGGACCCTAACCGGTGCTACCACCCCGGGTCAGGGTGGACCTGGGAACATCAGCAATTAAGAGGTGGTTTCACGCTCCTCAAAACCTCCTGATCAGAGGCCTTGCTGCTGGACGTAGGAAGAGTAATTACACGGAGTTTCTGGTTTTCGTCAGAGTCTTTGACGTACAAGCAAATTACAATAAAATAAATACTGTCTGAAATCGTCGTCGTTGGAATAACTCGTTGCTGACTACTGGGATTCTCTTAGAAATTTATCTCTGTGTGAATTGAGTCCTATGCTAGATCTGAAAAGAGGCCCGCAGCTACCAAATGTTAGGGTAAGAGGTTTCAGGGGGTGGAGAGCTCTGGTTTTTCTTTTGCCTCGCTTCTATTTGTCTTCTGGTCCTTTACGAAGGATATTTTTTTCTGTGTACTGTTCTTCAACAACTGGTTCTTTCTACAACTTCCATCTCCGAATTGACTGGATCGATTTCTGTCCTCGGCAAGATGTTTTTGAGGTGATCCTTGAATCAACGACATCGTCTTTTGCCAGATGCGAGCTCTTTCAAAGAGGCACTATCAATGATTTTATTGTATGTTAAATAAAGACGTTGTTTGTTTTTCTTTATATATATATATATATATATATATATATATATATATATATATATATATATATATATATGATAAAATATAGATTTAAATTATGCTATATGTATGGGTTAAAGTGCTCAACATCAGAGATAGAGCGTATGTAAATGTGGAAGTGGACATTGAAGCCATCAAGTCTGTTTCACGACTATACGCAATCGTTTTGGCCTGTGTTTATACATATGTCTGTGTGTGTGTGTGTGTGTGTGTGTATGTGTGTGTATGTATAGAAGTTCCTCGGGTTACGTCGGGCCCAACCTACGGCTTTTTGTGTTTTCGGCGCAATCTCCCATGATATAATACGTCGTTTCTTTGCCGGCTGTACGCCATATCTTTCTTTCGTGTCGTTTTTTTTTTGTCGGGAGGGGGGGAATATTTTCCCTTCATTATGGCTCCGAAGCGTAAGGCAGAGCCGTGGGTACTTATGTAGGTGAATTCCGACTTACGTCGAAGATCAGGTTAAGTCGTGCCGTAGGAACGGATCGCCGACGTAAGTCGAGGACCCCCCCATATATATCTTGACACCATTTGTCGGAAGAATCAATGAAAAAACATTTAAGAATTCAACAGGTTAAAATCGCTTTGTGTCAGCCCCACTGTCTACGCAACTGAGCAATGGTGAGAGGAAAAAATCATTCAGGACTTCAGTAATGGTACAAACATTCATATTTTTGCTTCCATCTTCAAATTCCATTCAAGAACCATCAAGGGAAAGGTAAATAAGTTTAAAAAAGAGCGAACAGTTGAGTGGAAAACTGGATCCGTATGTCACAACAGAAGGAAGGATCATCATTTCAACTTAGAACTAAAAAGATCAATTAGAAAAGATCCAACTCAATTCATAAGACGTTTGGTACGTGAGAGACGAGTTTCTGCTATGACAGTCCAAAGAGAAGTGAAAAAAGACTGGAAAATCGTACGTGAAACGTTTGAGGCAACTCGCTACGCCAGGACAGAAAGTTAGAAGTTTAGAGAGGGTGACGATCATCTTGAATAAGTTGGAAAATAATCCTGAAAGAATAAATATATGAGGATTGCGCCTAGCATGAAACAGCCTGTCGCCTCTGAGTGTCGACTTCAATGTTCACTTTTATATTTATGTTTACATACGCTCTATCTTTGATATTGAGCACTT
>OZ038518.1:18945834-18955834 GCA_964036315.1 Acanthosepion esculentum
TATTGTGTACACTTTCTTGTTTCAATACATTTTATTCTAACTACATTTTGTGTTTGCATTATTATTCCATGCATTAGTCAAGTTTCAACATATATATATATATATATATATATATACATATAAATATAAATAAAAGAACATATATATATACATATATATATATAAATATAAATAAAGTTATATATATAAATAAATGAACAAATGTACATATATAAAATATAAATAAATGTACAAATATATATATATATATATGCATTTATATATATATAAATAAACAAATATATATATATATATATATATATATATATATATATATATATATATATATATATATATATATATATATATAGAGGCCTAAGAAAAGTTTTTAGCCAGGAGAAATAAACTACATCCTATTTCAAAATTTAATTACGTAACCCCTACTCAACATAAATAAACAGTATTTGGAACTAGTATGGAGTAGGTCCTCCATCTGCTAGTTTCAGTGCTTGTATTCGATTTTTCATGGATTTGATCAAGTTATAGTCTGAGCCATATTTTGCCATTCCTTTAGCAATGATTCTTTAAGGGTTGCCACTGACGGGATTTTGGTTGCACGCTCTCGAAGTTTTCGGTCAAGGTGCTCCCAAACGTGCTCTATTGGATTCATGACAGGACTTTAGGCTACCCATGGCAGTGACTTGATTCCTTGCGATTCCTTCCAGGCCTTTTCTACTTTGCTCGTATGACATGGCGCTCCATCTTCTTGAAAAAGGTAGACATTCTTGTCAATCTGATTGGGTTTATATAGTGGGAGTAGTCCTTTCTCTAATATTTGACAGAATTTTGGACCATCCAACCGCTCGTCAACAAGAATCAGCTCAGATTTCCATCCAAACCAAAGAGCGTCCCACACCATTACTCCAACCCCCCCATGATTCCCGGTTACCTGCAAACATTCAGTGTTCTAAGTCTCATTCTGATTTCTTCAAACATAAACCTGTCTCGAATTTGAATACTTGCAGAATTTCCTGTACCATGTCTAATGGATGTCGGTTATCATTTATCTCCTGTTAATTCCCCTCCCCAGACACATGGCAAAGTGGATAAAGGTATTAGTTAGATCCAGTGACAGGACCCAAAGAGTGTGAGTTCAATATCTGGTTAAGGCGGTGGAGATAACTGATAAATGACATCCATTAAACATGGCACGTGGAACTAGAACTGCTTATCCCAGTGAGCGAAATAAAGTGTTCAGTTCGACATTCCAACCACCTGAAGAAAGCCGGAGCGTACAACGGCCGAAACTTTGTGATAAATATGGCAACAAAGATGAGGATGATAGTCTGAACAATGTAAATAGTGTACATAATAACTCATCTCAGAAATATAGACATATACTAAAGCTGGGGTCGGTAAGTCCCGGGCCACATCCGGCCCGCGAATGATTTTATTTTTGTGCAGGTCGCAAAATTAACCGTCGTAAGAAATTTGCATTTTTTTGTTGATTGTGTTAGTTGTTATCCCGTTAATCCTGCAGTTGAATAAGAAAACTTGTTTAAATAATATCATATTAACTTTCTTGTTTTTTTTTCTTTAAACCATCAGATTAAGGCAGCCTTCTTGACGGAGCGGTCTGAGATAGAGCCATTGATATCATGGCCCTCCTCCAAGATACTGCATAGCTGTCTGGCCCGCTCTCTCCAAAAGTTTGCAGATCGCTGCTTTTTAACTTATATAGGCATGTTTTCGGGTCTTTTTTTAGGCAGGGCTGGCATTTATCTTGCACAAAGTAAGGAAGCATCGTTGGGTCATGGATTGAACTTCGGGTTGAGGAACCAGGGAGCCAAGTTCAAATTCCAGTCCAATTCTTTACATTCACATGTAATAATAGCCTTGGGAAAGGTATGAATCCATTTCCTCCCAGACATGGATAAATACCTGGATAGACTGGTTGTCACCGAAGTCTATAAAACCCAGTCTAGGAGAAGGAAATGTGTGAATTTAAACCACCCGGGAGTTGGTGTAGCTCCATCAGGCAATTTTGGCCAAGAAACACCCGATGTACAGCAACTGCAGTACAAATGGTTCCCCTATGACTCACCGGCAAATATTTCATCTCAAAACGAAAAGAATACTGACCTGCTACGTGACATCTGTCATCCTTTACGGCAGCGAACGTTGGACGGTCTCCTCAAAGATGAAGAAAAGACTCCAGGCAACGGAGGAATGGTGTCTAGAGAAGGATGCTAAGGATATCATGAACCGAACGTGTCAGCAACGATGAGGTTTTGGAGAGGATGCAAACAAGGAGGAAGCTTATACTTAACATCAGGAAGAGGCAGATGAAATTTCTGGGACACGTAATGAGAAAGGTGGGCCTGGAGAATCTGATACTCACAGGTCGAATAGAGGGAAAGAGAGACAAGGGAAAGCATGACATACCTAGCGGGCTTAAGTAAGTGGATGGCAGAACTTGGTCTGGAGGAGTTGGCCGAGGTACGAAACTTAGTGAGAGCTAAAAGGGACAGGAGGAAGTGGAGAGCCATGATCGCCTACGTCTGGAAAGGACACGTCATATAAAAATAAAGAAAAGCAGAAAATATAAAACTATACTGAATAATAATGCGAAAATGGTGTTAATATTATTTGGAAGTGCATACGCTTGTGAAGAACTTTTTTTTTCGAAAATGAAATATACTAAAAGTTGTTTAAGAACAAGTTTGGGTGATGATCACCTGGATAAAGTTTTGATTCTGTCATCGACAAATATTTCACCTGAGGTGAAGTAGCAATCGAATAATAAACAGAAACAAGTATCTCATTAAATAAATTGCCATTTCTAACTGTATTTACTTTGAAGTCAGGAATTTGCATTTTTTGTTGATTGTTTTGTTACTCTGTGTTTCGTGCAGGAACTTTGTTTAAAAATATAACAATCATTTCGTTTTTTCTTTCTTTAAGCCTTCAGACCAAGGCAGCCTTCTGGACGAAACGATATCTGGGCGAGACATTTTATTATAACACATTCGATATCATGCCCCACCCTCCATACTGCAAAGCGGTCTGGCCCGCTCGCCCCAAAAGGTTGCCGACCCCTGCTCTAAGGTAAATGTGCAGTTTTACTAAAGGATTAGATTTGCTGTAAATTTCTGAACTGGTGGCCATCCTGGGTAATACGATAAACTACATCCGCGTCCTGGGTATAAAGATAAACTACATCCGCGTTCTGGTTAAGACGATAAACTACATGCGCGTACTGGGTATGACGATAAACTACATACGTGTCCTGGGTAAGACAATAAACTACATCCGCGTCCTGGGTAAGACAATAAACTAGACCTATGACCTGGGTAATACGATAAACTACATCCGCGTCCTGGGTAAGACGATAAACTAAATCCGTGTACTGGGTAAGTTTAAATTTAAGACAGAAGAAGCCCGTCCTCTTCCCCATTCTCCATTTTGGCCTCTTGTCACATTTTGTATTTCTACAAATAAATAATGCTCTTGGCTATGGTACCTAGATTTTAGGAATTTAAGTGCAGAACTAGACTGGCAATTTACCGTTGAATTGGCTAGATGTAACCGTAAGTTCTATGCTAACAGTTTCTTCTCTTGCACTTCTTGCTTGTGGAACTCCCTTCTGGCTCCATGCTTTCCAGTCGACTTTAATCTTCAAAAATTTAAATGCAATGTTAATCATTATCTACTGTCCTGATGACTCTTCTTTTGTTTTTGTTCCTTAATGTTTCTGTTTTTTAATTCTTTCACACCCAGTAACCCCCTTTGTGTCTTAGTGGCTTTATTGCCTTGCTTGGGGGTGAACTTGATTAAAAAAATAAATAAATAAATCTGATCACAAAAACTGTCTCTATACTAGAGTATATATGGCAGGTAAAAATTCCCGAAAAAGAAAATCATATACTTATGTCTAGAGTCGGTTCCACAAAATAAAAAATCATAGGAAGAAGAAGTACCCGAGCTGAACTTCTTCCTTATTAATGGTATACGAAGGGAATGAAGATGGTTCAGCACTGTGGGCATGGAATGTCACGTCTTAGCTATGATGGTTAGTGTTGGTGGAACACAGGAATGTTTGTACGTTTTCCATCGAAATAGCGATAGAATCTCAAGAGGCTTGCAACGTTTCGCATTTCTCGCTTGTGAAACTCCCTTCCTGTCGCGGCTTTATGTAATTTTTTTTTGTTTTAATTTTAAGTAAAACTACAATTATACAAAAAAAAAAATTATATTGCTTTACGGTAGTGCGTATTGATTACAGAAACGTACTTCTGTAAAGGAAGTAAATAGGCCAAAATCTATGCTTACGCCACCGGATGTACCCCGCAGTGAATTACTGAACATTATAGCAGTAATGGCGGACAAATGACAAACAAGAAGTCCGGTAGGTTTCTTCATAACTTAATTGTTAATTCGTGTTCAGCATGTACATTTACACTGAATTATGACGATCTGGGTAAATTTTAAGGGATATTTAGCGGACGAGCGTTTGGACGTTAAAAAGCAAATTTACCGTAATTTTTACAAATTAACATAATATTTTCAGGAATTATCTAATATTTTATTGACTTTTAGTCACGTTTAAAGATGCTTTACGAAAAAAAAAAAAATTAAAAATAATATAAAATTTTCTTAGATTAATTTTAAAATATACTAACCAACATAAAATACCATGATAGTAGTAAAAAATCAATAATTTATGAAATGTTACAGTATTTTATTTGTTATTAAATGATATCATGATGGTTATTTTATTATTACGTTTTTATAGCACTTTAAATTTAAAACTTACTTTGAAATTTTGAAGGCATGATTTGTAAAAACGTTCATGAATCACGTGACCTTTTAAGGATTATGTCATGTATAGCTTCCCATAGGTAAAAATACGGAATGCTCTATACACTAAAAATATATATTTTAATTCTTTTAAAGATATGTTGCCTCAAACGATTGTTATGATCTTTTCAATTTTTAATTTGTAAAATTCATTTTCAATTAACAAATCACCAAACCGCCATCTTGAAAGCAATGAAGAATTTTAAACGATTTTTTTAATATTATAAATTGTTTAACACTAAGATGGCCGAGGTGTCGTTTTCGACACCTTCAGATTTTCAACAAATTACTATGGAATAACTAGTTTTGGTTCGATGCTGCAGCTTATGGACAATTATTGAATTTTAGCAAAGATGCTTAACAAACTTAATTCTTTAAAAAAATATTCAGTAGAATAGCTGATATTTGAGGTTTTACCTTGAATGTCCACGGTGTCGTTTTTTACACCTAGGCTATTTATATGGTAAATGCATTGAAATAATATCATAATACGGCAAATGGTTTTTGGTAAAATTCTCAAATTGACATATTAGTAAAAAAAAAAACGCATTCTCTTAAATATTCAAAAATTCAACCTTATCGTTGCGACTGCATGCTCCAAAAGTTTGTATCCGTTAACAATAACACATTTCAAAGAAAACATATTTCGATTCGCATTTAATTTTTTCGTCTCGGATGCTACTTGAATTTTACAAAAAACAAAAAAATATCCATGCCTGAGGATGACTGAATATAAAGTTGAAAGTACTTACGTATTAAAGAATGACCTTATACATTTTATAATTTTAAAAAACAAGGATCATAACATTCATCGAGTGATTTGTAGGTTAATGCACCTTTAAAATTTTGTTTGCGAAGGGATTTCGCCATTTTAAATCATTAACTTTTTGTATGAATGATTCATTATAATATATATATATATATATATATATATATATATATATATATATATATATATATATATATATATAAATAAAAAAAAGAACAGTAAGATATAAAATCCGGTGTTCTTATAGATATTTTTTTATTTTTACACAATAGTGCTCAATGTAAATTTACAGAGCATTAATATTATAAATTAATTGATTTAAAATATGGGTTTACCGCTACACAGTGATAACCATGTCATTGTCATAAAGTTTACAAAAAAAAATAATCTAGCAATATACATATTTACTTATACTCGATAAAATAAATAATTTTAAATACTGTAGGTAATTCTAATACATTTACTTGATTTTAAAATGAAGTATAGTATATTAAATATTAAAAATATTTTTTTAGAAAGGTGGGCAAAACATATTCTAGCCTAAACAGTCCCTCAAAATCTTTAAATATACAAATAGAAAAAATACCATAAGAATTTTTGCCGTTAGAAAAAAACCCAGATGACATGAATTTAGCGGATGTCAGAATTTGTTAAAAGATACATCCCTACCCATCCCTAAACATAACCCCGCTTTCAAATGTAACTATTAACTGATACAACGAAAATTAAAAACTGAACCCTCTACCACCCCTTGTCTAGATGAATGGATTTATCGGTAACCTTGGAAACCCTCAATTATGAATCTTTGCAGTGCCGTTAACAACCGTAAATTTTAAAAAGTTACTCAAAAAATTCGCTTGATGAGGAAATGGAACTAATGTCTTTGGTTTAATAACAAAATTAAATTCAGGGGCTTTAGCTTCCATTTCTGAAACATGGTTATCACTGTGTAGCGGTAAAACCATATTTTAAATCAATTAATTTATTATATATATATATATATATATATATATATATATATATATATATATATATATATATATATATATATATATATTATATATATATATATATATATATATATATATATCAAGACTCTTCGGCAGAATTGAGTCACTGTCAGTCACTGTGTGTTTATCTAAATCTAAAAATAAACACGCTAAAATTCACCTTCATCCCGACGGCTTAGTGGTAGAATTTCCGACTGACGCCAATTCAGTGGGGTTTCGATCCTAGCTAGAGGCAACCGGGCGTCTAACCACACTGATGAGCTGCGAAACAGTCTGTCTGTGGATAACAATAGTATATATATATATATATATCACGATTCTCTAAAACAAAAAATTCAATCATTTCTGAATATGTCCTGAAAGTTTCATTAAAATCCGACAATTATTTGATTTTTGAAAGAATTTCCAATCAATGTGTTTTTCACCGGAAAAAAAAAAACTAATCTTTATCTTTGGCCTGTCGATTAAGTGAAAAAAAAAAAAAACAAGATTTTAAAACAAAATTTCGAACGTGCTAGAAAGGAGTAAAAAAATAAAAAAAAATAATAAAATAATACTTTGGTCTTTCCTCTTAATAATAACGTAAACATTTTAATAAAAAAACTTTGTTTGTATTGAGTTTGGGGCCCTTTTTTTTCAACGTGCTATGCTGTTTTTTACGCGACTAAGTGGAGATACCTAGATGTTGGCATCTGTCCTGTTTCAGGCAATAATTAAATTTTTGCAGTATCAAACCCTTGTTTATATATATATATATATATATATATATATATATATATTACATTTATACATATTGTCTTTTCTACAGGTTAATTCTGAGAAATTTTACACACACACACACATATATATATATATATATATATATATATATATATATATATATATATATATATTTTGTCTGTGTGTTGACATCTTTCGAGCTGACAGCAGCTATAGATCTTATGGTCTGTAGTTTCAATAGTTTTCAATCACCTCACACCCCTGCCACTTGCTGTCTCTGCCTCTTCTTCCAAACATTCACGTCTCTTTCCCGCTTCATTATTTCCCTCTACGCATGCGTAGACACATTCTCTGAAAGCACCCTTGAACTGTGACATTTGAGAAAAAATGCCGACCAGCTGTCGTATTCTGGTACACTTGCATGTCTTTTCGTCTATAAACTGGCGGTGCACTCCATATTGATATGGAAATATGCCTGTAATTACATGCCTGCTTGGAGGGGGACGTTTTTTTGTCAGCAAAGGAGACGGTGGGTATACGTTCGTGTACAAGTCGACCTCCTACAAACGTTCAACAGAGAAAACAGTTATTTCTCACTAAAATCTGTGATGAGAAGGGATCATTTACATTATTTGCACACAGACCATTATCCTCGTCTTTGTTGTTATTATGACGTTTCTGCCGTTGTGATTTCCGGCCTTCATCAGGCGCTTTTTGAAGAGGGATATCGAAATGAACCCATTATTCAACCTACGGGGGTAGACTGCTCTCGTTGCACTGTCCGTGTCTATGGATATCTCATCTAGTTCTTATTTTTAGTACTGCTCAGTTATGGCTCTCCTCGTTTTCCATTGAGTGCAAATGTACATTGCTCGGTCCAGGGAATGATCTCATAATCTCTGTATCAGCAGATTCACGAACCAACGCTTTTATCACAAGATTATTGAGCCGTGGGCAATCAGCAGGCAGGATAGGTTTAAGGCTCCAAGTTCTACACTCAGGGTTATCCCAAATAATTAATTGGATATTTTTAATTTGTTTAGACAAAAGCGCTCGGAATCAACAAATCTTTAGACAATATTTACATTCCAGGAAACAAAACATTTGGTCGCACGCAAGAAAGACAAAAAAAAAAAAACCTAACGAAAAATACCTTGTCCATCTTGTTCAACGAAACATACCGGTTCAGACTCCTCTCTTGTCTTTTGAATAGGAGCAGACGTTTGTCCCTTGTTTCCAGTTTAGGATTGGGTTGCCCGTTCCTTCTAAAGTCTACTTCAACTCGATACTTCTAACGTCTCCGCCTAAATTCTGAAATTTTTATTTACTATTTATTCTTTTTATCAATAGGGGTAGATAGGTGTACCTATTTTCCGGTTCACGTTTCTCCCAGGTCTTTTGAACAGGTATGGAGTTTTATCCCTTGTTTCCTGTTTAGGTTTGGGTTTCCGGTTCCTTCTAAAGTCTACTTCAACTCTATACTTCTAACGTCTCCGCCTAAACTCTGAAAATTTTATTTACTATTCATTGTTTTTCTCGATAGGAGTAGATACGATTGGCTATTGTCCGGTTCACTCTTCTCCCGGTCTTTTGAACAGGTATAGATGTTTATCCGTTGTTTTAAAGTTTAGGATTAGGTTTCCGGTTCCTTCTAAAGTCTACTTCAACTCGATACTTCTAACGTCTCCGCCTAAACTCTGAAAAATTTATTTACTATTTATTCTTTTTCTCAATAGGAGTAGATAGGTTTGCCTATTGTCCGGTTCACTCATCTCCCAGGTCTTTTGAACAGGTATATATGTTTACCACTTGTTTCAAAGTTTAGGATTGGGTTTCCCGTTCCTTCTAAAGTCTACTTCAAATCAAAAGTACTAACGTCTCCACCTAAACTCTGCAAATTTTATTTACTATTCATTAGTTTTCTCAATGGGAGTAGATAGGTTTGCCTATTGCCCGGTTCACTCTTCTCCCGGTCTTTTGAACAGGTATAGATGTTTATCCCTTGTTTTAAAATTTTGGGGTTGGGTTTCCGGTTTCTTCTAAAGTCTACTTCAACTCTATACTGCTAACGTCTCCGGCTAAACTCTGAAAATTATATTTACTATTTATTCTTTTTCTCAAGAGGAGTAGATAGGTTTGCCTATTGTCAGGTTCGCACTTCTCCCGGTCTTTTGAACAGGTATAGAGGTTTATCCCTTGTATCCTTTTTAGGATTGGGTTTCCGGTTCCTTCTAAAGTCTACTTCAAATCTATACTCTTAACGCCTCCGCCTAAACTCTGAAATTTTATCCACTTCTTATTTTATTTTTCCCCTTCCACAATTGGAGGAGATAGGTTTGCCTATCGTCCGGTTCACACTCCTCCTCAGTTTTTTTTTAACAGTAATAGAGGTTTATCCATTTTTATTTTTCTAACTATCTTTCTAACTAACTAACTAACTAACTATCTATCTATCTATCTATCTCAGTCTGTCTATCTATCTATATAGCTATCTATCTATCTATCTATCTATCTATCTATCTTAGTCTGTCTGTCTGTATGTATGTCTGTCTATCTATCTATCTATCTATCTATCTATCTATCTCAGTCTGTCGGTGTGTCTATCTATCTGTCTATCTATCTCAGTTTGTCTATCTATCTCAGTCTGTCTGTCTGTCGGTCT
>OZ038518.1:18958334-19133334 GCA_964036315.1 Acanthosepion esculentum
ATCTATCTATCTATCTATCTATCTATCTATCTATCTCAGTCCGTCATTAGATCTATCTATCTATCTATCTATCTATCTATCTATCTATCTATCAGACTGTCTGTCTGTCGGTCTATCTATCTATCTATCTATCTATCTATCTATCTATCTATCTATCTTAGTCTGTCTGTATGTCTGTATGTCTATCTATCTATCTATCTATCTATCTATCTATCTATCTATCTCAGTCTGGCGGTCTGTCTATCTATCTATCTATATATATATATATATCTAGCTAGCTAGCGAGCTAGCTCAGTCTGTCTGTCTGTCTGTCTGTCTGTCTATCTATCTATGTATCTATCTATCTATCTATCTATCTATCACAGTCAGTCGATATATCTATCTATCTATCTATCTATCTATCTATCTATCTATCTCAGTCTGTCTATCTATCTATCTATCTATCTATCTATCTATCTATCTCCGTATGTCTGTCTGACTGTCTGACTATCTATCTATCTATCTATCTATCTATAGATCTATCTATCTCAATCTGTCGGTCTGTCTGCCTATCTATCTATCTATCAGACTGTCTGTCTGTCGGTCTATCTATCTATACATCTATCTATCTCTATCTATCTATCCATCTATCTATCTATCTATCTATCTCAGTCTGTCTGTCTCTATGTATGTCTGTCTATCTTTCTATCTATTTATCTATCTATCCAGCTATCACAGTCTGTCTATCTATCTCTGCCTATCTATCTATCTAGCTCAGTCTGTCTATCTATCTCAGTCTGACTATCTATCTATCTATCTCAGTCTGTCTATCTATATATCTAACTATCTATCTATCTATCTATCTATCTCAGTCTGTCTGTCTGTCTGTCTGCCTATCTATCTATCTATCTATCTATCTATCTATCTATCTATCTATCTATCTATCTATCTCCGACTTTTTATCTATCTATCTATCTATCTATCTATCTATCTATCTATCTATCTATCTATCTATCTCAGTCTGTCTAATTATCTATCTATCTATCTATCTATCTATCTATCTATCTATCTATCTATCTATCTATCTCAGTATGTCTGTCTGACTGTCTGACTATCTATCTATCTATCTCAATCTGTCGGTCTGTCTGCCTATCTATCTATCTATCTATCTATCTATCTATCTATCTATCTATCTATCTATCTATCTATCTCAGTCCGTCATTAGATCTATCTATCTATCTATCTATCTATCTATCTATCTATCTATCTATCTATCTATCTATCTATCAGACTGTCTGTCTGTCGGTCTATCTATCTATCTATCTATCTATCTATCTATCTCTGTCTATCTATCTATCTATCTATCTATCTATCTATCTGTTGTGGTGGAATCCCCCTAATCTGCATAGGTGACTACCAACTATATAAATAATGGTTGATACCGGAAGACGAGGGAGAAGGAAGTGGAATCACGAGATCCAACTAGAGACTCTGATCGACTGCGACTAGTCAACACATTCTCCAGGAACGTCTTCCCAGAAATATACAGAAATACTATATGTACTTATTGTGTACACTTTCTTGTTATAATACATTCTTGTTCTAAGTACATTTTGTGTTGCATTATTATTCCATGCAATAGGCGAGATTCAACATTGAGTCAAGACTCAACAATGGCGACGAAGTAGAACGAACCATACGCCAAGTTTCAACAAAGGCAAAGAAGTAGAACGAACCATACGCAAAGAAGAAGAATTAATAGTGAGAGTTTTCAACAATTGGGACAAGTCATTGAAGAACCCAGGCTGAAAAAAAAAAACTATTAATTCAAAGTCCAACGTTAACGTAACGACGAAGGATTCTAAACTTCTGGATATGTAGAACTCGTTAAAAGACGACTAAGCATAAAGGAACGTTCACTCAGAAAAAGTGGAAAGGTGTCGTAATCGAATAACGGTAATTTTAAATTAAAAAATTATCTACAACGAGACACCCGCTAAAAAGAAAAATTGGCCGACTACAAAAACATGCATGGATTAAAAGGAGCACAAATACACCGTGTCGACTTTGAAAGGTAACAAACTTTAAAAAATTATTTTTTTTTAAATTATTTGTTCAACAACATAGTGACGAATTACCTATGATAAGAGAATCAGACGTTGTCATTGAAATACGCGAACAGAAGTCGAAAAAAAAAAAAAAAAAAGTCCGACGCTCGCTGTTCACGAAAAAAAAAAATACCAAAGTTGATTAGCACGGGCGTGAATGTAAAAGCAAGTCATAAAATTAAAAAGTCGTACGTTTGTTTCGATTTTTTGGTCAGCTTATATGATATTCGTGGATACACAAATTAAAAAGTATATTTCTTGTTGCATGAACACTATCAGCTGAAAAATGGAGGAACTATCCAAAGTCATATCTGAATTATTCAAATCCCAGCAGGAACACTTTGCCTTATTAATAAGGGAACAACAGATAGCACAGCATAAATATCAAGAGGAACTAGATGAAAGACAACAAAAACAACAGATAGCACAGCATAAATATCAAGAGAAACTAGATGAAAGACAACAAAAACAACAGATAGCACAGCATAAATATCAAGAGAAACTAGATGAAAGACAACAAAAACAACAGATAGCACAGCATAAATATCAAGAGAAACTAGATGAAAGACAACAAAAACAACAGATAGCACAGCATAAATATCAAGAGAAACTAGATGAAAGACAACAAAAACAACAGATAGCACAGCATAAATATCAAGAGAAACTAGATGAAAGACAACAAAAACAACAGATAGCACAGCATAAATATCAAGAGAAACTAGATGAAAGACAACAAAAACAACAAATAGCGCTGCAAGAATATCAGGAAAAACAAGAAGAAAGACTTTTGGAAATTCAAAAGTTAACACTGGAGAAATTAAACAACTTTCAGGCAAATGAGGGAAATTCTTCATATTCTAATAACACCATATTTAATTCGCTGGAAACTTTCAACTATGTGCCAGACGAAGAAAAAAACGTTTGAAGCGTACTTTAAACGATATGAAGATATTTGCTACACAGACTGTGAAAACTGGTCGAATTCAAGAAAAGTCAGTCTATTACTAAGAAAGCTAGGTACAGCAGAACATAGCAAAATTGTAGATTTTATTCTACCGAGAAAAACAACTGAATTGGAATTCTCGGAAACAGTGAAATTGCTAAAAGAGCTGTTTGGAGCAAATATGTCGCTTTGGCATAAGCGATGGTTATGCATGAATGTTTCTAAATCCGACGATCAGGATTACTTAACATATGCATCTATAGTGAATAGACATTGTGACAATTTCAGATTGGCAGAGATTACGGTTGAAGAATTCAAGTGCTTAATTTTTGCTCAAGGACTGGTATCCAGTAAGAGTGCCGAAATAAGACGTAGAGTTTTGTCTAAACTCGAATCTGAACAAGGCCTTACCCTGCAAAAGTTAGCAGAGGAGTGTCAACGGGCCGTAAAGTTAAAGAAAGAGTCGCAAAAAATCGAAGAAGCTGGTATTGCTTATATTAAAAAAATAAAAAAGCAGTCAAAGTACCCAGTAGAGAAAAATTGGAGAAAAAATTCAGCGTACTTTAATAATAGACAAGAAAATAAAAAGAACGGAAATAAAAAAGTCCCACCATATAATTGCAGACGTTGTAACGAAAGACATTGGGAGGTAAATTGCCCATATAGAAATAAGAAATGTTTCGTGTGCCAAAAGAAGGGTCACAAAGGATCTTGTTGTAAAACGAAAAAATGCAAGAACCGAATTAGACAAACAAATTCGAATATCAAATCAGATAAAGATTTGAGGAAATATGTGACGACTGAAATATTCAAAAAGAATATCAAATTTCAACTCGATTCAGGGTCAGATTTAACAATAATGAACGATAAAACATGGAAAATTTTAAAAAGGCCTACTATAATGAAGTCAACGAAACTCGCTCGAACGGTAACTGGAAAGCAAATTAACTTCGAAGGCGAGGTTGTACTTCCAATGAAATTGAATGGGATCGTTAAAAAAATAAAAGTTTTCATTCTGAGAAATGGAGAAAACTTGTTGGGTACAGATTTTATTGAAACATTCGAATTGTGGGATAAACCGTTAAGCTCTTTCTGCAGGAAAGTAGAAAGTAATACGCAATCAAGACAGGACATTAAAGATGAATTAAAGAAAAAGTTTCCGGAAACCTTTACACCTGGTCTTGGAAGATGTAACAAATTTGAAGCTAAATTTGAATTAAAAGAAAATACTATGCCTATATTTAAAAAGAAACGTAACATGCTTTTCGCAAATGGTGAGAAAATACTAGTACCAAAAAAGTTGCAGAAAAGAATCCTACGGGACTTTCATATGGGTCATCCGGGGATTAATAGAACAAAAAGCTTAATGCGAAGTTTTGTATATTGGAAAGGAATGGATGTGGATATCGAAAACATGGCTCATCGATGTAAAGGGTGTGCGTTAGCAGCTAAGGCACCACCTATAGTACACAAACCATGGCCCAAGACGGATCATCCGTGGGAAAGATGACATTGATTTCGCTGGTCCAGTAGAAGATTATTACTACTTAATAGTGGTAGATAGCTTTACAAAATGGCCGGAAGTACTACGCTGCAAAAAGCCTACGTCCAATACCACAACAACTTTTTTGCATGAACTATTTGCACGGTTCGGTGTGCCAGAGTGTATTGTGAGTGACAATGGTACACAATTCACTTCTGACGAATTTAAGGAATTTTGTGAGTTATATCAAATTAACCACATAACGACGCCGCCGTATCATCCGAGATCCAATGGACTCGCAGAAAGATTTGTAGATACGTTAAAGCGCGCTCTGAAGAAAGCCTCAGGAGTTCCAACGGAAAAGGCGTTTCAGCAATTCCTACAAGTATACAGAATCACGCCTAACCAGAGAACACCATCAAATATGGCACCAGCAGAACTAATGTTCGCTAGGAAAGTTAAGTCAGTGTTTGACAAGCTTTTGCCAGGAAGAAATAGAATAAAGAACACTAGGTATACAGCTAGAAAAAGATACACCCCCGGAGAGAAGGTCTTTTTCAAGTGCTATAGAAACAACATTGAGTTCTGGGAGCGAGGCATAGTGGATAAGAGAATCGGTGACCTGATTTACATAATAAAAGGGCCGAAGAATACTCATAAAAGGCACCAGAACCAACTCAAAAAATGCTACGTGCTAGAGCATGAAGAGAGAATACCGGATGAGGAGGAAGATCTCATTGATGTAATGTATGATACTTTTCAAGTAGAACCTCCGCAGAGTGCTCATGAACCGAGAAGATCCGGTAGGAAACGTAAGTTCACGGACCCATTGGACGTGAATCCAAAACGAAAAAGATATTGAAAAAAAAAAACATATATATATGAACTATGCAAAGGGGATCTACAAAGAAATAACCATCATCATCCCATATAGAAGCCAGTTTGAAATCCAAAAGGATTCCAAGGCTTGGGAGGGGGTGTTGTGGTGGAATCCACCTAATCTGCATAGGTGACTACCAACTATATAAATAATGGTTGATACCGGAAGACGAGGGAGAAGGAAGTGGAATCACGAGATCCAACTAGAGACTCTGATCGACTGCGACTAGTCAACACATTCTCCAGGAACGTCTTCCCAGAAATATACAGAAATACTATATGTACTTATTGTGTACACTTTCTTGTTATAATACATTCTTGTTCTAAGTACATTTGTGTTGCATTATTATTCCATGCAATAGGCGAGATTCAACATTGAGTCAAGACTCAACACTATCTATCTATCTCACTCTGTCTATCTATCTATCTATCTATCTATCTATCTATCTATCTATCTATCTATCTATCTATCTCAGTCTGTGTGTCTGTCTGTCTGTCTATCTATCTATCTCTCTATCTCTGGTTGTCTGTCTATCTATCTATCTATCTATCTATCTCAGTCTGTCAGTCTGTCTGTCTATCTATCTATCTATCTATCTCAGTCTGACTATCTATCTATCTATCTATCTATCTATCTATCTATCTATCTATCAAACTATCTATCTATCTGTCTCTCTGTCTATCTATATATCTATCTATCTATCAGTCTTTCTGTCTGTCTTTCTATCTATCTATCTATCTATCTATCTATCTATATCAGTAAGTCTCTCTCTCTCTCTATCTATCTATCTCAGTCAGTAAGTCAGTCTGTCTATCTATCTATCTATCTATCTATCTAACTATCTATCTCAGTCTCTGTGTCTGTCTGTCTGTCTGTCTGTCTGTCTGTCTATCTATCTATCTATCTCAGTCTATCTATCTGTCTATGTAGATGGACAAATCAGATTATACAGGAAAGCTGGACGTCCTCATTAGAAGCTGAATCTACAGCAAGGTACAAAAGCATCCTACAATGAAAACGGAACGCAAACTGTCACAGATACTGATCAAGAACAAGGATCACTTCGCACCTAAGACGTATAGGTAGTTATCGCAGTGTTACACCAACCCACCTCACATATACGGTCTCCCTAATATTCACAAAGACGGTATTCCTTTCAGGCCGATTGTTAGTTGCCAAGGCTCTGTGTGCCACCCTCTGAGTCGCTTCCTAGCGACAAAGATGAGGACAATAGTCAGAATAATGTAAATAGTGTACATAAGACCTCATCTCAGTAATATAGACAGATACTATCTCAGTCTGATCATATCTATCTATCTATCTATCTATTTATCTATCTATCTCAGTCTATTCATATCTATCTATCTATCAATCTATCTATCTATCTATCTATCTATCTATCTGTTCATATCTAACTATGTATGTTTGTTCATATCTATCTATCTATCTATCTCAGTCTGTTCATATCTATCTATCTATCTATCTATCTATCTATCTATCTATCTATCTATCTGTTCATATCTATGTATGTATGTTTGTTCATATCTATCTATCTATCTATCTATCTATCTATCTATCTATCTATCTATCTGTTTACTGGTTAAGGGGAGCGAGACCGCACCAAAAAGAAAGCGCTTTTTTATCATGTCGATATGCACATTACATAGACACTTGGAGATACAGTCTCCTGTGGTGAAAGATATTTTATTTAATATAGACCTTTTCTTTGATGAGGACCAACGAAATTGCTGATGTTGTTGGTCTTTCGTATGGGGTCTCGTGCTGGCAATCCTAACGTCTGAATTGAACATGTGGCGTGTTTTATTTTTCGATATATTCGGTATTGTGTATCGTGAATTCGTCCCCCAGGGCCAGACCGTCAATCGAGTGTTCCGCTGCAAAGTTTTGAAGTATTTGAAGAAGGTCGTTCGACAAATGGGACCGGATCTGTGGAGCGCAAAGAATTAGATTCTTCACGACGACGTGGCATCCTGTCACCGATGATCTCCTCACTCGTGGGTTTCTTTCCAAAAACAACTTTCTGTCGCTTCCACATACGCCCTATTCACCAGATTTAGCGTCTGTGGACTTACATCTCTGGAAATGTAGCTCAATGGTCACCTTTTTTAACACCGTCGCTGAGATTAAGAGCGAATCGTAGAAGGTCTTCGACTCGCTTACGGAAATCGACTTCCAGGATTCCAAAAGTCGAAAGAAAACTGGTATCTGTGTATTACTGCGCAAGTTGGCTATTTCAAATGTGATTATCTTAAAACTTAGGTAAATACAGGGTGACCTCCCACCCAAAAAAACGGGAACTTTTTAAGAATCCAATAAAACCAAGAGTGTTGGAAGAAAATATTTAATTCATAGTAATTGAAACCTTAAAACATGCCATTTAAGAAACAATGATGGAATTTTCATTTTTTTAAAATTACGTCCTGTAGATGGCGTCCTCCTGTACAAATGCATTCTTGAAATCTGCTGTAGAGATTCCTCATTGACTGCTGCAATATCTCAGCTGGGATACTGTGAATTTCATTCTCGTTACTAAAATGGTGAAATGTTTACTTGCTCAGGGTCACTGTCTCGCAGTGTTGCCACTTGCTCATGTCTGGCAATACGCACTTCAAAAATTCCCGTTTTTTGGGGTCACCCTATATATTGTTTTTTTTTTTTTAAACATAACTATTCAGGTAACCCTTTGATACAACCTCGTACACATGGAATATGGCGATTAAATGGCTTGAAGAATGGCGCCACTAAAACCATGGTTATGACTGAAATACGTAAAAGATACATTTATACTCTGTGCAAATACTGTTGGACTACGTCAGTTCAATAAAACCTTCGATCCAGTTCACAGTGAAATAAGATATTAATAATCAGTTAGCCTTCTTCGGACGTCCTGGGTAAGACGATAAACTGCATCTGCAGCCTGGGTAAGACGATAAACTGCATCTGCGTCCTGGGTAAGGCGATAAACTACTTCTGCGTTCTGGGTAAAGCGATAAACTACATCCGCGTCCTGGGCATGAAGATAAACTACGTTTAATAGCAAGGCCTCTAATCAGTGGGTTTTGATGAGCGTGGAACCATCTCTTAATTGCTCATCGTTTATTTTTACGACATCTGCGGTATTGTGTATTGTGAATTCGTCCCCTAGGGCCAGAGCGTCAATCGAGTGTTCTACAGCAAAATTTTGAAGTATTTGAAGGCGGACGTTCGGCAAATGGGACCGGATCTGTGGAGCGCAACGAATTAGATTCTTCACAACGACGTGGATTCCTGTCACCGATGATCTCCTCACTCGTGAGTTTCTTCCCCCAAAAGACGGTAAGAACAAGGAATGGTCGTTATAAAGAATCAGAAGAAAGATCGAAAGAATTGCAAGCAAAATCTTGGAGAAATAAGAAAACACAAAGAGAAAAAAAAGAACGACATTAAAAAGGACAGTGTGGGGCAGGGCTACATCAAGCTAGCTCAGCTGTAAACTGATACGATCGCGCCGCCTCTCTGATATTGCACTTAAATTCATGCAGAGTACGTATCACAGCTAAGAGCCCTTCGACCAATTACCATGAAAGTATTTATAAAAAAAAAAGGCACAGAGAGGCAGCATTTATGGCGGTGGGAAAGTGACTGAAGCCGAGCTGCCAGGCCAGGAACAATAATATGGCTGATTCTTTTAAGTTTTTATTTTATTTATTTTTTACAAAAGTACTCAGCAGAAAATATCATGAGGCCATTTCCGACCTTAGATCTCTGGTTGGGACCTGGAAGGAAATGTGTATACAACAGAAATCAAAGGAAATATTAAAATAATAATAATAATAATAATAATAATAATAATAATAATATAGTAAATAACTCCTTAAGAAAGGCTAATGAAATAAGTTTGAATGACTAAATTTGACAGTTCAATACCGAAACATTTCTGCTTGACTCGACCTGACAGTTGTCTCCTGCTGTCTTCAGGATGGGCAGGCGTCGTTCGACCTGTCACGTGCTAAATCGAACAGGATGTCTGCTAGCCAATCAGAAAGTAAAGATTTCGTGGTCGGAAACAAAAACAAGCGCGTAAAAAGAAAAAAATGAAAAAAAATGCTAATGATAAAAGGACACACCTTCCACAGACGGACACACCTCTCTGCACATGGATGTGTGTACGTAATCGGCGGCTTCTGCAAAAACACCTGATGCAGATACACTAAAATTATACAGTGTAACGAAATATTATTAATATATCTGTAACTAGCTTAAAAGCAGCCCTATTGGGCGGCGTTTAAGCTAGCTCCTGCAGAGGGATCTTGATTGGGCCTTTATCACAAGAGGTTGTCAGGAGTAGATGCAATAGGCAACAATAAACTGCAAAGGAACTCAAAATCGATTGCAGCATTTAAGTATTGCATTAATATTTAAGCTTACCTTTTAAAAGTTCAACGATAATTCTTCTGTCGCCACTTCATTTAAGGACATTTTGATGCACGTAGGTCCTTACTTTCTTTACAAACAATTATTTTTATTTCATGGGTGACTTTTATTTGATTTCGCAATTAATTTCGGTTATTCCCAATTTTATTTCCAAGTTATAAAAATTGTTATAGTACAAAAAAAAGTCCCTAAAACCCAATAAAATATTACCGAAAACAATCGCACTAATGAAAACTTGGAAATCCAAAATTTCAGGATTGCGGTGTCGGCCTGATTCCAAAATGGTATAATATGTTGGGAGTAAAGATAAAAACACGAACAATTTTATTTTGAAACAGTAATTTGAGAACAGTATTTTTTTTCATTTGAACATGAGCTATTGAAAGTTAGAGAGTTATGTCCCTATAATTGTTTTTATCAGTAGAAGCCAAGATGGCGGAATCTGAAAACAATCGCTGTAATGAAAACTTGGCAATTCAAAATTTCAGGATTGAGGGTCCAGATCCGTCCTGCAATGTTTTTAATTTGCTCACAGAGTCGGCCTGATTCCCAAATGGTATGATATGTTGGGCTACAGCCTCTAGGATTAAAGTTGAACAAGTGTGACACACTGACACTGAAATTCGCATTAATTTACATAGAAGAACATGAGCTATTTAAAAGTCAGAGAGTTGTGTCCCTTTAATTTGAAAAAGCGTGACACACTGATATCTGCATTTATTATATAGAAGATAAGAGTCTGAAGAAATTAAATCAGTTATTTATTATTTTTTTAAACTTTTTTTTAAATTCATGGATAGCTCGAGCAAATGACTTAAGTTCATACCAAAAATGCAAATTCAAAGAAAAGCGATCTGACGAAATTTCTAAAACACTATCAAAATATTTTACAATGTCCAGTTGAGAAGACGCCACACAAGCAATAGTCACCTCAAGGTTGACACTTTTGATATAGATGGCCGTGAAAGTGGTCAACATGCAAGTACGGTGGATCAAAAAGAGATCATGCAGAAACAGGTGTAGGAACACAAACGGCGATCATCTTCCTTTTGTCAAAATAAAGTCACGAGGGTCACGCGACGGCCGGTGAGTGACGTCAGAGGATAGAGCGAAAAACGGTAGTTTCGATGTAAAACCCGAAGGAGAGGAACGTCCCTAGCCTACAGCGGTAAGATCTTACAGGAAAAGCCACATGACCTCACTAGGTTCATAGAGACACCGCTGTAATTCTTGTTCGGGAATATATTCCGGAAATATTACAAGTGAGGTTCTGCCTTTTACACACTGTTTGTCGCTGCATATATGTTATAATTGTTCTGCGTGAGACACGGGTAAATATGTATATATACAAGATGATTGAAACGTGACTGCCAATTTTAAAATACTTATAATTTATTTATTGACTATAATTTTTACAAGGAATGGCTTTGACAGGAAAGCGTTTAGCATGAAGTTTTATTTAAAATTTGAAATGGGCGACAGATTTCGCTACCAGCTTCTCGAGCCACCCAGGAATCGCTTCAACTGATTTCACTAGAAACTCTTGTGGTATGGAAGACATAACTTCTTTTATTTGCCCTTCAAGTTCTTCCAAAGTCTTGGTTTGGTATAGTAGACTTGCTCCTTTAATCAACCCCGAAGAAAAAAAAGTCCGGTGTGAAGTCAGGCGTGCTGGCTGGCCACTCATACATGAATAAAAGGGAGTTTCTTTTCAATTACGCTGTCGTCTTGTATATGACTTAGTTGTATGAAATTTTCTCTGAGAACAAAGCAATGTATGTTATTTCTTTTCTTTTCAGCTATTGCGTTCCGCTCGGAACTACGATGTTATTTTATCACAGATATAGTAATGCCCGTAATGGGGGAAATTTTAAATGGGAGAATAAACCTTTCTTCTATAGCCCTCCCCGTTATATTGGCGACCACGACGTCAATTTGCACACGCACGAGAAGACTCTTCAGTAATAACCGTTAGGTTATAGGCGATTGGTCTAGAGAAACGAAAGCCAGTTTGTTTGTCTGGAAGAAGGCCGTACAAAGTGAGAGGCTTGACAAATAAGGCCTCTAATACTTTACGAAAAAGAAGTAGAAAACTAATTCGACGGACTCGAAGGTTCACCAGCTTTCTTAAAGACAGGAACTACAGAAGAACAAGAAGCTTCAAGGCGTTTGTTGTCGAGTTTGTAGAGAACAGGAGCCAATTCAGGAACACATTTCCTTGGGACAACTGCAGTGAGATCAAGGAGTCCTCGTGGTTTGTTGGTGTTTAGTTTGGAGATGATGGCAGAGACCATGAAAGGGGTTATATGCATATAACGCAGTTGGGATCCGGTTCTAAGTGGAAATCGGGCAAATATGCTCCTGGTTTGAGTTGAAAGAGAATTTACAAGCAAATCATTCTGCTTTATGAACAACATCATCAGTATACACTAACCTGATTGAATGAAGAGATGACGGATTTGGGATTTACCTTTGTTTAACCAGCTCTTACGGAACCGCCAGTATTTTGGGGGATCGTTTTAGAAGAGGTTCCCGTTTGCAGTATAGTGTAGAATCGAACCTCGACTTTTACAGAGTTATCTGAACTTACTTTATTTATAAATGTCAAGTTTGAAATTTGCGACACTGATATCTATGTCCAAAAACTGTTTTTTTTGTCATTAAAAGATTTTTACCTATTTATTTTTACGAGTGAACTAGTCTAATTAACTAGTGCAAGGATATATATATTTTACGATGAATATTTTATAAATTTCATCCAATAGTAATTGCTTGGTCAATGAATATCAAGTTTTCGGTGTCTCAATAGGATGGTTTTCCCTTGATGCCGCTATTATTTATAACTACCTTCACTCCTCGGCAATGTTTACTGTTTAAAAAAAATCCGCTGACATGAAGTCGAAAGACTATATTGGATCAATTGTTAAGTTTATGTTGTCATTTTTGCTAATCCCCGTCGCCAGGTTATCGGGGAACACCTCGCAGCTTTCCTATCCCAGTATGGCGAGATACTGGGCGCATCCTGCAATAGCCTGAACACCGGGGCGGTGTTTCGAAATATTGTTAGATCGAAAAGTCTTCCTCTCCATCTCCAACTGCCTGGAAGTAGGGAGCTTGGGGCTGCCGGTCATTGTGCCCGGCCGCAAAACGGTACGTTGGAAGTGTGGAGAGACTGGTCACCTCTCCTCTTCCTGCCCAGAGAGGAAGGCCTCTGGAAGTCAAGCTCCAGTTGACCAAAATCCCCCTCTGACCGCGTCTTGCCTGCTTCCGGGACCGGTACGGTTAAACCTCCGGTTGGCGCAACATCTAACGCCACGTGCGCCAAAGAGCCTTCGCCCGCTGCTTGTGCAGTTGTGGAGAAGTGGGAGGTTGCTGGTTGCTGATAAGGCCAGAGGGAAGCGTCAGACAGCGGGTCCTCAGTCCCATGAAGCCCCAAGGACGAATGGCACTAACAGCCCCACTCCTCCTGGCAACGTTAAGAGCGATTCCCCGGCTTCACAACAAACTTTCAAAGAAAAACAAAAGAAATATGACCCGGGGTATGAAAAAACGGAAAAAATCAAGGAGTTGAAGAAAAAATTAGACCAGCAAAAAAACCTACTCCTTCAACGTTCCTCTGCCCTGTCCGCACCGTCACCAACAAAATATCCTTCCCCTCTCCCAACACCTTCTACGCCTCACTAGAGATCCCAGCCCCTACAGACAAAGATCATCCTGCACCTCTCAACATAATCCCAACCCTTCCCCCATTAAAAATACTGAGTTGCCCCCCCCTCCCTCCCTCCAAAAGACAGAGGAGTCCAACTCAGGAACAAAAAGATAAAAGAAAAAAGGTTCATATTTATAACACCGGGAAAGACGTATGCTGTATTTCTCCTGCACAGGCCGAAAGAGCCAAGGACTACGGCAATTGTATTGAAGATTTTAAATACCTACTGTCAATTAGGCAGTATGGTGATGGGGACGTTGAAGAGCCACAAAACTTTCCGAATGCCCAAAGGGTTTTACAGTTATAAGAACTGGTACTGGAGCCAAGCAGGCTTGGGCGATGCTGGGCGTGGCTATCACCGCGTACAAAATGTCCCCACCAACTGCTATAGCCCACAGCAAGGAACTAAAACATTTAAAACAATTTTGTCCCAGTTTCAGTTCACCCCTCCCTCTATAGAGCAATGAAACTGGCATTTCCCTGGGGTATAGGCGGACTCTCCCAAGACGGCACCATCAACACTGAGATGGGCCATGGGTCAATGGGAGAGGCTGTCGGTATCCTTAACCCGACCATGTTCAAACCAGTGTCCCGACCCTAATCGGTCTGATAATGGCACACTAGTTAGCAAGTCTGAATGTCCGGGGCCTGAGGTCGGAGTCTCGAAGGGTGAGACTCGATCGCGATTTTCAGCGCCTCGGAGTGGACGTATGTTGCGTACAGGAGACCCATTTTTTTATCTCGCAACCATGAGGACATTCTGTCTAAGAGGTTCGTCCTCTATTCAGCATGTGTGCTCTTGTCTTCGCGGATCCGGCGGGCAGGCTTTGCGCGCTGGATATTACCATAAAGGATAAGGCTCTTCGTCTCATTGGGGTTTATACGCCCAATGACCATGCACAGCGGCCTGGTTTGTTTCGGCAGATCGAGCCGTTTTTGACGACTTCTCGTTCGGCAGTTCTAGCGGGTGATTGGAATACCGTCCTTGATCCCGATATAGATCGTATAGGGCAAAAACCGGATACTAACAACCCGGATGTTAAGTCGTTTTGGGACTTTATCGACGGGTTTGATCTCGTCGATAAGTATCGAAATGATCACCCCCGGGAGGTAGTATGGACTTGGACAAGGGGCAGCAGCTCGGAATCGGTGGTGAGCGCAGGCTACATCGACCGAGTTCTAGTGAAGAGAGTTGACGTCGGGCTCTTAGAATGTCCAAATTTCCATTTTATAGTTTACTCGGATCATAAGCTTGTCCGGGGTCGGGTAAACTTAGATAAGCCTAAGGTTAAGATGGGTGGGTACTGGAAATTGAACGCATCATTATTTGGCGAGCAAGATTGCTACTATTGCTACAGAGGGAATTGTCGGGGGCTGTGGTTGGGAATAAGTGGTGGGATTCTTTGAAATCTAAAACTTAGGTCTTTTGCTGCTGATTTTAGTCGACGACTCAATCTAGCAGGGTTAGCAGCGCAAAAGTCTTGTGAGGAAAAAGTTGATCGGGCGATCAAATCCTCTGATAGTGGGGACGTAGCCGTAGCTAAGGCCGAGCTGGCCTCCTTGCTTATCAAGAAGGATCAAGCTCTGGTAGTTAGGGCTAAACTAAAAAGAATGTCTTGCGAGGCTACGAATATGGCCGCTTCATTGCGTTCAGAGGAAGCTCGTAGGGCGTCTAGTCGGCATATCGCGAGCATCACATTGCCGGACAAGCGGACTGTGACTACAGACCCGGGCATTTGTGAGGCTTTCCGTGACTACTTTCAGGAGCTGTTTACCAGGGAGCCCGGTCTGAGAGCTGCTCAGTTCGATGCCTATTTAGCCGACTTGCCCCGCCTCGAGGCGGCTGGGTGCGAGAGTCCCATTACAGAGTCTGAGATTTGGGATGCGTTGAAGCAGGCTGGCTTGGACAAGACTCCGGGATTAGTTGGTCTTCCGTATGAAATGTACTTGAGGCAGTCACCCGTCTTTGTCCCCTTGCTGGCACTGATTTTTCAACAACTGTATGAAGCAGGGGTCTACACCTCAACGTTTCACCAGGGGTGTGATCAAGTTGCTTCGCAAGAACAAAGACGGTGGGAATGGGGTAGATAATTATCGTCTTTGACGATGTTAAATACAGTAGAAGATTTTAGCCAAGGTCTTAGCCGGCCGTTTTCAGGCTGTCCTCTCTAGTCTGATTGGTCCCGAGCAGACTTGTGCTGTGAAGGGCAGGACTATTCAGGACAACCTTCACTTGGTACGCTTGATCATCGAGCAAGTCGACAGTGGTGCCGCGCTGATCAATTTAGATCAGTCCAAGGCGTTCAATAGGGTTAACCATCGATTTCTGGAGGCTGTTCTTTCGGTCGCCGGTTTCGGGCCGGTGTTTCGCACTTGGATCCGACTGCTGTATGCGTCCCCCGGTGCGCTGGTAGAAGCGAATGGGGTAAGATCGAAGCCTTTCATTTTGTCTCGCTCCATTCGTCAAGGATGTCCGCTGTCTCCATTGCAGTACGTTCTTGCGTTGGAAACTTTCCTGCGTAAGTTGAAGACGAATCCGGTCCTTCGCGGAATTTCTTTACCTGGTGCTACCACCTCGGCCAGGTACTCCGCCTATGCTGATGACGTTTCGGTTCTTGTGTCGAGCAGAGCCGAAATTAACGAAGTCATCAAAGAAATCAAAGGCTATGAAATCGTGACAGAGGCCAAGATCAACCGCGATAAATCTGTTGTCTTGCGGTTGGGTTCGTGGAAGGGAGTTTCCCTTCCCGGACATTTCCTCTGGACGGACGGACCGGTCAAGATACTCGGCGTCTGGTTCGGTCCCGACCTTCTGTTGGAAATGAATTGGTCGAAGGTGCGAGAGAAGGCCATGGTCGCAAGTCGTCTGTGGTCCCGGAGGAATCTTTCCTTGAAGGGGAGGGCGGAAGTATGTGCCGCGCACATCTACCAGACTCTCCTTTACCGACTCTCCGTGCTTACACTCCCGTCTGACACTTTATTGGCGTTTGTAAGGCCCTTGTTCTCCTTCTTGTGGGGAGGCAAGGCCGTCATGGTTAGTTGCGAGATCTGTTACCTCCATCCCTCTGATGGCGGTCTGGGTCTGGCGGAGCCTTGCGTTGAGACTCGTCGACATACGCTTCGCATTGCTTATCTAGACCGGATGTGTATGCAAACGGATGAGAACGGCGAATTCTGGAAGGAAGACGCTCGTAAAAATTTTCCATCCTTGAGAAATGTGCGCTCGTATGAGGAGGAGGATGCCGGCCGTACGACTCGAGAGCTCTTTCTATCGTGAATGTCGGCTTGCCCTCAAGCAACTCTTACGAGCGAAGGATAGCCTCTCCGACGTCCAGCCGTTGTCACGTAAGGCATTATATCAGGTGTTAGTTAGGGGGAACGTTCAGGATGCTTTGATTGGCGAGCTCGGTCTGACGAAGCGGGAGGCTCGCTGCATATGGCCTTGGGCGCCCGGGTTGAAATGTCTCACTAATACTGAGGCATCACTCACCTGGCAGATGATTCGAGGGACCCTCTGGGTCTCCAAAAGACTTTGTTCGGCGGGTTTGGCAAAATCGCCAAACTGCGTTCGCTGCAGTGGAGAGGTGGAGACCCTAGGTAACGCCTTCTTTTATTGTAGTGTTGTAGCTCCGTTGTGCAAGTTTGTTGAAGACATCATGGTTCGCATGCTGCGCGGAAAGTTCTTTGTCCTCGAGGCCAGTTCCGTCTGTAGCAATATAGTACCGCCATTGACTAAGGCTGAGCACTATGTGTTCCTTTGCTTACTGGGGGTTATGCGAGTCGGGATATGGACGACGCGACAGGAGGAATTTCATGGGGCCGAGAAGTTTACCTCTTCCCAACTGAGCCTGTTCTTTAAGCATCAGCTTAAAGTCAAGATCAGAACGGAAAGGAAACGACTTCAGCCATTGGAATTTGGCGAAAGATGGGTGAATCTTGAAACGTCTCTGCAGAGTGAAAGGTGCTGACTTGGAGTGGCATTTTGATGCCGGTTAGGCATTAAGGATTTTGGGAATTGCTGGTTTGAAGATTGGCAACCCTTCCCGTGTGTAGGTTAGTTTAGGTCGGTTTTAGTTTTAGTTTTTTCTCCTTTTTTCAATGTTAACTTAGCTAGGATGTGTATGATCATTGGTCCCTTTTATTTCTGGCCCTATTTTTTCTTTTGTTTAATTCGCCATCCCTCCCATCGTTAGGTGGTTAGTGATAACAATTCTCTGGTCGGTGCGGGGCGCCTTTCGTTTCGAGTGTGTCTTTCGTATTTGTTGTTGTGTTTGAATGACTTTGTATTTGTAGTGATTGCATGGCTTGTACGAATGTTTTAAGTTTTCTAAAGTGTCGCATTGATTTCGTACAGTTAACTTATGTTTCTGCCACATTTAGGGCTTTGTTGTTTTTTACTACGAACAAACTTTGTTTAGTTTCTTGTATATAGTTTTTGTACACATATATAAATAATCATTGGGGTTTTTAGACTTTTAAATTATTATTTTTATCCCCCTCCTCACACAGACAATGAATTGTAAATATGGGGAATAGTTTAGTACTTCGTAGAGTTGCTGAGGCATTATGGTGATTGAGGTAAGAATTGTAAGAATGCGTTGTTTTGGTGGAAAGAATATTCTATGTATGTCTGTGTCAATGATTGTGACTAACTAAGTTTAATCTTAAGACAGATGATGACCATCCTTTTCTGCATTCCCCCTTTTTGGACTCGTGCCGTATTTGTGCATTTCACGTACAGTAAATATCGTTGCCTCCTGAACCAACAGCCACGACGATTGAGGTCGACTCCGTTCCGTCTGATTCATGAACGAAGCTTCGACCGAAAGAATCTAAGTTCCGACAGTCCTCAAAAAGAAAAGGCTATCGGTAAATACTTCACCCTTTTTATTCCTTGATATTATTGACCAAACTACTTTATTTTATATACATGTGAATATCTAACTAGAAGAAAATAATGAGATTCTTGGACTAGCGACGAATTCCCATCCGTTGCCTTAATCTTAACTGTATAAGGATTTATCGGAGTTACCTCCTCATTAGTTCCCTAATTCTTCACCAGAGGTCTCTCTCCGCATACTATAAATACTGGGAAACGTCTTGCCTCTTTCTCTTCTTTCCTCCAGGCCTCGTGCCGAATCCCACCTCGCGTGGTGGTGACGTAAATCTCTGTTTCTTTTTCATTCCAGCGACACGATGTAAGCTCTTAGAAGATCAGCGTTTCCCATTTCTGGGAAGACGCCATGAACATTACAAACATTCACCAAAATACGAACATTCACCAAAGAACAAACACAATGTCCCCACACACAAATGTTATGTCTATGTACCTTGTAATTTGTTTAATACATATTTGTTGATATATATATATATATATATATATATATATATATATATATATATATCTGTCTTGTTTGTCTTCTTTCATCTTCGGTTGGACAAATTAAGTCCGCCAATTTTCATGTAGTTGGACCTTTTAATATTCTACCAGGATTTACACACGTGATTCTAATACAACAACTCGTAAATGCACACACGGTCCTCTACAGATTTCCTCTTCCACTCCCTAATATAGCTAGCTATACGTTAAGCCAACTACTTTCTGGGCTCTCACACGCTCATTAACTGTTAGCATTTCCCAACGTATATTGTTTTATTTATCGTTTGCCGACTGTTTATAAAAATGATTGTATTATATGTTAAATAAAACACACTTTTCGTTATTACATGTAATCTTTTCCTTCAACTTTAATTTCTAGGAATCTGATTCATCTTTTATTTTGTGTTGCGCCAGCCGTAACGCATATCCATTATCGTCCATAGGTATGCGACAACAGATTACAGCTAAGAGAGAAAGTGGTTTCACAGAATATATCGCACGTATTTATTAGTCTACCATACGTTCTTGCTTTGAATATTGCTGCCACATCTGGTCTGGTGTTCCTGCTATCTATTTATAGATTCTTGATAAAATCAAAAGAAGAATCTGTAATGATATTTGTCCTAACCTGGCATCACGGGTTCAGCTATTTTTCTAACCACAGTAGCATAGCTGACTTTTGCCGTTTCTATAAATATTTTAATTTTAATTTTTCTAATGTATTTTCCTCTTTGGTACCTAGACTTTATGAATTTAAGCGCATTACTAGATTGGCAGCTAGGTCTCATCATTTTGACTGTTGAAATGACCAGATGTAACCGTATGGTCTATGCTATCAGTTTCTTTTCTCGCACTTCTCGCTTGTGGAACTCTCTTCCGGCTTCTTCATTTCCAGCCAATTTTGATCTTCAAAAATATAAATGCAATGTCAATCGTTATATTCCGTCTTCTTAAGTTTTGTTCTTTTACTGTCCTCTCTCTTTAATACTATATTTTTCTCATATTCTCTAACCCTCAATAACCCCTTGCGTCTTAGTGGCTTTATTGCCTTGTTTGGAGTGAAATGATTAAAAAAAAAACGACGACAAAATTGTAATAAGAATAAACATATGATAAAACTGAATTTATAGATTGTTCTTGAGAATTTATAACAAAATATTAAACACTATTTATTAGATTGTTTATTTACAAGAATGATTTTATATTTACAACATTCTAAAAGTAATGTTTCTTCGTAAATTTATAAACATTTTCTAAATTATTAAAATATGTGAACCAATTATAAGGAAATCCTTATTATTTACCATTTTATAAAGTTCGAATCAATTGCCAATTAGCCAACCATTGCTCCACATGAAAATATTAGATAGAACGTTTCTGCTTTGATCGAACTTTCATGTTACTAGAATGTAGGTTAACTCCTATCTATAAGAAGGCAAAAAAAAAAAAAAAATTAGCGAACTTGGATAATGGTGGCTGCAAAATCCAGAGTGTAAAAAGGACGGTTTTCCCTCTTGGCATCGTTGTTATATTAACTACCGCCACTCCTCGGCAATGTTTATTATTTTCAAAAGTGATGAATAGAATTGGAATAAAACGTAAACATATGATGAAAGTGAATTTATACATTTTTTGTTCTTGAGAATTTACAGCAAAAATATTAAAAACATTTATTTATTAGATTGTTTATTCACAGGAATAATTTTACATTTACAACTTTCTGAAAACTAATACAATTAAAACTAATGCCATGCAATATTTATCATTTACCAATTTATAAAGAAATAAATATGAAAACAATTTTTAATTCATAAATTTATAACATTTTCTAAATTATTAAAATATGTGAACCAACTCTAAGGAGATCCTTATTATTTACCATTTTATAAAGTTCGAATCAATTGGTCTGTGTTTTTTCAACCATTATAATATATAATGTAATAAATAAGTTATTATTTTTGTTGTTAATTCTCAAGAACAAAGAAAATGTATAAATTCACTTCCATGATTAGGTTTTCTTACTGTTCTAATCATCACATTTTAAAACAAGAAGCATTGCCGAGGAGTGAAGGTAGTTAAAATAATAGCGGTGTCAAAGGAAGAAAACCGCCCTTTTCACACAAAGTTAAAGCTGACCAAGTTTTCTTTATCTTTTCTTTTCACACATTATGAAATGGACAAAGTCCGACAATTATTTTAAGACATTTTTTTAATGTTTATACGTTCTTTTTATAGATAGAAATATTTTAGTAAATGCTCTCTTTATAATAAACAGTATTAACAACATTTACCGGCCTGAATGTTCGATAGATTTTCATAGAAAATATGCATCCTCCGGCAGGAATCGAACCTGTATCCTATACGGAAACGTCATATAGCCTGACGTGCTTTTACCGATTGAGCCACAGAGGAGCGTTTCGGTTATCAAGGTCGATTTTACTGTTTTTAAACTATAAATAATTGTCGAACTTTGTTCATTTCATAGTGTGTGACGTCATTTGTTTACATTTGGATACGCATCGAGCAGATATGAATGTACGAGAGAAAATCATGGGGAATTGTAGTTTAAAAACAGTAAAATCGACCTTGCTAACCGAAACAATGTGGCTCAATCGGTAAAAGCACGTCAGGCTATATGACGGTTCCGTATAGGATACATGTTCGATTCCTGTCGGAGAACGCATATTTTGTATGAAAATTCCTCGGACATTCAGGCCGGTAAATGTCGTTAATACTGTTTATTATAAACAGAGCATTTACTTCAATATTTGTATCTATAAAAAGAACGTATAAATATAAAAAATGTCTTAAAGCCTTTGCTTTTTTAAATCTGGTCTTTTACTAGACGAATGGATGTTTTGTCAGTTTCCGAATTCGTTTGAATGTCAAGTATTCATCTTCACTAGAGTAGGAACCAAAGAAAGACAAAAAAAAAAAAAAAATGGAAGAAAGAAATAGTTAGGCCTGGACAGGTTAACCCAGGTTTGTAGACGGTGGAAAATTTTGAACGGTAATAATATTTTGCGATACAGACGAACATAAACTGATTACGTCACATCTGTGGACGCTCCATTAACTTATCTATTGCACGCGGATTGTACGGTTGTCTGGGACAAAAACGCTCGGCTAAAATCAAAGAAATATTCCGAGAGGAATGATGGTTGGGTGGATAGAAAAGAGGAATGGAAAAACGAAGAAAAAGAAAAGCGCTTGTTGGAAGCGCTTATAAACGATTACCGACAGACAAGTTTGGAGGGGAAAAAAAGAATGAATGATCGAAAAGGAATATAAAACTGAAACAGAAAAGGAAAAAAGAAAAAAAAAGAAAAGAGAAACGGATAAAAGAACAAGCAAAAAAAAAGGAGTGTCAGTTTTAATCGAAAGAAAAATAGAGAGAAGGAACGAAAAAGAAAATTAAAAAAAGAACCACGTAATGTTAAAAATATTTTTTAAAAAAAAGAAAAGAAAAAGAGTTATAGAAAAAAGAACTTTGAGTCTATAAGAATTATTATTTTATCGAAGTTCCTTAAAAAATAAGAGATACATAGAACATTCGGCAATATTAAACCCTCGTTCCCGCAAAACGACTGTTTTTCTGTTGACACCGCTATTATTTTTAACTAACATCACTCCTGGGCAATATTTATTGTTTTAAGATAATTGTTTAGCTGGCCACTCTGTTGACCATGTTCACCATAGTCTATGACTATAGAATCCCGCGCAGTACGTAATCTGTTCAATGAAACAACGTTAAAGATTAACACTCACGAGTCAGACAGTCTACTGAATCTGACTATATCGCCAATACCACCAGCAGCTGTTCAGTAATTCTTCAGTCTTCGATATCAAAGGCTGGCAATGAATATTCCGGAAAAAAAACATGGCCGCTTTTATACACGTCCAATTGAATATTTTGAGCCTTTTGATTGGTTAATACTTCTATTGGTGAACTATAAAATGACTCAGCTCATTTTGGCTGGCTCACTAGTACACCGAGGTACCCAAAAACTCCAACAAACTCGTCTTCGAGGATACCCGTCTACTAGGACGGATAACCAATCCCTATTGCAGACGCTCGTTCAGTCACCTTTGTGTTTATTCAACACCCACAGAGCTAAGCTGTGGTTTATACTGCAACTATGCTGAGCAGACCTTAGTTATAGTTTCTGGGAGTTAGCGCGTTATCTAGCATGATCAACCAATTCCACTCACATCCCGTGATGGTATGGTTTCAGGCACTTTTCAAAGGTGCCTCACACTGGGATCGCCACGTGTAGACCGATAATATCAAGAAGTCACCTTTATGCCAATGGTGAGATTCAAACCCGGGTCTCTTGGTCAGAAAACGAGCATTCTAACCACTCAGCCACAATGAAAGTGTAAAAATATATTTTATAATAAAAATACCAGCAATACATTTTTTATTTAAAAAAAATTAATAACGATACAATTTATAGTAAGAATTACCAACAATAAATTTTATAACAAAATGACCAACAATACATTTTATCTGTAGATGGTGCTCTAAAATTGAACTCAAAATATATTTAGTTGAAGACATAAAATTGTGTTCAAAATAGTTCGGCATTAAATAACCCATAGAGGTGTTGATATGCCGCTAAACAAAATCAACCAACCAACAATACATATTTAAAGCCAAATGACAAACAATACATTTTATCTGTAGTTGAAGGCAGACAATTGCGTTCAAAATATATTTAGGTGAAGCCATAAAATTGTGTTCGAAATATTTAGATTTCGGCATTAAATAACCCATAGAGGTGTTGATATGCCGCTAAACAAAATCAACCAACCAACAATACATATTTAAAGCCAAATGACAAACAATACATTTTATCTGTAGTTGAAGGCAGACAATTGCGTTCAAAATATATTTAGGTGAAGCCATAAAATTGTGTTCGAAATATTTAGATTTCGGCATTAAATAACCCATAGAGGTGTTGATATGCCGCTAAACAAAATCAACCAACCAACAATACATATTTAAAGCCAAATGACAAACAATACATTTTATCTGTAGTTGAAGGCAGACAATTGCGTTCAAAATATATTTAGTTGAAGCCATAAAATTGTGTTCAAAATATTTAGATTTCGGCATTAAATAACCCATAGAGGTGTTGATATGCCGCTAAACAAAATCAACCAACCAACAATACATATTTAAAACCAAATGACTAACAATACATTTTATCTGTAGTTGAAGGCATACAATTGCGTTCAAAATATATTTAGTTGAAGCCATAAAATTGTGTTCAAAATATTTAGATTTCGGCATTAAATAACCCATAAAGGTGTTGATATGCCGCTAAACAAAATCAACCAACCAACAATACATATTTAAAGCCAAATGACAAACAATACATTTTATCTGTAGTTGAAGGCAGACAATTGCGTTCAAAATATATTTAGGTGAAGCCATAAAATTGTGTTCGAAATATTTAGATTTCGGCATTAAATAACCCATAGAGGTGTTGATATGCCGCTAAACAAAATCAACCAACCAACAATACATATTTAAAGCCAAATGACAAACAATACATTTTATCTGTAGTTGAAGGCAGACAATTGCGTTCAAAATATATTTAGGTGAAGCCATAAAATTGTGTTCGAAATATTTAGATTTCGGCATGAAATAACCCATAGAGGTGTTGATATGCCGCTAAACAAAATCAACCAACCAACAATACATATTTAAAGCCAAATGACAAACAATACATTTTATCTGTAGTTGAAGGCAGACAATTGCGTTCAAAATATATTTAGGTGAAGCCATAAAATTGTGTTCGAAATATTTAGATTTCGGCATTAAATAACCCATAGAGGTGTTGATATGCCGCTAAACAAAATCAACCAACCAACAATACATATTTAAAGCCAAATGACCAACAATACATTTTATCTGTAGTTGAAGGCATACAATTGCGTTCAAAATATATTTAGTTGAAGCCATAAAATTGTGTTCAAAATATTTAGATTTCAGCATTAAATAACCCATAGAGGTGTTGATATGCCGCTAAACAAAATCAACCAACCAACAATACATATTTAAAACCAAATGACTAACAATACATTTTATCTGTAGTTGAAGGCATACAATTGCGTTCAAAATATATTTAGTTGAAGCCATAAAATTGTGTTCAAAATATTTAGATTTCGGCATTAAATAACCCATAGAGGTGTTGATATGCCGCTAAACAAAATCAACCAACCAACCGCAAAATAATGGACTGTCAAAAGGACGGGACACCGCTGTTATTATAACTACCTTTCCTCCTTGGCAATGTTTATTATTTTAAAAAGTGATGATTAGAATTGTAATAAAGCCTAAACATATTCTCTCCCTTTTGTCTGGACAAATTGACTCCATGCATATAAAAAAAAACTTCAGTCTGAAGAGATGAATATTTGTATATATTCATGAAATAAATTATAACTGAATAGATTTTTAAAGACCATCTGTAATTATGATTATGATTATGATTATGATATATATATATATATATATATATATATATATATATATATATATATATATATATATATATATATATATATATATCATAATATCAAATCTGTAAGTGGTAAAGATAATACAAATAGGCATTTTTAATATAAAATATTAAAAAGATAGACCCATGAAGAGAGCTCAAACCAAACTCTTTGGTGATGTATTAAGCTTTTCCTTGTTTTCCTTAGGCGACACGGTGGAGTAGGGAGTAGTGGATTGAGGAATCGGAGAGCCGAGTTCGAATTCCAGTCGAATCCATTGCATTCCCTTACGTGCTGTTACCCTTTGCAAAGGTATTAAGCCTCTTCTTCTCCCTCCAGCTATGGCTAAATAGCAGAGTGTGTTCTATAGCCTTGGATAGCAAATGGTCTAGGAGAAGGATAACTCTGTGGAGGGTTGTTTGTGGACCTTATGGCACGTAATGCTCCAGATCTCTGTATTCGGTCCTTCAAAAAGTGTGTTTGATTCTGCACAAAGCCTTCACCACTATAACCAAATCATATGTGCTGGTGTCCCTTATATATATATATATATATATATATATATATATATATATATATATATATATATATATATATATTCAGACCTTCAAAAAGTGTGGTTGGTTCTGCACAAAGTCTTCACCACTATAACCAAATCATGTGTCTGGGCTGTCGGTTCATAGGAACTTAGCTGCTTGACCATCATATATCGAATACGACGGGAGAGTCCACCATATATATGTACAATTTGAGGTAGTGTTTAGGACAATATGAATAAAGCCAAAAAGCCAACATATCTCTTCCTCTGAGAAGGTAAATGCAAGGATTTTATTTTGCAACAAGTATTTACACACTCAAGCAATAATATTATTGGTTTTTCAAAATGTTTAACTTTGAGAATTCTCATAAAATTCACCAGGTTAGCCAAAAAGTCAGGCAAGTTATGGAGGATATCAAGTGAATTAACTCAATGTCTCTTTAACAATTTTTTTTTATGTAAATTAGTATTTAAATTATTTTCAGCTTTTCGTTTCACCTGATGAATATTCATGAGCGTTCATAAATTAAAAAATGCTTAATCGTCCTGTTATTCCTTTTCCTTTCACTCCTTTGACTTTTCTTATGCTATATTTCTACAATATATATATATATATATATATATATATATATATATATATATATATATATATATATATATATTTAAATTGCGTGTATTTAGGCAGCATTTTTTCATTCATACATGTTTCATTAAATAATATAGATAAGTGTTGTCTATATATTTTATGTAAGTTCTTTTCATATCGTCTGATAAGCTTAATAACATTATCATTAAACAATGAAAGAAAATCACAATATTGATACATATTTTTTAATCCAATCTAAGCTTTCGGCTTACATAAGCCATTATCAAAGATGACAATTACACAATATATTAAGCAGTACACGAACAAGAAATTGATGATAGTCTGTTTTTGTTTACATGGATGATTTCCAAGCAACGATAAACACGTGCATATAAGACGCTGAAAGCGAAAATCACACAACAGCTCATGACGTATATATATAGTGAAAATATTAGTGGTTAACACACACACACACACCCATATATACGAAGGTCATTCAATAAAGAAGGTGAATTTTTCGGTATAAGGATTTCTAATACAGATAGAAATTTACTTTCTTCTTTTTTTCAACGTAGTCTCCCAGCACTGTCACACACTTTTCCCATCTGTGCACAAGCTTCCGTATTCCCTCAGCGTAAAAATCTTTGGACTGATGTCTCAGCCAGTCGCTCAAAACACTTTTGACGTCATCGTCACTTTTAAACTTCGTGCTTCTCGTGAACGCTTTCAAGGGACCAAACAGGTGAAAGTCTGAAGGGGCAAGGTCTGGGCTGTAAGGGGGATGAGGGAGCAGTTCCCAGCCCATCTCGTTGATGGCCTGCACCGTTTGGGCTGCTGTGTGAGGGCTTGCGTTGTCATGATGCAAGATGACACCTTCTGACTGATGACCCCTGCGTTTGACCCAACAGATAAGCTCAAAGTCCTTGCAATGTCATCCACTGTCACCCTTCTGTCAGACTGAATGAGCTCATTGACTGATTCGATCACCTCAGGAGACCTCACTTCTGTAGGCCTCCCAGGCCTGTCTTCATCCTCAACACTGCTCCGTCCTTCTTTAAACAATTTAGCCCACTTGTAGACATTTTTTTAGCTGAAACATGTGGCACCATACACAGTTGACATTCTCCTATGAATTTCAACTGGTTTGCACCCTTCAGCAACCAAAAACTTGATAACTGACCGCTGTTCAATCCTGGAGCATGCTTCTTGGTCGGCCATCTTTGTTAATCGCCAAAACTCTCATAGTTTTTTTTTAATCTGCAAACGAAATTAAATCCATGTGAAAAAGAAGTAAAAAAATAAAAAAAGTAAATCTTCTATCTGTATTAGAAGTCCTTATACCGAAAAATTCAACTTATTTATTGAATGACCCTCGTATATACATATATCTAAAATATATAAATACACATACATACATACATATATATATATATAAAATTCCAAGAGATTAGAATGCATGTAGAACTCAATGTCCAGGACAGTAAGAATATAATTAAAAAGGCTTAAACCACATCCACCCCTGCGTAAATATACACACACACATTCGTCCCCCACTCTCATACATACACTCACACATTTTTTTCCCCCAGAGTCATTCTTTCTGATTTCTTTTTGAATTTGTAGGTTTGATGAATTGGATCGTAATTACTATTCCAATGTAATAAATTATAACCATGGAATATTAGTGTTTAAGCCATTTTATTATATATATATATATATATATATATATATATATATATATATATATATATATATATATAACAGGGGACATGGAAGTCAGCACTTAGAGGCGACAGTCTGTTTCATGCTAGTGCAATCGTCAGGCGACTAGTGCTGTTATTTTTCTCGGCTATTTATATATAAGGGTCAGTGGTGCATTATGGGTAGTCTATTTTGGCGGTTACTTTTACTGGAAGTCGCTTATTTGTTTATTTATTTATGTCAAATTATTTTGCTTGTTTTTTGTTTGTTTGTAATATTGAGCACTTTATCCCATAAATATAGCACACTTTAAGACTATATTTCTTCATATATATATATATATATATATATATATATATATATATATATATATATATATATATATATATATTATTGCATTTTATGCATAATAATCATAGTAACAATCATAATTTTGTTGTATTACAAGAGGAAAATGTAGCTGCTCATCTGTTTTATTCAGTCCAGTCATTGCTTACATTGCCTACCTAGACGGCACATCCCTGCTATAAATTGTGCCTCTTACTCTGTAATCTCGAGTAGGTTTTGTACAAAGTTGACATTACTTTTAAAAAAAATAATAGTTTTACGATTTCTTATTTGTTGTTAAAGAGAAAGTTGTGGAGATCCAGGGTCGCCTACTTCCCGAGGGGACACGGGACATAACGAATAATAATAAGTTTTTTTTTTGTCGCACGATTGTAGAGTACATATGACTTGGATTTTATTGACCTGAAAGCTGGTACGTCAGCCATTTTTGTTTTCGTCCGGCATAGTTCAGTCTGTTCATCAATATGGCGTTTTCCCAAGGTTAAACTGTTGAACTCATTCTAGGTTTACTCACAGTTTTCTAAGCGATCAAGAGCCAATACGCACGGATGAACACACGATCGCAGATCGATTTCAGATAATTATTGAAATGTCGTTATCGTAAACTGCAAAACAATAATCACTAGTATAAAAAAGGTAGGGAAGTGAAAAAGATTTGCGTTCAGATTGTAGTTTATGATCCTATAAATAATGAGGATCCCTTGATGGTACGATGTTAAATGGAATATAATCCCGAGTTCTCATGTGATGGATAACGAGCATTCCGAACTCGTTTTAGTTGTGACCCTGAACGCAAACATATTTTGACCTGGCAATATTTTCAAAGCTAAGAAAAAAAAAAAAGAAAGTAAGAAAATAAAAATAAAAACGTTTTATTTATTTAGTTTTATCCAACAAATTTTACTAGATTTTATTTTAAATTAATAATGATTTTGTGTCGATGTACTGTTACTAAATTGCAGCACTTTTACGATTATTCCGCAGCGTTCATGCGTTTGTTATACAGTTGCAGCCAAAATGTTCAGAACGGCATTGTTTTCGTCAGAAAAGCAGGTATAAGTTTTTATCAAAGTTGTTTTATATTCTATAATTTTCACAGACTATAAATACGATATTATTTGTTATTGTCTGAGATTTTGGTGTAATTTGAGGGGATAATACAAAAGTTATGGATGATTTAGTGATTTAGTGCAAAACCCATGGCGGCCAAAATGATCAGAACGGTTGCTTTTACTCCGTGTTTTAGTATATTTAACCAGCGAACTCTAATTTGTTTAATTTGTTTACGTGATCGTTCGTTTAGTAAACATTAGTAAGAATATCTGAAGTGTACTGTGTTAATATAGTGCCATTTACTCAAAATAACAAATTAACAAAATAATAAAAAATGACAGAAAATACTGGAATTATTTAATATTTAATGTGAAGCCCTTTAGCTTCAATCACACTTTGACATCTTCGACTGCATGAGGAAATTAAATTTTCAATTTCTTGCTGGGTGATCTTATTCCATTCTTCCTGAAGGGCATTCCATAATTGCTCGGTTGTTTTAGGATTTCTGGCTTTCGAACGTTCTCCTAGATTATTCCACGCATTTTCAATAGGACTGAGATCTGGGTTTTGAGCAGGCCAATCCATAACAATAACCTTTTCAGCCTTGAGGAAGTTCATAACCACCTTAGCCTTGTGACATGCGGCATTGTCCTGCATGAATATGGGTGGTCGCTTAGTTGAATTTCTCAGCACAGGCAAGACATGATCTTTTACAAGTTGTTTATAAACTCCTGCATTTACCTTTCCATGTAATCGCACCAAAGTGCCCACACCATCTCCAGATATCATCCCCCAAACCATGACACTTCCTCCACCGAATTTAACACTAGTCTTAAGACATTTAGGCGACAATTTTTCACCTACTTTTCGACGAACGTACCTTTTCCCATCTGAGCCAAATAACATAAACTTAGATTCATCACTGAAATGCACCGTTTGCCATTTTTCTTGAGACCACAACACGTGTTCGGTTGCAAAGATAAGACGACACTTTTTATTCTTGGAGCTGATCAGTGGCTTCACTGCAGGTGCTCTTGCTTGTAGGTCATGTTCAACTAAACGACGAAACACAGTTTTTCGAGATAAAGTTTTCTTCAGTACAATGCTCATTTCCCGAGAAACAGCAGCAGTTTTAAATCTGTCCTTTTTAACCAACTTTACCATAGCACGATCTTCTCTCTTGGTCGTTTTTCTTGGCCTACCTGTAGACTTTCTTGCTTCACACGAACCACAATCATCGTAGACCTTAAGAATACGGTGAACAACACTTTTCGACTTGTTAACAATCTTTGCAATAGACCCAATACTTAAATTATCCTTCTTTCGAAGCTTAATAATCTACTGACGAATTGGTAACGGAGTAAGTGGCATTATATTAACAAAGTACACTGCAGATATTCTTACTAATGTTTAGTAAACGAACCGTCACATAAACAAATTAAAAAAATTAGAATTCGCCGGTTAAATATACTAAAACAAGGAGTAAAAGCAACCGTTCTGATCATTTATATATATATAAACTCTTATAACCAATACAAGAAAGACATTTGAATCACCACCACGCCAAAAAATCATTTTTTATAATATGTGGAAATATCTACTTTTTGCCTGAAGAAGGTGGCGAAACAATAAACACATGTATCAGAATTATGGAAAATAAAGTAAAATATATATTTTAAAATTTGCGGTTTATCTTCTTAAAATATACACTTTTCTCTTGTTGGGACAACTATAACCTCTTCCCTATATATATATATATATATATATATATATATATATATATATATATATATATATAGAGAGAGAGAGAGAGAGAGAGATTCTGTCTAAACGCTGGAGTCATCATTTACTAAGCTTAGTTAAGTTTGGCGCAAGTCCAAAAGTGAAGAAAGATCGAAATCACTTCTTCGTCTATGTGCCTCGTCTCTTCAGAACATAGGTGATTATGGCTCTCCGCACTATCCTTTGTGAATTTTAGCAGTTTTTGCCTTTAATAATGTCTCCGTGCCCCGTTCCACTCAATCTGGTAAGGTAAGTGGATCGCTGCTTTCCCCTATCGCTCTTGCCTTCAATATGCCTTGTGAGCGTTAAATTTTCCATGCTCTCCTTCCTCGTTGTGCCCAAGGAATTTCACCTGTATTTTACTGATTCTGACTGCTGGCGCTCCTGCTCTATATTTAGAGATACTTGATAAAATCCAAAAAAGAATCTGCAATATCTTTGGTCCTGACCTGGCGTCTTAGCTTCAGTCACTTGCTCATCGCTGTAAAGTTGCTTCCCTTGGCCTTTTCTATAAATACTTTCATGGTAATTGTCCCGATGAGCTCTTCGCTCCCCGATTTTGGCCTTGTGTGACATTGTTGTATTAAAACCAAATAAATATTGATTGCTTTCATCTTTGGTACCCACCTCCTAAGACAAATTGTAGATATGGGGACTAGTTAGGATTTTCATAGAGACAAGGAGGTATTATGGTGAATGTAGTAAGAATGATAACTATAATGCTTTGTTTTGGTGTAAGCAATATTGTGGTTTTCCCTGTCCCCCTTTTTTGGCCTTGTGCCACATTTTATAAGTTTACGAATAACTAATGCTCTTGGCTATGGTACCTAGATTTTATAGATTTAAGCACAGTACCGGACTAGCTACGAGATCTCACCAATTTACAGGTGAATTGGCTAGATGTAACCGTAAGTTCTATGCTAACAGTTTATTTTCTCACACTACTCGGTTGTGGAACTCTCTTCCGGCTCCATGCTTTCCAGCCAATTTTAATCTGCAATTCTTCAAAAATCTTTTTATAAACTATTATCAATACCCTATTTGTAATATTCTTTTAACATTTTTAATATTAAGCACTATATCTGAAAATCATATATATATTTCAACCCCACTCTGCCCCACTATCCCAGATAATCAAAAGTCGCTGGAAAATACTACATCTCAAACCACACCTAAAAAAATTGTTTGAGGAACTCGGCCTTCTAGCATATCGTAGGCCTAAGAATCTAAGGGAAGTTATAGGTAGTAACCACATTTAAGGGGATGAGGTAATCCGTAATAAACCAAAAACGAATAATTGTTTTCCCCCCACTGTGCATATATATATATATATATATATATATATATATATATATATATATATATATATACGAGCTATTACCCTTGGGAAAGGTGTGAATCCTCTTCTTCTCCCTCCAACTATGGGTAAATAGCAGGACAGACCGGGTTCTATAGCCTTGGATGGCAACTGGTCTAGGAGAAGGACAACTCTGAATTCAAAAGTCGTTTGGGGACCTTGTGGCACTCAGTGCACCAGGTCCCTGTATTCGTCCCTTCAAAAAGTGTGGATGGTCCTGCACGAAACCTTCACCACTATAATCAAATCTCATGTGTCGGCGTCGGGCTCTCAGTTTCTAGGAACTGATCTGCTTGACCCTCATACGTCGAATTCGATGGGAGAGTCGATGATATATATAAATAGTTATACTCGTCTGGAAAAACCTTATTTGTTTTGGCTTGTGATTGAACAAACCAATACCCAAGGAAAAATAAGGGATAAAAAAGAAAGAACGAAGAACATGTAATTGAGGCGAAAACAATCGTCCAGAATCCCAGCTCAGAGTCCAAAGACAAAAACCTCCAAAACGAGTAAAGCAAAAGTAACTAAGCAAAGTGCTCAATACACTAATTAGAGCAAATCTAATTATGAACCTAAAGAGCCAGGCAAACCTAACTAGGTTTCACCTACGCGGATCGTCATGGTGCGCTGGTGTAGGTAAAACCTAGGTAGGTTTACCTGGCTCTTTAGGTTCATAGTTATATATATATATATATATATATATATATATATATATATATATATATATATATATATATATATATATCTACTTTAAAAATCAGGAGGTTAGTTCAATACACGACCTTGGTATCGACCTTACGGTATCATCGGACGCTTTTTATAAAAGGTCGAAACTAAGGTCGCGTATTTAACTGACGTCCTTACTTTTAAAGTTAAAACCCCTACATGTTATTGTTATTGTGTGTGTGTGTCTGTATATATATATATATATATATATATATATATATATATATATATATATATATATATATATATATAAATGCATGTATGTATGTATGTACGATCCAGAGATGATAAAGTTGCTGGAATAATGGTCGTTTGTTGCTCCTCCTCCTCCTGGCATGTTCTATCTTTTCAAATCAAGCCCCCAAAAATTGTTTACGTGACGTTGTGTGTGATTAATTATTTTCCAACTTCCAACCCGTTTCGTGCAGATGGCAATTCAGCAGACTATCGCCATTTCAATGAGAAACGCTCAAACGAGCTACATTATTTGGTTACAAACAGGATTAACACTGTTTTCAATCGTTTTCAAGCAAGGAGGTAAAGCCACTAAGACACAAGGGGTTACTAGGTGTATAAGAATTAGAAATAACAGAAAACTTTACTTAGGAGCAAGAACAAAAAAGATTAATCAGGAGGAAAGTAGATAACGACTGACATTGCATTTTTCTTTCTTTTTTCTTTCTTTCTTTTTGAAATGTAGTCCTTTCTTTCTTTTTGAAATATAGTCCTTTCTTTCTTTCTTTCTTTCTTTTTGAAATGTAGTCTTTTCTTTCTTTCTTTCTTTTTGAAATGTAGACCATTCTTTCTTTCTTTCTTTCTTTTTGAAATGTAGTCCTTTCTTTCTTTCTTTCTTTCTTTCTTTTTGAAATGTAGTCCTTTCTTTCTTTCTTTTTGAAATGTAGTCTTTTCTTTCTTTCTTTCGTTTTGGAATGTAGACCATTCTTTCTTTCTTTTCTTTCTTTCTTTCTTTCTTTCGTTTTGGAATGTAGACCCTTCTTTCTTTCTTTCTTTCTTTCTTTTTTCTTTCTTTCTTTCTTTCGTTTTGGAATGTAGACCATTCTTTCTTTCTTTCTTTCTTTCTTTCTTTCTTTCTTTCTTTCTTTCTTTTTGAAATGTAGTCCTTTCTTTCTTTCTTTCTTTCTTTCTTTTTGAAATGTAGTCCTTTTATTCTGTCTTTCTTTCCTTTTTCTTTCTTATGTTTTAGCATGTCACTGGTTCTTCTTTTTTTCTCTCTTTCTTTCTTTTTAAAACGTAGTCCTTCCTTCCTTTCTTTCTTTCGTTTTTTCTTTCTTTCTTTTCTTTCTTTCTTTCTTTCTTTCTTTCGTTTTGGAATGTAGACCCTTCTTTCTTTCTTTCTTTCTTTTTTCTTTCTTTCTTTCTTTCGTTTTGGAATGTAGACCATTCTTTCTTTCTTTCTTTCTTTCTTTTTGTCTTTCTTTCTTTCTTTCTTTCTTTCGTTTTGGAATGTAGACCGTTCTTTCTTTCTTTCTTTCTTTCTTTCTTTTCTTTCTTTCTTTTCTTTCTTTCTTTCTTTCTTTCTTTCGTTTTGCAATGTGGCCTTTTCATTCTTTGATATTTTGACGTACCACGTTACTCCTTCCTCCAGTTTTCTCTTTCTCTGTGGGAAGATTTTTTTTATTCATTTCACCCCAAGCAAGCCATAAGACGTAAGTGGTTACCGAGCGTTATAGAATATGAACAAAAAACTCCTATTAAGCAGAGAGGACAATAAAAGAACAAGAAGACAGAAGACAGAAGATAACGATTGACATTGCATTTAAATTTTTGAAGATCAAAGGCAATAAAGCCACTAGGACGCACGGGGTTACTGAGTGTTAGAGAATATGAGAAAAACCCCTATTAAGGAGAGAGGAGAATAAAAGAACAAGAATTAAGTAGACAGAAGTAGAAGAATTAAGTAGACATTGCATTTAACTTTTTGAAGATCAATTTAGAGTTGAAAGCAAGAAGACGGAAGACAGTTGCATAAGCGAGAAGTAAGAGTGAAGAAACTGTTAGCATAGAACTTACGGTTACATCGAACCAAATAACGAAATATATAATAAAAAGAGTATGAAAGAAAAATCAAACAGAAAATATAAAGGAAAATTAAAAAAATGTTTTTTTAAAATCATTTCACTCCAAGTAAGGCAATAAAGTCGCTGAGACACAAAGATTTATTGAGTATTAAAAATATGAGAAAAACAGTATTGTGTAGAGTATGAAATAATTCAGAAGACAGAAGATATGACGAGATGTCAAAAGGTAATGGATTAATGTCAAAAGGTCGAGAAAGAAAGAAAGAAAGAAAGAAAGAAAGAAAGAAAGAAAGAAAGAAAGAAAGAAAGAAAAGATTCCAAGGTGACAGAGGTAGGTAAAAAGAGAGGAATGTCAATCGGGGAAAAAAGAAAAAGCGAGAAAAGAAAAAAGATTCAGAGGTGACAGAGATAGATAAAAAGGGAAAAAAGATCGAGAAAGAAAGAAAGAAAGAAAGAAAGAAAGAAAGAAAGAAAGAAAGAAAGAAAGAATAGATTACAGGGTGACAGAGGTAGGTAGAAAGAGAGGAATGTCAATCGGGGAAGAAAGCAAAAAAGAAAAAGCAAGCAAGAAAGAAAGAAAGAATGACATTTCAAAAAGAAAGAAAGAAAGAAAGAAAGAAAGAAAGAAAGAAAGAAAGAAAGAAAGAAAGAAAGAAAGAAAGTAGAATCGGCGACATGCCAAAACAAAATAAATAAATACTAAAATGTAAGAAAGAAAGAAAAAGGAAAGATAGATAGAATAAAAGGCCTACATCCCAAAATGAAAGAAAGAAAGAAAGAAAGAAAAAAAAGAAAGATGAAATGGCGACATGCCAAAACGTAAGAAAGACATGTCATACTGAAAGAAAGAGTAAAAAGAAAGCAAATCAGAATAAAATGATTACATTCCAAGAGGAAGACAGAAAGAAAGAATAGACTACATTTGAAAAAGAAAGAAAGACAAAAAAGAAAGACGGAAAGGAACTAAGTTTCAAAAAGAAAAAAAGACAGAAAGAATGGCCCAAAATTCCAAAACGAAAGAAAGAGAGAAAAGGCTACATTTCAAAACGAATGAAATATGTATATGAGAATAAACAAAAAGTACACGAGAAGAAGAAAAAGAACAAGAAAAAGAAAGAAAGAAAGAAAGAAGAAGAAGAAGAAGACTGCTTCCGGTTTTCTCGAGTGCTTAACCAGTACAGATGTCAGCGGTGTTTATGAGAGTACAGCCAACAAACAACTTTGATCGAGGCCAGTGTAAATGGTAGGGTTAGGGTTAACAGGTCGCTCGAGACTGTCCTATTCCTCCACGCCGTTCCTTTTAGCGAATCACTTGAGTTTTCCAAATCATTGTTCGTCTTACTGACTTCGCCGTCCTGCTATGATATACGCATTCATGGCGTGTTTTTTACTTAGTTCTACAGCATATGGCGACGAAAGAAGTGGTTTTGTCTTCGGGCAAATGCCAGCCTCACGATGAATGTGTCATGGATTAAGTAACATTGATGAAAATTAGTATTTTTCCTTCTTTTTTTTTTTTTTAATTATTCACCCATCCCAAGCAAGGCAATAAAGACATTGAGGCGCAAGGGGTTACTGGGTGTTAGATAATATGAGATAAAAAAAAGTACGAACAATAGAAGAACGAGAATTAAGAAGACAGATGATAACATTTGACATTGCATTTAAAGTTTTGAAGATCAAAGTTAACTGGTAAACAAGAAGCCGGAAGAGAGTTCCACAAGCAAAAAAGGCGATAAAATAAACTGCTAACATAGAACTTACGGTTCTTTCTTTCTTTCGATTTGGAAAGTGGTCTTTTCAATCATCCTTTTTTCTTACGTTTCGGCATGTCGTTATTGCTTCTTTCTTTCTTTCTTTCTTTCGTTTTGTCTTACATCTTGCAATGCTCTTTCTTTCTTTCTTTCTTTCTTTCTTAGATTTTGGCATGTCGTAATGGGCCACAGGGAATGTAATTAAGGTAGAAGCCTCGGTATAGCGGTGGCTGAGGAAAGAATAAAATGAATGGAGGAGGACAAAAAGAAGAACGGGAATCAAGGCAACAGAAGATCTCGATTGATGTTACATTTAAATTTTTGAAGATTATAGTTATCAAGGAAGCAAGTAAGAGGAAGGGAATTCCACTGTCGGGAAGGGCGAGAGAAGAAGCTGTTGGAGTAGAAGAGACAGTTACATTTAACTGTTTCGACAGTAAAAGGGTCGAAGTGAGATGCCAACCTAGTAGCACGCTTAAATACATGCAATAAGGGCACCGGTGAAAATAGCTCGTCAGAGCTTATGCCATGAAAATATTTATAGAAAAGAGAGAGGGAAGCCACATTACGTCGGTGAGAAAGTGATTAGAGTCGAGGACCCAAGTCACGAACGATCACATTACATATTCGACTTTTGTCGGGAACCACGAGATGAACAGCGGAGCCACCCCACCATATCATGTGAAGGATGGACTCACAGTAGAAAAACCTTCTAGCGCATCACAGAACCAAATTTAGATGCAGCTATTGATTCAATATAATTGATAAATGTATATATATATATATATATATATATATATATATATATATGAAATTGTTAGGAGGATTTGATAATTATATTTAAGTGATTCATCGAGTCTGAAACCTCAACAGAATGCAGAAAGCACTGAACGGCCGTTTCGTCCTATATTTGGGACTCATCAGACTCGATGAATCACTTAAATATAATTATCAAATTCTCCTAATAACTTCAAATCTATATCATTGCTTGAACCGGCTTCTAATGCTCTGGAGTGAGCGGCTTGGTGATAGTAGTCGTGGCTCCAGGAGACACAGTCCTATGGTTAGAGAGAATCTCAGTAGAGTTCCAGCACGAAATATGTGTGCGAGCGGCGCTATATTGAGTCTGATTTGCTACCTCTTCGTTACCGTGGTCCGTTGCAACTGTTTCAATTCTCGGTAGTGGATGCGCACTGCTGATGAGTCCCAAATATAGGACGAAACGGCCGTCCAGTGCTTTCTGCATTCTATTGAGGTTTCAGGCTCGATGAATCACTTTAATATATATATATATATATATATATATATATATATATATATATATATATATATATATATATATATATATTTGAATTTGTAGGTCTGATGAATTGGATCGTAATTACGATTCCAATTTAATAAATTATAACCATGGAATATTAGTGTTTAAGCCTTTTTATTATATCCTTACTCTGCCCAGGACATTGAGTTCTACCTGGATTCTATCCTCTTGGAATTTTATATATATATATATATATATATATATATATATATATATATATATATATATATATATAAGTGAACATTGAAGTCAACTCTTAGAAGCGACAGGCTGTTTCATGCTAGATGCAATCGTCATGTCTGACGGCTGCGTCTAGCATGAAACAGCCTGTCACCTCTAAGGGTTGACGTCAATGTTCACTTTTATATTTACACACGCTCTATCTTTGATACTAAGCACATTATCCCATAAATATAGCAAGAGTATATTTCTTCATATATATATATATATATATATATATATATATATATATATATATATATATATATATATATATATATATATTATATACGTTATTTTTATGAATATATATATAATATTTAAGTAAATAATTTGATTTTAATTAAACAGTTCCAATTACATTTACCGGCCTGAATATTCAAGAAATTACGTAGAAACTATGCGTTCTCCGACAAGATTCGAACCTGTAATCCCTATGGGAACCGTCATTTGACTTCATGTACTGTTTAACCATTCATTCACAGCGAAGCGTCTGGTCAGTAAAGTCCGGATTACTGCTTATAAACACATACCTTCGACGATTTTTCTACTAAATTTCTCGAACATTCAGGCCAGTAAGCGTAATTAAAATTCACTATTTACATTATTCGGACTATTTTCCTCATCTTTGTTGCCATATTTATCACAACGTTTCGGATGCTGTACGCTCCGGCCTTCTTCAGGTGGTTTGAATGTCGAACTGAACCCTTTATTTCGCTCGCTGGGGTTGGCTGTTCTAGTTCCACGTGCCATGTCTAATGGATGTCAGTTATCAGTTAAATCCTGTTAATTCACCTCTCCAAGTTCTCCACTGCCTTAACCAGGTATTGAACTCAATACTCTTTGGGTTCTGTCACTGGATCTAACTAACACCTTTATCCATGTTATGGTCCAGGTTAGGCCCAAGGAAGAACAACACGAACCCAAGAGTAGAAATAACGAAGATATACTACACGGAATAATAATACAAGATGTGGAAGGTGTTAGTATGACTGTCTGGTTTGGAGTGAATTACTATCGGCTCGACTCGATTCGTCTCTCTCTCTTGAGAGGCGTAGTATACATAGTGTTAGGAAGAGTTCATTCTGTAGTTATAGGTAAGGACCCATAACACATAGTAAAATCACTTTCCAATGCATTTTTATAGTGTTATGGTCCAGGTTAGGAGCAAGGAAGAACAACACGAACACAAGAGTAGAAATAACGAAGATATATTACACGCAATAATAATACAAGATGTGGAAGTTGTTAGCATGACTGTCAGTCTGGTTTGGAGTGAACTACTATCGGCTCGACTCGATTCGTCTCTCTCTCTCTCTCTCTTGAGAGGCGTAGTATACATAGTGTTAGGAAGTGTTCATTCTGTAGTTATAGGTAATGACCCATGACAATCCACTGTGCCATGTGTCCTTATGGATATGAATCTTTAGGGCTTATAAATCAACACCTTTATCTACTGCCATTGTATCCTTTATCCACTGTGCCAATAGATACAAACGCCACTTTTAATGTAACAGTTTTTTTTCTCGCACTTCCCGCCTGTGGAACTCCCTTCGTAATCCTCTTTAATTGAAATGCAGCGTCTGTCTTCTTGAACTTTGTTTACTTTTTGTTCTTTCCACAATACCACCCCATAAACAGTCTTTTTATTCTCTTTCACTTTTGCTCTTTGTACCCACCACCCCCCGCGTCTTAGTGGCACTATCGCCTTACTTAAAAAATATTGCATGTTGGTCGTGCTGAAAAGTGAAAGGCTATTAAGAGAAAGCAGCCCGCGACGAATAAAAATTTGTTTTGCGACGCTAAAACCTATTTCATAATCATCGTATGCAAACACAGGTGTATTTCAATTTTTATATGGGGTATTTTTAGATTCCTTCTTTGAAAACGGCTCACGATGGTCAGGGGTAATCTGGACATGACACATGTATTTGTTTTTTAAGATATATATATATATATATATATATATATATATATATATATATATATATATATATATATACATTTAATTAAAAACGACTGACAAGGTGCTTTTATTTAGTTTTTTATACAATTTCTCATGCGATCTAATAATTTTTTTCTTTTCGGATGATAAGTTATATAAAAACTGTCCGAATGTTCTTTTTATCCGAGCGCTTTCGGCTATACATTTAGCCATTTTCAAGCATTATATTTTAACTGTTAAAATTACAAATAGTTTGTTGTATGTATGTTTTATAAAATGTTTTCATTTTTTTGTTTCAAAACATGGTCAAGATATTATGTCCATGTTAAAATATAATCCTGGCATTTGGCATTTAAAATAAACGGGATATATATATATATATATATATATATATATATATATATATATATATATATTATAAATTAATAGATTTAAAATATGGTTTTACCGCTACACAGTGATGACCATGTTTCAGAAATGGAAGCTAAAGCCCCTGAATTTAATTTTGTTATTAAACCAAAGACATTAGTTCCATTTCCTCATCAAGCGAATTTTGGAGTAACTTACTTTTTAAAATTTACGGTTGTTAACGGCACAGGAAAATCTTTAAATATACAAATAGAAATAATACCATAAGAATTTTTGCCGTTAGAAATAAACCCAGATGACATGAATTTAGCGGATGTCAGAATTTGTTAAAAGATACATCCCTACCCATCCCTAAACATAACCCCGCTTTCAAATGTAACTATTAACTGAGACAACGAAAATTAAAAATTGAACCCTCTACCACCCCTTGTCTAGATGAATGGATTTATCGGTAACCTTGGAAACCCTCAAACTATGAATCTTTCCTGTGCCGTTAACAACCGTAAATTTTAAAAAGTAAGTTACTCCAAAATTCGCTTGATGAGGAAATGGAACTAATGTCTTTGGTTTAATAACAAAATTAAATTCAGGGGCTTTAGCTTCCATTTCTGAAACATGGTCATCACTGTGTAGCGGTAAAACCATATTTTAAATCTATTAATTTATAATATTAATGCTCTGTAAATTTAAATTTACATAGAGCACTATTGTGTAAAAATAAAAATATCTATAAGAACACCGGATTTTATATCTTACTGTTCTTTCCTTTTTATTTATATATACATATATATATATATATATATATTACAAATAGTTTTTTTCCTTTAGAATCTTAGAATCAAAACTGGAAGACGAAATAAATGTGTTTTTCTGACCGAAAGATGTTTTCTGTAATATAAAATATATGCTGATGTTGCTACATGCCTTGCTTCTTGCCTATCTCACACTACGAATTTTTTCAAAGCTCTATAGTAAACATTAAATCTGTTACGAAAAAAGAACTAAACAAAATGAACACAAAACGATCAGCTTTAAAAAAGGATTCGTAACTGGAAAAACCGAATGAAAAAAGAATGTTAACAACAAATACTTTTTCACGCCCAACCCAGTTCTGCGGAAACAGAATCAACGTTGAGTTTAAGCAAGCGAATGAGCCAATTGGAGTAAAGTGCCATGCAGATTTAAATTTTTCCCACTTGTGACGAATGCAGCTATCGAATTTTTTTGCATGCTAGTTAACATTCGTGTCAGCGAGCTGTTGGCTCTCACGCTGGCCAATAGAATCTTCCTGCCTATTCGTGGCAGCCAGCTAGAGACTCTCACTCTGGCCAGTAGAAAATGGCCGAAAACTACATGAAAACTGCCGTAGAAGCATGCAAAAATCGATTATTTTCACGATCGATGGGAGTTGGGAAATGCAAAGTCGGTTTAGACCTTCCCGCTAACTTGGAGCATGTGCATGTAAATCTTGGTGCAAATCCGTCGAAAATTGCGGCCGTGCATTCGTTACACACACACACACACACACACACACACACACACACACACACACACACACACACACACTGCCTTTTATAGATAGAGATTATCAGTCATACATTGAACGTTTAAGAGACAGATCATATTTTTCTGCAGTTGCATTTATTTTTTTATTTTTAAATTAATGTTGACTTATATATTTATCAATGTTATTAACGCAGCTATAGCTGATCTTAACAATATTTTTGTTAAAAATTTAGTGTTGGTGAATTATTGAAGTGCTTATAAATTAAATTTTGGAAAAGGTGATATTTAACCATATAATGTTACGCCTAGGGTGATTCTTTTTATTTTTAAATTCTTTGTTTTTTTCTCTATATACTCTAAATTTACTTTATAGTGGCTTAGTCCTGAAGCTTTTCTATATTTAATTTTATTATTATCAAATATTTCCTTATTGATGGAGTTAGTAGATAATCTAACTGTAAATTTTCTAGAATTTTGGGGGGGGGTTTGGTTCTTTACTTATATCTATGGTTATATAAATTTTTGATATATGGTTTGTAATGACCATTATTCAAGTCCAAGTCACTTCGAGAAAGTTGATAATTTTAGCATTGGTGGTAGTGGTAATATTTAGCTCATGATCTTTGAAAATTTTGATCAGTTCCTTTCTCAACCGGTCTATATTTCTTGGAATTGTTTTACGGAGGAGAATTACACCGTTACCTCTGTAGAGTCCGGTGTACTTGACGTCGTCAGAAATATCTTTCAACATTAACAAGATTCCAACTATTTCACATGCCTCTATTCAATCACATACGCCCATAGTTATATTAAAGTCTGAGTTATTTATTTTGGTCCACAGATAACTATTATGGAATAATATAGGTTTTTGTGCCTGCTTCATGGTTTTGATTTCGCGATCTCTCATAAGACAGTAATATTTTGCCAAATTTATAGCAGACATTAGCAGATTCTCGGTGATGCACGGGTGTCACCAATATTCAACTGGCTGAGTGTACACTCATTCTTGCTTTTTATATTAGTAAACCATTCTATGGCTTCTTCTGTTTTATGACACTGGTTAATTCCTAGAGCATCCTTTGTGTATTGCAATTTGCATGGTATTTCAATTATGTTTTTGTTTTATAAAACTTCTTTGTTAATAGTTTTATGGTAGATATCAGCATCGATTTTGTAATGATCACCCATCTTAATTGCTTTGATATATATATATATATATATATATATATATATATATATATATATATATATATATAAGTAATTCATTGAGTCTGAAAGAAACCTCAACAGAATGCAGAAAGAACTGGACGGCCGTTTCGTCCTGTATTTGGGACTCATCAGCAGTGAGCATCCACTACCGAGAATTAGAAGCCGGTTCAAGCAAGGATATACAAGTGATAGAAATTATTAGGAGGATTTGAGATAATTATAATTAAGTAATTCATCGAGTCTAGAAGAAACCTCAACAGAATGCAGAAAGCATTGGACGGCCGTTTCGTGCTATATTTGGGACTCATCAGCAGTGCGCATCCACTACCGAGAATTGAAACCCTGACAGGTCGTCAAGCAAACATCATACCAATTGTTCCAACGGGCTTTTCCAGTTACGAGTCCTTTTTTAAAGCTGATCGTTTTGTGTTCATTTTGTTTAGTTCTTTTTTCATAACAGATATAATGTTTAGTATAGAGCTTAGAAAAAATTCGCAGTGTGAGATAGGCAAGAAGTAAGGCATGTAGCAACATCAGCACGGCAAAGAGCAATCCTTTAAAGGCAAGAAAGGGCAAAAATATTTTAAGTCATGTGATAACGATTGCTGTATGAGTCGTACGGTTTTTGAATCAAGCACGGGCAACGCCGGGTCATGCTGCTAGTATATATATATATATATATATATATATATATATATATATATATATATATATATATATATATATATATATTCTTTGTCATATTTCTTTGATCATATATTTTTGGGACTTGTTTTAGGGGGAGAATTACACTGTCATCTCTATAGAGTCCGGTGTCCTTAATGTCGAAAATAAATCTTAATGGCAAGATTCCAAGTAATTCGCATGCCTCTGCTTAATCATATGCTCCCATGGCAATATTAGAGTCTGGGTTAATTCTTTTGGTCCACGGATAACCATTATGGAATAATATAGGTTTTTGTGTCTGCTTTATGATTTTTATTTGGCCATCGCTAATAGGACAGTAACCTTAATCTAAATTTACGAGGCCTAGGAACCAGCGAAAGCAGCTCATCGGAGCAATTACCCTGAAAGTATTTGTAAAAAAGACAGAGCAAGGCAACATCGCGTCTGTGAGAGAGCGACTGCAGACGAGATGACAGATCAGGGCCAATTACATTGCATATCCGTCTCTGGATCTTATCAAGAACCCTGAGGCAAACAGCAGGGGCTCCAGACCATATATGGCAGCAATACTCCATGCAAGGGCGAATGGTCGATTTATAGATTTGGAGGATTGATTCCGGGGAGAAAAATTTCCTGGCTCGGCACAGGGAGCCAACTTTCCTTGCGGTGGATGATGCAATTGACTCGATGTATTTGTTCCATCTCAGATCAGCGGACAGCGTGAGACCGAGCAGCCGCAGAGAGGAGCTCTCGAGAAGTTGGGCTTCAGACATTCTAATGGGATGCAGGGATGGATCCCTGTGGTGGTTAATAGAGAGCAGTTTTGTTTTAGAGGCGTTAAAGTTAACCATCCATTTGTTGCCCCTTCGATGGCTTCTGCTGTTTTATACCACTTGTTAATTCATACAGCAATTTTCTTTCAAGGATGTTTTTGCTGATTTTACCGTTATTATTTATAGTTGGGTTATGAAATCGGTATTGAGGTTTGTTTAAAAAAAGATTATTTAAAACATTTTCTCTGTGGTCTGCTGAATGCTTGTTCTTTGTGTAATTTGTAAATCATATCAACAATTTTTAATTCAGTGACTATTTTCTTGTTTTCACTTTTGATGTTATTTTCCTAGTTGTTGGGTGCCTTTGTAGCGAACCGTGCGGGTGAAGATGTGAAGAGATATCAGAAGGTTAAAATTTTCTGTTAGCCGGTCCAGCTACATGAGAATGTTGGACTTTAATTAAGTCCAAAGAAGACAAAGAAAACAAAAAAGACCGATATATATATATATATATATATATATATGTAAACAGATATATATTAATAACGAGTTAAACAAAGACATGGACAGTTACATAGAGTTTGTATGGAGAAATTATGTGTGTGTTGTGAGTGTTCGTACGTACGTGTATTGTTCTTAGCGTGTTCCCAGAATATGGGAAACGCTGTATTTGTGAGAGGTCACATATTGGTGTTAGTTAGAAAGAGAGATTTACTCCACCTCCACGCGAGGTGACGGACCAAGGCCTAAGTGGAAAAGAGAGATCGAGGCTAAGGGTCAGCCAGTATTTATAGTCAAGGGAGAGAGACCCCTGTTGAAGGATTAAGGAAATGAGGAGGAGATAACTCTGACACCTTTTTATAAAAGCTTATTAACTTCTTTGTTAATGGATTTATGGTACATACCAACATTAACTTTGTAATAGTTAACTGAAAGAGCGTACCTTCGTAATCACCATTAGACTCATGAAACTCTTTCCGAATTTTCTGCACTGACCTCAGATTGACACCAAAACACTCTGAAATGTTTTTATTGGAGTTTCCGGCGCAAATACAGTACAGCATGCCGTTTCCAAATTTCTGGTGAAGTGAATTGCATCATGGTGGTCTTTTTCTCACAGATGGTGCCCAATTGAATCGATTATACTGTGCAGACGACAAAATCAAAAACAACGCGCATGCGCGAAATTAAAAATATAAAATGGCAACATTTTACCCATCGCACCCTTTATGAAAGACGACAAAAGTTATAAGCGTTGTCTATTCGTTGTCGTACAGAAAAAAATAATGTGGTTTTTAAATGACAGCTAATTCCAAAAGCTAACAATATAGGTTAACAATACAGTTAAATTCCTAGATCACTTCTAGGGACAAGACAGATTGGTATAAAATGACAATTGGAAAAATCTTAGAAGACGAAACGCGTCGGCAAAATCTAAGATTTTTCCAATTGTCATTTTACACCAAGGTTAACAATATAAGAAACGTAGATAACAGTGTGTTGATGGCTGACACGGAAAGAGAACTTCAGGACTTTCAAGACTACGAGAAAAAAAAGGTCTATCAAGAAAATGGATGGTCCTCAGCAAGAGGCAAAAAACGAAGAAGCAAACTGCAAACTGGAGATGTCAACATCAAACGAATGCAGACGTTTAAATACCTGAGAAGTGTTTTAATAGGGGAGGGAAAATGCGAAACGGAAACCCGAATGAGCATCGGGAAAGATACCTTTCAAAAGACAAGCAAAGTATTAAGAAATAGATAAATTTAGCTAGAAACAAAGTAAAAAGTGATCAATTTATATTTTAGATCTATCCTCTTATATAGCAATGAATGCTAATAATAGATTGGCAGTTAGGGCTCGTCATTTTACAGTTAGTGTTGTGGTGTCCTCCTTCTAAAGAGTCTATGTTGGACTCTTCCGCCTACTATAACATTAGTGCGAGAGAAGACTTTGGGGAACAGTTGAATAGATTGAACGCTGGTCAACCGACACCCACTCACTAGTCGTGTAATCCTCTTCTGTTGTACTTACTGTTTAATATATGATATTATATCTGTAACACTTGTTTTCTTATTTACTTGGTCACAATATTTGAAGTGCAGTTTTCCGTAGACATGAGGAAGAAAGATTATATTGAATAAATTGCTAGGTCCTCCGCTAGGAAAGATGGTTCATCGTGTCGTGTAGACAATTTTTCTCACCAGAATCTATCTTAAATATTTATAAGTGATCCTTGCTTTGAATATTGCTGCCATATCGGGTCTGGTGCTCCTGCTATTAGAGATTCTTGAAAAAAAATCTAAAGTAGAATCTGCAATGTTATTGGTCCTGAACTGGCATCTCGGCTTTGGTCATTTTCTCACCGCCGTAATGTAGTGCCTTTTCTATAAATACTTTCAGGATAATTGTTCCGGTGAACTTTTCTCTATGGTACCTAGACTTTATTAATTTAAACGTTGTGCTGGATTGGCGGCAAGGTCTCATTATTTTACAGTTTAAATGGTTGAATGTAACTGTAAGTTCTATGCTAACAGTTTCTTCTATAACGCTTCCTGCACAAGAGAGAAATGCAAGAAAAGAAACTACTAGCATAGAACTTACGGTAGCATTTAGCTAATTCAACTGCTAATTGACTAGACCTTACCGCCAATCTCGTCAGCCATACATGGTACACGCTTGAGCGATCATGTCTCTTTCAATCCATAAGTGAATGTAACGAAACCGATTGGAATTTGAACTCAGCTCATCATTAAGTAATCTCGTAAAGGAACAAAGTTCCAGAGCGAAAAATTGGGAAAGGAACTGAAGCCAAGATGCCAGGTCACGACCAATAATATTGCTGATTGTTCTTTGGATTTTATCAAGAATCTCTAAGTATACAGCCTGATTATATGTGGCAGCGATATTCAAGACATGGACGAATGGTAGACTTATAAACATGTACAATACTTAACAAGAAATAGAGAAAGTTGAAATTTCTAGGGGTACATGATGAGAAAAAAGGGCTTGGAAAATTTGGCATTCACAAGACAGATTGAAGTCAAGAGAAATAGAGGAAAGCAACACGTAAACTACAAAATAAGCAAAAAGAACAACACTACAATTTTCCTGCCGTTGAAGGCAGACATTTGCGTTTAAAATATATTTAATTAAAGTCATAAAATTATGTTCAAAATATTTAGATTTTGGCATTAAATAACCCATAGAGGTGTTGATATGCCGCTAAACAAAATCAACCAACCAACAATACATATTTAAAGCCAAATGACTAACAATACATTTTATCTGTAGTTGAAGGCATACAATTGTGTTCAAAATATATTTAGTTGAAGCCATAAAATTGTGTTCAAAATATTTAGATTTCGGCATTAAATAACCCATAGAGGTGTTGATGTGCCGCTAAACAAAATCAACCAACCAACAATACATATTTAAAGCCAAATGACCAACAATACATTTTATCTGTAGTTGAAGGCATACAATTGCGTTCAAAATATATTTAGTTGAAGCCATAAAATTGTTTTCAAAATATTTAGATTTCGGTATTAAATAACCCATAGAGGTGTTGATGTGCCGCTAAACAAAATCAACCAACCAACAATACATATTTAAAGCCAAATGACCAACAATACATTTTATCTGTAGTTGAAGGCATACAATTGCGTTCAAAATATATTTAGTTGAAGCCATAAAATTGTGTTCAAAATATTTAGATTTCGGCATTAAATAACCCATAGAGGTGTTGATATGCCGCTAAACAAAATCAACCAACCAACAATACATATTTAAAGCCAAATGACCAACAATACATTTTATCTGTAGTTGAAGGCATACAATTGTGTTCAAAATATATTTAGTTGAAGCCATAAAATTATGTTCAAAATATTTAGATTTCGGCATTAAATAACCCATAGAGGTGTTGATATGCCGCTAAACAAAATCAACCAACCAACAATACATATTTAAAGCCAAATGACCAACAATACATTTTATCTGTAGTTGAAGGCATACAATTGCGTTCAAAATATATTTAGTTGAAGCCATAAAATTGTGTTCAAAATATTTAGATTTTAGTATTAAATAACCCATAGAGGTGTTAATGTGCCGCTAAACAAAATCAACCAACCAACTTATAAAAAATTACAAAATTATCGAAATATGTAAACCATCAATAATTCCAAATTTATTATTTACCATTTTATAAATAACTATGAAAGCAGTTTTTTTTTTAATACACAAAATCGCTCACCATTTTCTGTTCATATTGCTTATTGCCCGCCCAACATTTAAGATCGCCCACCGGTGGGCGATATCACCCAGGATGGGAAACCCTGGTATACTAATCTGCAAAAGTTATTCCCCCTCCTACAAAACATCCCCTTTTTTTACGAGTGGACCAATCTATTTATGTCGTGGCGAAATTAATTTTAGTTGAAAAAAAAACAACAAAAAAACAAAAAACAAAAACAAAACAAAAACAAACCGAAAAGTAATTTAAATTGCAAAAATCAAGCTGAACTAAAATAGGTAAAGTAAAAATATGCCCCAACTCTGTCTGCCATATTTGGGTTAGAGTTGGCTAATCCTCCCTTTCCAACCTTGAAAGAGTTCAAAAACGTTTACCCGTCCTTGTAGGTGATGGATCATTTTCAAACTCACAGACTTTTTCCCGCAGACAAAACGTTGCGAGCCTGTCGTTACATTATCACTATTTCCATGGTAAATATTCAGACGAGCTCCATTCCTTAGTTCCACCAGTCCAGACCTTTGCATCTAAGCCTCTCTCTACGCTATCGCTATTTCCATGGCAAATGTTTAGACGAGCCACATTCCTTAGTTCCACCAGTTCAAACAATACGACACAATTTTTAGGGACTGAAATGTTACGGACAGTCAAAAATTACCAAAGCAAATTATTTTAACACTACAGAAGTGACACAGAAAGTGACCTCTTTAATGAATTATCTGCCTGTGCAAAATAAATAGCTTTATTTAGCTATCTCCAACTTCAATCTTAATGAAATCAAATGAAAAATATCTCAAAATAGCCTAGAAGTATTGATTTCAAACTATGAACACGACATTAAGACTGCGCGGAAAGAGGCTGCAGTGTGGGAAATGTCACCTCCCCCAAATCATAAACAAGGTGGAAACAAATTTAAACTCAACATAAATTAAAAACTTAAAATCATTAATGTTTTTCAGTTATTTTAAAAATTGAATTCTTAACTGTTCCCTCCTCATCTGGACACAATTCCCAATACTGGATGTTCAAGCACCAAATGAAGGGCAAATTTAAAATCTTAGGATCATTCTGATTCCAAAAAGATATAATGTTTATGTCGAGCAAGTGTGGCCCGATTTAGAGGGGTTTCAGTCACATGGACGGACAGGTAGAATTCACCGTTTATTTATTTAGAAGATCGATAATCAAAAGCATATCAAAATTGTTCGGTAAAAGTTTGTTACTGGTTCATAAACTAAATTGTTGTAGAAAAAAATACCAAAGGGAGGTAATCAATAACTGACACTGACTTATGCTGATGCTGCTACCATATTAAAGAACAAATGAAAACATACTTGACCATTGGGAAGTATATATATAACTTAGTTTTATGGTCTAGGTTAGTTTAATGGTTAGTATTAACGTCGTAAGTGTTGATAAAAAATTAAACTATTTTTGTTGCTAATTATAAAATAAAAAATCTACTATTAGCAACTAATATCTTTTATACAGTTTCTTTGTATATCGCAACTGAATATTTTCCAGACGGAATATTTTGAAATATCTTTTTTATACTCAAAATCTGATATCACTCACCAAAATTTCCAATCGCACACCATTTTCTTTTCAGTTTCTCATCGCCCACTCAACAGCTGAAATCGCCCACTGGTGGGCGATAACGCCTAGGTTGGTAGCTCTAAAGCTAGCGGGTCAAAGTTTTGTTTCCTGAATTTGGTAGAATACCAATTGCAAGTTCAACTCCTGGACAGATTGATGCAGGCGTACACACACTTAAAACACGACGAGATCTAAGTGAGAAGAATCTATTACGAACAAAACGAGATATCGCGAGATATGAACCGTAGAACGAGAACAATCGAGGATTTATTAAAGAGTTCACTTCGATATTCCTTAAAGATTACCCAGATCTAAGTGGATAATGTCTGAAATTTTGTTGTAATTATGACAAAGATCAGGACTCAGAAATATAGACAGATCCTGACGAAGGCCGGAGCATACAGCGGTCGAAACATCGTGAATATGGCTATGGAAATGAAGGCAAACAGTCAGAACAATGTAATTAAGGTAAGGCTTCAAGAACACCAGAAAGCTGTCAGACGAGGGGAAGTAGAAAAGGGACATCACCGCCCTCTGTGGGATAAGGTTGAGATCATAGACAAAGAACACCATTGGAAAATTCGTAAACTTAAGGAATCAGTACATATGCTAGGCCACAAAAATCTCCTGAGCCGACCAAGCATTGAAATGAATACAATATGGGAACCAGTAATAAGGAGTGCCAGAGAAAAGCGATAATGACAACAGAATATTGCAATATGAGCTCTGGTAAAAAACATGCAATAACAGCAAAATATGTAATATGAGCACTGGTAAAAAAAGGTTTGCTGAAGACATTAGGTTTATAATACCCAGAAATTCATACACAGATGTCCTAGATCCAGTGACAGGACCCAAAGAGTGTGAGTTCAATACCCGGTTAAGACAGTGGAGAACTTGGAGAGTGGAATTAACAGGAGATAACTGATGACTAGAACAGTTTGCCCCAGTAGGCGAAATAAAGGGTTCAGTTCGACATTCCAACCACCTGAAGAAGCCCGGAGCGTTCAACGGCCGAAATGTAATAAATATGGCAATAAAGATGAAGACAATAGTATATAATACCTAATCTCAGAAATATAGACAAATATCTTTTAACCGCCCACTATTTTCTGTTCATGTTGCTCATCGCCCACCCAACAGGTGATATCGCCCACCCAACAGGTGAAATCGCCCACCGGTGGGCGATATCACCCAGGTTGGGAAAACGTTCAGTTAAATGTATTTAGAACAGAGTTTGTAAGGAGACTTGTCTCAAATGAGCGTGTGGTTCGAGACGGTGGTTGTGAATTGAGTGGGTTGGAGGGTGCTGGGTGTGGGGAGCGAGATGAAAAAAGGCGAAACGATTCAACCTGAGGTGGGGTCACGAGCTGCCTATCCTCAAAGAAACTCCCCACATCTTTGAAGCCACCCCCATCGTTAAAAGTGTCAGCAAGGGGGTCGATCGTTGAGACGGACAATGGAAAGTGCCTCGACCCAACCCTAAACACGTCATTTAGGGTGAGGGAGGTTTTAATGGAAGGTCGCAGACTGGGACAGGCAAGCAGAGACAAACTAAAACAAATATCCAGAAAAGTACAGAAGGAAAGGGAAAGCAATAAATATAAGCAATGCAAATTTTAGAAGTATGTAAATGTACTTACTACGGTGGAGGCCACCGACAGACATTGGAGGCCGAAATGCACTGATGCGAACTCTCCAGCGAAATGTAGCATAAATTACTTAAAAGTTTTTGTTTTATTTGAAATAAAGAATTGTTATCTGTCTATATTTCTGAGATGAGGTATCGTAACAATTTACACTATTTACATTGTTCGGACTGTTGTCCTCATCTTCGTTGCCATATTAACGACGTTTCGGCTGTTTTACGCTCCGGCCTTCTTTAGGATATGTCGATACTTCTTAGATGATGTATTGTAACTATTCACACTATTTACATTGTTCGGACTGTTGTCCTCATCTTTATTGCCATATTTACGACGTTTCGGCTGTTTTACGCTGCGGTCTTCTTCAGGATATGTTTGTATTTCTTAGATGATGCATTGTAACTATTTACACTATTTACATTGTTCGGACTGTTGTCCTCATCTTTATTGTCACATTCCTGGCGTTTCGACAGTTGTACGCTTCGGCCTTCTTCAGGATGTTTCTATATTTACGAGATGATGTATTGTAACCGTTTACACGATTTATATTGTTCGGACTGTTGTCCTCATCTTTATTGTCACATTCCTGACGTTTCGACAGTTGTACGCTTCGGCCTTCTTCAGGATGTTTCTATATTTACGAGATGATGTATTGTAACCGTTTAAACGATTTATATTGTTCGGACTGTTGTCCTCATCTTTATTGTCACATTCCTGACGTTTCGACAGTTGTACGCTTCGGCCTTCTTCAGGATGTTTCTATATTTACGAGATGATGTATTGTAACCGTTTACACGATTTATATTGTTCGGACTGTTGTCCTCATCTTTATTGTCACATTCCTGACGTTTCGACAGTTGTACGCTTCGGCCTTCTTCAGGATGTTTCTATATTTACGAGATGATGTATTGTAACTACTTACACGATTTACATTGTTCGAACTGTTTTCCTCATCTTTATTGTCATATTCCCGGGATTTCAGCCGTTGTACGCTTCGGCCTTCGTCATGATCTGTCTATCTTTCTGATATTGTAACCATTTACAGTAGTTACATCGTTCGGACACATTAACGTTTCGGCTATTCTGGATTCGGTTCGAAATTCAGACAAATATTACCTGAAGAAGGCCGGAGCGTATAGCGGCCGAAACATTCAGAATGTGACAATAAAGATGAAGACAGAACAATGTAAATTGTGTAAAGAATTGTCAGTGTACTTTGTCTGATTAATTCGAGTAATTGTTCTCATCTTTGATGTTGTCTATTATCAACAAAACGTTTCGACCATTTACCTTCGGTGCATCATCAGCTTTATTATATGTGATGGGAGGTTTTCAATATTTTGACTGATTTGATTTGTTCGACACGTTTGATTATCATATAGCGAATTACTAAGCGTAGGTTAGATGTGGCACAAGGCCGAAAGCATGGAGCACCCAGTGAGGATCGATACAGTTGTAATTGATCTAGGACAAGCTTTTTAGCCATTACCGCACGTTGATTATTATATGTTATTATTTTAAAATGTTTTTTATTTTCTTAATCCAGCAATTTTTTTATCACCGTAAACATTATTTTTTTAATGGATACTCGTATATATATATTTATTTGTTTTCCGTGGCCAAGACCGTAAGGCGTACCGGGCCAAACAGTAACTTCCTCTGGATTGAGGGACGCGGGTTCGATTCCTGTCGGAGAGCGCAAATTGTTCTTTAATTAGACTTCTCGAACATTCAGACCGGCAGACGAAAACAAATATAATGTTTAATAAATGAACTTAACGTCTACTCAAATACGAGTATCCACTAAAATAGCGTTTAAAATGATAAAAATATGTTAGTATATATACAACGTTTCGACTAAAGCTCTTCAGTTCATCTTCAGATATACATTATTGTTTTTGATGTTCGGAGTAAGGAATTGCTATTATATTTGGAATTAATCGATATATCCGAGATATTTTTCTGATCTATGATTCTTATAGATCTTATTACAGACAAGATTTCGACCAAGAACTGTCTGCAAATTATGTGACCATTCCAACATTTTTAGATGATGAATTATCAATATATATTGAATTATTTTATTTTTTTTCGAACTATTGTTCTCAACTTTCATTCTCATGGATTTTATTATAGATAAGTTTCGACTAAGTACCTTTTGTTCATCATCAGGGGTCCATTATTATATTTGATATTCTAAATGAAGGAATTCTTCATATAATTTGAATTATTCGATTTTTTTCAAAATATTGCTCTTATCATCAATTGCCATTATATACAAAACGTTTCGGCAAAGTACCCTCTGCTCATCTTCAGGGATCCATTGCAGCTTTTGATTCTTCAGATGAGGAATTAAGCATATATTTTGACTTCGATTTGTTCCAAGTATTATTGTCATTTTTGTTATAGATGTTATTATAGATACCACGTTATTTCTTGGAAAGAAGAATTCACCCTTTCAAGACTCAAAATAGGACGCACCCGTATCACTCAGCCATTTCTCTTAAAACATTTAACATGCTTCTGGGTGCACAGGAGGGCATAGATTGTAAAATGGGCTAAAAAAGGTGGATGACATGATGAAAAATTAAGACCAGTTTTCTCATCAAAGATTATACGTTATTATTAAGAGGAAAGACGAAATGATATGTTGGTTCACTATCTGTCTATATTTCTGAGATGAGGTATTATGTACACTATTTACATTATTCGGACGATTGTCCTCATCTTTGTCGCCATATTTATTACAACGTTTAGGCCCTTCAGTATCTGTCTATATTTCTGAGATGAGGTATTATGTACACTATTTACATTATTCGGACTATTGTCCTCATCTTTGTCGCCATATTTATTACAACGTTTCGGCCTTTCAGTATCTGTCTATATTTCTAAGATGAGGTATTATGTACACTATTTACATTATTCGGACTATTGTCCTCATCTTTGTCGCCATATTTATTACAACGTTTCGGCCTTTCAGTATCTGTCTATATTTCTGAGATGAGGTATTATGTACACTATTTACATTATTCGGACTATTGTCCTCATCTTTGTTGCCATATTTATTACAACGTTTCAGCCCTTCAGTATCTGTCTATATTTCTGAGATGAGGTATTATGTACACTATTTACATTATTCGGACTATTGTCCTCATCTTTGTGACCATATTTATTACAACGTTTCGGCCTTTCAGTATCTGTCTATATTTCTGAGATGAGGTATTATGTACACTATTTACATTATTCGGACTATTGTCCTCATCTTTGTTGCCATATTTATTACAACGTTTAGGCCCTTCAGTATCTGTCTATATTTCTGAGATGAGGTATTATGTACACTATTTACATTATTCGGACTATTGTCCTCATCTTTGTCGCCATATTTATTACAACGTTTAGGCCCTTCAGTATCTGTCTATATTTCTGAGATGAGGTATTATGTACACTATTTACATTATTCGGACTATTGTCCTCATCTTTGTGACCATATTTATTACAACGTTTCGGCCTTTCAGTATCTGTCTATATTTCTGAGATGAGGTATTATGTACACTATTTACATTATTCGAACTATTGTCCTCATCTTTGTGACCATATTTATTACAACGTTTCGGCCTTTCAGTATCTGTCTATATTTCTGAGATGAGGTATTATGTACACTATTTACATTATTCGGACTATTGTCCTCATCTTTGTGACCATATTTATTACAACGTTTACGCCATTGTACGTTCCGGCCTTCTTCGAGTGGTTGGAATGTCAAACTGTAGCCTTTATTTCGCTCACTGGTGTAGATTGATCTAGTTCCACGTGCCATGTCTAATTTTAATTATCAGTTATCTTCTGTTGTTTCCCCTCTGCAAGTTCTTCACTGCCTTAACCGGGTATTGAACTCACCCTCTTTGGGTCACTGGATCTAACTAGCACCTTTATCCACTGTGCTATATATATATATATATATATATATATATATATATATATATATATATATATATATATATATATATATATATATATATATATATATATATATATATATATATATATATATATATATATATATATATATATATATATATATATATATATATATATGTATATAGTTTGTTATATGTATGTTTTATAAAATGTTTAATTTTTTTGTTTCAAAACTCGGTCAAGATATTATGTCCATGTATAGCCGAAAGCGCTCGGATTATAAGAACATTCGGACAGTTTTTATATAATTTATCATCTAAAAAGAAAAACATTATAAGATCGCACGAGAAATTATATAAAAAACTAAATAAAACCACTAATAATGAAATGTGCATGAAAGAAGGATTGCTGCCTAAATACACAAATATATATATATATATATATATATATATATATATATATATATATATATATATATATATATATATATATATGTATTGATAATACTAGTGGTAAATATACACATACATATGCAATCATATACCTAAAATATATAAATATATATAGATACATACATACACATACATATATATATGTATAAAAAATAATTCCAAGACGATAGAATCCAAGTAGAACTCAATGTCCAGGACCATGGAATATTAGTGTTTAAGCCTTTTTATTATATATATATATATATATATATATATATATATATATATATATATATATATATATATATATATATATATATATATATAGTGAAATATTTTAAACAAATATATGAAATATAATAATTATATATGAATATAATAATATTAAAGATTGTTCCAATAACTTGGGCCGATTTTAAATGTGAATTAAGTTTCAGCGTGTAATGTTTTTTTTTTCTTTTTCTTTCAGATTTAAAACTTAAGTTTTGGTAATTTCAACCATGGAAAGATTAACAATCGAATAACGTGTTAAAGTTTCAAGAGTGCAGCTGGAAAAATTGTTCGTAAATTCAAGCAAACTGGGTCGGTGGCAGATGTGAAAACACCATTGCGTGCTCGTTTACGCCGTTCAGCTGAAGACATTGCTTCAGTGCACGAGAATGTGGCAGAAAATCCAGACCCCTCTATTCGTCATCGCGCACAGGAATTGAACCTCTCTACAACAACGTTACATCGTTTCCAACTGCACTCTCGGTTGGTCGATTACGTTGATCAAAAATATCGCGAAGTGCGCGAAATGTATTTCTGTTTGAACGTCCATTTTCGATAACTTTAACACGTTGTTTGATTGTTAATCTTTCCATGGTTGAAATTGCCAAAGACTTAAGTTGTTAAATCTGAAAGAAAACGAAAAAAATGTATTTGACGTTTAAACTTAATTCACATTTAAAATCGGTCAAAGCTATTGGAACACCCTTTATTAGTTATATGCAGAAGTCCTTGGAGAATTTAAATCATCAATTTGTTTTTGTAAAACAAGACCTCCAGTTACCGAATATTTGTTTTTAATTGTAAAATAAAAATGCAATAAAACTAAGATATTATTTAATTAGAAACCTTTTAATTCCTTTTACGAATAAGATATAGCCACTATTGTCCTAAGAAAAGCTTTATTTCACTAAATAATTAACTTTTACAAGAATTGTTTTAATTTTTTAAAGTTTTAATTAGAATAATTTGAGTTTTAAATCTTTTAAATTTCTGCATTAAAAATTTGTACCAGTTAGGTGATATTGTTATTAAGTAAAAACTATATTTACTAATCGTAAATGGAAAAGCTTACTACAATTTATCGACTTCAATATTTTTAAAATAATGAATTTCTTTTTGTGTTTATAAACGTGTAGACTTTTGTAAATACGGTGGACTGTACGGGACATTAACAAAAAATAGGAGCGATATCTATATTTAAATTGCCTAATATTCAAAACATATTTTCCTAAATTTTTACGATTACTGGCTAGTTAAAAAATTATTTTACTATTCGTAAATGGAAAAGCTTACTACAATTCATCGACTTCAATATTTTTAAAATAATGAATTTCTTTTTGTGTTTATAAACGTGTCGACTTTTGTAAATACGGTGGACCGTACGGGACATTAACAAAAAATAGGAGCGATAACTATATTTAAATTGCCTAATATTCAAAACATATTTTCCTAAATTTTTACGATTACTGGCTAGTTCAAAAACATACAAAAAGGCGCTCAGGTTAGATTTCTGAAGTAATATTCACAGATATGCCTACTGTAGAAAAAAATTAGATAATCTTCCCTCCGCGAGTTAAGCTGTCAACAAGTTAAATAAACAGCTACTGTCGTGTTAAAAGGAATCATTTCTGTGATATTTAAAACTTAAAACAAGTAATATTTGTTTCAAATCTGATTAATTAAACTTTAAATCAGCTAATATTCGTCAAATAAAATTTCAGAAAGGTATATTTTAATTTTGAAAGATTTTTAATTAAGATAATTACATTGGGATGAAAGATACCTAAAAATGGTAGTAAAATCAGTGATTTTTGCAATTTTCAAACAGAAACATTTTTCCAGTCAGTTTAAATTAGTTTTGAAATACAGCAAAGTATTTTGCTTATTAGAAATATTAAATTTAATCTATTAGATTAAAGTTAAAACTAAAATAAAAACTTAAGAAAGATTTTTCATTTTTTTAAATTAATTTTAAACCTTCGGTATCGCGTTTCTGCGGAGGTATCTACCGTAAAACATATTCTAATTAACTGTAATGACCTTTGCCCCTATAATGTCAACGTTTTTTATGACATGACTAGTCTGGAGGACCTTTTCAAGATCAAAGTAGAGACCATCCTACTCTACTTGAAGGAGATTGGCCTATACCACAAGTAAGTAATTGGGGTCTGATTGAACCAACGACTTAAAGGATCGTTTGCAAGCGATATTTTTAAATAAAAATGTTTTCGCCATTAAACAAACCGATAGATTTGTTATGCATTTAGGTAAGTTATTCGGTGTTTTTCTCTTTTTCCTTTTTTTAAAAATTCACGCTAAGAAAGACAATAAAGCCACTAGGACGCAATGGGTTACTGAGTGTTAGAGATTATGGGAGAAAAAACACTATTAAGGAGAGAAAACAATAAAAGAACAAGAATTAAGAAGACAAAAGATAACGATTGACATTGCATTTAAATTTTCGGAGATCAAACTTGTCTGGGGAGCAAAATGCCGGTAGAGAGTTCCACTAGTAGGAAATGCGACAGAAGAAACTGCTAACATAGAAATTACGGCTGCATCTAGTAATTTCAACTGTAAATTGATGAGACCTAACTGCCAATTTAGTACTGCGTTTAAATTCATAAAGTCTGTGTACCATAGAGGAAAGTTCGTCAGAATATTTGCCATGAACGTAGTCAAAGAAAATGCGCAGGGAAGCTACGTTACGACGGTGGGAAAATGACCGAAGCCGAGATGCCAGGTCAGGATTAATCTCTAACTATATAGCAGGAACACGAGACCAGATGTGGAAGCAATATCTAAAGGGTTGATGAAGAGCAGAACTATAACTATGTACCATAGATTATTGGGAGATAAATTGTCTCGCACGACGCAGTGAACCAACCTTCCTGGCAGCAGACCTAGTAGAAAACGTTGGTCCAAGAAGGCGCAATGGGTCACTCTCCAGGAGGTTAGCATCAGCCATACTGAGGGAAGGTAAAACGGGTTCTCTCAATCGATCGATCGAGGGAGATTTAATTGGAGAGTGTTGAAAATAAGGACTCAAATGATTGTTGACCGGTCATGTATTTATAAAGAAAAGAATGTTTTCGGTTTTAAATAAATGACACAGTTGATATGCCGTTAAAACAGAACACTCTAGTCCTGGGTATGACGATAAACTACATCTAGCAGAAAGACCTCTGATCGATACATTGAGGAGCATGTACCCGCCTTTTAATTGCAGTTGTTTCCAGGTCCGCCCAAACACGAGGTGGTAGCACGCGTTTGTGTCCCAACTATGGGAAAATAGTCTTTTGAAAAAACATGACCAGTAGTAATACATCTTTATAGAAAAACGACAACATTTACAGAACGTTTTACGCTTTGGCATTCTTCATGTGATTGGAATTTCAAATCGAACCCTTTATTTCGTCCACCGAGGTAGAGTTGTGAATTCAATACTAGGCCACAGTAGTAGTGTGGAGAGTTGAGTAAAAGGGAACTAACTGAGACATCCACAGGAGGCATGACACGTGGAATTAGAACAATCCAAAGATGAAGATGAGGATAAATGTACGAACAATGTAAATAATGTAACTAATCATAATACCTCATCTCAGTGATATAGAGGCCGAAGCGTCGTGAATATAGCAATTAAGATGAGGATAACAGTTCGAATAATCTAAATAATGCAAGTAATCATAATACCTCATCTCAGAGATATAGAGGCCGAAACGTTGTGAATATGGCAATAAAGATGAGGGTAAATGTACGAATAATGTAAATAATATAAGTAATGATAATACCTCATCTCAGAGATATAGAGGCCGACACTTTGTGAATATGGCAATAAAGATGAGGATAAAAGTCAGAATAATGTAAATAATACAAGTAATGATAATACCACATCTCAGAGATATAGAGGCCGAAATGTTGTGAATATGGCAATAAAGATGAGGATAACAGTCAGAATCATGTAAATAATACAAGTAATGATAATTCCTTATCACATAGAGGCCGAAACGTGACGTCAATTCATCCGTCCCGCCGCCGCCTCGGGCCGCAAAGGAGCTAAAATATAATTATTTGTATGGAATTATCAATAAATTGAATTTAAATTTGCTCTGTAGATAAAATTAAAATAAATGTAAGTAAAATGCCAAAATTTTTAGAAACATCAGTGAACTGGAAAGAAATTTCTCCAATTTCCAATGTTTCAAAGAGTTTCACAATGGAATCACAGAAGATGCCAACCTCAAGTTTCCGAAGAAGATTATTCATGACTTAAACATTTTTTAGGGAGATGTTCAGATCTCGAGAGAATTGAGAGTGACATGCTTCTGTTCCTGAATCCTTTTGATATTGATGGGATAATCCATACTAACCTCTCCCCACTCCGGTATAATCCATTTTACACCAAAAATCTCCTATCAACCAATCAACACTAGTTTCAGCAAGCGAGACTTCTCATTGGCTCAGACCCTTAGAACTGTAACGCGAAAATGTCTTTTCGCGCCCAGCGCTCTGGAGCCTATTTTCTTTATCAAAATCTCTATAAATGGAATAATCTGAATCGACTCAAGCAGTCAGACTTTCACCCCTGGAGAGATGCCAAACTAATCCACGCAAGTCAAAGCCTTGACCAACTACACTTTTACCGCGCAAACTTCTCTGACTCAGCAAACAACAACCACGCTCTCTCAGGAACAATTTCTAGCAATTACTTACAATACTTAAAAAGTGATATTTACTCACTACTAAATAAGTATTCGTAAACAATCAATCGAACATCCAAACAACTAAAGGTACACAACTCCTACCAATTTTGAACAAGAACTTAAACAGACTTACGCACACACACTATTGATTGAACTCGCGCAAAGGACATTTTTGTAGATAACCAAATACTTAGTTTAATTTTACGAACAAATCTTATTAACAGCTTCACACACGCTAAAACTTCACAAAAATACTCTACACAATCTAATTCAACCATCCTCATTTATCCCAAAATATTCAACCCAGTTGCATATGTCAATTGTATATAAATCAATGTCATTGTTACACTTTTAATTATGTTTGTCTTCACTCTGAATTTTCTTGCATGATTTGTTTTCAATATTCCTTTTATCTCTTAATTTGCTGTGGACGAATGTTTAAGAACACCGACATCATAAATCCTTCTGATAACTAAAGAAAGATTCACCATTCTGCAACAATGTAAACCTTGAAGACATGCCAGTTGAAATACAGTTGGAACTCATTGATTTACAAGCAAGTGACTTGTTGAAAGAGAAGGACAGGGAAGGAAAACTTCTTGAATTATATCACTGCTTACCTAATGATGTGTTTTCAAAGTTGAACATTTTTGCCTCGGGCATAGCATTAGTGTTTGAAACAATTTATGTTTGTGAGCAAATATTTTCAAAAAGGAAGTATATGTAAAGTCAGCACATCGAACGAGGTTGACTGATGAATCAATTCACTTGTTTGGCTGCAGAAATTCCATAGCAAATATTGATTCTATCTTAAAAGCGAACCGCCAGTTCCACAAATCTCATGAAACGTTTTACGTTTTGTGAGATTCGGATATGGGCGCATTTGTGATATAAATATTTTATTGTTGATGTCGTCTTCTTTGATAACATTTTTGGTAAATAAATATGTTTGTGTCTTTATTTTTTGTGCATTTTAGTGTATTTGGACAAAATGTTTATCTGGCCCGCGCTGATCATTCTCTGTTATCGAGTCCTCTGTAAAAAAAAAGTTTGGTGACCCCTGATCTAACGTAGGGGAGAATCAACAGTGGAAGGACTGATGCCATTTATTGTTGTATTATAAAATTTAAAACAAAAAAATTAAAAAATAAGAAATTTGACTAAAAAAATCATAAAACAAATATTTAAATCCTTCGAATAAAACCGTTCTATATGTCTTTTAACATATCGACAAAAACGTCGGGACAATGCCTTAATAATACTGGATACAAATGTGGTGATAGGATACACAATAAAGCAGAAAATGATTGCTAGGACACACGCTAAAGTGTCTCCATTTTTTTTTCAGTTACATTCCATGAAATTTAAATGTATTTGCATTGTTGTACAGAGTTATGTTTCAAATTTATTTAATTTGATATTTTGATATAGTATAATTATGCAATGCAACTGAAAAAAAAATTGTAGTCACTTTAGCGTGTGTCCGACAGATCAGTTTCTGCTTTAGCGTGTCTCCGACCGATCAGTTTCTGCTTCAGCGAGTCTCCGACAGATCAGTTTCTGCTTTAGCGTGTGTCCGACCGATCAGTTTCTGCTTCAGCGAGTCTCCGACAGATCAGTTTCTGCTTTAGCGTGTGTCCGACCGATCAGTTTCTGCTTTAGCTTGTGTCCGACCGATCAGTTTCTGCTTTAGCGTGTGTCCGACCGATCAGTTTCTGCTTTAGCGTGTGTCCGACCGATCAGTTTCTGCTTTAGTGTGTGTCCTAGCACCACCTTTGTATTCTACATTATCTAACGTAAAGGTAAAATCAAAATGGAAGGAAGGATGCTATAAATCCTTTAAAAGTATGAAAAAATTCGTTGAAATGACTAGAATATTTTTATAACGCCTTACTAACGCCGTAGTATAAAAACATGGTGGTAAGATGCACACTAAAGCAGAAACTAATCGCTAGGAAACACGCTAAAGCGGTACAAATTTTGTTTTAGATATGTTTAATAAACATGCTGCAGAGAAAATGATTTGAAAAGCAATTAGCTGGTGAGAATAAGGTGGGAAATATTTAAGGAAATAATTTAATCGGGCCATATAATTAAAAGTTAGTATATCGGGACAGACAAAAGGTTCTGATAAAAGACTTGTGGAAATTATGTGGAGTGAAGAATTAATGAAATGAATGACATTTCAAAGAGAGTCTACAACTCGGCTACTTTTTGATAGCAAATAAAAGTGCCGTCTGAAAAGCTGGCCTGAATTTTTCAACTGAAAAATAAGTGCATCTGTTCAAATAAAAGTTCCGCCAGGATTTTGTGTTGCCTCATTAGCATGTGTCCTACCGACCAGTGTATCCGGCCACCATATTTGTGTCTTACATTATCTAACGTAAATAGAAAAGCAAAAAACAAAAGGAAGGATTCCATTTATTGTTGTATTATAAAATTTAAAATTAAAAAAAATTATTAAATAAGAAATTTGATTAAAAAAACAATAATAAAACAAGATATTTGAATCCTTTAAATAAAAAAAACATTCTACATGTTTTTTTTAAATATCAAGATAAAAGCCGGGGTAATGCCTTAATAATGTTGGGCACAAATGTGGTGGCAGGAGACACACAAAAGCCGAAACTAACCGGTTGGACACACGCTAATGCGGCACCTGATTTTATTTTAGATATACATTTAATAAGAAACGTAAAAATTATGTACTCTCATGAGGGATTAGCGGAAAGATAACAGCTAATTTGTCAATTATATCCTATGATTTAGTTCTTTATACAAAATTATAATGCACCCAGTGAAAATATATGTATATACTAGCAGCATGGCCTGGCGTTGGCCGGGCTTGATTCAAAAATCGTACGACTCATACAGCAATCGCTATCACATGACTTAAAATATTTTTGCCCTTCCTTGCCTTTAAAGGAGTGCCCTTTGCCGTGCTGATGTTGTTACATGCCTTACTTTTTGCCTATCTCACACTGCGAATTTTTTCTAAGCTCTATACTAAACATTAAATCTGTTACGAAAAAAGAACTAAACAAAATGAACACAAAACGATCAGCTTTAAAAAAGGACTCGTAACTGGAAAAACCGAATGAAAAAAGAATGTTAACAACGAATAATTTTTCACACCCAACCCAGTTCTGCGGAATCAGAATCAACGTTGAGTTTAAGCAAGCGAATGAGCCAATTGGAGTAAAGTGCCATGCAGATTTAAATTTTTCCCACTTGTGACGAATGCAGCTATCGATTTTTTTTGCATGCTAGCATGCTAGTTAACATTCGTGTCAGTAAGCTGTTGGCTTTCACGCTGGCCAATAGAATCTTCCTGCCTGTTCGTGGCAGCCAGGTATAGGCTCTCACTCTGGCCAGTAGAAAATGGCCGAAAACTACATGAAAACTGCCGTAGAAGCATGAAAAAATCGATTATTTCCACTATCGATATCGAGTTGGGAAATGCAAAGTCGGTCTAGACCTACCCACTAACTTGGAGCATGTGCATGTAACTTTTGGTGTAAATCCGCCGAAAATTGCGGCCGTGCATTCGTTATACACACACACACACACACACACACACACACACACACACACACACACACACACACATCCTGTCTTTTATAGATAGAGATAATCATTCATCTGTTATATTTCACGTGAACTTACATAATAAATTGAATAAGTGAAAAATTATTTCAAACGAAGAAAAGGATTGCAGAGTTTATAGAGAATATATATCAAAAATCACTTTCGGATATCCGGACAGACAAAAGGTCCTGATAAAAAAAACTTGTGGAAATTATGTGGAGACAATAACAATTAATTGAAATGAATGACATTTCAAAGAGAGGCTACAACGTGGCTACTTTTTGGTAGCAAATACAAGTGCCGTCTGAAAAGCCGGCCTGAATTTTTCAACTGAAAAATGAATACATCTGTCCAAATAAACGTTCCGCCAGGATTTTTTTTGTGCCTCATTAGCGCGTGTGTTACCAATCTCTTTCTTTTTCCAATGAGTCCAAATATATAGAGTGGACACACAAGAACTAAAGGACAACGTCTATAAACACCAAACCACCAAGGGTATCAGTAGTGTATTTTGGAGTCTCATTTTTGTCAATCTAATGTCTTTGATATTTAGTTTTTCGGTGGGTCAGGTGGAGGGATGTTTGATTTGATTTTTAAGAGAGAAGATTTAAAAAATATTATTGACGTATTTGTTTTATTTGGACAGCGTTTCGACCAAAAATCGTACGATCATTTTTAGATATATATTGTTTTGGTTGACATAAGATATCCTCCAGGCAATTCTTGTACCTGATCAAGTTGCTGACAATAAACCTCTACTGTAATGGTTCTTGTAGCTCGTGATAGACAACAGCATCCATTTACCACTAGATATAAAGGTAGTAACTTCTTTCGATAGCGTGCTAACTTTGGTGTTTGGTGCTTTTTGTTTTGTTTTTTGTTTTATGTCATTTTTCATTTATCGACTTGCAAAACCCATTTTTCATCACCTATAACGATGCAATGCAAAAATGAAAGCTTGTCAATCCTAATTTCTCATTCGTTTGAGATGTTCGTGAACAGTTGAACATGACGCATTTAAGTTTTTGTGGCAAATATTCAAAAGACTTTTTAAAGAGCCCCTGCTGTTTGCCTCAGGGTTCTTGATAAGATCCAGAGACGGATATGCAATGTAATTGGCCCTGATCTGTCATCTCGTCTGCAGTCGCTCTCTCACAGTCGCGACGTTGCCTCGCTCTGACTTTTTTACAAATACTTTCACGGTAATTGCTCCGAGGAGCTGCTTTCGCTGGTTCCTAGGCCTCATGAATTTAAACGTCCTACGAGGCTGGCATCCCGTTCCCACCCCTTCACCGTTGAAACTATTAGATGTAGACGTCTCTTCTACTCCACTAGCTTCATGTCTCGCACATCTCGCCTGTGGAATTCCCTTCCTTATTCCTGTTTCCCTGAAAAAATATAATCTCCAACTATTTAAGTGTAACGTCAATCGACATCTCCAGTTGCCTTGATCTATCCACTTCCCTTCTCCACATCCTTTCACCTTTCATTCCTATCTGCTCTCGCTCCAAATCTTCTGTAACCCCCTTGCCTTGATCGATCCACTATCTTTCTCCACATCCTCTCCTTTACCACTCCTATCTGCTCTTCCTGCAAACCTTCTGTAACCCCTTGCGTGCTCGTGGCCTCCAGCCTTGCTTGGGTTGATAAGCTTAAAAAAAATGTATGTGGCACAAGGCCGAGTTTACCGTGGATTCTCCGAGCCCGTAGTCTCGGCAAAAAATATTCCCTTAGAATTCGCATAAACGAGTTCGGGTCTGTCAACCTCACCGGACGAAAGTTTGCCCTTCGGCAAAGCTTCGTCCGGGTTCCTCTCACCTCGAGTTCGACAGATGAACAATCTTAATATTTAAAAGCCCCCACCCACGAGGGATGTATGCGGTACAACGCCGAGTTTACCATGGGTTTCCAGAGCCCGTAGGCTCGGCCAAAAATATTCCCTTAGAACCCGTATAAACAGGTTCAGGGTCTGTCTACCTCCCCGGACGAAACTTTGCCCTCGTCCGGGTTCCTCTACGCTAAAGGCAGAGAGTTCGACAGTTGAACAATCTGTGCAACTGTTATATTTAACCCCCCTCCACCACAAGGCCGAGTTTACCGTGGCTTTTCTGAGCCCGTAGGGTCGGCCAAAAACATTCCCTTAGAACCCGTATAAACGGGTTCAGAGCCTGTCTACCACCCCGTACGAATCTTTACCCTTCGGCAAGGCCTTATTCGGGTTCCTCCCCACTCAAGGCATAGAGTTCGACAGTTGAACAATCTAGTCGTATGTTAATATATAACAGCTCACCCCACGAGGGTGTATGTGGCACAAGGCCGGTTTATTGTCAGTGCTCCGAGCTCGTAGCCAAAATATATTCCCTTTGAACCCGTAAAAACGAGTTCAGGGCCTGTCTACCTCCCCGGACGAAGTATTTTCATTTTAGTTTTATATTTATTATCATTTTTCAATTACTCGCTCCGGTTAAACATCATTGTTATACAACTAACGAATGCGATATAATAAAAAGCAAAACAGTGAAGTAAAATACGTATAACAGCACCATCCTGATGATTGGCGGATGTCTGGGTTGGAACGTCACCTAGAATAGTAAAAAGCCAATTTTATGGACATATATTTCTACAAAATTAATATAAAATTAGAAAAATAATGCAACTTTTATCAATAAAATATCCGTAGAAATTCCCCTATCGCATCGTTAAATATTTGAGCTTAACAACCTTAACAAAACTAGAAAGACCCGTGATAATTTCACGGTTTTCCTATTTGAATTTTCTCATGAATCTTAATTCTTCAGTTAATGATTGAATAAGCTCATGGCGAGTTCTACGACAATAAAATATCCGTAGAAATTCCCCTCACGCATCGTTCAATATTTGAGCTTAACAACCTTAACAAAACTAGAAAGACCCGTGATAATTTCACTGTTTTCCTATTTGAATTTTCTCATGAATCTTAATTCTTCAGTTAATGATTGAATAAGCTCATGGCGAGTTCTACGACAATAAAATATTCGTAGAAATTCCCCTTTCGCATCGTTAAATATTTGAGCTTAACAACCGTAACAAAATATTGCAATAATAGCTATATACAAGGTAACCAAAAAAGTTTTGTCCGTTTTTAAAAGAAAAAAAGAAAACCCTTAACAGGATGTGTAACTTATATTTCGTCTTCGAAGTAATCGCCATCGGCATCCAGCACCTTCTGCCAACATGTCTCCAGCTGTTCAATGCCCTTGCAGTAGAACTTGGGGGGGGGGGGTTGACGCAAAGAAGTCTGTGAGGGCTTTGCGCAAGTCTGCTTCATTGGTGAAGGATTTTCCACGAAGATGATTATCCAGGGAGTGAAAGAGGTGGTAATCGGATGGCGCAAGGTCATGTGAATAAGGTGGATGGCACAAAGTCTCCCACCCAAGTTGCTGTATGGTATACCTGACCACTCACGCGACATGCGGCCTGGCGTTGTCATGGAGGAAAAGCACACCTTTGCAATTCACCAGTGCTGGCTCCTTCTGGCGCAATGCCTGTTGCACACGTTTCAATTGCTGCGAGTATAGGTCTTTAGTGACCATTTGGCCCGTTGGTAGCAGTTCATAATGAACCACTTGACGACCTGTCCACCAGACACAAAACATAATCTTGCGTGGGTGCATAGGCGGTCTTGCGGTGTGAGGGACAGGATCCTGAGGAGACAACCAATGTCTGGAACGCTTGGGAGTTTCGTACAGCACCCACTTTTCATCACTGGTAAGCACTCGATTGAATAAGGATGCGGTACGGTGACGAGAAAGCAGCGATACGCAGGCTGACACTCGTTGTCCCTTGTGGACCTCCAACAGCGTTTGCAGAACCCACTTGCTCAGTTTGTATGTCTTACCTAGGCAGTGCAGGTGAAGTCTAACTGTTTCATAGGAAACGTTGAACTCTCTTGCAAGTTCACCACATGTTAGACTACTGTCTTCTTCAATGGCCGCCTTCAGGACCCGTCATTCAAGACCTGTGGTCATCCACTGCGAGGCTCATCATGGAGAGACAAATCTCCCGACTTGAATTTTCGAAACCAGCGCCTTGCAGTTGGTTCATACACAGCACTATCCCCAAACGCTTGACATATGCGGCGACTTGATGCAGGTGCTTATAAGCCCACTTTGAAGTCGTAAAGCAAACAGCCCCGAACGAGATCTCTAGACGCTTCCATCCTTCTCACAGCTGTCCGACTTATAACTGATGGCCAGGCACGGTGCGCGTGTTTTTTATAACGTGTGATGTTCCTACTTCCGGCTGTCCGAATTTGAAAACAATTACTACACTCATTTCACCTTTTTTGGTTACCTTGTATATGAATGCTGGTAATCATTTAAAGATATAAGGATGTACAAATGAAAAGAATTGAAAATAAAAAAGTTCCATTTCATTGAAACAGACGTTAAACACTTGCGCCTTCATTCTTTCTTTCTTTCTTTTTCTCACTGAAACCAAGTAGGGTCTCTTATATGTTTTTTCCTTCTCCACTAAGGAAGGAACAAGCAGAAGTATAATAACTACTTTCCGTTTTAGAGATTGTAATGCATCGTTTTTTATAAATTTTTTCAAAGAACACCGATATGGAAGTGTTTTAACAGATGATGAAAATTGTGACACTGAAATCCGAAGCATTCCAAAAGTTAAGTAATAAGAAAGAGGAAAACTTCGCTAGAAACAAGGAACAGAGTACAAAGCTGTTACGGGATAACTGTCCTCCTGAAAAACGACGAAAATGGAAACAAAAATTTATACATAAGACCATGCAGAGACGGATGAAAATTCTAGGGATCATAATGAAGAAGGAAGGCTTGGAAAATCTAATACCCACAGGAGAGCTTCAAGACAAGAAGGAAAGAGGAAAACAATGCATTAAATACTTAGTGAGCTTGATTAAATGGATGGCGGAATAGGGTGTAGGAGAAAAGACAGAATTTATTAAAAGCTACAAAGGATAATAAATTGTGGAGAGCCACGATCACCTATGACCTGAAGTGAGACGGTGCATAAAGATCATCAGTCACGATGAACGGATGTCCCCGTGGTGCTTCTTTTTTTCTTTTTCTTTTTGTTTTATGTCATTTTTTATGTTTGGGCTTGCAAATCCCATTTTTCATCACCTCGAAGCGGGCCTTGAGAAAATATTGTGCTCCAATCCAACACTCGACCTCAAGATACAGGTAAAATGATCGGCTCCGTCTACCTGACTCCTTATACTATCCTCTATCTTTATAAGCGCCATATCAGACCGAAAATGGTAGCCATATTTGGGCGGGAGCTGCCCAGACCCCAGTTTTCAGTCTTGATTGAGTTCAAAAGCGTCTCCAAGTCCTTGTTGGAGAAGAATCATTTTCCACTTTCCAACCTCTCTAGACAGGCAGGATGTAGTGAGTCTCTCACTGCTTCATAGCTACTCTCATGGAAAGGGCTCGGACGAACTACATTGCTTGTTTCCACCAGGTCTGACCTTCACAGCTAGCACCCGCCATACCACTTGGCGTATTTCATCGGCGAGAAGAGTGAGTTCCACTTGAGTAGCTTCTTCCTGTGAATCACTGACCTGTGGAACCGACTCAGAAGATGGTGTTCCCCGATACCTACAATCTTAACTATTTACACTGTTTACATTATTCGGACAGTTGTCCTCATCTTTGTTGCTATATTCACGAGGTTTCTGCCGTCGTACGCCCGGCCTTCTTCAGATGATTGGAAATTCGAATCGATCTCTTTATTTCGTCCAACGAGGTAGATAGTTCTCGTGTCACGTGACTCGCAAGGACACAAAGCCCAGTGGATAAAAGCATTCATTGAAGTACCCAGTGACTTGACCCAAAGAGTTGTGAGTTCAATACCTGGCAACAGCAGAGGTGAACAAAAACTTGGAGGGTTGAGTTACAAAATGGAAATAACTGAAGCTGAGATACCCAGAAAAGGCACGGCACGTAGAACTATAAAAATCTACCTCGGTGGACGAAAGAAAGGGTTCGGCTCGAAATTTCGATCACCTGAAGAAGGTCTAGGCGTACAACGGTCGAAACGTCGTGAATATGACAATAAAGGCGAGGACAACATTTCGAGCAATGTAAATAGTGTAAATAATTGCAATACATCATCTCAGAAATATAGACAGATCCTGAAGAAGGTCAGAGCGTTCAACGGCTGAAACGTCGTGAATATAGGATTGAAGATGAGGACAGTAGTTCGAACAATATAAATAGTGTAAGTAATTACAATACCCCATTTAATAAATATAAAGAGATACTGAAGAAGGCCGGAGCGTACAACGTCTGAAACGTCGTGAATGTGTCAATAAAGATGAGAACAAGAGTCCGAACAATATAAATAGTTACAATATCTCATTTCAGAAATATAGATAGATCCTGAAGAAAGCCGGAACTTACAACGGCCGAAACAGCGTGAATACGGTAATGAAGATGAGGAGAACAGTTCGAATAATATAAATAGTTACAATGTCTCATCTCAGAAATATAGATAGTTCCTGAAGAAGGCAGGAGCGTACAACGGCTGAAACATCGTGAATACGAAAATGAAGATGAGGACAACAATCTGAACAATATAAATAATTACAATACCTCATCTCGGAAATATAGATAGATCCTGAAGAAAGCCGGAGCGTAAAACGGCTGAAACGTCGTGTATATGACAATAAAGAGGAAGACAACAGCCAGAACAATGTAAATAGTGCATATAGCTACAATACCCTATCTCGGAGATATAGACAGATACAATCTTAACCTGTTCAAGTCTAGAGATAACCATTATCTTCCCATCGCAACCATATAAACTACACCTTAGCGTAACACTCTAACTCATGGACCTCGGACCTTGTACAGGGTGAATTTTACTGGAAAAAGATTTTTAAAAAGATGACATGAAAGAAAGCACCATTAAATACGTATGCATTTAGCAGTAGTTTTCTAACTGATCGATACGCATTAAACATCGATATACTGCGTGTTTGCCACGGACACTAAACGTAAGAATTGTCAACCGTTATTATTCATTTTTTACTATTATTTTCATCTTCAAATGCTTTTAAATATCACTGTAATGACTTCCTCGTTTGGTTTTGGTTTGATTTGTTTAACGGCATATAAATTTCAATGGTTATTTAATGCCGAGGACATTTTTAGGATAGTTTCGTATGAATAGAATATGTATTCTTTGGTTTAGATTGGTTTGATTTATTTTGTTTTACGGCATATCAAACTCAATGGGTTATTTAATGCCGAAAACATTTTTAGGATAGATTCGTATGAATAGAATATGTATTCTTTGGTTTAGATTGGTTAAGTTTATTTTGTTTTACGGCTTATCAACCTCAATGGGTTATTTAATGCCGACAACATTTTTAGGATAGATTCGTATGAATAGAATATGTATTCTTTGGTTTAGATTGGTTAACTTTATTTTGTTTTACGGCTTATCAACCTCAATGGGTTATTTAATGCCGACAACATTTTTAGGATAGATTCGTATGAATAGAATATGTATTCTTTGGTTTAGATTGGTTAACTTTATTTTGTTTTACGGCTTATCAACCTCAATGGGTTATTTAATGCCGACAACATTTTTATGATAGATTCGTATGAATAGAATATGTATTCTTTGGTTTAGATTGGTTAAGTTTATTTTGTTTTACGGCTTATCAACCTCAATGGGTTATTTAATGCCGACAACATTTTTAGGATAGATTCGTATGAATAGAATATGTATTCTTTCGTTGAGATTGGTTAAGTTTATTTTGTTTTACGGCATATCAACCATCATGGGTTATTTAATGCCGACAACATTTTTAGGATAGATTCGTATGAATAGAATATGTATTCTTTGGTTTAGATTGGTTAACTTTATTTTGTTTTACGGCTTATCAACCTCAATGGGTTATTTAATGCCGACAACATTTTTATGATAGATTCGTATGAATAGAATATGTATTCTTTGGTTTAGATTGGTTAAGTTTATTTTGTTTTACGGCTTATCAACCTCAATGGGTTATTTAATGCCGACAACATTTTTAGGATAGATTCGTATGAATAGAATATGTATTCTTTCGTTGAGATTGGTTAAGTTTATTTTGTTTTACGGCATATCAACCATCATGGGTTATTTAATGCCGACAACATTTTTAGGATAGATTCGTATGAATAGAATATGTATTCTTTGGTTTAGATTGGTTAAGTTTATTTTGTTTTACGGCTTATCAACCTCAATGGGTTATTTAATGCCGACAACATTTTAGGATAGATTCGTATGAATAGAATATGTATTCTTTGGTTTAGATTGGTTAAGTTTATTTTGTTTTACGGCTTATCAACCTCCATGGGTTATTTAATGCCGACAACATTTTTAGGATAGATTCATATGAATAGAATATGTATTCTTTGCTTTAGATTGGTTTTGGTTTATTTTGTTTTACGGCATATCAGCCTCAATGGGTTATTTAATGCCGACAACATTTTCAGGATAGATTCGTATGAATAGAATATGTATTCTTTGGTTTAGATTGGTTTGGTTTATTTTGTTTTACGGCATATCAACCTCAATGGGGTATTTAATGCCGACAACATTTTTAGGATAGATTCGAATGAATAGAATATGTATTCTTTGGTTTAGATTGGTTTGGTTTATTTTGGTTTATGGCATATCAACCTCAATGCGTTATTTAATGCCGACAACATTTTTAGGATAGATTCATATGAATAGAATATGTATTCTTTGGTTTAGATTGGTTTGGTTTATTTTGTTTTACGGCATATCAAACTCAATGGGTTATTTAATGCCGACAACATTTTTAGGATAGATTCGTATGAATAGAATATGTATTCTTTGGTTTAGATTGGTTTGGTTTATTTTGTTTTACGGCATATCAACTCCAATGAGTCATTTAATGCCGACAACATTTTTAGGCTAGATTCATATGAATAGAATATGTATTCTTTGGTTTAGATTGGTTAAGTTTATTTTGTTTTACGGCATATCAACCATCATGGGTTATTTAATGCCGACAACATTTTTAGGATAGATTCGTATGAATAGAATATGTATTATTTGGTTTAGATTGGTTAAGTTTATTTTGTTTTACGGCTTATCAACCTCCATGGGTTATTTAATGCCGACAACATTTTTAGGATAGATTCATATGAATAGAATATGTATTCTTTGGTTTAGATTGGTTTTGGTTTATTTTGTTTTACGGCATATCAACCTCAATGGGTTATTTAATGCCGATAACATTTCCAGGATAGATTCGTATGAATAGAATATGTATTCTTTGGTTTAGATTGGTTTGGTTTATTTTGTTTTACGGCATATCAACCTCAATGGGTTATTTAATGCCGACAACATTTTTAGGATAGATTCGAATGAATAGAATATGTATTCTTTGGTTTAGATTGGTTTGGTTTATTTTGGTTTATGGCATATCAACCTCAATGCGTTATTTAATGCCGACAACATTTTTAGGATAGATTCGAATGAATAGAATATGTATTCTTTGGTTTAGATTGGTTTGTTTTATTTTGTTTTACGGCATATCAACCTCAATGGGTTATTTAATGCCGACAACATTTTCAGGATAGATTCGTATGAATAGAATATGTATTCTTTTGTTTAGATTGGTTTGGTTTATTTTGTTTTACGGCATATCAAACTCAATGCGTTATTTAATGCCGACAACATTTTTAGGATAGATTCGTATGAATAGAATATGTATTCTTTGGTTTAGATTGGTTTGGTTTATTTTGGTTTATGGCTTATCAACCTCAATGGGTTATTTAATGCCGACAACATTTTTAGGATAGATTCGTATGAATAGAATATGTATTCTTTGGTTTAGATTGGTTAAGTTTATTTTGTTTTACGGCTTATCAACCTCAATGGGTTATTTAATGCCGACAACATTTTTAGGATAGATTCGTATGAATAGAATATGTATTCTTTGGTTTAGATTGGTTAAGGTTATTTTATTTTACGGCATATCAACCATCATGGGTTATTTAATGCCGACAACATTTTTAGGATAGATTCGTATGAATAGAATATGTATTCTTTGGTTTAGATTGGTTAAGTTTATTTTGTTTTACGGCTTATCAACCTCAATGGGTTATTTAATGCCGACAACATTTTTAGGATAGATTCGTATGAATAGAATATGTATTCTTTGGTTTAGATTGGTTAAGTTTATTTTGTTTTACGGCTTATCAACCTCAATGGGTTATTTAATGCCGACAACATTTTTAGGATAGATTCGTATGAATATAATATGTATTCTTTGGTTTAGATTGGTTAAGTTTATTTTGTTTTACGGCATATCAACCATCATGGGTTATTTAATGCCGACAACATTTTTAGGATAGATTCGTATGAATAGAATATGTATTCTTTGGTTTAGATTGGTTAAGTTTATTTTGTTTTACGGCTTATCAACCTCAATGGGTTATTTAATGCCGACAACATTTTTAGGATAGATTCGTATGAATAGAATATGTATTCTTTGGTTTAGATTGGTTTCGTTTATTTTGTTTTACGGCATATCAACCTCAATGGGTTATTTAATGTCGACAACATTTTCAGGATAGATTCGTATGAATAGAATATGTATTCTTTGGTTTAGATTGGTTTGGTTTATTTTGTTTTACGGCATATCAACCTCAATGGGTTATTTAATGTCGACAACATTTTCAGGATAGATTCGTATGAATAGAATATGTATTCTTTGGTTTAGATTGGTTTGGTTTATTTTGTTTTACGGCATATCAACCTCAATGGGTTATTTAATGCCGACAACATTTTTAGGATAGATTCATATGAATAGAATATGTATTCTTTGCTTTAGATTGGTTTGGTTTATTTTGTTTTACGGCATATCAACCTCAATGGGTTATTTAATGCCGACAACATTTTTAGGATAGATTCGTATGAATAGAATATGTATTCTTTGGTTTAGATTGGTTTGGTTTATTTTGTTTTACGTCATATCAACTTCAATGAGTCATTTAATGCCGACAACATTTTTTTCCTGGTAATATTTTTGCTTTGTCAAAAATCTATTTCTATTAATATTATTTTCAAAAACGTATAGCTGGTAATATTATTTTTCCAAAAACGTATTATCACAGGCCTTGCTGTTGGATGTGGTTTATTGTCATACCCAGGACGCGGATGTAGTTTATCGTCATACCCAGGACGCGGATGTAGTTTATCGTCATACCCAGGACGCGGATGTAGTTTATCGTCATACCCAGGGTAATATTAATAAAAAAGCAACACTTAATGATATTAACTTTGAACATGGACACAATATCTTGACCATGTTTTGAAAACTGAAAACATTTTATAAAACATACATACAATAAACTATTTCTTATTTAACAGTTAAAATATTTCATCCTTGAAAATGGCTAAATGTATAGCCGAAAGCGTTCGGATTAAAAGAACATTCGGACAGTTTTTATATAATTTATCATCCGGAAAGGAAAAAAAATATTACATCGCATGAGAAATTGTATAAAAAACTAAATAAAAGCACCTTGTCTGTCGTTTTCAATGAAATGTACACACACACACACACACACACACACACACACACACACACACACACACACACACACATATATATATATATATATATATATATATCAAGAAAGAACAGTAAGATATGTAATCCGGTGTTCTTATTGATATTTTTTATTTTTATTTATATAAAACAGTGCTCAATGTAAATTTACAGAGCATAAATATTATAAATTATCTGATTTAAAATATGTTTTTTATCGCTACACAGTAATAACCATGTTTCAAAAATGTACATTTCATTGAATACGACAGACAAATTAGACAAATTTTTTTCTTTCCAAAACCGTATTGCAGATGTTTTTTTCCAAAAATATATTCCTGGTAATATTTTTTCCTTAAAAATGTATTGTTGGTAATATTTGTTTTACAAAAATGTATTGCTGGTATTAAAACCTATTTTTACACTTTCATGGTGCTCTGGCCCCAGTTTCAATGAGGGTGTCAACTACTTGCCCATAGCTGGGACCCTAACGTGTGCTGCCACTCCGGGTCAGGTTGGACCTGCGAATACCAGCAATTAAGAGGTGATTCCTCGCTCCTCAAAACCTCCTGACAGGAGGCCTTGCGGATGTAGTTTATCGTCTTACTCTGGATGCAGACGGAGTTTATCGTCTTACCTTGGACGCGGACGGTGTTTATCGTCTTACCTTGGACGCGGACGGTGTTTATCGTCTTACACTGGATGCGGACGGAGTTTATCGTCTTACCCTGGACGCGGACGGTGTTTATCGTCTTACACTGGATGCGGACGGAGTTTATCGTCTTACCCTGGACGCGGACGGTGTTTATCGTCTTACACTGGATGCGGACGGAGTTTATCGTCTTACCCTGGACGCGGACGGTGTTTATCGTCTTACACTGGATGCGGACGGAGTTTATCGTCTTACCCTGGACGCGGACGGTGTCTATCGTCTTACACTGGATGCGGACGGAGTTTATCGTCTTACCCTGGACGCGGACGGTGTTTATCGTCTTACACTGGATGCGGACGGAGTTTATCGTCTTACCCTGGACGCGGACGGTGTTTATCGTCTTACACTGGATGCGGACGGAGTTTATCGTCTTACGCTGGACGCGGACGGTGTTTATCGTCTTACACTGGATGCGGACGGAGTTTATCGTCTTACCCTGGACGCGGACGGTGTTTATCGTCTTACACTGGATGCGGACGGAGTTTATCGTCTTACCCTGGACGCGGACGGTGTTTATCGTTTTACACTGGATGCGGACGGAGTTTATCGTCTTACCCTGGATACGGACGGTGTTTATCGTCTTACACTGGATGCGGACGGAGTTTATCGTCTTACCCTGGACGCGGACGGTGTTTATCGTCTTACACTGGATGCGGACGGAGTTTATCGTCTTACCCTGGACGCGGACGGTGTTTATCGTCTTACACTGGATGCGGACGGAGTTTATCGTCTTACCCTGGACGCGGACGGTGTTTATCGTCTTACACTGGATGCGGACGGAGTTTATCGTCTTACCCTGGACGTGGACGGTGTTTATCGTCTTACACTGGATGCGGACGGAGTTTATCGTCTTACCCTGGACGCGGACGGTGTTTATCGTCTTACATTGGATGCGGACGGAGTTTATTGTCTTACCCTGGACGCGGACGGTGTTTATCGTCTTACACTGGATGCGGGCGGAGTTTATCGTCTTACCCTGGACGCGGACGGTGTTTATCGTCTTACACTGGATGCGGACGGAGTTTATCGTCTTACCCTGGACGCGGACGATGTTTATCGTCTTACACTGGATGCGGACGGAGTTTATCGTCTTACCCTGGACGCGGACGGTGTTTATCGTCTTACACTGGATGCAGACGGAGTTTATCGTCTTACCCTGGACGCGGACGGTGTTTATCGTCTTACACTGGATGCGGACGGAGTTTATCGTCTTACCCTGGACGCATACGGTGTTTATCGTCTTACACTGGATGCGGACGGAGTTTATCGTCTTACCCTGGATGCGGACGGAGTTTAACGTCTTTTTCAGGACGCGGACGTATGTTATTGTGTTATGCGGACAGAGTTTAACGTCTTCTGGACCCGGACGGAGTTTATCGTGTTACCCAAGACGATTTTAGACTTTTAATCCTTACATTATTTAAGCTGCTGATCATGGTATATTGATGAAGAATAGACTAAATTTCTCGTTTTTTTTCCACGGTTTTATTATTTAACGAATTTTGCAATATCTGCAAGAAGGACAATTTCAAGACGAGAGGACATTAAAATCCTCGCACGTAGGCCTCTAGATAATATATGTGAATTCTTCGTTGTCCTACGCCTAAATTGCAATGTCCTGTGGAAATTTCCAGCATTCATTTATACAGTATTTGCAAGGAGAACCAATTAACATCCCAGTGTCATCACTGGCTGGGCTACGGCAGGCGTCCGTGCGTGAAAAGCTTTCGCCGTGTGTGTCTTTTTTTTTATTATTTCATGTGGGCTGCGAAAATCGTTAGGGAAAGATGAAAAGAAAAAAGTGGCTTGTTTTAAGTATTTTACGAGGGCTTGGTTTTTTTTTTAATTTGAGAAAATAGTTTAACATTTGGATATCACTTATGACTGTCATCAAGTGTGAAATCTATCTATCTATCTATCTATCTATCTATCTATCTATATATATATATATATATATATACATATATATATATATCGTTCTATTCATTTCTATCGATCTATCTATCTTTCTATCTATCTATAGCGGTCTGTTTTTTTTTATCTATCTATCTATCTATCTATCTATCTATCTATCTATCTATCTCGGTCTGTTCTTTATCTATCTATCTATCTATCTATCTATCTATCTACCTATCTATCTATCCCCCACTTTATATCCACATCATAATTTCTTGTTTGTTGTTAAGCCATAGAAAACGAATGAATCAATCAATGAAATACTGATTAGCTACACAGGCATGTCTTTTAGATTTATTTACATTCTCTGGAATAGAAATGGATAGAAACTGTCATGGCCACAAAGTGAGGGATCAGTTTATATATTGATTGTAGTATAGAAATGATCCCCCACTTTATATCCACATTATTATTTCTTGTTTTTTGATAAGCCATAGAAAAGGAATCAATCAATCAATGAAATACTGATTAGCTACACAGGCATGTCTTTTAGATTTACTTACATTCCCTGGAATAGAAATGTATAGAAACTACCGTGGCCACAAAGTGAGGGATCAGTTCATATGTTGATTGTAATATAGAATTGATCCCCCCCTTTATATCCACATCATAATTTCTTGTTTATCAAATTCTGATTCGGTGCGAATTCACCTCTTCTTCCTCCCCAGCTATTTTACCACTAAACCTTTTGTAGCTAAAATAATTTCTTAAAATGTAAACATAATTCCTGGCTTTAAATAACCTGAAAATGGTTGATAAACCGTAAAAAAACGTATCAAACCAGTACGTAGCGCTTAGTGCTATTTCCAAACCAGTATAGCCATATAATTTCGTATAATACGATTTATTTCGTGAGATATCTTTTATTATATTGTATGTGCCGTTTAGCTTAGGTGTGAAGAGCAAAATATTCGATGGAAATCAAAATGGTGGCCACCCATGAGAATTCACAGTCAGCTATTTACAGCCAAAGACAACAAACAATGTTATTACAATTGAAACTGAAAGTGAAAGTAAAAATAATTACCTTTTTGTGAATATATAATCATATACATATATAATCATATCTATATGAACAACCGATCTTGGAAATTAATAAGTGAATATAAATATATTCCAACGCGAATTGGAACTCGGCCCTCCATTATATATCTTACTGTTCTTTCTTTATATATATATATATATATATATATATATATATATATATATATATATATATATATATATATATATATATATATATTGTGTGTGTGTGTGTGTGTTTGTGTGTGTTTAGGCAGCAATCCTTCTTTCATTCACATTTCATTGAAAATGACAGACAAATCGCTTTGATTCGTTTTTTTATACAATTTCTAAAGGGGATCTAATAATTTTTTTTCTTTTCAGATGTTAAATTATATAAAAGCTGTCTGAATGTTCTTTTTACCCGAGCGCTTTCGGCTATACATTTAGCCATTTTCAAGGAATATATTTTAACTGTTAAAATAAGAAATATTTTGTTGTATGTATATTTTCAAAACAGGGTCAAGATATTATGTCCATGTTCAAAGTTAATATTATTAAGTGCTGGTTTGTTTGTTTATATTAATAAGGCTTCCATTACTTTTAGCATTTTTTTTTTCATGTAGATGATGCTATTATATTAGTGTTGTCAACAAGTATGTTCCGAATAGTGTCCAGTAGGTCTCCATGAATATTTAACTAATTGAGCTATTGTCCGAAAGGTGTAGAGTGAGTTTGCGTGTCAAATATTATATATATATATATATATATATATATATATATATATATATATATATATGTATATATGCACATTTCATTGAATACGATAGACAATATTCTTTGATTTAGTTTTTATACAATTTCTCTTTTTTTCTTTTCAGATGATAAATTGTATAAAAACTTTCCAATTGTTCTTTTTATCCGAGCGCTTTCGGCTATACATTTAGCCATTTTCAAGGATGAAATATTTTAACTGTTAAATAAGAAATAGTTTGTTGCATTATGTATTTATATAAGGTTTTCATTTTTCAAAACACGGTCAACATATTTTCGAATTAAAATAACATTCTGACAGTTTTTTTATATAATTTTATATCTGAATTTCTAAATTTATTAGATCGCATGATAATTGGTATAAAAAACTAAATCAAACCACCTTGTCTGTCGTATTCAATGCAATGTATATGAAAGAAGGATTGCTGACTACACACACACACACACACACACACACACACACACATATATATATATATATATATATATATATATATATATATATATGTATGCATATTCTATTTGCGTTGTGATGAATCTGCCTTCGGGTCTTAGCCATCATACATTCATAGCCATGTAATTCTTTATTTTTATTTCAATATTAATCTCTTAAGAAGGTATTAAAAATGCTTCTGTAAACAGTTTCAGCTTTGGTCCGCCGGCGATCTAAAACCATGAAAGAGATTTGGCGTGAAGTATTGAAATTAAAACTTTTGGTCAGAAAGGATTTACGCTGGTCATTCGCCAAGTGGGTACCCAGATATTTTGATTAAGTAACTTTATATATATATATATATATATATATATATATATATGTGTGTGTGTGTGTGTGTGTGTGTGTGTGTGTGGTAAGACTCCTCGATTCCCTACTCTGTCTTATATTATCAAGTAACGTCGTCTTAGCAAAAACGGACTCTTCAGTTGCGTTCAATAATATTAATATATATATATATATATATATATATATATATATATATATATATATATATATATATAATTTATTATATTATGTTTATTAATATATTATTGTTATTATTGGTTGTTATATTATTTATTATATTAGGTTCATATTTATTTATATATATATATACATGTTATATATATATGTATATATATATGTTTATATATATATATATATGTATATATATATATATATACATGTTTCATTAAAAACATGCATATACCTATATATATATATATATATATATATATATATATATATATATATATATATGCATGTTTCATTAAAATCGACAGACAATGGAAAAATCAAATTAATTATCTACTATAAAAAATTTAACACAGCTATCCTTATCCTCAAAAATAACACACCAGCTAAGTCAAAATTACAACGAACGAACATTATCTATGAGTTCAAATGCCCCTTAAGGAACTGTGTTCCTGATGAAACCGAATTCATAAATAATTACATTGGTCACACAACTACATGCCTATCCAGACGCCTTACATTACACCTATCTTATCTCTATTAGAACTCATTTAAACAGATACACAAATCTACCAGACTCTATTCGAAGCATACTATTAGAAAACACAAACATTATAACCACATCGACCTGTAAAAAAACATTAAAAATAATCGAAGCCCTAATAATAAAGAAAAAAAAAGCCAACTCTTAACAATATTAACTACGAACAAGGCCAAAATATGCTAACCGTGTTTAGAAAATAAAACATCTCTATAATACACTAAAACATACGCATAACGTACACACTCAATCATATTGAATAAATAAAATCATCCTTGATAAGGGCTAAAAGTATAGCCGAAAGCGCTCGGAATTAGAGAACATTCGGACAGTTTCTACACACACTGTGTCGAAACAAAAACAAAACTCTTGTTCCAACACAAAAAAATTAAATAAAAATTTTAACCGTAGTACAGTGTCTGTGGTTTTTAATGAAACATGTATAAATGAAGGATTGCTGCCTAAATACACAATATGTGTGTGTGTGTGTGTGTGTACGTCTATGTGTGTCGATATAATAGGAAAGAACTGTTAGATTGATGATCCGAAGTTCTTTAATATTTTTGTTTTTATTTTTAAAAAACAGTGCTCGATACAGAAGTAGAGCCTAGATTATAATTATTTAAAAAAAAAAAGAAATATGATTCCATCGGGACACAGAAATGACTATGTTTTGAAACTGGTCAGTAGTACTCAGGTTTAATTTCAATATTAAACCCTAAGTATTGGGTGGCAGTTTCATGCTCAAGCGATGCTTGGTATAACCATGCTATGGAATGTTTTACTCATTTATAGTTTTGAAATTGATGTAGAATCTGGGGTTAGTTTTTCATTATATATATATATATATAATTATTTATAAAATTATGATTCCATCGTGACACAGAAATTAATATGTTTCGAAACTGCAGCAGTATTCAAGTTTAATTTCAATATTAAAACTTAACTACCGGGTGGAAGTCTCGTCCTCGGGCGATATTTGAAATAACTAAGCAATGGAATGTGTTACTTATTTATAGATTCGAAATGAAGGTGTAATCTGGGGTTAGTTTTTCATTATCAAGGGGTCTCTGCTTTGATGAAAGTAGGGGTGTTTGTTATATATTAAGTTTTGGGAGTCGTGTAAAGTTGGGTTGTTTTTTTTTTGTTTTTTTTTTTGTCTGGCTACAATGGCTAATTTTATCAGGCTCCCTGCTAAAACTCTAACAGATTCTGTTGTTTTTTATTACTTTATGCTAAAACTTTAACTGATTGGTGTTGTAGTTCCGGTCCTCTTCGCTGTTTACTTATTTGTTTTTTGTTTGTTTTCTTTGGATTTTTTGTTGATTATTTTTTAAAGGGGCGCTAAGATTATGATTGGGTTGTATTTTTAAACCTATTGTTTTTATTTTTGTAATTTTTATATGGTATTGTGGAAATTATTATTTTTATTGATTTATTCATTTATAAAATGCCAATTATTTAAGGTGAATATTTGATGGTGCAATAAAGTCGTTATGTCATTTCTTTGATTTAATAAATTTTAGTTTTTTAGAAACTTAATAATGTGTAGTTTTTCATGTAGGCATAAAGGGCATGGGTCATCCCAGGTTTTACAAGTTTTTGTTCCATTTATTATTTTACTACTGGTGTTTTATCTGTTTGTTTTAAATGCCAAAAATATTTAGATAGGGATGTCTGATTTCTATTTCTAATATTATTAAAGGAGCTTTTGTGTTGTCTCCACCTTATTTTAAATTCATTTTTTGTGGATCCTATATATATCTTTTCAATATTTGGATTCTCAATGGACGAGATTGTGCATTGGTATACAACAGATTCTATGCGGCATTTATTAATATTCAGAGGGCAAATTTCAGGGTTTCTACAATCACATATTTTTTCATTATTCTTGTCTAATTTTAATTTATGATCTTTATTTGATTTTGGCATGCATGTTTTTTCTGGATTTTATTATCATGATTTTTTATAACCCTTTCTTCATTTTCAGTACAGCTATAACTTAATTTTAGGATGATTTTATGAAAGATCTTGCTAAGTTTGCTGCTAGTAGGAAAATGTTTTTCGATTAATGCTAAGAATTTTTGTCCTAACTTATTACTAACCATTTGGTTGAACGGGGGGGGGGGTACCAAATGATTTTTCTTTTTCTGTTTTTCTTCTGGCTTGTACTAATATTTTTTTTATATAATTGATGTTAGGGTGTCTGTAATCACTATTTTTTAGAGCTTTGTTGTAAAAATTACTGTGTTTACAGAATATTTCTTCATTTGCGGAGTTCATACTGATTCTTTTCTCTATCTATCTATGCCTGTTCTATCTATCTCAGTCTGCTCATTATCTATCTATCTATCTAAGCCTTTTCATATCTATCTATCTATCTATCTATCTATCTATCTATCTATCTATCTCACTCTGTTCATTATCTATCTATCTATCTATCTATCTATCTATCTCAGTCTGTTCATATCTATCTATCTCTCTATCTATCTCAGTCTATTCATATCTATCTATCTCAGTCTGTTCATATCTATCTATCTATCTATCTATCTATCTATCTATCTATCTATCTAAGCCTTTTCATATCTACCTATCTATCTATCTATCTATCTATGTCTCATCATATCTATCTATCTATCTATCTATCTATCTATCTATCTATCTAAGCCTTTTCATATCTATCTATCTATCTATCTAGCTAGCTAGCTAGCTATGTCCCTTTCTATCTATCTATCTATCTATCTATCTATCTATCTATCTATCTATCTCACTCTGTTCATTATCTATCTATCTATCTTTCTATCTATCTCAGTCTGTTCATATCTATCTATCTCTCTATCTATCTCAGTCTATTCATATCTATCTATCTCAGTCTGTTCATATCTATCTATCTATCTATCTATCTATCTATCTATCTATCTATCTATCTATCTATCTCAGCGGGGGTAGACTCTTCCACTGCCCATGTCTAGAGGGTTTACAGTCAACTCAACCCCGCCAAAGGAAACTCACCAACTGAGCGCCGGGACAACCCAGGACTGAGACAACATAAAGTAAACTGATATATAAAAAAAATTCAATACAACAAACTTGGTTTTAATTATTTTTTAATAAAATAAATCGAAAAATGCAAAAAGAAAATGGAGCAGTCTTTTGTTTTTAATTATTTTAATAAAATAAATCGTAATGTACCATATTTGACGGCATATATAGCGCATTTTGTTTTACTAAAATTATCTTTTAAAATTCCCCTGTATCTAAAATGCCGTATGTAGGTTTAAACTTCGCGATAGTCGGCCGAAATTATCTACCTGGCAACTCCTATTAGCTTAGACTTAAACATGAAGGAGTGATGAAACGCGTGAATGGCAATGCCTGACCTTACACTTACAGCAAGATTAAAAAGTCTCAGCATTGCACAAGTCTGCGAATGGGTGAAGCAAGCTTGGGATAATCTTAGATAAGAAATTGTTGCGAAATCTTTTCAAAAGTGTGGCATTGGCAATTCTCTCAATGGAACGGAAGATGGCGTATCATGTAGCGCCAAGGATAGAAGTATTGAAAATGAGAACCAGAGTTTGGATAACATGGACGACGAATTTTATGGATTTGAAGATAAATAACATTTTAATGGTAACTACTGTTTTGCTCAGTTGCTTGGTATTTATTTTATTTTCTTACCTTTGGATATTATAAAGTTTTTATTGGCTCGGGTTTTTTTCCTATTATTTTTCGTTTAATTGTAATCATGGCTGGTTTAACTAAAATAATACCTCATAAATATAACCTAGGGTCTATCATTTATTACTAATATTACTAATTTTAATAATTACTAATTTTTTTCTTCATTTTCCCTGCTGAAATTGGGGTGCGTCTTATACATCCGTGCGTCTTATATGCCGTCAAGTATGGTTATCTTATTTTTTAATAAAGTAAATTGAAATACTTATTTTTATATCTCAATTTACTCGATTAAAAAATAACTTTCTTTACGATTAAAAATAATAAAAAAAAACAAAAACTGATTTAAATTTCACATATTGTTTTTACAAAAGCTTTATTTGAACAAAAATATTAGGATTGAATATGTTCCAAGTGTCATGTATCTACTCCAAGACAGTGCGAGCTGAATCGTCAACTCAAGAATACTTGCTATCGGAATCAATATATCGCGAGAAGAGACAGCTGCGGACTAGTAAAGTAAATCGTACAGAAAATTATTTTTTAATAAAGGAAAATGATGTATAAAAATAATTCAATAAAAATTGATCTATAAAAAATAATTCAATAAAAATTGATCTATAAAAAATGATTCAATAAAAATTGATCTATAAAAAATGATTCAATAAAAACTATTCTATAAAAAATAATTCAATAAAAATTGATCTATAAAAAATGATTCAATAAAAATTGATCTATAAAAAATAATTCAATAAAAATTGATCTATAAAAAATGATTCAATAAAAATTGATCTATAAAAAATAATTCAATAAAAATTGATCTATAAAAAATGATTCAATAAAAATTGATCTATAAAAAATAATTCAATAAAAATTGATCTATAAAAAATAATTCAATAAAACAAATTTGTTTTTAATTATGTTTTTATAAAGTAAATCGAAAACTGCAAAAAAAAAATTAGGCAGTTTTTCTTTTTTAATTATTTTTAATAAAATAAATCCTGGTGTAATGGATAGCGGCTCGGATTGAGGAATCGGAGAGCCAAGTTCGAATTCCAGTCAAATCAATGACATTCACTCACGTACTTGGGAAAGGTAGAAATCCTCTTCTTCTCTAGCTATGGGTAAATAGCAGAAACAGACCGGGTTCTATAGGCTTGGCTGGCAACTGTTCTATCGCAGAAAGTAATGGCAACCTACTGCGGGAAAAAAATCTACCTCGTCAGTCATATATCGAAAGATACATGATCGCCTAAGCGTGTATCACGCATGGCACATAACTGACTGACTGAAATCCTAATGTAATTTATTTATGTCAATTTACTTTATTAAATAATAAATTTCTTTACGATTTATATTATTAAAAATAATTAAAAACAAAAGACAGTTTCATATTTTACATAATACCTTCTCAAATGCCTTATTTGAAGAAAAATATTCACTAATTAAGGTTTTAATCTTCAATAAATTACATTTATTCGATTATAAAAAAAATATTTTTATGCTGAGTTGTCTCAGCTGAGTGTTGAATCGGCGGTGTTGAGTCGGCGGTGTTGAGTCGGCGGTGTTGAGTCGGCGGTGTTGAGTCGGCGGTGCTGAGGGGTCCTTAATCCTGCCCCTAATGCCAATAATATTCAACACCAGAAGAACCAAGCTAGTATTGTTTTATTATCACCGATGAGACCATGAGTATTCTTCAGCCACGGCGAACGGTTACTCTCTCAAAGAGGTTCCATGCTTTGAAAGTCTATTGAGTCTCTAGTTTAGCTCCAGACGTCAAAAGTGGGGCAAGAAGCATTGCTAAAGATGCTGGGAAAATGGTCGGGTTGATTCTGTCAGGTGCTTGTCTCCTCCCGTCATCTTTACAAGGGTAGAAATATTAGTAAAGGTGAGGTTTTTTTTTTAACTTAAAACAGCGGTACCCGACGCACAACTCGTTACGGAACATTTACTTTCGATCAATGGTTATCGGTAATTGGAATCAAATTCAAAGTACAAGAGCAAGAGGCTCAGACTGAGAGAAAGTGACTGAAGGAAGATTAATTACTTTTTTAGACGAAGATGACAGGACAAAGAAAACTGTTGTTTATAAAACTGACCATCTCGCGAAAAGGAAAACAGAAGGAACGAAGTGGGCCTCAACCCCTCTTCGCTCGCTTATAGCAATAAGTTATATGGACACATGGCACAGTGGATAAAGGCGTTAGTTAGATCCAGTGACAGGACCCAAAGAGTGTGAGTTCAGTATTGGTTAAGGCAGTGGAGAACTTGGAGAGGGGAATTAACAGGAGATAACTGACAACTGACATCCATTAAAAATGGCACATGGAACTAGAACAGTCTACTACAGTGAGCGGAATAAAGGGTTCAGTTCGATATTCCAACCACCTGAAGAAGGCCAGAACGTACAACGGCCGAACCGTTGTAATAAATATAGTGACAAAGATGAGGACAATAGTACAAATAATGTAAATAGTGTACATAATACCTCATCTCAGAAATATAGAGAGATACTGAAAGGCCGAAACGTTGTAATAAATATGGCGACAAAGATGAGGACAATAGTCCGAATAATGTAAATCGTGTACATAATACCTCATATCAGAATTATAGAGAGATACTGAAGGGCCGAAACTTTGTAATAAATATGGTGACAAAGATGAGGACAATAGTCCGAATAATGTAAATAGTGTACATAATACCTCATCCCAGAATTATAGACAGATACTGAAAGGCCGAAACGTTGTAATAAATATGGCGACAAAGATGAGGACAATAGTCCGAATAATGTAAATAGTGTACATAATACCTCATCCCAGAATTATAGACAGATACTGAAGTGCCGAAACGTTGTAATAAATATGGCGACAAAGGGATGCAGTTGGGTTCCTTTTCCAAATCGAACCCGTCGGCACCGACCGTGGTGATGGAAAGCGGTCGGATCCTCTCTCCTGTCGTCGTAATGCCGGCCGCTTTTCACGGCACGCAGCAATAAACGACATCATCAGAAGAGATTTGGATGCAGTTGGGTTCCATTCCCAAATCGAAATCTTAGGCCTCGACCGTGGTGAAGGAAAGCGGCTGGATCCTCTCTCCTGTCGTCGTAGTGCCAGCCGCTTTCCACGGCATGTAGCAATAAACGACATCATCAGAAGAGGTTTGGATGCAGCTGGGTTCCCTTCCCAAATTGAATTCGTAGGCCTCGACTGTTGTGATGGAAAGTGGCCGGATCCTCTCTCCTTTCGTCGTAGTGCCGGCAGCTTTCCACGGCATGTAGCAATAAACGACATCATCAGAATATGTTTAAATGCAGTTGGGTTCCCTTCCCAAATCGAACCCGTAGGCCTCGACCGTTTTGAGGGAAAGCGGCCGGATCCTCTCTCCTGTCGTCGTAGTGCCGGCCGCTTTCCACGGGATGCAGCAATAAACGACATCATCGAAAGAGGTTTGGATGCAGATGGGTTCCCTTCCCAAATCGAACCCGTAGGCCTCGACCGTGATGATGGAAAGCGGTCGTATGGCATTACCATTTTCCTTTTTAAAATGGGGTAGTCGTTGATTTGGGATGCGACACGTGCGGATACATTTTCGGTCGGTAATTTGATTAGGTCCGCGGCTGAGCCGGGTCCGTCGCCCGTGACGCAGAGATAAAAATAAAAGATAGTTAAATATTCTTCTCTTTCTGATAGATTTCTTTTTTACTCCTGTGGCAGTGGTGACTTCTGGAGTTATTGGCCCTCGTTCGATGGCGTTCCTTCGGAGGATTGGTGCGATGGCGTCTCGATTAAGGGACGAGCCTCGCGAAACGGAGTGGCTCTTTCAGCGTTTCTCACTGGCGACGGTTCGAGGTAATGCTTTCTCCATCATAGCGGCTGGCAGAGGATAGAAAAAAAATGATTAAAGTTACTTTGTTCAAACTTTTTTTTAAAATAAATAAATTTCTCATTATTGCGTTAATTAACTACATACTTCCGACTGATATTTTGTCTCCTACTTGCTCCACTAATTAATTAGATAATTAGTGTCCAGGTGTCAAGTCGGCGGGCCGGACAGAAATCATCCGCGGGCCGGATGTGGACCGGGGGTTGCCGCTCCCTGCACTATAGCAAGATTAACCGTTTCTATGCAGGAAATATTAGTCATTCATTCAGTTAGCGTTATTGCCGGTTGAAATTTCTCTTCAAACATTTTTTTCCCAACTGCTTTTTCTACTACTGATGATGGTCTGTTTCCTGTTGCATAAAACATTGTGGAAAATGGAATTAATTCCAACGACTCATTCAATTATTCTGTTATCGTCCACTTTCACATGGAAGAATATTCAAAAGCATAGCAAAATTGTTTGGCAAATGTTTGTTACTGGTTCGTAAAGTGAATATATGATGCCGAAGAAAATAACAAAGGGAGGAAGTAAGAAATTAAAACCTAACATCCATCAATGCATTGGAAATGAGTGTGTTTCGAATACGAAACTGGGCAAATGTGGGTTTCGAGAAAATCTGAAGGAGTGAATTTGCTTTAAAGAGAGACTGACAGATATAGAGATAGATATGAACAGAGTGAGATAGATAGATAGATAGATAGATATTAACAGAGTGCGTGAGATAGATAGACAGATAGATAGATAGATAGATAGATATGAACAGAGTGAGATAGATAGATAGATATGAACAGAGTGAGATAGATAGATAGATAGATAGATATGAACAGAGTGAGATAGATAGATAGATAGATAGATATTAACAGAGTGAGTGAGATAGATAGATAGATAGATATGAACAGACTGAGATAGATAGATAGATAGGGACAGACTGAAATAGATAGATAGGAACAGACTGAAATAGATAGATAGATAGATAGATAGATAGATAAAGAACAGACTGAGATAGATAGATAGATAGATAGATATGAACAGAGTGAGATAGATAGATAGATAGATAGATAGATATGAACAGAGTGAGATAGATAGATAGATAGATATGAACAGATGGATTTGAATAGACTGAAATAGACAGATAATGAATAGACTGAGCTAGCGAGCTAGACAGATAGATAGATAGCAGGATAGCTAGCGAGACAGAAAAAGAACAGATTGAACTAGATAGCTAGATAGATACGAACAGATTCAGATAGATGGCTATGAATAGACTGAAATCAATAGATAGATAGATAGATAGATAGATAGATAGATAGATAGATAGATAGATAGATAGATACGAACAAATTTAGATAAATAGAATGAGATAGGTGGGTACATAGATAGATATATAGATAAGCAGACAGACAGACGTGAAGGCAGGCATTTTTAGTTTTCAATCTCAGTATTGCAAATGCAACCGATGCTCAAGCATAGGGGCCCAATTACGTCTTTCCTCATTTTTGATGGCAGACAATCCCAGTTTAGTCGAGTAAGAAAACCACGATGTTTTCGGCAGTAAATCGACTCTTTATCGACTCATGTTCATCCGGTTCTTCACGCAAATTTTCGTCTGTCTTTCCCGTTCCTGTTGATCAGCCTATCCGACATTTTCCTTAAAAAGGAACGCTGCATTCGAACGGCAACAGAATATACCTTCATATACTTATATATAGGTTATCCAGCCGTAAGACTTTGCCGCCTGCATCCATGATCCCGTGTGGATATCAGTATTCTTGTTATACACTTAGAAAAGATGGTTTCTTGACGACTGCCTAATTCATGGCAGTTGCCTGGTACTCGTGGTTAAAAGCTTGTTCGGCAAATCTCGACTGATCGATCGATTGAACGCGTCAACGACAGAGAGACATAGAAGCAGGTCCTGCTGGTTTCAACGCTGCTACCCGAGACATGCAGACACACGGACACAAAATTTTTACAATAGTGTACAGTCAATGAAGAGGCTAATACATATACATATATATATATATAGCAACCGGACGTCTAGATACACTGATGAAACAGTCTGTCTGTGGATGACAATATATATATATATATATATATATATATATATATATATATATATATATATATATATATATATATATAGGGTGTCCATAAAGTTCGTGTGCACTTTAAAAAAATTATAACTTTATTTGTATTTGCGATAGAAATAATTTGTAAAAAGGATTAGAAAGAAGTAAATCTATATTTTTTAAGTTTTTATTGAAATTTTATTTAAGTTTCCACATGTCCTCCATCATTAGCAATACAAAGGGTAATACGATTTTGCAGTTCACGGAAAACGTTTGCCAACTGATTTACAGTAATGCCTGAAATCACATTAGTTATTTTAGCTATACTTAAAACTAGGTACATTAAACTTTATAATATTTTTTACAGATTATTTCTATCGCAAATACAAATAAAGTTATACATTTTTTAAAGTGCACACGAACTTTATGGACACCCTGTATATATAAAGGTTAAAGACAATAGAAAAAGTGTAAAATCTTTGTTCCTGATTATCCCACACATTGTCAATATAAAAGTACCATTCCCAATCAACACTCAGAGGCGACAGGCTGTTTCATGCTAGAAGCAATCGTCAGGCGGCCTGACGATTGCAACTAATATGAAACAGCCTGTCGCCTCTGGGGGTTGACTTCAATGTTCACTTTTATATTTACATACGCTTTAGCCCTGATATTGAGCACTTTATCTTATAAATATAGCACACCTTAAAATTATATTTCTTCATATATATATATATATATATGTGTGTGTGTATGTGTGTATGTATATATATATATATATATATTCGGTTGAGTAATTGACAGCGGCTTGAATTGAGGAATCGGAGAGCCGAGTTCGAATTCCAGTCGAACCCATTACATTCACTTACGTGCTAATACCCTTGGGAAACGTATGAATCCTCTTTTTCTCCCTTTAGCTATGGGTAAATAACAGGACAGATTGGGTTCTATAGCCTTGGACGGCAACTAGTCTAGTAGAAGGACAACTCTGAATTCTAAACTTGCGGAGGGTCGTGTATATATATATATATATATATATATATATATATATGTATAGTGATTTTTCAACCATAGCTTACATGTGGGACAAGGCTGAAATTAGGGGGCACCCAGTGAGAACCGAACTCACTACTTAGTCGTAACTGTTCTAGCGAGACAAGCTTGCTAATCATTACACCACCTCGAGGTGCATATATATATCTAAGCCGCTATCCATTACTCCAGCGTGCCTCCTCTCTCTCTCTCCCTCCCTCTCTCTCTCTCTCTCTATATATATATATATATAGATATAGATATAGATATATATATATAGAGAGAGAGAGAGAGAGAGAGAGAGAGAGAGAGAGAGAGAGAGAAGGCACGCTGGAGTAATGGATAGCGGCTTAGATTGAGGAATCGGAGAGCCGAGTTCGAATTCCAGTAGAATCCATTACATTCACTTATGTGCTAATACCAGTGGAAAAGGTCTTAATTCCCTTCTTCTCCCTCCAGCTATGGGCCAATAGCAGGACAGGTCTTAATTCCCTTCTCCTCCCTTCGAATTTAATTTTGTTATTAAACCTAAGACATTAGTTTCCTTTCCTCGTCAAAATTAAATTCGAAAGCTTTAGCTTCCATTTCTGAAACATGGTTATCACTGTGTAGCGAAAAACCCATATTTTAAATCAATTAATTTATAATATATATATATATATATATATATATATATATATATATATATATATATATATATATATATATATATATATATGGTCTGGTGCCCCTGTTGTTCATTTCGAGGTCCTCGACAAAAAAACAATGATGCAGTCGGGTCCTGACTTGGAATCTCAACAAAAGTCACTTTCTCACAGACGTGATGAGTCTTCCCTCTGTCTTTTCTACAAATATTTTCATGGCATCTGTACATGTAGCTCTACTTCTTACATTTAAGCGTGCTACACTGGCTAAATAGAAAAGTAAGCTCAGAGGGTGGAGGTGGGTGAGTTATTTTTTCATGTTATGATAAACCGGAACATAGACAGGCCATCGCTGGCGGTTGGAGAAAATAACTCAACCAATTCCACCCTCTCAGCTTAGTTTTCTATCTAGAGTAGCTCTGACATTTAATCGGTTAATCAACACATGTCCACAGTTTTAATTCTGACCTTATAGCCCCGCCTTTAACCTTCGGAAAAGAGGTAAGACTGTTTTGAAATTTCGTTCAAAATCATTTAATCACCATTTGCTTACCATTGTAGTATTGGAACATGAAAGCTTTTGAGTAACGATTTCAACAAATTTTTTCTTATAATAAAATATTTTTCTCCCCTTTATATTCAGCCATCTGTTCTTTCTCTCATGTGGATATATATATATATATATATATATATATATATATATATATATATATATATATATATATATATGCATCATCCACCTCAAGGAAAGTTGGCTCCCTGTGCCGGAATCGATCCTCCAAATCTGTTAATCGATCATTCGCCCTTGCATGGAGTATTGCTGCCATATATGGTCTGGAGCCGCTGCTGGGTTCTTGATAAGATCCAGAGACGGATATGCAATGTGATTGGCCCTGATCTGTCATCTCGTCTGCAGTCGCTCTCTCACAGACGCGACGTTGCCTCGCTCTGTCTTTTTTACAAATACTTTCACGGTAATTGCTCCGATGAGCTGCTTTCGCTGGTTCCTAGGCCTCATGAATTTAAACGTCCTACGAGGCTGGCATCCCGTTCCCACCCCTTCACCGTTGAAACTGTTAGATGTAGACGTCTCTTCTACTCCAATAGCTTCATGTCTCGCACATCTCGCCTGTGGAACTCCCTTCCTTATTCCTGTTTCCCTGACAAATATAATCTCCAACTATTTAAGTGTAACGTCAATCGACATCTCCAGTTGCCTTGATCTATCCACTTCCCTTCTCCACATCCTTTCACCTTTCATTCCTATCTGCTCTCGCTCCAAATCTTCTGTAACCCCCTTGCCTTGATGGATCCACTGTCTTTCTCCACATCCTCTCCTTTACCACTCCTTTCTGCTCTTCCTCCAAACCTTCGGTAACCCCTTGCGTGATAGTGGCCTCCAGCCTTGCTTGGGGTGATAAGCTTAAATATATATATATATATATGTATATCGAGCTACATATACATTGTATATGTACCTAGATTTGTGTCCGTTCATTTGTTTAAAAATTTTGAAACACCATATATATATATATATATATATATATATATATATATACATACACACATATGTAAATATTTATGTATATATATACTAACACATATATATATAGGTTTTATATGTTAATATTTATATTAAAGAGAATGTGTGTGTATGTGTGTGTTTATATATATATATATATATATATATATATATATATATATACGGCTTATAGATTAATATGTATTTATTACACAGATTGAAATCTATATGGATTATATATTACTACATATATTAAACAGATTATATATATATATATATATATATATATATATATATATATATATTAAATAAAGTAGAACATTTTGAAACATTTATTTTGACTTTTCCCTGATAGATTGATCAGTGAAAGATTTAAATAGAATTGTTTTATTAAATATATATATATATATATATATATATACATACATATATATATACATATATATATATATATATATATATATATATATATATATATATATATATATATATATATATATGTATGTATATATACCATTGCCTAGTTTCTCATTCAAATATACATACATACATATATATACATGATGAAAATGTGGAAGAGACAAAGCAAAATCCGAATATGTGAGTTTACTGTTTTTTATTTTGTTTTTGTATTTGTTATTCTGTCGACGTCAGAAACAAAAACAAAAACAAAATAAAAAACAGTAAACTCCCATATTCGGATTTTGCTTTGTCTTTTCCACATTTTCATCATACCGTCGGATCTACATCCACACATTTGCTTACATATATATATATATATATATATATATATATATATATATATATATATTTTATATATATGCTGTTTTTAATTTTTTTAAATAAATGATCGGGCACAAATCAAGGGCCAGAAATGATACAATAATAGAAATTACTTTTATGAAAGCTAAAAAGATAAAATCTTAGGGTATGCAACCATTTCGTCTAAAATATAAACAAAAAGTGTCAAGACGAGCCCTAAGGCATCTTTGTATGCATAGTTGTTGATAACGCGTGCACATTCCTCCTGGGTAATCGCTTGAATCATCTCAGTGCCTTCAATGCAGCAAGGGTGTGAGGGTTGCCTTAGTAGATGTTGTCCTTGAGGAACCCCCAGTGAACGAAACCTGGTAGGGGGTGGGGTCAGGCCAGACGAGTAGGGTACCCATTCCACTTCAGCTTCGCCGCTGATGAGACGCACCCCAAACTTTTCACGGAGCGATGCCATGGTAACATTAGCAGTGTGAGGAGGAGCAACATCCTGTTGAAATCACTATTCCTCCTCATCAAGATTCTCACGAGCTTTGAGTTCTCCTCATCTAAGAGGCCATTGTTCTTTTCATCAGTTGAAAATATATATATATATATATATTAACGCATGTTTCATTAAATAATATAGACAAGTTTTGTCTATTTATTTTAAGTACGTTCCTTTCTGATAAGCTTAATCACATTATCGTTGAAAGACGAAAGCAAAACACCATATTGACACATGTTTAAATCCGATCTAAGCTTTCGGCTTACATAAGCCATTATCAAAGATGACAATTTCAATAAATCAAACAACACACAGACGAAACTACAATAATAGTCCGCCCTTGCTGCTTGAATATGCTCAAAGTAACGACAAACTCGTATTTACGAGACAAGGAAGCAAAAATCGCGTCGCAGCTCGTGACGTAACACATGACCACGCGAGAGTGAATTCGAGAAGTATTAAGTATGGGAAGCCGTTGGCATAAACCAATGGCTTCTGTTATCAATTATAGGCATTTAAGAATATTTGTGGAGATTTCATAGTTTATTTTGTTCAGGTTAGGTTTCAACTGTTTTATGTATATAGCTTCAAGAATTTTTAAATTTTGTTTATTGTTTTCATGTTTAAGTATAATTGTGTTTTCAACAAGGATTTTCCGGAATTGTGTATACGGCCAGGCATGTTGTTTTAAATGCCTTTCAACGATAATGTTATTAAGCTTATCAGACAATATGAAAGGAACTTACTTAAAATAAATAGACAAAACTTGTCTATATTATTTAATGAAACATGCATTAATGAAAGATTGCTACCGAAATACATATATGCATATATATATATATATATATATATATATATATATATATATATAGCATAATAAGAAGCCACGTATACTTTCTTGATATGTATATAATATGGATAAAACAACTGAAAAGTTGCAAATTAAAAGAAAAAAATTGGGTGTTTTTTTTGCGAAAGTATTTATTTATAATGTTTTTATATATTTGATATTTCAGACCACCTCGGTCCTTCCACAGAAATGAATTGAATAACTGTATTTGGGAGTTTGTTTTTACAAGTAGCGTCCGTCGTGGGACGCGGACGTCACGTGATGTGGAATGCAACTGTGTTTGAATTTTTTAACGTAAATCTAACGATAGTATTTTAGATGTTGTTTAAAAAGTTTTTTTTTAACTATATCTAAAGAAATTTTTTAACTATTGAAATATTTATACAGATTTAAAATTCCCAAGTCTTTGTTTAACCCTAGTTTATATGTGTCTAATTTTAAAATCCAGTATTTCTCTTTTTTTCTTCGTGTGTATGTTGAACTAAAACCTGAGTCTATCAATATACATTTACAGTTGTCTAATGTTGACTCAATTTTTTTCTTTTAATTTGCAACTTTTCAGTTGTTTTATCCATATATATATATATATATATATATATATATATATATATATATATATATATTATGAAATGGACAAAGTCCGACAATTATTTCAAGACATTTTTATGTTTATACATTCTTTTTTATAGATACAAATATTTAACTAAATGCTCTGTTTATAATAAACAGTATTAAATAATAAATGTTATTAATACTGTTTATTATATGACGGTTCCGTATAGGATACAGGTTCGATTCCTGTCGGAGGACGAATATTTTCTATGAAAATTTCTCAGATATTCAGGCTGGTAAATATCGTTAATACTGTTTATTACAAACAGAGAATTTACTTATATATTTGTATTTATAAAAAAAAACGTATAAACATAAAAAAATGTCTTAAAAATGATTGTCGGACTTTGTCTATTTCATAATGTGTGACGTCATTTGTTTACATTTGGATACGCATCGAGCAGATGTGAATGTATGAGAAAAAACCCAGTGAGAATTGTAGTTTAAAAGCAGTAAAATCGACCTTGCTTTCACGCTTATGAGATTCCCAGACAATTGTCTGAGGATCGCATAAGGGTGTAACCCAGGGTGACAATCTCATATCCATTCAATTAAAAATGTTAGCTCTATCACTGATATTGAGCGCTTTACAATAAGAATTTATATATATATATATATATTTAAAGACATTTATAATATGTTTAACGTTCTTTTTATAGATACAAGTATTTAAGTAAATGCTCTGTTTTATAATAAACAGTATTAAATAACATTTACCGGCCTGAATGTCCGAGAAATTTTCATAGGAATCGAACCTGTACCCTATACGGAACCATCATTTCGCGTGATGTGCCTTAACCTTTCGGCCACAGAGCAGCGTCTGGTTAGCAAGGTCGATTTTACTATCTTTAAACTTCAATCTTCCATGAATCTCTTCTATTCATATCTGCTCTAGCGTATCAAATGTAAACAAATGACGTCATATATTTTTGAATTGGACATAGTCCGACAATTTATTTAAAGACATTTATAATATGTTTAACGTTCTTTTTATATATGGCCGAACGGTTAAGGCACATCACGCGAAATGAGTCATTTAATGTCGACAAAATTTTTATTGCTGGTAATATGTTATTCTTCAAAAATCTATTTCTGGGAAGAAATCTATAGTTGGTCATAATTTTTTTCAAAGAATGTATAACTGTTTTTATTGCTGGTATGTTTTTAAAGTATTGCTGATAATAAATTTTCCTTCAATTATTATTGCTGGTAATAATTTTTTTATTACAAAGTATTTCTGGTATTAAAACCTGTTTTTACACAAGTTTGGGTGTTAACTATTTGCCCATAGCTGTGACCGTAACAGGTGCTACCACCCCGGGTCAGGGTGGACCTGGGGACTCCAGCAATTAAGAGGTGGTTCCACGCTCCTCAAAACCTCCTGATCAGAGGCCTTGCTGCTGGACGTAGTTTATCGTCATACCCAGGACGAAAATAAGAAAAGGGATTATTATGAAATTTACTTTAGTTTTAATATTTGTACTGAATATTTGTTAATTGTTAAGGGCAGTAATTATTTTCTTTACGGCAAACGGAATCAATCAATTAGTTTGTTAATGGGACCATTATGGAACTAATTTAGGTTTGTAATCATTAATAATTTCAGGGAGATTAGTGTCCCAGCAGGTGAAATTCCGGCCCTGATGGCGGATTTTGAGCCATTTTGCAAGCAAAGAAGAAGAGCAATTTTGAAGAAGAAAAAAAAGAAAGAAAGAAGGAAAAAAGAATGAATGAATGAATGAAGAAAGGAAGGAAGGAAGGAATGAGAATATAGAATAAAGAAAGGAGGAAAGTATAGAGAAAAGAAATAAATAAATGAAGAAGAATGAATGAATGAATGAATGATAATGAAGAAATTAACGGAAGGAAGCAATGAAGGAGAATATAGAAAAAAAAAGAAAGCGGCAGGTATAAAAGGAAGAAAGAAAAAAGAATGAAAGAAAGAAAGAAAAAAGAGAAAGAAAGAAGAATGAATGAAGAATGATAATGAAGAAATTAACGGAAGGAAGAAGAATATAGAACAAAGAAAGGAGAAAAAGAAACAAGAATGAAAGAATGAATGATAATGAAGAAATTAACGGAAGGAAGAAATAAAAAGGAATAAGGAAGAAAGAGGCTGGTATAAAAGAAAGAAAGAAAGAAAGAAAGAAAAATCATGAAAAAATTAACAGAATGAATGAATGAATGAAGGCAGAAAGGAAGGAAGGAATGAGAGTATTGAAAATGTAGTCAGGTACACAGGAGGAAAGTAAAGAACGAAGAACGTGAATAAAGAAATAAGCAGAAGAAAGGAAGGAAGGAATTAAAAACTAAAAAAAAAGAAAGGAAGAAAATAACATATTGAAAGAATAGTCAAAGTGGATAATCAAAGCGACCAGTCATAAAACCAGACAACTATAGCAATGGTGTTTAAGGACCCCCCAGACAATCGACCGAAGGAACAGATGCGAGAGGGAAGGCAAATATCGTGTGGGCTAAGACGAGACAGCGGGAAACGAGTAGCGACCAGGAAAAGCACACACGTGGTGCACAAGGCAAGGGTACTAAACGTCCATTGGGAGTCTGGCAAATTCCGCCATCTCTTTTGCGTGTTCAGTGCCTTGTGGGGTTGGGCCACGACGACAGGGGGATCGCACTCAAAAGTCATCATATGATTTGTTATTGTTACTGCCAGACGAAACTTTCTCTTCTCTTTCCTCTACTGACTTCAACACGTCGGCCATTTTTGCTTCCATCCAGGGTGTTTTTATTAATTGAGAGTAAGATTCCTTACTCTCACCTTCCTTGTTATCTTAATCTCTCTCTCTCTCTCGCACATTCTCTCTTTCACACTCTCCTCCTCCCCCTCCACCCCTAATTCTCTCTCTCACTCTCTTTCACACTCTCCTCCTCCCCCTCCACCCCCTCTCTCTCTGTGTCGGGGTCTCATAGCCTTTCGTTCTCTCATAACCATCAGCCTCGACATGACCTTTTCTCATTTCGTCTGGAATACTCTTAGCTTTTGATCTTGTTCTAGAGTACGTTACCCCCTCACCTTTCACATTTCTTTCTCTCTCTCTCTTTCTCTCACTCACTCACTCTCAAACACAGTCTCACTATTTCTTTCTTCGTTTGTCTGTTTCTTTCTTTCTTTTTTTCTTTCTGTCACAGTCTGTTCATATCTATCTATCTATCTATCTATCTATCTATCTATCTATCTATCTATCTATCTATCTATCTATATATCTATCTATCTATTTATCTATCTATATATCTATCTATCTATCTAAATCTGATCACATCTATCTAATTCACTTCACTTCATATCTATCTATCTATCTATCTATCTATCTCATTCTGTTCATATCTATCTATCTATCTATCTATCTATCTATCTATCTAAATCTGTTCACATCTATCTAATTCACTTCATATCTATCTATCTATCTATCTATCTCATTCTGTTCATATCTAATCTATCTATCTATCTATCTATCTATCTATCTATCTATCTATCTATCTATCTATCTAAATCTGTTCACATCTATCTAATTCACTTCACTTCATATCTATCTATCTATCTATCTATCTATCTATCTATCTATCTATCTATCTAAGACTTTTCAAATATATAACCTACCTTGTCACGTATCTATTTTCTTTATAATTTCCTATTATTACTTATAAAGCTAATTTTAATATAGTAGAATCCGAGGAATCTTAATTCTTCAGTTAATGATTGAATAAGCTCATGGCGAGTTCTACGACAATAAAATATCCGTAGAAATTCCCCTATCACATCGTTAAATATTTGAGCTTAACAACCTTAATAAAACTAGAAAGACCCTTGATAATTTCACGCTTTTCCTATTTGAATTTTCTCATGAGTCTTAATTCTTCAGTTAATGATTGAATAAGCTCATGGCGAGTTCTACGACAATAAAATATCCGTAGAAATTCCCCTATCGCATCGTTCAATATTTGAGCTTAACAATCTTAACGAAACTAGAAAGACCCGTGATAATTTCACGGATTTCCTATTTGAATTTTTGGATGAATCTTAATTCTTCAGTTAATGATTGAATAAGCTCATGGCGAGTTCTACGACAATAAAATATCCGTACAAACACATCGTTAACAACTTGAACTTTACAAGCTTACCAAAATTTTAAAATAAAAATCATAAATATGAATTCAGGTCGTTATTTTAAGAAGTGAAGGGGTACAAATGAAAAGATCTGAAATTGACAACTTTTGCCATTTCACTGAAACAGACGTTCTTTCTTTCTCTCTTTGTTTCATTTATATTTTTTTTACAGAAACCAATTGGCGTCTCTGATATGTCTTTTCTGTATTTCCACGCGATCAAAACGGAATAGTCCATTTAATTGGCAGGGCGTAATGGTCGTGCGAACTAACAAATGGAGAGGTAAGTACAATTATTATATGATAAATGCGTGTGTGTTGTGTGTGAGTGACTTGCATATGCTTGTGTCATTTAATCCATATATAAGTATATACATACACACGCAGACACACAGAGAGTTTGCCTGAGTTTAAAATAAGACACTGGCGCCATGTCTCCCCTTCTCACTCAATCTAACCCCAAGTTATCGTCCTTAGACGTGGACAGCAGATTGAGAATTTTATAAATTAAATAAAAGGGGTCTGTTCGAAATTCCTTGGAGGTTTCCCGGGATCGAAAAACAACTGAAGAAGGCCGGAGGTCATAACGACCGAAATGTTGGGATAATAACGAAAAAATTGAGGATATAATATAAAAGAGAATCGTGTATATTTCGGCAGAAATTCTTCATTAATGCATGTTTCATTAAATAATATAGACAGGTTTTGTCTATTTATTTTAAATAAGTTCCTTTTATATTGTCTGATAAGCTTAATCACATTATCATTGAAAGACGAAAAGAAATCACCATATTGATACATGTTTAAATGCAATCTAAGCTTTCGGCTTACGTAAGCCATTATCAAAGATGACAATTTCAATAAATCAAACAACGCATATACGAAATCACAATAATGGCCCGCCGTTGCTGTTTGAAGAAGCTCAAAGTAACGACAAACTCGTATTTCGTACTCGCGTCCATCATGTGTGACGTCACGAGCTGCGACGCGATTTTCGCTTCCTTGTCTCGTAAATACGTTACTTTGACCTTATTCAAGCAGCAAGGGCGAGCCATTATTGTCGTCTCGTCTATGTGTTTGATTTATTGAAATTGCCGTCTTTGATAATGGCTTATGTAAGCCGAAAGCTTAGATTGGATTTAAACATGTATCAATATGGTGATTTCCTTTCGTCTTTCAATGATAATGTGATTAAGCTTATCAGACAATATGAAAGGAACTTACTTAAAATAAATAGACAAAACCTGTCTATATTATTTAATGAAACATGCATTAATATAAAAGAGAAGATGATCCACTGTCCGGCACACACTGTCTGCGTGTTTACTCTACAGGTGGGTGTGCAATGTATTTACGTGTGTCTGTGTTCTATGTGCGTGAATGAATTGTATGTGCTTGTGCCTTTAACGTTGACCCAAGCAACACGAGCACACAGATACGCAGAATTTGACTGAGCTTCAAGTAAGATATTGAAATAATATCCTCTGGCGCCACGTAGTCTGACATTCCAGACCCCGCAGGCTTTCGATCTTAAATTAAAACTTGAATAAATTTCCTTCACTGTCAGAATTTCTCAGTCAAAGAGTTCAAACCAATCCTCAGTTCGGATCGTCAAAGTTCTGATCAGTAAGGTGGGGTTTCAACATTTTTGGCAGGCCTACGCATTCTGGAGCACTCTCTAGTATACTGTACACATTTTTATACAGTATGTTAATGGCAATAGTTAGCCGTTTCCCTATAAGGAAACATTTGGTATTTATTAATCAAACCGCCAGTACTGTTTTTGGTTGAATTTTTTAAAAATCGGATCATTACTTTTAATCTATTTCAAATAATGTAAAAAGTTACTTATCACAAATATTAATTCACCCTAAGAAATTATAAATTTTAAATCAAAGCTTCTTTGATTTTTAATTGAATTTTTAATTTTTCGTCCTGTTTTGAATTTATCAATTTTAAATCAAAATTTGTTTAGCTTGACATGAAGTTGTTGATGTTGGTCGCCAACTATCAAAGGAATGGGTATTTGGAGGCATATGTCGTGATACAAAAGATGCCAGATGGAACAGCCTCTACAATGTGACTGAGCTTCAAATAAGACATTGAAATAATATCCTCCGGCGCCACATAGTCTGGACATTCCACACCCCGCAGGCTTTCGATCTTAAATTAAAAACTTGAATAAATTTCCTTCACTGTCAGAATTTCTCAGTCAAAGAGTTCAAACCAATCCTCAGTTCGGATCGTCAAAGTTCTGATCAGGAGGGTGGGGTTTCAACATTTTTTGGCAGGCCTACGCATTCTGAAACACTCTCTAGTATATTCAATACATTTTTATACAGTATGTTAATGACAATAGTTAGCCGTTTCCCTATAAGGAAACATTTGGTATTTATTAATCGAACTGCCAGTACTGTTTTTGGTTGAAATGTATAAAATCGGATCATTACTGTTGATCCATCTCAAATAATGTAAAAAGTTACTTATTGTTGTGGTAGGATCCACCTAATTTGTATAGTGGAGTACCGACCATATAAATATGGTTGGTACCGGGAAGAGAGGGGAACGAATCAAAAGATTCCACCAGAGACTCTGCCAGACTGCGACTTAGTCAACACATTCTCCAGGAACGGTCTTCCCAGGAATATACAAAAGACTATATGTAAATATTGTGTACACTTTCTTGTTTCAATACATTTTGTTCTAAGTACATTTTGTGTTGCATTATTATTCCATGCATTAGTCAAGTTTCAACACTTATCACAAATATTAATTCACTCTAAGAAATTATAAATTTTAAAACAAAGTTTCTTTACATTTTATTTAGCTTACTATAAAGTTGTTGGAGTTATATTTGACACCAACTGACAGACCAATGGGTATTTTGGGGAATATGTCGTGAAACAAAGTAATGTTTCATGTACAGTGCGCCACATTACTGGACATAATCCGAAGCTGTATTTTACCTGGGACTACGATTATGTCGGATTAATGAAAAGGATATACATCTTTTAAGGATGATCCTAATTATATTAATCAGATTGTAAATCCGAGTCTGAATTTCGTTGAGCCAGAAAGATCGACTCACTCGTAAATAATCGAAAGTAAGTGACGGAATGCCAAAATGAAGAATATATCCAAGTTCAGCACTCATTGCATCATGAGAGTCAGTTATGTGCCATGCGCGATACACGCTTAGGCGATCATGTATCTTTCGATACATGACTGACGAGACAGGTTTTTTCCCGCAGTAGGTTGCCATTTCTTTCTGCGGTAGACCATTTGCTATCCAAGGCTATAGAACCCGGTCTGTCCTGCTTTTTATCCATAGCTGGGGGGAGAAGAAAAGGATTCAGACCTTTCCCAAGGGTATTAGTACGTAAGTGAATTTCAGTCAGTTATGTGTCATGCGCGATACACGCTTAGGCGATCATGTATCTTTCGATACATGACTGACGAGACAGGTTTTTTTTTCTTGCAGCAGGTTGCTATTTCTTTCTGCTGTAAACCAGTTGCCATCCAGGGCTATAGAACCCGGTCTGTCATGCTATTTACCCATGGGGGTGGTAAGAAGAGGATTCATACCTTTCCCAAGGGTATTAACACGTAACTGAATGTAATGGATTCGACTGGAATTCGAACTCGGCTCTCCGATTCCTCAATTCAAGCCGCTATCCACCGTGCCCCCAGACACTTATTTCTATGAGTTCCTTTGGAAACGTAAGGCAAAAAAATAATAAATGCCTTTTTGAACAAATTTTAAAGGACATTTTTTGAATATTAGTGTGGAATTTAGTAAATATAAATTCTTTTTATTTTGGGGTGAACTAATAGAAAAGATCCGTAAAATCTTTCTATTCAAACATTTTTTTAAAAGAAAAACAAGTTTCTCAAGTCCAGTAGCTGTTATCGCTCTTTCCGGTATTGATGGGAGTTTCCTTCCTAACCTTTTGTTTGGTGTAGTGTAGAATATCATCATCTTGACTGTGTCATTATTTGCACTTCGAGTTACATGTACTATCCATCTTAGTTGTTGCTGCTATTGAAAGTCCTCAAGTGATGTGGTTTCTGTTATTTGGTACAGTTCTTTTGTCTGTGATTCTGTAGCACCAGTCCACAATGTTAAAAAAAGGATGATAATGAAATGGCTAAATAGAATAAAGGTGAAATACTTGCCTAACTTCAAATAATTGGGAGCAACACAGCCAAAAAAAAAAAAAGGTACCTGCAACGCAGGAACCAGCATATGTATCACTGCAGCGATGGCCAGATTAGAAAGGATATGAGAGAGCAACATCAGCTCCCAGACCAAGTTCAAGCCTCTACAGGTCGTTGGTCGTATCCGTATTCCTCTACGGGTGTGAGACTTGGACACTGTTGGTTGAAGCAAGAAAAAGGACCTGGGCCCTTGTAAACAAATGCTTGAGAAAACTCCTACGCACGAAACCGAATGTCTGTATAAAGCAAGACCAAACGTTTCGTTGGAAGACAGGAATCTCTCTTCGCCACTATTAAACATTGGAAGATGTCACGGTTTGGCCACGTCACACGACAGAAGAGCGACTTCAAGACCACCATGCAAGGCACTGTTGAAGGCGGACGCAACACCAGATTTCATACCAAAATCAAGCTCAACAAATCAGTGGCCGTATCCATCATCCTATACGAGTGTGTGACTTGGACACTCCTGGTTTATCCAGGAAAAGGGATCTAGGCATTCGAGAACAATGCTTGAAAAATCTCCTCTGCATTTCCTATTGGGAGCACAAAACCAAATGAATATATAGAGGGTATGAGCAAACGTCTCGCGGGATGACAAGTATCTCTTCTCGACACTAGTCACTGTTTGACCACGCCACACGGCATAACAGCCTCTGCAAGACCACCATGCAAGGTACTGTTGAAGGCGGACACAACACCAGATTTCATACCAAATTCAATGTCTTCAAATCGGTGTCTGCATCCATTTTCCTATACAAGTTTGAAACTTGGACACTCCTGGTTAAGCCAGGAAAAATGATCTAGGCATTCGAGATCAAATGCTTGAGAAAACCCCTGGCATTTCCAGTTGGGTGCACAAAACCAAATGACTATATACAGAGCAAGAGCAAGCGCCTCGTGGGCCGACAGGTATCTCTTCTCGGCATTATTAAGCGACGGAAGTTGTCACGGTTTGGCCACGTCACACGGCATAACAGCCTCTGCAAGACCATCATGCAAGGAACTGGTGATCTAGGCATTGCAGATCAAATGCTTGAGAAAGCACTTTGCATTTCCATTTGGCAGCACAAAACCAAATGACTATATACAGAGCAACGTCATACGTCTCGTGGGCCGACTGGTATCTCTTGGATTAGGAAGAGGGTGTCTGTTGTAATTAGGTCCCCACCCACGTGATTAAGGGACTATTATGATAACGATGATGATAATCTATTTCTCCCCAAAATGTACTTGATGCTTCGATGATTTTTAATAGATTTTCATTCTTATTAGTTTACGTATAGAGACAGGTGCTGACCTTTCCACTCTCGATAGTGTCCAAAAGCGTCACCGCGTCCTTGTGGGCGATGAATTACTTTCCACCCTAAATCCCTTTTCTCACAAGCGAGACGTCACAGATCTCTCGCCGCTCTATCGCTATTTACATATGGTGTGTTCAGACGAACTACACCCCTTAGTCCTAACCTTCACAGCTAAGACCCGCCATGCGACGCCCATTGTAGAGACCTCCACTGATTCCCTTCGTATTCCCTGGCGAGATGTAATTTCCACTAAGTCAGATTCTTCCCACAAACTACGGCCTTGTGGAAACGATGCCTGATCAATATACAGATAAAATATATTGTTGGTCAGTTTGCTTTAAATGTGTATTGTTGGATATTTGATTTTGTTTAGCGGCATATCAAGATCTCTATGGGTCATTTAATACCAAAATCTAAATATTTTGAACAGAATTTTATGGCTTCAACTAAATATATTTTGAACGCAATTGTATGCCTTCAACTACAGATAAAATGTATTGTTGGTCATTTGGCTTTAAATATGTATTGTTGGTTGGTTGATTTTGTTTAGCGGCATATCAACACCTCTATGGGTTATTTAATGCCGAAATCTAAATATTTTGAACACAATTTTATGGCTTCAACTAAATATATTTTGAACGCAATTGTATGCCTTCAACTACAGATAAAATGTATTGTTGGTCATTTGGCTTTAAATATGTATTGTTGGTTGGTTGATTTTGTTTAGCGGCATATCAACACCTCTATGGGTTATTTAATACCGAAATCTAAATATTTTGAACAGAATTTTATGGCTTCACCTAAATATATTTTGAACGCAATTGTATGCCTTCAACTACAGATAAAATGTATTGTTGGTCATTTGGCTTTAAATATGTATTGTTGGTTGGTTGATTTTGTTTAGCGGCATATCAAGACCTCCATGGGTCATTTAATACCAAAATCTAAAGATTTTGAACACAATTTTATGGCTTCAACTAAATATATTTTGAACGCAATTGTCTGCCTTCAACTACAGATAAAATGTATTTTTTGGTCATTTGGCTTTAAATATGTATTGTTGGTTGGTTGATTTTGTTTAGCGGCATATCAACACCTCTATGGGTTATTTAATACCGAAATCTAAATATTTTGAACACAATTTTATGGCTTCAACTAAATATATTTTGAACGCAATTGTATGCCTTCAACTACAGATAAAATGTATTGTTGGTCATTTGGCTTTAAATATGTATTGTTGGTTGGTTGATTTTGTTTAGCGGCATATCAACACCTCTATGGGTTATTTAATGCCGAAATCTAAATATTTTGAACAGAATTTTATGGCTTCAACTAAATATATTTTGAACGCAATTGTATGCCTTCAACTACAGATAAAATGTATTGTTGGTCATTTGGCTTTAAATATATATTGTTGTTTGGTTGATTTTGTTTAGCGGCATATCAACACCTCTATGGGTCATTTAATGCCGAAATCTAAATATTTTGAACACAATTTTATGGCTTCAACTAAATATATTTTGAACGCAATTGTATGCCTTCAACTACAGATAAAATGTATTGTTGGTCATTTGGCTTTAAATATGTATTGTTGGTTGGTTGATTTTGTTTAGCGGCATATCAACACCTCTATGGGTTATTTAATACCGAAATCTAAATATTTTGAACAGAATTTTATGGCTTCACCTAAATATATTTTGAACGCAATTGTATGCCTTCAACTACAGATAAAATGTATTGTTGGTCATTTGGCTTTAAATATGTATTGTTGGTTGGTTGATTTTGTTTAGCGGCATATCAAGACCTCCATGGGTCATTTAATACCAAAATCTAAAGATTTTGAACACAATTTTATGGCTTCAACTAAATATATTTTGAACGCAATTGTCTGCCTTCAACTACAGATAAAATGTATTGTTGGTCATTTGGCTTTAAATATGTATTGTTGGTTGGTTGATTTTGTTTAGCGGCATATCAACACCTCTATGGGTTATTTAATACCGAAATCTAAATATTTTGAACACAATTTATGGCTTCAACTAAATATATTTTGAACGCAATTGTATGCCTTCAACTACAGATAAAATGTATTGTTGGTCATTTGGCTTTAAATATGTATTGTTGGTTGGTTGATTTTGTTTAGCGGCATATCAACACCTCTATGGGTTATTTAATACCGAAATCTAAATATTTTGAACACAATTTTATGGCTTCATCTAAATATATTTTGAACGCAATTGTATGCCTTCAACTACAGATAAAATGTATTGTTGGTCATTTGGCTTTAAATATGTATTGTTGGTTGGTTGATTTTGTTTAGCGGCATATCAACACCTCTATGGGTTATTTAATGCCGAAATCTAAATATTTTGAACACAATTTTATGGCTTCACCTAAATATATTTTGAACGCAATTGTATGCCTTCAACTACAGATAAAATGTATTGTTGGTCATTTGGCTTTAAATATGAATTGTTGGTTGGCTGATTTTGTTTAGCGGCATATCAACACCTCTATGGGTTATTTAATGCAGAAATCTAAGTATTTTGAGCGCAATTTTATAATTTCAGGCTAAAGGTAATATTTCTTTTAGATATGTACTTTGTAGATGATAAAATATATTGTTGTTAATTTTACTAAAAAAAATTTCATATATTTTAGTGTTGCATTGTCATTTTGCTATGAAAATATATTACTGCTTATTTTATTATAAAAATATACCGTTGACTTTTGTTTGTGGGTTAACTATTTGCTCATAGCCCGGACCCTAAAAGGTGCTACCGGCCTGCGTCAGAGTGAAGATGGTAAGAACAGCAGTTAAAACGTGGCACGACGCTCCCGAAAAATTTCCCGACCACTCGCCTTGTTGACTCCCAAGAGAATGCTTCCCCGATCACTACAATCTTAACCTGTTCAAGTCTAGGGTTAACCATTATCTTCCGCACCTATCCACATACACTGTGTCTCTTACTCTGTAGCCCTCTACCTGCTTTGTGGAACTGTCTCCCAAGAGGATGCTTCCTCGATCACTACAATCTTAACCTGTTCAAGTCTAGGGTTAACCGTCATTTCCCCCACGTATCCACATAAACTGTGTCTCTTAATCAGTAGCCCTCTACCGGCTTTGTAGAACTGACTCCCAAGAGGATGCTTCCCCGATCACTACAATCTTAACCTGTTCAAAACTAGAGTTAACCATTATTTTCCCCACCTATCCACATAAACTGTGTCTATTAATCTGTAGCCCTCGACCTGCTTTGTAGAAATGACTCCCAAGAGGATGCTTCCCCGATCACTACAATCTTAACCTGTTCAAGGCTAGGCTTAACCATTATCTTCCCCACCTATCCTCATAAACTGTCTCTTATTCTGTAGCCCTCTACCTGCTTTGTGGAAGTGACTCCTAAGAGAATGCTTCCCCGATCACTGCAATCTTAACCTGTTCAAGTCTAGGGTTAACCGTCATTGTCCACATAAACTGTGCCTCTTACTCTGTAGCCCTCTATCTGCTTTGTGGAACTGACACTCAAGAGGATGTCTCCCCGACCACTACAATCTTAACCTGTTCACGTCTGAACTTCCTGACCTATCCACATAAACCGTGTCTCTTTCTCTGCGGGCTCTACAGCCACATCACTTTGAAATACCAGTTTTCCTACGATCACTGAAGTTAAGAAACGGTGACTCTTGTCCGTAACTTTCTCATTCTCCTCGGTATTCGTTTGGTGCCCCACCTGTGCAGATTCTTACCCTGACCTACTACCCTGTGTAACTGACACCGAAGTTGTTGCTTCCCCCGATCTTGTTCAAATCCATGATTAACCTTTAGTTTCCACCCCTATACGCATATGTAAGAATATTATTTTGGAGATGATAATGATTTTAATGATAAAAGTCAATGATACTACTTAACCCATAGCTAGGGGAGAAGTAATGGATTCATCCCTTTCGAAAGCTCACTTGCCCGTAAGCGAATATACATAACCCAACTGTAATTGGAACTCGACTCTCCAATTGATAATTCCGAACTATTATCCATTACACCACCCGCACATCCAATCTACAGCTCCTGGTGTTCCCAAGCGGTCACCCATCTAGGTAGGGATTTATACGGCTTAATTTTGGTGAGCAATCACAGGGCTAGATTACCCTCATCTTTATTTGGTATTATTATAGCCATATGCTTATGTGATACTGAAACGTGTTGGCCTGTTAATTACACGACCCCTTCTGGTCACAGTTCCGTGAGTACCTGGTCATGGCTCATTTGACAGCCGTTGCTCAGCTGCGATTGGTTCTTTCTGGCCGGGTTCCCAGGGCATTGATGTTGTTCTGGGTTGGGACTGGTGATCAGTCTCCCTCGATGATCGGTTCGTTCTGTATTTATTTCCAGCTGGTGTTTCCACGATGTACTTTCTCGCTTGATGTCATATTTTGCACTACTCGCCGAGACACCATGTTATAATACTTAACTCACAGATGTGTGGGGCAGTAAAATCATTTTAAGTGCATATAGTTCCTATGGGTCTTATTACGGTCGTGGATCAGCTACCTGTAAAGATTCACTAAAAGTGAGTATACATGATGAAAAAATGTCCCAAATTTAGTAAGAACAAAGTTTTATCGTCAAAATCTTTATTATTATTGAAAGAAAAGTTTAAAGAATTATTTTTTATTAGTAAATTATATATTTAATCCTTTTTCGCATCTTAGAAATATTGGTTAAAAAATTTTGTTTTTTCTTATGTCAACGGGTGACCATAAATTTAGTATGAGGAATTTTAGCGTCATTTTGCGTTGAAAAACGTTGATTTGGAAATTCTTCAGATACTTAATGCGACGTTCAGGACATATTCACAAATGAATGAAATGATTTTAGGAATTTTTCTTTTTTAGATCTTGGTAAAAAAAAACATATTTTCTTTCATGTCTTTTATTTCCACTAATTGAATTTTATGAAATTTTCGAGAACTTTTTTTTTTTCGTAGATCTTAATATTTGTAGTATTTCTTCGAGAATTTAAAATTCTTTTTCTCAAACAGGGACTCCCCATTATAGAAAATCTGCTCTGAATAGAATAGAAAACGCCATGAAACTCAGACATTATTTAATCATAAAAAAAACATTTAATAGCTTTTATGAATGAAATCTGTTATCTTTTAACATGAAGTATTAATTTGTAGCGTTAAGGTGATATTATTATTAAGTAAAAATTATAATTATTAATCATAAATGAAAAAACTTATTACAATTACGTCCGTTTCACAGTCATCTCCGGTCTGTTGAACAGCAGTTTATCCTTTGTTTTCCGTTTAAGTTCCTTCTAAAGTCTACTGCAGCTATATACTTCTAAAGTCTTCGCCTAAACTCCCCAGATTTTATTTACAATTTATTCATTTATTTTTGTACTAAAGAAATAGGTAGCTTCTCCTATCGTCCAGTTCACACTCCTCCAATGTCTTTTGAATCTGAGTAGAGGTTTATTCATTGTTTCCTGTTTGGATTGGTTTTCCGGTTACTTTCAAAGACTTTTCATTGTCTTTCCCTTCTTCAAGTCGCCCTCTAGCGTCTTAGTTGCGTTTTCGCCTTCTTTGTATAACCATAGTTGTTATTACAGAATAATTTAGTCCAGTGGGACCGAAAAAAAGATTACGAATTTTATCTAAATAAATCAGAATAATCAATTTAATCTTTCTCTATACGCCATATTTGTAACATTAGTGGGACATTTTCCGTAACGAAAGCACCGGTTTAATTCCTTGTCTGGTAAATGCAGTAATTCTTTCTTTCTTTCTATCATTCATTCATTCATTCTTTCTTTCTTTCTTTCTTTCTTTCTTTCTCATATATTCACTCTTTCCGTTTTCTTTATTCTTTGTTTCCATATTTTCTTTCTTTCTTTTTATTACCCTGTTTTTTCTTTCTTTATTCTTTCTCTACTCTGTCGATACAGTATCTCTTCATTTCTTTCTTTCTTCCATTCCATCATTTCTTTCTTTCTTTCTTTCTCATATATTGACTCTTTCCGTTTCTTCATTCTTTGTCTCCCTATTTTCTTTCTTTGTTTTTATTATCCTGTTTTTCTTTCTTTATTCTTTCTCTACTCTGTCGATACAGTATCTCTTCATTTCTTTCTTTCTTTCTTTCATTCATTCTTTCTTTCTTTCTCATATATTGACTCTTTCCGTTTCTTCAATCTTTGTCTCCCTATTTTCTTTCTTTCTTTTTATTATCTTGTTTTTTCTTTCTTTATTCTTTCTCTACTCTGTCGATACAGTATCTCTTCATTTCTTTCTTTCTTTCATTCCATCATTTCTTTCTTTCTTTCTCATATATTGACTCTTCCCGTTTCTTCATTCTTTGTCTCCCTATTTTCTTTCTTTCTTTTTATTATCCTGTTTTTTCTTTCTTTATTCTTTCTCTACGCTGTCAATACAGTAACTCGTCATTTCTTTCTTTCTTTCCTTAAATCATTCTTTCTTTCTCATATATTGACTCTTTCCGTTTCTTCATTCTTTGTCTCCCTATTTTCTTTCTTTCTTTTTATTATCCTGTTTTTCTTTCTTTATTCTTTCTCTACTCAGTCGATACAGTATCTCTTCATTTCTTTCTTTCTTTCTTTCATTCATTCTTTCTTTCTTTCTCATATATTGACTCTTTCCGTTTCTTCAATCTTTGCCTCCCTATTTTCTTTCTTTCTTTTTATTATCTTGTTTTTTCTTTCTTTATTCTTTCTCTACTCTGTCGATACAGTATCTCTTCATTTCTTTCTTTCTTTCATTCCATCATTTCTTTCTTTCTTTCTCATATATTGACTCTTCCCGTTTCTTCATTCTTTGTCTCCCTATTTTCTTTCTTTCTTTTTATTATCCTGTTTTTCTTTATTCTTTCTCTAATCTGTCAATACAGTATCTCTTCATTTCTTTCTTTCTTTCTTTCTTTCATTCATTCTGTCTTTCTTTTTCATATATTGACACTTTCCGTTTCTTCATTCTTTGTCTCCCTATTTTCTTTCTTTTTATTATCCTGTTTTTTCTTTCTTTATTCTTTCTCTACTCTGTCGATACAGTATCTCTTCATTTCTTTCTTTCTTTCATTCATTCTTTCTTTCTTTCTGATATATTGACTCTTTCCGTTTCTTCATTCTTTGTCTCCCTATTTTCATTCTTTCTTTTTATTATCCTGTTTTTTCTTTCTTTATTCTTTCTCTACTCTGTCGATACAGTAACTCTTCATTTCTTTCTTTCTTTCTTTCATTCATTCTTTCTTTCTCATATATTGACTCTTTCCGTTTCTTCATTCCTTGTCTCCCTATTTTCTTTCTTTCTTTTTATTATCCTGTTTTTCTTTCTTTATTCTTTCTCTACTCAGTCGATACAGTATCTCTTCATTTCTTTCTTTCTTTCTTTCATTCATTCTTTCTTTCTTTCTCATATATTGACTCTTTCCGTTTCTTCAATCTTTGCCTCCCTATTTTCTTTCTTTCTTTTTATTATATTGTTTTTTCTTTCTTTATTCTTTCTCTACTCTGTCGATACAGTATCTCTTCATTTCTTTCTTTCTTTCATTCCATCATTTCTTTCTTTCTTTCTCATATATTGACTCTTCCCGTTTCTTCATTCTTTGTCTCCCTATTTTCTTTCTTTCTTTTTATTATCCTGTTTTTCTTTCTTTATTCTTTCTCTAATCTGTCGATACAGTATCTCTTCATTTCTTTCTTTCTTTCTTTCTTTCATTCATTCTTTCTTTCTTTCTCATATATTGACTCTTTCCGTTTCTTCATTCTTTGTCTCGCTATTTTCTTTCTTTCTTTTTATTATCCTGTTTTTCTTTCTTTATTCTTTCTCTACTCTGTTGATACAGTATCTCTTCATTTCTTTCTTTCTTTCTTTCTTTCATTCATTCTTTCTTTCTTTTTCATATATTGACTCTTTCCGTTTCTTCATTCTTTGTCTCCCTATTTTCTTTCTTTTTATTATCCTGTTTTTCTTTCTTTATTCTTTCTCTACTCTGTGGATACAGTATCTCTTCATTTCTTTCTTTCTTTCATTCCATCATTTCTTTTTTCTTTCTCATATATTGACTCTTCCCGTTTCTTCATTCTTTGTCTCCCTATTTTTTTTCTTTCTTTTTATTATCCTGTTTTTCTTTATTCTTTCTCTAATCTGTCAATACAGTATCTCTTCATTTCTTTCTTTCTTTCTTTCATTCATTCTTTCTTTTTTTTCTCATATATTGACTCTTTCCGTTTCTTCATTATTTGTCTCCCTATTTTCTTTCTTTTTATTATCCTGTTTTTTCTTTCTTTATTCTTTCTCTACTCTGTCGATACACTATCTCTTCATTTCTTTCTTTCTTTCTTTCTTTCATTCATTCTTTCTTTCTTTCTCATATATTGACTCTTTCCGTTTCTTCATTCTTTGTCTCCCTATTTTCTTTCATTATTTTTATTATCCTGTTTTTCTTTCTTTATTCTTTCTCTACTCTGTTGATACAGTATCTCTTCATTTCTTTCTTTCTTTCTTTCTATCATTCATTCTTTCTTTCTTTTTCATATATTGACTCTTTCCGTTTCTTCATTCTTTGTCTCCCTATTTTCTTTCTTTTTATTATCCTGTTTTTCTTTCTTTATTCTTTCTCTACTCTGTCGATACAGTATCACTTCATTTCTTTCTTTCTTTCTTTCTTTCTTTCATTCATTCTTTCTTTCTTTTTCATATATTGACTCTTTCCGTTTCTTCATTCTTTGTCTCCCTATTTTCTTTCTTTCTTTTTATTATCCTGTTTTTCTTTCTTTATTCTTTCTCTACTCTGTTGATACAGTATCTCTTCATTTCTTTCTTTCTTGCTTTCTTTCATTCTTTCTTTCTTTCTCATATATTGACTCTTTCCGTTTCTTCATTCTTTGTCTCCCTATTTTCTTTCTTTCTTTTTATTATCCTGTTTTTTCTTTCTTTATTCTTTCTCTACTCTGTCGATAGAGTAACTCTTCATTTCTTTCTTTCTTTCTTTCTTTCATTCATTCTTTCTTTCTCATATATTGACTCTTTCCGTTTCTTCATTCCTTGTCTCCCTATTTTCTTTCTTTCTTTTTATTATCCTGTTTTTCTTTCTTTATTCTTTCTCTACTCAGTCGATACAGTATCACTTCATTTCTTTCTTTCTTTCTTTCATTCATTCTTTCTTTCTTTCTCATATATTGACTCTTTCCGTTTCTTCAATCTTTGCCTCCCTATTTTCTTTCTTTCTTTTTATTATCTTGTTTTTTCTTTCTTTATTCTTTCTCTACTCTGTCGATACAGTATCTCTTCATTTCTTTCTTTCTTTCATTCCATCATTTCTTTCTTTCTTTCTCATATATTGACTCTTCCCGTTTCTTCATTCTTTGTCTCCCTATTTTCTTTCTTTCTTTTTATTATCCTGTTTTTCTTTCTTTATTCTTTCTCTACTCAGTCGATACAGTATCTCTTCATTTCTTTCTTTCTTTCTTTCATTCATTCTTTCTTTCTTTCTCATATATTGACTCTTTCCGTTTCTTCAATCTTTGCCTCCCTATTTTCTTTCTTTCTTTTTATTATCTTGTTTTTTCTTTCTTTATTCTTTGTCTACTCTGTCGATACAGTATCTCTTCATTTCTTTGTTTCTTTCATTCCATCATTTCTTTCTTTCTTTCTCATATATTGACTCTTCCCGTTTCTTCATTCTTTGTCTCCCTATTTTCTTTCTTTCTTTTAATTATCCTGTTTTTCTTTCTTTATTCTTTCTCTAATCTGTCGATACAGTATCTCTTCATTTCTTTCTTTCTTTCTTTCATTCATTCTTTCTTTCTTTCTCATATATTGACTCTTTCCGTTTCTTCATTCTTTGTCTCGCTATTTTCTTTCTTTCTTTTTATTATCCTGTTTTTCTTTCTTTATTCTTTCTCTACTCTGTTGATACAGTATCTCTTCATTTCTTTCTTTCTTTCATTCATTCTTTCTTTCTTTTTCATATATTGACTCTTTCCGTTTCTTCATTCTTTGTCTCCCTATTTTCTTTCTTTTTATTATCCTGTTTTTCTTTCTTTATTCTTTCTCTATTCTGTGGATACAGTATCTCTTCATTTCTTTCTTTCTTTCTTTCATTCATTCTTTCTTTCTTTTTCATATATTGACTCTTTCCGTTTCTTCATTCTTTGTCTCCCTATTTTCTTTCTTTCTTTTTATTATCCTGTTTTTCTTTCTTTATTCTTTCTCTACTCTGTTGATACAGTATCTCTTCATTTCTTTCTTTCTTTCTTTCTTTCATTCATTCTTTCTTTCTTTCTCATATATTGACTCTTTCCGTTTCTTCATTCTTTGTCTCCCTATTTTCTTTCTTTCTTTTTATTATCCTGTTTTTTCTTTCTTTATTCTTTCTCTACTCTGTCGATACAGTATCTCTTCATATCTTTCTTTCTTTCATTCCTTCATTTCTTTCTTTCATTCTTTCTCATATATTGACTCTTTCCGTTTCTTCATTCTTTGTCTCCCTATTTTCTCTCTTTCTTTTTATTATCCTGTTTTTCTTTCTTTATTCTTTCTCTACTATGTCGATACAGTATCTCTTCATTTCTTTCTTTCTTTCATTACTTCATTTCTTTCTTTCTTTCTTTCTCATATATTGACTCTTTCCGTTTCTTCATTCTTGGTCTCCCTATTTTCATTCTTTCTTTTTATTATCCTGTTTTTTCTTTCTTTATTCTTTCTCTACTCTGTCGATACAATATCTCTTCATTTCTTTCTTTCTTTCTTTCTTTCATTCATTCTATCTTTCTTTCTCATATATTGACTCTTTCCGTTTCTTCATTATTTGTCTCCCTATTTTCTTTCTTTCTTTTTATTATCCAGTTTTTTCTTTATTTATTCATTCTCTACTCTGTCGAAACAGTATCTCTTCATTCTTTCTTTGTTTCTTTCTTTCATTTCTTTCTTTCTTTCTTTCTTTCTCATATATTGACTCTTTCCGTTTCTTCATTCTTTGTCTCCCTATTTTCTTTCTTTCTTTTCTTTATCCTGTTTTTCTTTCTTTATTCTTTCTCTACTCTGTCGATACAGTATCTCTTCATTTCTTTCTTTCTTTCATTCATTCTCTCTTTCTTTCTCATATATTGACTCTTTCCGTTTCTTCATTCTTGTCTCCCTTTTTTCTTTCTTTCTTTTTATTATCCTGTTTTTCTTTCTTTATTCTTTCTCTACTCTGTCGATACAGTATCTCTCCATTTCTTTCTTTCTTTCTTTCTTTCTTTCATTCATTCTTTCTTTCTTTCTCATATATTGACTCTTTCCGTTTCTTCATTCTTTGTCTCCCTATTTTCTTTCTTTCTTTTAATTATCCTGTTTTTTCTTTCTTTATTCTTTCTCTACTCTGTTGATACAGTATCTCTTCATTTCTTTCTTTCTTTCTTTCTTTCATTCATTCTTTCTTTCTTTTTCTAATATTGACTCTTTCCGTTTCTTCATTCTTTGTCTCCCTATTTTCTTTCTTTCTTTTTATTATCCTGTTTTTCTTTCTTTATTCTTTCTCTACTCTGTTGATACAGTATCTCTTCATTTCTTTCTTTCTTTCTTTCTTTCTTTCTTTCATTCATTCTTTCTTTCTTTTTCATATATTGACTCTTTCCGTTTCTTCATTCTTTGTCTCCCTATTTTCTTTCTTTCTTTTTATTATCCTGTTTTTCTTTCTTTATTCATTCTCTACTCTGTTGATACAGTATCTCTTCATTTCTTTCTTTCTTTCTTTCTTTCATTGATTCTTTCTTTCTTTTTCATATATTGACTCTTTCCGTTTCTTCATTCTTTGTCTCCCTATTTTCTTTCTTTCTTTTTATTATCCTGTTTTTCTTTCTTTATTTTTACTCTACTCTGTCGATACAGTATCTCTTCATTTCTTTCTTTCTTTCTTTCATTCATTCTTTCTTTTTTTTCTCATATATTGACTCTTTCCGTTTCTTCATTCTTTGTCTCCCAATTTTCTTTCTTTTTATTATCCTGTTTTTTCTTTCTTTATTCTTTCTCTACTCTGTCGATACAGTATCTCTTCATTTCTTTCTTTCTTTCTTTCTTTCTTTCATTCATTCTATCTTTCTTTCTCATATATTGACTCTTTCCGTTTCTTCATTATTTGTCTCCCTATTTTCTTTCTTACTTTTTATTATCCAGTTTTTTCTTTATTTATTCATTCTCTACTCTGTCGAAACAGTATCTCTTCATTTCTTTCTTTGTTTTTTTCTTTCATTTCTTTCTTTCTTTCTTTCTCATATATTGACTCTTTCCGTTTCTTCATTCTTTGTCTCCCTATTTTCTTTCTTTCTTTTCATTATCCTGTTTTTCTTTCTTTATTCTTTCTCTACTCTGTCGATACAGTATCTCTTCATTTCTTTCTTTCTTTCTTTCTTTCTTTCTTTCATTAATTCTTTCTTTCTTTCTCATATATTGACTCTTCCCGTTTCTTTATTCTTTGTCTCCCTATTTTTTTTCTTTCTTTTTATTATCCTGTTTTTTCTTTCTTTATTCTTTCTCTACTCTGTCGATACAGTATCTCTTCATTTCTTTCTTTCATTCCTTCATTTCTTTCTTTCTTTCTTTCTCATATATTGATTCTTTCCGTTTCTTCATTCCTTGTCTCCCTATTTTCTTTCTTTCTTTTTATTATCCTGTTTTTTCTTTCTTTATTCTTTCTCTACTCTGTCGATACAGTATCTCTTCATTTCTTTCTTTCATTCCTTCATTTCTTTCTTTCTTTCTTTCTCATATATTGATTCTTTCCGTTTCTTCATTCCTTGTCTCCCTATTTTCTTTCTTTCTTTTTATTATCCTGTTTTTTCTTTCTTTATTCTTTCTCTACTCTGTCGATACAGTATCTCTTCATTTCTTTCTTTCTTTCATTCCTTCATTTCTTTCTTTCTCATATATTGACTCTTTCCGTTTCTTCATTCTTGTCTCCCTATTTTCTTTCTTTCTTTTTATTATCCTGTTTTTCTTTCTTTATTCTTTCTCTACTCTGTCGATACAGTATCTCTCCATTTCTTTCTTTCTTTCTTTCTTTCATTCATTCTTTCTTTCTTTCTCATATATTGACTCTTTCCGTTTCTTCATTCTTTGTCTCCCTATTTTCTTTCTTTCTTTTAATTATCCTGTTTTTTCTTTCTTTATTCTTTCTCTACTCTGTCGATACAGTATCTCTTCATTTCTTTCTTTCTTTCTTTCTTTCATTCATTCTTTCTTTCTTTCTCATATATTGACTCTATCCGTTTCTTCATTCTTTGTCTCCCTATTTTCTTTCTTTCTTTTTATTATCCTGTTTTTCTTTCTTTATTCTTTCTCTACTCTGTTGATACAGTATCTCTTCATTTCTTTCTTTCTTTCTTTCTTTCTTTCTTTCATTCATTCTTTCTTTCTTTTTCATATATTGACTCTTTCCGTTTCTTCATTCTTTGTCTCCCTATTTTCATTCTTTCTTTTTATTATCCTGTTTTTCTTTATTTATTTATTCTCTACTCTGTTGATACAGTATCTCTTCATTTCTTTCTTTCTTTCTTTCTTTCATTGATTCTTTCTTTCTTTTTCATATATTGACTCTTTCCGTTTCTTCATTCTTTGTCTCCCTATTTTCTTTCTTTCTTTTTATTATCCTGTTTTTCTTTCTTTATTTTTTCTCTACTCTGTCGATACAGTATCTCTCCATTTCTTTCTTTCTTTCTTTCTTTCATTCATTCTTTCTTTCTTTCTCATATATTGACTCTTTCCGTTTCTTCATTCTTTGTCTTCCTATTTTCTTTCTTTCTTTTTATTATCCTGTTTTTTCTTTCTTTATTCTTTCTCTACTCTGTCGATACAGTAACTCTTCATTTCTTTCTTTCTTTCTTTCTTTCTTTCATTCATTCTTTCTTTCTCATATATTGACTCTTTCCGTTTCTTCATTCTTTGTCTCCATATTTTTTTTCTTTCTTTTTATTATCCTGTTTTTCTTTCTTTATTCATTCTCTACTCAGTCGATACAGTATCTCTTCATTTCTTTCTTTCTTTCTTTCTTTCATTCATTCTTTCTTTCTTTCTTTCTCATATATTGACTCTTTCCGTTTCTTCAATCTTTGTCTCCCTATTTTCTTTCTTTTTATTATCCTGTTTTTCTTTCTTTATTCTTTCTCTACTCTGTTGATACAGTATCTCTTCATTTCTTTCTTTCTTTCTTTCTTTCATTCATTCTTTCTTTCTTTTTCATATATTGACTCTTTCCGTTTCTTCATTCTTTGTCTCCCTATTTTCTTTCTTTCTTTTTATTATCCTGTTTTTCTTTCTTTTATTCTTTCTCTACTCTGTTGATACAGTATCTCTTCATTTCTTTCTTTCTTTCATTCCTTCAGTTCTTTCTTTCTTTCTTTCTCATATATTGACTCTTTCCGTTTCTTCATTATTTGTCTCCCTATTTTCTTTCTTTCTTTTTATTATCCAGTTTTTTCTTTATTTATTCATTCTCTACTCTGTCGAAACAGTATCTCTTCATTTCTTTCTTTGTTTCTTTCTTTCATTTCTTTCTTTCTTTCTTTCTCATATATTGACTTTTTCCGTTTCTTCATTCTTTGTCTCCCTATTTTCTTTCTTTCTTTTCATTATCCTGTTTTTCTTTCTTTATTCTTTCTCTACTCTGTCGATACAGTATCTCTTCATTTCTTTCTTTCTTTCTTTCTTTCTTTCTTTCATTAATTCTTTCTTTCTTTCTCATATATTGACTCTTTCCGTTTCTTCATTCTTTGTCTCCCTATTTTTTTTCTTTCTTTTTATTATCCTGTTTTTTCTTTCTTTATTCTTTCTCTACTCTGTCGATACAGTATCTCTTCATTTCTTTCTTTCATTCCTTCATTTCTTTCTTTCTTTCTTTCTCATATATTGATTCTTTCCGTTTCTTCATTCCTTGTCTCCCTATTTTCTTTCTTTCTTTTTATTATCCTGTTTTTTCTTTCTTTATTCTTTCTCTACTCTGTCGATACAGTATCTCTTCATTTCTTTCTTTCTTTCATTCCTTCATTTCTTTCTTTCTCATATATTGACTCTTTCCGTTTCTTCATTCTTGTCTCCCTATTTTCTTTCTTTCTTTTTATTATCCTGTTTTTCTTTCTTTATTCTTTCTCTACTCTGTCGATACAGTATCTCTCCATTTCTTTCTTTCTTTCTTTCTTTCTTTCATTCATTCTTTCTTTCTTTCTCATATATTGACTCTTTCCGTTTCTTCATTCTTTGTCTCCCTATTTTCTTTCTTTCTTTTAATTATCCTGTTTTTTCTTTCTTTATTCTTTCTCTACTCTGTCGATACAGTATCTCTTCATTTCTTTCTTTCTTTCTTTCTTTCATTCATTCTTTCTTTCTTTCTCATATATTGACTCTATCCGTTTCTTCATTCTTTGTCTCCCTATTTTCTTTCTTTCTTTTTATTATCCTGTTTTTCTTTCTTTATTCTTTCTCTACTCTGTTGATACAGTATCTCTTCATTTCTTTCTTTCTTTCTTTCTTTCTTTCTTTCATTCATTCTTTCTTTCTTTTTCATATATTGACTCTTTCCGTTTCTTCATTCTTTGTCTCCCTATTTTCTTTCTTTCTTTTTATTATCCTGTTTTTCTTTCTTTATTCATTCTCTACTCTGTTGATACAGTATCTCTTCATTTCTTTCTTTCTTTCTTTCTTTCATTGATTCTTTCTTTCTTTTTCATATATTGACTCTTTCCGTTTCTTCATTCTTTGTCTCCCTATTTTCTTTCTTTCTTTTTATTATCCTGTTTTTCTTTCTTTATTTTTTCTCTACTCTGTCGATACAGTATCTCTCCATTTCTTTCTTTCTTTCTTTCTTTCATTCATTCTTTCTTTCTTTCTCATATATTGACTCTTTCCGTTTCTTCATTCTTTGTCTTCCTATTTTCTTTCTTTCTTTTTATTATCCTGTTTTTTCTTTCTTTATTCTTTCTCTACTCTGTCGATACAGTAACTCTTCATTTCTTTCTTTCTTTCTTTCTTTCATTCATTCTTTCTTTCTCATATATTGACTCTTTCCGTTTCTTCATTCTTTGTCTCCATATTTTCTTTCTTTCTTTTTATTATCCTGTTTTTCTTTCTTTATTCATTCTCTACTCAGTCGATACAGTATCTCTTCATTTCTTTCTTTCTTTCTTTCATTCATTCTTTCTTTCTTTCTTTCTCATATATTGACTCTTTCCGTTTCTTCAATCTTTGTCTCCCTATTTTCTTTCTTTTTATTATTCTGTTTTTCTTCCTTTATTCTTTCTCTACTCTGTTGATACAGTATCTCTTCATTTCTTTCTTTCTTTCTTTCTTTCATTCATTCTTTCTTTCTTTTTCATATATTGACTCTTTCCGTTTCTTCATTCTTTGTCTCCCTATTTTCTTTCTTTCTTTTTATTATCCTGTTTTTCTTTCTTTTATTCTTTCTCTACTCTGTTGATACAGTATCTCTTCATTTCTTTCTTTCTTTCATTCCTTCAGTTCTTTCTTTTTTTCTTTCTCATATATTGACTCTTTCCGTTTCTTCAATCTTTGTCTCCCTATTTTCTTTCTTTCTTTTTATTATCCTGTTTTTTCTTTCTTTATTCTTTCTCTACTCTGTCGATACAGTATCTCTTCATATCTTTCTTTCTTTCATTCCTTCATTTCTTTCTTTCATTCTTTCTCATATATTGACTCTTTCCGTTTCTTCATTCTTTGTCTCCCTATTTTCTTTCTTTCTTTTTATTATACTGTTTTTCTTTCTTTATTCCTTCTCTACTCTGTCGATACAGTATCTCTTCATTTCTTTCTTTCATTCCTTCATTTCTTTCTTTCTTTCTTTCTCATATATTGACTCTTTCCGTTTCTTCATTCTTTGTCTCCCTATTTTCTTTCTTTCTTTTTATTATCCTGTTTTTCTTTCTTTATTCTTTCTCTACTCTGTCGATACAGTATCTCTTCATTTCTTTCTTTCTTTCATTCTTTCATTCATTCTTTCTTTCTTTTTCATATATTGACTCTTTCCGTTTCTTCATTCTTTGTCTCCCTATTTTCTTTCTTTCTTTTTATTATCCTGTTTTTTCTTTCTTTATTCTTTCTCTACTCTGTCGATACAGTATCTCTTCATTTCTTTCTTTCTTTCATTCCTTCATTTCTTTCTTTCTTTCTTTCTCATATATTGACTCTTTCCGTTTCTTCATTCTTTGTCTCCCTATTTTCTTTCTTTCTTTTTATTATCCTGTTTATTCTTTCTCTACTCTGTCGATACAGTATCTCTTCATTTTTTCTTTCTTTCTTTCTTTCATTCATTCTTTCTTTTTTTCTCATATATTGACTCTTTCCGTTTCTTCATTCTTTGTCTCCCTATTTTCTTTCTTTTTATTATCCTGTTTTTTCTTTCTTTATTCTTTCTCTACTCTGTCGATACAGTATCTCTTCATTTCTTTCTTTTTTCATTCATTATTTCTTTCTTTCTCATATATTGACTCTTTCCGTTTCATCATTCTTTGTCTCCCTATTTTCTTTCTTTCTTTTTATTATCCAGTTTTTTATTTCTTTATTCATTCTCTACTCTGTCGATACAGTATCTCTTCATTTCTTTCTTTGTTTCTTTCTTTCATTTCTTTCTTTCTTTCTTTCTGTCTTTCTCATATATTGACTCTTTCCGTTTCTTCATTCTTTCTCTCCCTATTTTCTTTCTTTCTTTTTATTATCCTGTTTTTTCTTACTTTATTCTTTCTCTACTCTGTCGATACAGTATCTCTTCATTTCTTTCTTTCTTTCATTCCTTCATTTCTTTCTTTCTTTCTTTCTCATATATTGACTCTTTCCGTTTCTTCATTCTTTGTCTCCCTATTTTATTTCTTTCTTTTTATTATCCTGTTTTTCTTTCTTTATTCTTTCTCTACTCTGTCGATACAGTATCTCTTCATTTCTTTCTTTCTTTCTTTCTTTCATTCATTCTATCCTTCTTTGTCATATATTGACTCTTTCCGTTTCTTCATTATTTGTCTCCCTATTTTCTTTCTTTCTTTTTATTATCCAGTTTTTTCTTTATTTATTCATTCTCTACTCTGTCGAAACAGTATCTCTTCATTTCTTTCTTTGTTTCTTTCTTTCATTTCTTTCTTTCTTTCTTTCTCATATATTGACTCTTTCCGTTTCTTCATTCTTTGTCTCCATATTTTCTTTCTTTCTTTTCATTATCCTGTTTTTCTTTCTTTATTCTTTCTCTACTCTGTCGATACAGTATCTCTTCATTTCTTTCTTTCTTTCTTTCTTTCTTTCTTTCTTTCATTCATTCTTTCTTTCTTTCTCATATATTGACTCTTTCCGTTTCTTCATTCTTTGTCTCCCTATTTTTTTTCTTTCTTTTTATTATCCTGTTTTTTCTTTCTTTATTCTTTCTCTACTCTGTCGATACAGTATCTCTTCATTTCTTTCTTTCATTCCTTCATTTCTTTCTTTCTTTCTTTCTCATATATTGATTCTTTCCGTTTCTTCATTCTTTGTCTCCCTATTTTCTTTCTTTCTTTTTATTATCCTGTTTTTTCTTTCTTTATTCTTTCTCTACTCTGTCGATACAGTATCTCTTCATTTCTTTCTTTCTTTCATTCCTTCATTTCTTTCTTTCTCATATATTCACTCTTTCCGTTTCTTCATTCTTTGTCTCCCTATTTTCTTTCTTTCTTTTTATTATCCTGTTTTTCTTTCTTTATTCTTTCTCTACTCTGTCGATACAGTATCTCTCCATTTCTTTCTTTCTTTCTTTCATTCATTCTTTCTTTCTTTCTCATATATTGACTCTTTCCGTTTCTTCATTCTTTGTCTCCCTATTTTCTTTCTTTGTTTTTATTATCCTGTTTTTTTCTATCTTTATTCTTTCTCTACTCTGTCGAAACAGTATATCTTCATTTCTTTCTTTCTTTCTTTCTTTCATTCATTCTTTCTTTCTTTCTCATATATTGACTCTTTCCGTTTCTTCATTCTTTGTCTCCCTATTTTCTTTCTTTCTTTTTATTATCCTGTTTTTCTTTCTTTATTCTTTCTCTACTCTGTTGATACAGTATCTCTTCATTTCTTTCTTTCTTTCTTTCTTTCATTCATTCTTTCTTTCTTTTTCATATATTGACTCTTTCCGTTTCTTCATTCTTTGTCTCCCTATTTTCTTTCTTTCTTTTTATTATCCTGTTTTTCTTTCTTTATTCTTTCTCTACTCTGTTGATACAGTATCTCTTCATTTCTTTCTTTCTTTCTTTCTTTCTTTCTTTCTTTCTTTCTTTCTTTCATTCATTCTTTCTTTCTTTTTCATATATTGACTCTTTCCGTTTCTTCATTCTTTGTCTCCCTATTTTCTTTCTTTCTTTTTATTATCCTGTTTTTCTTTCTTTATTCATTCTATACTCTGTCGATACAGTATCTCTTCATTTCTTTCTTTCTTTCTTTCATTCATTCTTTCTTTCTTTCTCATATATTGACTCTTTCCGTTTCTTCATTCTTTGTCTTCCTATTTTCTTTCTTTCTTTTTATTATCCTGTTTTTTCTTTCTTTATTCTTTCTCTACTCTGTCGATACAGTAACTCTTCATTTCTTTCTTTCTTTCTTTCATTCATTCTTTCTTTCTCATATATTGACTCTTTCCGTTTCTTCATTCTTTGTCTCCCTATTTTCTTTCTTTCTTTTTATTATCCTGTTTTTCTTTCTTTATTCATTCTCTACTCAGTCGATACAGTATCTCTTCATTTCTTTCTTTCTTTCTTTCATTCATTCTTTCTTTCTTTCTAATATATTGACTCTTTCCGTTTCTTCAATCTTTTTCTCCCTATTTTCTTTCTTTTTATTATCCTGTTTTTTCTTTCTTTTTTCTTTCTCTACTCTGTTGATACAGTATCTCTTCATTTCTTTCTTTCTTTCTTTCTTTCTTTCATTCATTCCTTCTTTCTTTCTCATATATTGACTCTTTCCGTTTCTTCATTCTTTGTCTCCCTATTTTCTTTCTTTCTTTTTATTATCCTGTTTTTTCTTTCTTTATTCTTTCTCTACTCTGTCGATACAGTATCTCTTCATATCTTTCTTTCTTTCATTCCTTCATTTCTTTCTTTCATTCTTTCTCATATATTGACTCTTTCCGTTTCTTCATTCTTTGTCTCCCTATTTTCGTTCTTTCTTTTTATTATACTGTTTTTCTTTCTTTATTCTTTCTCTACTCTGTCGATACAGTATCTCTTCATTTCTTTCTTTCTTTCATTCCTTCATTTCTTTCTTTCTTTCTTTCTCATATATTGACTCTTTCCGTTTCTTCATTCTTTGTCTCCCTATTTTCTTTCTTTCTTTTTATTATACTGTTTTTCTTTCTTTATTCTTTCTCTACTCTGTCGATACAGTATCTCTTCATTTCTTTCTTTCTTTCTTTCTTTCTTTCATTCATTCTTTCTTTCTTTCTCATATATTGACTCTTTCCGTTTCTTCATTCTTTGTCTCCCTATTTTCTTTCTTTCTTTTTATTATCCTGTTTTTTCTTTCTTTATTCTTTCTCTACTCTGTCGATACAGTATCTCTTCATTTCTTTCTTTCTTTCTTTCTTTCTTTCATTCATTCTTTCTTTTTTTCTCATATATTGACTCTTTCCGTTTCTTCATTCTTAGTCTCCCTATTTTCTTTCTTTTTATTATCCTGTTTTTTCTTTCTTTATTCTTTCTCTACTCTGTCGATACAGTATCTCTTCATTTCTTTCTTTCTTTCTTTCTTTCATTCATTCTTTCTTTCTTTCTCATATATTGACTCTTTCCGTTTCTTCATTCTTTGTCTCCCTATTTTCTTTCTTTCTTTTTATTATCCAGTTTTTTCTTTCTTTATTCATTCTCTACTCTGTCGATACAGTATCTCATCATTTCTTTCTTTGTTTCTTTCTTTCATTTCTTTCTTTCTTTCTCATATATTGACTCTTTCCGTTTCTTCATTCTTTGTCTCCCTATTTTCTTTCTTTCTTTTTATTATCCTGTTTTTTCTTTCTTTTTTCTTTCTCTACTCTGTCGATACAGTATCTCTTCATTTCTTTCTTTCTTTCATTCCTTCATTTCTTTCTTTCTTTCTTTCTCATATATTGACTCTTTCCGTTTCTTCAGTCTTTGTCTCCCTATTTTCTTTCTTTCTTTTTATTATCCTGTTTTTCTTTCTTTATTCTTTCTCTACTCTGTCGATACAGTATCTCTTCATTTCTTTCTTTCTTTCTTTCATTCATTCTCTCTTTCTTTCTCATATATTGACTCTTTCCGTTTCTTCATTCTTTGTCTCCCTATTTTCTTTCTTTTTATTATCCTGTTTTTCTTTCTTTATTCTTTCTCTACTCTGTCGATACAGTATCTCTCCATTTCTTTCTTTCTTTCTTTCTTTCTTTCATTCATTCTTTCTTTCTTTCTCATATATTGACTCTTTCCGTTTCTTCATTCTTTGTCTCCCTATTTTCTTTCTTTCTTTTCATTATCCTGTTTTTCTTTCTTTATTCTTTCTCTACTCTGTCGATACAGTATCTCTTCATTTCTTTCTTTCTTTCTTTCTTTCATTCATTCTTTCTTTCTTTCTCATATATTGACTCTTTCCGTTTCTTCATTCTTTGTCTACCTATTTTTTTTCTTTCTTTTTATTATCCTGTTTTTTCTTTCTTTATTCTTTCTCTACTCTGCCGATACAGTATCTCTTCATTTCTTTCTTTCATTCCTTCATTTGTTTCTTTCTTTCTTTCTTTCTCATATATTGATTCTTTCCGTTTCTTCTTTCTTTGTCTCCCTATTTCCTTTCTTACTTTTTATTATCCTGTTTTTTCTTTCTTTATTCTTTCTCTACTCTGTCGATACAGTATCTCTTCATTTCTTTCTTTCTTTCATTCCTTCATTTCTTTCTTTCTTTCTTTCTCATATATTCACACTATCCGTTTCTTCATTCTTTGTCTCCCTATTTTCTTTCTTTCTTTTTATTAACATGTTTTTCTTTCTTTATTTTTTCTCTACTCTGTCGATACAGTATCTCTTCATTTCTTTCTTTCTTTCTTTCATTCATTCTCTCTTTCATTCTCATATATTGACTCTTTCCTTTTCTTCATTCTTGTCTCCCTATTTTCTTTCTTTCTTTTTATTATCCTGTTTTTCTTTCTTTATTCTTTCTCTACTCTGACGATACAGTATCTCTCCATTTCTTTCTTTATTTCTTTCTTTCATTCATTCTTTCTTTCACATATATTGACTCTTTCCGTTTCTTCATTCTTTGTCTCCCTATTTTCTTTCTTTCTTTTTATTATCCTGTTTTTTCTTTCTTTATTCTTTCTCTACACTCTCTATACAGTATCTCTTCATTTCTTTCTTTCTTTCTTTCTTTCATTCTTTCTTTCTTTCATTCATTCTTTCTTTCTTTCTCATATATTGACTCTTTCCGTTTCTTCATTCTTTGTCTCCCTATTTTCTTTCTTTCTTTTTATTATCCTGTTTTTTCTTTCTTTATTCTTTCTCTACTCTGTCGATACAGTATCTCTTCATTTCTTTCTTTCTTTCTTTCATTCATTCTTTCTTTCTTTCTCATATATTGACTCTTTCCGTTTCTTCATTTTTTGTCTCCCTATTTTCTTTCTTTCTTTTTATTAATCCTGTTTTTTCTTTCTTTATTCTTTCTCTACTCTGTCGATACAGTATCTCTTCATATCTTTCTTTCTTTCATTCCTTCATTTCTTTCTTTCTTTCTTTCTCATATATTGACTCTTTCCGTTTCTTCATTCTTTGTCTCCCTATTTTCTTTCTTTTTATTATCCAATTTTTTCTTTCTTTATTCATTCTCTACTCTGTCGATACAGTATCTCTTAATTTCTTTCTTTGTTTCTTTCTTTCATTTCTTTCTTTCTTTCTTTCTCATATATTGACTCTTTCCGTTTCTTCATTCTTTGTCTCCCTATTTTCTTTCTTTCTTTTTATTATCCTGTTTTTCTTTCTTTATTCTTTCTCTACTCTGTCGATACAGTATCTCTTCATTTCTTTCTTTCTTTCTTTCTTTCTTTCATTCATTCTTTCTTTCTTTCTCATATATTGACTCTTTCCGTTTCTTCATTCTTTGTCTACCTATTTTTTTTCTTTCTTTTTATTATCCTGTTTTTTCTTTCTTTATTCTTTCTCTACTCTGCCGATACAGTATCTCTTCATTTCTTTCTTTCATTCCTTCATTTGTTTCTTTCTTTCTTTCTTTCTCATATATTGATTCTTTCCGTTTCTTCTTTCTTTGTCTCCCTATTTCCTTTCTTACTTTTTATTATCCTGTTTTTTCTTTCTTTATTCTTTCTCTACTCTGTCGATACAGTATCTCTTCATTTCTTTCTTTCTTTCATTCCTTCATTTCTTTCTTTCTTTCTTTCTCATATATTCACACTATCCGTTTCTTCATTCTTTGTCTCCCTATTTTCTTTCTTTCTTTTTATTAACATGTTTTTCTTTCTTTATTTTTTCTCTACTCTGTCGATACAGTATCTCTTCATTTCTTTCTTTCTTTCTTTCATTCATTCTCTCTTTCATTCTCATATATTGACTCTTTCCTTTTCTTCATTCTTGTCTCCCTATTTTCTTTCTTTCTTTTTATTATCCTGTTTTTCTTTCTTTATTCTTTCTCTACTCTGACGATACAGTATCTCTCCATTTCTTTCTTTATTTCTTTCTTTCATTCATTCTTTCTTTCACATATATTGACTCTTTCCGTTTCTTCATTCTTTGTCTCCCTATTTTCTTTCTTTCTTTTTATTATCCTGTTTTTTCTTTCTTTATTCTTTCTCTACACTCTCTATACAGTATCTCTTCATTTCTTTCTTTCTTTCTTTCTTTCATTCTTTCTTTCTTTCATTCATTCTTTCTTTCTTTCTCATATATTGACTCTTTCCGTTTCTTCATTCTTTGTCTCCCTATTTTCTTTCTTTCTTTTTATTATCCTGTTTTTTCTTTCTTTATTCTTTCTCTACTCTGTCGATACAGTATCTCTTCATTTCTTTCTTTCTTTCTTTCATTCATTCTTTCTTTCTTTCTCATATATTGACTCTTTCCGTTTCTTCATTTTTTGTCTCCCTATTTTCTTTCTTTCTTTTTATTATCCTGTTTTTTCTTTCTTTATTCTTTCTCTACTCTGTCGATACAGTATCTCTTCATATCTTTCTTTCTTTCATTCCTTCATTTCTTTCTTTCTTTCTTTCTCATATATTGACTCTTTCCGTTTCTTCATTCTTTGTCTCCCTATTTTCTTTCTTTTTATTATCCAATTTTTTCTTTCTTTATTCATTCTCTACTCTGTCGATACAGTATCTCTTAATTTCTTTCTTTGTTTCTTTCTTTCATTTCTTTCTTTCTTTCTTTCTCATATATTGACTCTTTCCGTTTCTTCATTCTTTGTCTCCCTATTTTCTTTCTTTCTTTTTATTATCCTGTTTTTTCTTTCTTTATTCTTTCTCTATTCTGTCGATACAGTATCTCTTCATTTCTTTCTTTCTTTCTTTCATTCATTCTTTCTTTCTTTCTCATATATTGACTCTTTCCGTTTCTTCATTCTTTGTCTCCCTATTTTCTTTCTTTCTTTTTATTATCCTGTTTTTTCTTTCTTTATCCTTCTCTACTCTGTCGATACAGTATCTCTTCATTTCTTTCTTTCTTTCATTCCATCATTTCTTTCTTTCTTTCTCATATATTGACTCTTTCCGTTTCTTCATTCTTTGTCTCCCTATTTTCTTTCTTTCTTTTTATTATCCTGTTTTTTCTTACTTTATTCTTTCTCTACTCTGTCGATACAGTAACTCTTCATTTCTTTCTTTCTTTCTTTCATTCATTCATTCTTTCTTTCTCATATATTGACTCTTTCCGTTTCTTCATTCTTTGTCTCCCTATTTTCTTTCTTTCTTTTTATTATCCTGTTTTTCTTTCTTAATTCTTTCTCTACTCAGTCGATACAGTATCTCTTCATTTCTTTCTTTCTTTCATTCATTTTTCTTTCATTCTCATATATTGACTCATTCCGTTTCTTCATTCTTTGTCTCCCTATTTTCTTTCTTTCTTTTTATTATCCTGTTTTTTCTTACTTTATTCTTTCTCTACTCTGTCGATACAGTAACTCTTCATTTCTTTCTTTCTTTCTTTCTTTCATTCATTCTTTCTTTCTCATATATTGACTCTTTCCGTTTCTTCATTCTTTGTCTCCCTATTTTCTTTCTTTCTTTTTATTATCCTGTTTTTCTTTCTTTATTCTTTCTCTGCTCTGTCGATACAGTATCTCTTCATTTCTTTCTTTCATTCATTCTTTCGTTCTTTCTCATATATTGATTCTTTCCGTTTCTTCAATCTTTGTCTCCCTATTTTCTTTCTTTCTTTTTATTATCTTGTTTTTTCTTTCTTTATTCTTTCTCTACTCTGTCGATACAGTATCTCTTCATTTCTTTCTTTCTTTCATTCCATCATTTCTTTCTTTCTTTCTCATATATTGACTCTTCCCGTTTCTTCATTCTTTGTCTCCCTATTTTCTTTCTTTCTTTTTATTATCCTGTTTTTCTTTCTTTATTCTTTCTCTACTCTGTCGATGCAGTATCTCTTCCTTTCTTTCTTTCTTTCATTCATTCCTTCTTTCTTTCTCATATATTGACTCTTTCCGTTTCTTCATTCTTTGTCTCACTATTTTCTTTCTTTCTTTTTATTATCCTGTTTTTCTTTCTTTATTCTTTCTCTACTCTGTCGATACAGTATCTCTTCATTTCTTTCTTTCTTTCATTCCATCATTTCTTTCTTTCTTTCTTTCTCATATATTGACTCTTTCCGTTTCTTCATTCTTTGTCTCCCTATTTTCTTTCTTTCTTTTTATTATCCTGTTTTTTCTTACTTTATTCTTTCTCTACTCTGTCGATACAGTAACTCTTCATTTCTTTCTTTCTTTCTTTCTTTCTTTCATTCATTCTTTCTTTCTCATATATTGACTCTTTCCGTTTCTTCATTCTTTGTCTCCCTATTTTCTTTCTTTCTTTTTATTATCCTGTTTTTCTTTCTTAATTCTTTCTCTACTCAGTCGATACAGTATCTCTTCATTTCTTTCTTTCTTTCTTTCATTCATTTTTCTTTCTTTCTCATATATTGACTCTTTCCGTTTCTTCATTCTTTGTCTCCCTATTTTCTTTCTTTCTTTTTATTATCCTGTTTTTTCTTACTTTATTCTTTCTCTACTCTGTCGATACAGTAACTCTTCATTTCTTTCTTTCTTTCTTTCTTTCATTCATTCTTTCTGTCTCACATATTGACTCTTTCCGTTTCTTCATTCTTTGTCTCCCTATTTTCTTTCTTTCTTTTTATTATCCTGCTTTTCTTTCTTTATTCTTTCTCTACTCTGTCGATACAGTATCTCTTCATTTCTTTCTTTCTTTCTTTCTTCCATTCATTCTTTCGTTCTTTCTCATATATTGACTCTTTCCGTTTCTTCAATCTTTGTCTCACTATTTTCTTTCTTTCTTTTTATTATCCTGTTTTTCTTTCTTTATTCTTTCTCTATTCTGTCGATACAGTATCTCTTCATTTCTTTCTTTCTTTCATTCCTTCATTCTTTCTTTCTTTCTCATATATTCACCCTTTCCGTCTTCTTTATTCTTTGTTTCCATATTTTCTTTCTTTCTTATTATTATCCTGTTTTTCTTTCTTTATTCATTCTCTACTCTGTCTATAGAGTATCTCTTCATTTCTTTCTTTCATTCCTTCATTCTTTCTTTCTTTCTCATATATTCACCCTTTCCGTATCCTTTATTCTTTGTTTCCATATATTCTTTCTTTCTTTTTATTATCCTGTTTTTCTTTCTTTATTCTTTCTCTACTCTGTCGATACAGTATCTCTTCATTTCTTTCTTTCTTTCATTCCATCATTTCTTTCTTTCATTCTTTCTCATATATTGACTCTTTCCGTTTCTTCATTCTTTATCTCCCTATTTTCTTTCTTTCTTTTTATTATCCAGTTTTTTCTTACTTTATTCATTCTCTACTCTGTCGATACAGTATCTCTTCATTTCTTTCTTTGTTTCTTTCTTTCATTTCTTTCTTTCTTTCTTTCTTTCTTTCTCATATATTGACTCTTTCCGTTTCTTCATTCTTTGTCTCCCTATTTTCTTTCTTTCTTTTTATTATACTGTTTTTCTTTCTTTATTCTTTCTCTACTCTGTCGATACAGTATCTCTTCATTTCTTTCTTTCTTTCATTCCATCATTTCTTTCTTTCATTCTTTCTCATATATTGACTCTTTCCGTTTCTTCATTCTTTGTCTCCCTATTTTCTTTCTTTCTTTTTATTATACTGTTTTTCTTTCTTTATTCTTTCTCTACTCTGTCGATACAGTATCTCTTCATTTCTTTCTTTCTTTCATTCCTTCATTTCTTTCTTTCTTTTTTTCTTTCTCATATATTGACTCTTTCCGTTTCTTCATTCTTTGTCTCCCTATTTTCTTTCTTTCTTTTTATTATCCTATTTTTTCTTTTTTATTCTTTCTCTACTCTGTCGATACAGTATCTCTTCATTTGTTTCTTTCTTTCTTTCGTTCTTTCTTTCATTCTTTCTTTCTTTCTCATATATTGACTCTTTCCGTTTCTTCATTCTTTGTCTCCCTATTTTCTTTCTTTCTTTTTATTATCCTGTTTTTCTTTCTTTATTCTTTCTCTACTCTGTCGATACAGTATCTCTTCATTTTTTTCTTTCTTTCTTTCTTTCATTCATTCTTTCTTTCTTTCTCATATATTGACTCTTTCCGTTTCTTCATTCTTTGTCTCCCTATTTTCTTTCTTTCTTTTTATTATCCTGTTTTTTTCTTTCTTTATTCTTTCTCTACTCTGTCGATACAGTATCTCTTCATTTCTTTCTTTCTTTCATTCCATCATTTCTTTCTTTCTTTCTTTCTCATATATTGACTCTTTCCGTTTCTTCATTCTTTGTCTCCCTATTTTTTTCTTTCTTTTTATTATCCAGTTTTTTCTTTCTTTATTCATTCTCTACTCTGTCGATACAGTATCTCTTCATTTCTTTCTTTGTTTCTTTCTTTCATTTCTTTCTTTCTTTCTTTCTTCCTCATATATTGACTCTTTCCGTTTCTTCATTCTTTGTCTCCCTATTTTCTTTCTGTCTTTTTATTATACTGTTTTTCTTTCTTTATTCTTTCTCTACTCTGTCGATACAGTATCCCTTGATTTCTTTCTTTCTTTCTTTCATTCATTCTTTCTTTCTTTCTCATATATTGACTCTTTCCGTTTCTTCAATCTTTGTCTCCCTATTTTCTTTCTTTCTTTTTATTATCCTGTTTTTCTTTCTTTATTCTTTCTCTACTCAGTCGATACAGTATCTCTTCATTTCTTTCTTTCTTTCTTTCATTCATTCTTTCTTTCTTTCTCATATATTGACTCTTTCCGTTTCTTCAATCTTTGTCTCCCTATTTTCTTTCTTTCTTTTTATTATCTTGTTTTTTCTTTCTTTATTCTTTCTCTACTCTGTCGATACAGTATCTCTTCCTTTCTTTCTTTCTTTCATTCATTCCTTCTTTCTTTCTCGTATATTGACTCTTTCCGTTCCTTCATTCTTTGTCTCACTATTTTCTTTCTTTCTTTTTATTATCCTGTTTTTCTTTCTTTATTCTTTCTCTACTCTGTCGATACAGTATCTCTTCATTTCTTTCTTTCTTTCTTTCATTCATTCTTTCTTTCTTTCTCATATATTGACTCTTTCCGTTTCTTCATTCTTTGTCTCCCTATTTTCTTTCTTTGTTTTTATTATCCTGTTTTTTCTTTCTTTATTCTTTCTCTACTCTGTCGATACAATATCTCTTCATTTCTTTCTTTCTTTCTTTCTTTCTTTCTTTCATTCATTTTTCTTTCTTTCTCATATATTGACTCATTCCGTTTCTTCATTCTTTGTCTCCCTATTTTCCTTCTTTCTTTTTATTATCCTGTTTTTCTTTCTTTATACTTTCTCTATTCTGTCGATACAGTATCTCTTCATTTCTTTCTTTCTTTCATTCCATCATTTCTTACTTTCTTTCTTTCTTTCTCATATATTGACTCTTTCCGTTTCTTCATTCTTTTTCTCCCTATTTTCTTTCTTTCTTTTTATTATCCTGTTTTTTCTTACTTTATTCTTTCTCTACTCTTTCGATACAGTAACTCTTCATTTCTTTCTTTCTTTCTTTCTTTCATTCATTCTTTCTTTCTCATATATTGACTCTTTCCGTTTCTTCATTCTTTGTCTCCCTATTTTCTTTCTTTCTTTTTATTATCCTGTTTTTCTTTCTTAATTCTTTCTCTACTCAGTCGATACAGTATCTCTTCATTTCTTTCTTTCTTTCTTTCATTCATTTTTCTTTCTTTCTCATATATTGACTCATTCCGTTTCTTCATTCTTTGTCTCCCTATTTTCTTTCTTTCTTTTTATTATCCTGTTTTTCTTTCTTTACTCTTTCTCTATTCTGTCGATACAGTATCTCTTCATTTCTTTCTTTCTTTCATTCCTTCATTCTTTCTCTCTTTCTCATTTATTCACCCTTTCCGTCTTCTTTATTCTTTGTTTCCATATTTTCTTTCTTTCTTTTTATTATCCTGTTTTTCTTTCTTTATTCATTCTCTACTCTGTCTATACAGTATCTCTTCATTTATTTCTTTCATTCCTTCATTCTTTCTTTCTTTCTCATATATTCACCCTTTCCGTATCCTTTATTCTTTGTTTCCATATATTCTTTCTTTCTTTTTATTATTCTGTTTTTCTTTCTTTATTCTTTCTCTACTCTGTCGATACAGTATCTCTTCATTTCTTTCTTTCTAACTTTCTTTCATTCATTCTTTCTTTCTTTCTCATATATTGACTCTTTCCGTTTCTTCATTCTTTGTCTCCCTATTTTCTTTCTTTCTTTTTATTATACTGTTTTTCTTTCTTTATTCTTTCTCTACTCTGTCGATACAGTATCTCTTCATTTCTTTCTTTCTTTCATTCCATCATTTCTTTCTTTCATTCTTTCTCATATATTGACTCTTTCCGTTTCTTCATTCTTTGTCTCCCTATTTTCTTTCTTTCTTTTTATTATACTGTTTTTCTTTCTTTATTCTTTCTCTACTCTGTCGATACAGTATCTCTTCATTTCTTTCTTTCTTTCATTCCTTCATTTCTTTCTTTCTTTCTTTCTTTCTCATATATTGACACTTTCCGTTTCTTCATTCTTTGTCTCCCTATTTTCTTTCTTTCTTTTTATTATCCTATTTTTTCTTTTTTATTCTTTCTCTACTCTGTCGATACAGTATCTCTTCATTTCTTTCTTTCTTTCTTTCTTTCTTTCTTTCTTTCATTCATTCTTTCTTTCTTTCTCATATATTGACTCTTTCCGTTTCTTCATTCTTTGTCTCCCTATTTTCTTTCTTTCTTTTTATTATCCTGTTTTTTTCTTTCTTTATTCTTTCTCTACTCTGTCGATACAGTATCTCTTCATTTCTTTCTTTCTTTCTTTCATTCATTCTTTCTTTCTTTCTCATATATTGACTCTTTCCGTTCCTTCAATATTTGCCTCCCTATTTTCTTTCTTTCTTTTTATTATCTTGTTTTTTCTTTCTTTATTCATTCTCTACTCTGTCGATACAGTATCTCTTCATATCTTTCTTTCTTTCTTTCTTTCATTCATTCTTTCTTTCTTTCTCATATATTGACTCTTTCCGTTTCTTCATTCTTTGTCTCCCTATTTTCTTTCTTTCTTTTTATTATCCAGTTTTTTCTTACTTTATTCATTCTCTACTCTGTCGATACAGTATCTCTTCATTTCTTTCTTTGTTTCTTTCTTTCATTTCTTTCTTTCTTTCTTTCTTTCTCATATATTGACTGTTTCCGTTTCTTCATTCTTTGTCTCCCTATTTTCTTTCTTTCTTTTTATTATACTGTTTTTCTTTCTTTATTCTTTCTCTACTCTGTCGATACAGTATCTCTTCATTTCTTTCTTTCTTTCATTCATTCTTTCTTTCTTTCTCATATATTGACTCTTTCCGTTTCTTCATTCTTTGTCTCCCTATTTTCTTTCTTTCTTCTTATTATCCTGTTTTTTTCTTTCTTTATTCTTTCTCTACTCTGTCGATACAGTATCTCTTCATTTCTTTCTTTCTTTCATTCCATCATTTCTTTCTTTCTTTCTTTCTCATATATTGACTCTTTCCGTTTCTTCATTCTTTGTCTCCCTATTTTCTTTCTTTCTTTTTATTATCCTGTTTTTCTTTCTTTATTCTTTCTCTACTCAGTCGATACAGTATCTCTTCATTTCTTTCTTTCTTTCTTTCTTTCATTCATTCTTTCTTTCTTTCTCATATATTGACTCTTTCCGTTTCTTCATTCTTTGTCTCCCTATTTTCTTTCTTTCTTTTTATTATCCAGTTTTTTCTTACTTTATTCATTCTCTACTCTGTCGATACAGTATCTCTTCATTTCTTTCTTTGTTTCTTTCTTTCATTTCTTTCTTTCTTTCTTTCTTTCTCATATATTGACTGTTTCCGTTTCTTCATTCTTTGTCTCCCTATTTTCTTTCTTTCTTTTTATTATACTGTTTTTCTTTCTTTATTCTTTCTCTACTCTGTCGATACAGTATCTCTTCATTTCTTTCTTTCTTTCATTCATTCTTTCTTTCTTTCTCATATATTGACTCTTTCCGTTTCTTCATTCTTTGTCTCCCTATTTTCTTTCTTTCTTCTTATTATCCTGTTTTTTTCTTTCTTTATTCTTTCTCTACTCTGTCGATACAGTATCTCTTCATTTCTTTCTTTCTTTCATTCCATCATTTCTTTCTTTCTTTCTTTCTCATATATTGACTCTTTCCGTTTCTTCATTCTTTGTCTCCCTATTTTCTTTCTTTCTTTTTATTATCCTGTTTTTCTTTCTTTATTCTTTCTCTACTCAGTCGATACAGTATCTCTTCATTTCTTTCTTTCTTTCTTTCTTTCATTCATTCTTTCTTTCTTTCTCATATATTGACTCTTTCCGTTTCTTCATTCTTTGTCTCCCTATTTTCTTTCTTTCTTTTTATTATCCTGTTTTTTTCTTTCTTTATTCTTTCTCTACTCTGTCGATACAGTATCTCTTCATTTCTTTCTTTCTTTCATTCCATCATTTCTTTCTTTCTTTCTTTCTCATATATTGACTCTTTCCGTTTCTTCATTCTTTGTCTCCCTATTTTTTTCTTTCTTTTTATTATCCAGTTTTTTCTTTCTTTATTCATTCTCTACTCTGTCGATACAGTATCTCTTCATTTCTTTCTTTGTTTCTTTCTTTCATTTCTTTCTTTCTTTCTTTCTTCCTCATATATTGACTCTTTCCGTTTCTTCATTCTTTGTCTCCCTAATTTCTTTCTTTCTTTTTATTATACAGTTTTTCTTTCTTTATTCTTTCTCTACTCTGTCGATACAGTATCCCTTCATTTCTTTCTTTCTTTCATTCCTTCATTTCTTTCTTTCTTTCTTTCTCATATATTGACACTTTCCGTTTCTTCATTCTTTGTCTCCCTATTTTCTTTCTTTCTTTTTATTATCCTGTTTTTCTTTTTTATTCTTTCTCTACTCTGTCGATACAGTATCTCTTCCTTTCTTTCTTTCTTTCTTTCATTCATTCTTTCTTTCTTTCTTTCTCATATATTGACTCTTTCCGTTTCTTCAATCTTTGTCTCCCTATTTTCTTTCTTTCTTTTTATTATCCTGTTTTTTCTTACTTTATTCTTTCTCTACTCTGTCGATACAGTATCTCTTCATTTCTTTCTTTCTTTCTTTCATTCATTCTTTATTTCTTTCTCATATATTGACTCTTTCCGTTTTTTCATTCTTTGTCTCCCTATTTTCTTTCTTTCTTTTTATTATCCTGTTTTTCTTTCTTTATTCTTTCTCTACTCTGTCGATAGAGTATCTCTTCATTTCTTTCTTTCTTTCATTCCTTCATTTCTTTCTTTCTTTCTTTCTTTCTCATATATTGACTCTTTCCGTTTCTTCATTCTTTGTTTCCCTATTTTCTTTCTTTCTTTTTATTATCCTGTTTTTCTTTCTTTATTCTTTCTCTATTCTGTCGATACAGTATCTCTTCATTTCTTTCTTTCATTCATTCCTTCATTCTTTCTTTCTTTCTCATATATTCACCCTTTCCGTCTTCTTTATTCTTTGTTTCCATATTATCTTTCTTTCTTTTTATTATCCTGTTTTTCTTTCTTTATTCTTTCTCTACTCTGTCGATACAGTATCTCTTCATTTCTTTCTTTCTTTCATTCCATCATTTCTTTCTTTCTTTCTTTCTTTCTCATATATTGACTCTTTCCGTTTCTTCATTCTTTGTCTACCTATTTTCTTTCTTTCTTTTTATTATCCTGTTTTTCTTTCTTTATTCTTTCTCTACTCTGTCGATACAGTATCTCTTCATATCTTTCTTTCTTTCATTCATTCTTTCTTTCTTTCTCATATATTGACTCATTCCGTTACTTCATTCTTTGTCTCCCTATTTTCTTTCTTTCTTTTTATTATCCTGTTTTTCTTTCTTTATTCTTTCTCTACTCTGTCGATACAGTATCTCTTCATTTCTTTCTTTCTTTCTTTCTTTCATTCATTTTTCTTTCTTTCTCATATATTGTCTCTTTCCGTTTCTTCATTCTTTGTCTCCCTATTTTCTTTCATTCTTTTTATTATCCTGTTTTTTCTATCTTTATTCTTTCTCTACTCTGTCGATACAGCATCTCTTCATTTCTTTCTTTCTTTCTTTCATTCATTTTTCTTTCTTTCTCATATATTGACTCTTCCCGTTTCTTCATTCTTTGTCTCCCTATTTTCTTTCATTCTTTTTATTATCCTGTTTTTTCTATCTTTATTCTTTCTCTACTCTGTCGATACAGTATCTCTTCATTTCTTTCTTTCTTTCATTCCATCATTTCTTTCTTTCTTTCTTTCTCATATATTGACTCTTCCCGTTTCTTCATTCTTTGTCTCCCTATTTTCTTTCATTCTTTTTATTATCCTGTTTTTTCTATCTTTATTTTTTCTCTACTCTGTCGATACAGTATCTCTTCATTTCTTTCTTTCTTTCTTTCTTTTTTTCATTCATTCTTTCTTTCTTTCTCATATATTGACTTTTTCCCTTTCTTCATTCTTTGTCTCCCTATTTTCTTTCTTTCTTTTTATTATCCTGTTTTTCTTTCTTTATTCATTCTCTACTCAGTCTATGCAGTATCTCTTCATTTCTTTCTTTCTTTCATTCCTTCATTCTTTCTTTCTTTATTTCTCATATATTACATCTTTCCGTTTTTTTCATTCTTTGTTTCCATATTTTCTTTCTTTCTTTTTATTATCCTGTTTTTCTTTCTTTATTCATTCTCTACTCTGTCTATAGAGTATCTCTTCATGTCTTTCTTTCTTTCATTCCTTCATTCTTTCTTTCTTTCTTTCTTTCATTCTCATATATTCCACCTTTCCGTTTTTTTTATTCTTTGTTTCCATATTTTCTTTCTTTCTTTTTATTATCCTGTTTTTCTTTCTTTATTCATTCTCTACTGTGTCTATACAGTATCACTTCATTTCTTTCTTTCATTCCTTCATTCTTTCTTTCATTCTTTCTCATATATACCATCTTTCCGTTTTCTTCATTTTTTGTTTCCATATTTTCTTTCTTTCTTTTTATTACCCTCTTTTTCTTTCTTTATTCATTCTCTACTCTGTCTATACAGTATCTCTTCATTTCTTTCTTTCATTCCTTCATTCTTTCTTTCATTCTTTCTCATATATACCATCTTTCCGTTTTCTTCATTTTTTGTTTCCATATTTTCTTTCTTTCTTTTTATTATCCTGTTTTTCTTTCTTTATTCATTCTCTACTGTGTCTATACAGTATCTCTTCATTTCTTTCTTTCTTTCTTTCTTTCCTTCGTTCTTTCTTTCTTTCTCATATATTCACCCTTCCCGTTTTCTTTATTCTTTGTTTCCATATTTTCATTCTTTCTTTTTATTATCCTGTTTTTCTTTCCTTATTCATTCTCTACTCTGTCTATACAGTATGTCTTCGTTTCTTTCTTTCTTTCATTCCTTCATTCTTTCTTTCTTTCTCATATATTCACTCTTTCCGTTTTCTTTATTCTTTGTTTCCATATTTTCTTTCTTTCTTTTTATTATCCTGTTTTTCTTTCCTTATTCATTCTCTACTCAGTCTATACAGTATGTCTTCGTTTCTTTCTTTCTTTCATTCCTTCATTCTTTCTTTCTTTCTCATATATTCACTCTTTCCGTTTTCTTTATTCTTTGTTCCAATATTTTCTTTCTTTCTTTTTATTATCCTGTTTTTCTTTATTCCTTCTCTACTCTGTCTATACAGTATCTCTTCATTTCTTTCTTTCTTTCATTCCTTCATTTTTTCTTTCTTTCTCATATATTCACTCTTTCCGTGTTCTTTATACTTTGCCTCACTATTTTCTTTCTTTCTTTTTATTATCCTGTTTTTCTTTCATTATTCATTCTCTAATCTGTCTATACAGTATCTCATCATTTCTTTCTTTCTTTCATTCCTTCATTCTTTCTTTCTTTCTCATATATTCCATCTTTCCGTCTTCTTTATTCTTTGTTTCCATATTTTCTTTCTTTTTATTATCCTGTTTTTCTTTCTTTATTCATTCTCTACTCTGTTTATACAGTATCTCTTCATTTCTTTCATCTTTCATTCCTTCATTCTTTCTTTCTTTCTCATATATTCCATCTTTCCGTCTTCTTTATTCTTTGTTTCCATATTTTCTTTCTTTCTTTTTATTATCCTGTTTTTCTTTTTTATTCATTCTCTACTCTGTCTATACAGTATCTCTTCATTTCTTTCTTTCTTTCATTCCTTCATTCTTTCTTTCTTTCTCATATATTCCATCTTTCCCTCTTCTTTATTCTTTGTTTCCATATTTTCTTTCTTTCTTTTTGTTATCCCGTTTTTCTTTCTTTATTCATTCTCTACTCTGTCTATACAGTATCTCTCCATTTCTTTCTTTCTTTCATTCCTTCATTCTTTCTTTCTTTCTCATATATTTACTCTTTCCCTTTTCTTTATTCTTTGTTTCCATATTTTCTTTCTTTCTTTTTATTATCCCGTTTTTCCTTTCTTTATTCATTCTCTAATCTATCTATAGAGTATCTCTTCATTTCTTTCTTTCTTTCATTCCTTCATTCTTTCTTTCTTTCTCATATATTCACTCTTTCCGTTTTCTTGATTCTTTGTTTCCATATTTTGTTTCTTTCTTCTTATTATCCTGTTTTTCTTTCTTTATTCATACTTTACTCTCTCTATACAGTATCTCTTCATTTCTTTCTTTCTTTCATTCCTTCATTCTTTCTTTCTTTCTCATATATTCCATCTTTCCGTCTTCTTTATTCTTTGTTTCCAAATTTTCTTTCTTTCTTTTTATTATCCCGTTTTTCTTTCTTTATTCATTCTCTACACTGTCTATACAGTATCTCTTCAATTCTTTCTTTCTTTCATTCCTTCATTCTTTCTTTCTTTCTCATATATTCACCCTTTCCGTCTTCTTTATTCTTTGTTTCCATATTTTCTTTCTTTCTTTTTATTATCCTGTTTTTCTTTCTTTATTCATTCTCTACTCTGTCTATACAGTATATCTTCATTTCTTTCTTTCTTTCATTCCTTCATTCTTTCTTTCTTTCTCATGTATTCACCCTTTCTGTATTCTTTATTCTTTGTTTCCATATTTTCTTTCTTTCTTTTTATTATCCTGTTTTTCTTTCTTTATTCATTATCTACTCTGTCTATACAGTATCTCTTCATTTCTTTCTTTCTTTCATTCCTTCATTCTTTCTTTCTTTCTCATATATTACATCTTTCCGTTTCTTTATTCTTTGTTTCCATATTTTCTTTCTTTCTTTTTATTATCCTGTTTTTCTTTCTTTATTCATTCTCTACTCTGTCTATGCAGTATCTCTTCACTTCTTTCTTTTTTCATTCCTTCATTCTTTCTTTCTCTCTCATATATTCCATCTTTCCGTCTTCTTTATTCTTTGTTTCCATATTTTCTTTCTTTCTTTTTATTATCCCGTTTTTCTCTCTTTATTCATTCTCTACTCTGTCTATACAGTATCTCTTCATTTCTTTCTTTCTTTCATTCCTTCATTCTTTCCTTCTTTCTCATATATTCCATCTTTCCGTTTCTTTAATCTTTGTTTCCATATTTTATTTCTTTCTTTTTATTATCCTGTTTTTCTTTCTTTATTCATTCTCTACTCTGTCGATACAGTATCTCTTCATTTCTTTCTTTCTTTCATTCCTTCATTCTTTCTTTCTTTCTCATATATTCACTCTTTCCGTTTTCTTTATTCTTTGTTTCCATATTTTCTTTCTTTCTTTTTATTATCCTGTTTTTCTTTCTTTATTCATTCTCTACCCTGTCTAAACAGTATCTCTTCATTTCTTTCTTTCTTTCATTCCTTCATTCTTTCTTTCTTTCTCATATATTCCATCTTTCCGTCTTCTTTATTCTTTGTTTCCATATTTTCTTTCTTTCTTTTTGTTATCCCGTTTTTCTTTCTTTATTCATTCTCTACTCTGTCTATACAGTATCTCTCCATTTCTTTCTTTCTTTCATTCCTTCATTCTTTCTTTCTTTCTCATATATTTACTCTTTCCCTTTTCTTTATTCTTTGTTTCCATATTTTCTTTCTTTCTTTTTATTATCCCGTTTTTCCTTTCTTTATTCATTCTCTAATCTATCTATAGAGTATCTCTTCATTTCTTTCTTTCTTTCATTCCTTCATTCTTTCTTTCTTTCTCATATATTCACTCTTTCCGTTTTCTTGATTCTTTGTTTCCATATTTTGTTTCTTTCTTCTTATTATCCTGTTTTTCTTTCTTTATTCATACTTTACTCTCTCTATACAGTATCTCTTCATTTCTTTCTTTCTTTCATTCCTTCATTCTTTCTTTCTTTCTCATATATTCCATCTTTCCGTCTTCTTTATTCTTTGTTTCCAAATTTTCTTTCTTTCTTTTTATTATCCCGTTTTTCTTTCTTTATTCATTCTCTACACTGTCTATACAGTATCTCTTCAATTCTTTCTTTCTTTCATTCCTTCATTCTTTCTTTCTTTCTCATATATTCACCCTTTCCGTCTTCTTTATTCTTTGTTTCCATATTTTCTTTCTTTCTTTTTATTATCCTGTTTTTCTTTCTTTATTCATTCTCTACTCTGTCTATACAGTATATCTTCATTTCTTTCTTTCTTTCATTCCTTCATTCTTTCTTTCTTTCTCATGTATTCACCCTTTCTGTATTCTTTATTCTTTGTTTCCATATTTTCTTTCTTTCTTTTTATTATCCTGTTTTTCTTTCTTTATTCATTCTCTACTCTGTCTATACAGTATCTCTTCATTTCTTTCTTTCTTTCATTCCTTCATTCTTTCTTTCTTTCTCATATATTACATCTTTCCGTTTCTTTATTCTTTGTTTCCATATTTTCTTTCTTTCTTTTTATTATCCTGTTTTTCTTTCTTTATTCATTCTCTACTCTGTCTATGCAGTATCTCTTCACTTCTTTCTTTTTTCATTCCTTCATTCTTTCTTTCTCTCTCATATATTCCATCTTTCCGTCTTCTTTATTCTTTGTTTCCATATTTTCTTTCTTTCTTTTTATTATCCCGTTTTTCTCTCTTTATTCATTCTCTACTCTGTCTATACAGTATCTCTTCATTTCTTTCTTTCTTTCATTCCTTCATTCTTTCCTTCTTTCTCATATATTCCATCTTTCCGTTTCTTTAATCTTTGTTTCCATATTTTATTTCTTTCTTTTTATTATCCTGTTTTTCTTTCTTTATTCATTCTCTACTCTGTCGATACAGTATCTCTTCATTTCTTTCTTTCTTTCATTCCTTCATTCTTTCTTTCTTTCTCATATATTCACTCTTTCCGTTTTCTTTATTCTTTGTTTCCATATTTTCTTTCTTTCTTTTTATTATCCTGTTTTTCTTTCTTTATTCATTCTCTACCCTGTCTAAACAGTATCTCTTCATTTCTTTCTTTCTTTCATTCCTTCATTCTTTCTTTCTTTCTCATATATTCACCCTTTCCGTTTTCTTTATTCTTTCTTTCCATATTTTCTTTCTTTCTTTTTATTATCCTGTTTTTCTTTCTTTATTCATTCTCTACTCAGTCTATACATTATCTCTTCATTTCTTTCTTTTTTTCATTCCTTCATTCTTTCTTTCTTTCTCATATATTCACTCTTTCCGTCTTCATTATTCTTTGTTTCCCTATTTTTTTCTTTCTTTTTATTATCCTGTTTTTTTTCTTTATTCATTCTCTACTCTGTCTATACTGTATCTCTTCATTTCTTTCTTTCTTTCATTCCTTCATTATTTCTTTCTTTCTCATATATTCACTCTTTCCGTTTTCTTTATTTTTTGTTTCCATATTTTCTATCTTTCTTTTTATTATCCTGTTTTTCTTTCTTTATTCATTCTCTACTCTGTCTATACAGTATCTCTTCATTTCTTTCTTTCTTTCGTTCCTTCATTCTTTCTTTCTTTCTCATATATTCACTCTTTCCGTTTTCTTTATTCATTGTTTCCATATTTTCTTTCTTTCTTTTTATTATCCTGTTTTTCTTTCTTTATTCATTCTCTACTCTGTCTATACAGTATCTCTTCATTTCTTTCTTTCCTTCATTCCTTCATTCTTTCTTACTTTCTCATATATTCACTCTTTCCGTTTTCATTATTCTTTGTTTCCATATTTTCTTTCTTTCTTTTTATTATCCTGTTTTTTTTCTTTATTCATTCTCTACTCTGTCTATACAGTATCTCTTCATTTCTTTCTTTCTTTCATTCCTTCATTCTTTCTTTCTTTCTCATATATTCCATCTTTCCGTCTTCTTTTTTCTTTGTTTCCATATTTTCTTTCTTTCTTTTTATTATCCTGTTTTTCTTTATTTATTCATTCTCTACTCTGTCTATACAGTATCTCTTCATTTCTTTCTTTCTTTCATTCCTTCATTCTTTCTTTCTTTCTCATATATTCACTCTTTCCGTTTTCTTTATTCTTTGTTTCCATATTTTCTTTCTTTCTTTTTATTATCCTGTTTTTCTTTCTTTATTCATTCTCTACTCTGTCTATACAGTATCTCTTCATTTCTTTCTTTCTTTCATTCCTTCATTCTTTCTTTCTTTCTCATATATTACATCTTTCCGTTTCTTTATTCTTTGTTTCCATATTTTCTTTCTTTCTTTTTATTATCCTGTTTTTCTTTCTTTATTCATTCTCTACTCTGTCTATGCAGTATCTCTTCACTTCTTTCTTTTTTCATTCCTTCATTCTTTCTTTCTCTCTCATATATTCCATCTTTCCGTCTTCTTTATTCTTTGTTTCCATATTTTCTTTCTTTCTTTTTATTATCCCGTTTTTCTCTCTTTATTCATTCTCTACTCTGTCTATACAGTATCTCTTCATTTCTTTCTTTCTTTCATTCCTTCATTCTTTCCTTCTTTCTCATATATTCCATCTTTCCGTTTCTTTAATCTTTGTTTCCATATTTTATTTCTTTCTTTTTATTATCCTGTTTTTCTTTCTTTATTCATTCTCTACTCTGTCGATACAGTATCTCTTCATTTCTTTCTTTCTTTCATTCCTTCATTCTTTCTTTCTTTCTCATATATTCACTCTTTCCGTTTTCTTTATTCTTTGTTTCCATATTTTCTTTCTTTCTTTTTATTATCCTGTTTTTCTTTCTTTATTCATTCTCTACCCTGTCTAAACAGTATCTCTTCATTTCTTTCTTTCTTTCATTCCTTCATTCTTTCTTTCTTTCTCATATATTCACCCTTTCCGTTTTCTTTATTCTTTCTTTCCATATTTTCTTTCTTTCTTTTTATTATCCTGTTTTTCTTTCTTTATTCATTCTCTACTCAGTCTATACATTATCTCTTCATTTCTTTCTTTTTTTCATTCCTTCATTCTTTCTTTCTTTCTCATATATTCACTCTTTCCGTCTTCATTATTCTTTGTTTCCATATTTTTTTCTTTCTTTTTATTATCCTGTTTTTTTTCTTTATTCATTCTCTACTCTGTCTATACTGTATCTCTTCATTTCTTTCTTTCTTTCATTCCTTCATTATTTCTTTCTTTCTCATATATTCACTCTTTCCGTTTTCTTTATTTTTTGTTTCCATATTTTCTATCTTTCTTTTTATTATCCTGTTTTTCTTTCTTTATTCATTCTCTACTCTGTCTATACAGTATCTCTTCATTTCTTTCTTTCTTTCGTTCCTTCATTCTTTCTTTCTTTCTCATATATTCACTCTTTCCGTTTTCTTTATTCATTGTTTCCATATTTTCTTTCTTTCTTTTTATTATCCTGTTTTTCTTTCTTTATTCATTCTCTACTCTGTCTATACAGTATCTCTTCATTTCTTTCTTTCCTTCATTCCTTCATTCTTTCTTACTTTCTCATATATTCACTCTTTCCGTTTTCATTATTCTTTGTTTCCATATTTTCTTTCTTTCTTTTTATTATCCTGTTTTTTTTCTTTATTCATTCTCTACTCTGTCTATACAGTATCTCTTCATTTCTTTCTTTCTTTCATTCCTTCATTCTTTCTTTCTTTCTCATATATTCCATCTTTCCGTCTTCTTTTTTCTTTGTTTCCATATTTTCTTTCTTTCTTTTTATTATCCTGTTTTTCTTTATTTATTCATTCTCTACTCTGTCTATACAGTATCTCTTCATTTCTTTCTTTCTTTCATTCCTTCATTCTTTCTTTCTTTCTCATATATTCACTCTTTCCGTTTTCTTTATTCTTTGTTTCCATATTTTCTTTCTTTCTTTTATTATCCTGTTTTTCTTTCTTTATTCATTCTCTACTCTGTCTATACAGTATCTCTTTATTTCTTTCTTTCTTTAATACATTCCTTCTTTCTTTCTTTCTTTCTTTCTTTCTGATATATTCACCCTTTCCGTTTTCTTTATTCTTTGTTTCCATATTTTCTTTCTTTCTTTTTATTATCCTGTTTTTCTTTCTTTATTCATTAACTACTCTGTCTATACAGTATCTCTTCATTTCTTTCTTTCTTTCATTCCTTCATTATTTCTTTCTTTCTCATATATTCACTCTTTCCGTTTTCTTTATTTTTTGTTTCCATATTGTCTTTCTTTCTTTTTATTATCCTGTTTTTCTTTCTTTATTCATTCTCTACTCTGTCTATACAGTATCTCTTCATTTCTTTCTTTCTTTCGTTCCTTCATTCTTTCTTTCTTTCTCATATATTCACTCTTTCCGTTTTCTTTATTCATTGTTTCCATATTTTCTTTCTTTTTATTATCCTGTTTTTCTTTCTTTATTCATTCTCTACTCTGTCTATACAGTATCTCTTCATTTCTTTCTTTCTTTCATTCCTTCATTCTTTCTTACTTTCTCATATATTCACTCTTTCCGTTTTCATTATTCTTTGTTTCCATATTTTCTTTCTTTTTTTTTATTATCCTGTTTTTTTTCTTTATTCATTCTCTACTCTGTCTATACAGTATCTCTTCATTTCTTTCTTTCTTTCATTCCTTCATTATTTCTTTCTTTCTCATATATTCACTCTTTCCGTTTTCTTTATTTTTTGTTTCCATATTGTCTTTCTTTCTTTTTATTATCCTGTTTTTCTTTCTTTATTCATTCTCTACTCTGTCTATACAGTATCTCTTCATTTCTTTCTTTCTTTCGTTCCTTCATTATTTCTCTCTTTCTCATATATTCACTCTTTCCGTTTTCTTTATTCATTGTTTCCATATTTTCTTTCTTTCTTTTTATTATCCTGTTTTTCTTTCTTTATTCATTCTCTACTCTGTCTATACAGTATCTCTTCATTTCTTTCTTTCTTTCATTCCTTCATTCTTTCTTACTTTCTCATATATTCACTCTTTCCGTTTTCATTATTCTTTGTTTCCATATTTTCTTTCTTTTTTTTTATTATCCTGTTTTTTTCTTTATTCATTCTCTACTCTGTCTATACAGTATCTCTTCATTTCTTTCTTTCTTTCATTCCTTCATTCTTTCTTTCTCTCTCATATATTCCATCTTTCCGTCTTCTTTATTCTTTTTTTCCATATTTTCTTTCTTTCTTTTTATTATCCCGTTTTTCTTTCTTTATTCATTCTCTACTCTGTCTATACAGTATCTCTTCATTTCTTTCTTTCTTTCATTCCTTCATTCTTTCTTTCTCTCTCATATATTCCATCTTTCCGCCTTCTTTATTCTTTGTTTCCATATTTTCTTTCTTTCTTCTTATTATCCTGTTTTTCTTTCTTTATTCATTCTCTAATCTGTCTATACAGTATCTCTTCATTTCTTTCTTTCTTTCATTCCTTCATTCTTTCCTTCTTTCTCATATATTCCATCTTTCCGTTTCTTTAATCTTTGTTTCCATATTTTATTTCTTTCTTTTTATTATCCTGTTTTTCTTTCTTTATTCATTCTCTACTCTGTCTATACAGTATCTCTTCATTTCTTTCTTTCTTTAATTCATTCCTTCTTTCTTTCTTTCTTTCTTTGTCATATATTCCATCTTTCCGTCTTCTTTATTCTTGGATTACATATTTTCTTTCTTTCTTTTTATTATCCTGTTTTTCTTTCTTTATTCATTCTCTACTCTGTCTATACAGTATCTCTTCATTTCTTTCTTTCTTTAATTCATTCCTTCTTTCTTTCTTTCTTTCTTTCTCATATATTCCATCTTTCCGTTTTCTTTAATCTTTGTTTCCATATTTTATTTCTTTCTTTTTATTATCCTGTTTTTCTTTCTTTATTCATTCTCTACTCTGTCTAAACAGTATCTCTTCATTTCTTTCTTTCTTTCATTCCTTCATTCTTTCTTTCTTTCTCATATATTCACCCTTTCCGTTTTCTTTATTCTTTCTTTCCATATTTTCTTTCTTTCTTTTTATTATCCTGTTTTTCTTTCTTTATTCATTCTCTACTCTGTCTATACATTATCTCTTCATTTCTTTCTTTTTTTCATTCCTTCATTCTTTCTTTCTTTCTCATATATTCACTCTTTCCGTCTTCATTATTCTTTGTTTTCATATTTTTTTTTTCTTTTTATTATCCTGTTTTTTGCTTTATTCATTCTCTACTCTGTCTATACAGTATCTCTTCATTTCTTTCTTTCTTTCATTCCTTCATTATTTCTTTCTTTCTCATATATTCACTCTTTCCGTTTTCTTTATTTTTTGTTTCCATATTTTCTTTCTTTCTTTTTATTATCCTGTTTTTCTTTCTTTATTCATTCTCTACTCTGTCTATACAGTATCTCTTCATTTCTTTCTTTCTTTCGTTCCTTCATTCTTTCTTTCTTTCTCATATATTCACTCTTTCCGTTTTCTTTATTCATTGTTTCCATATTTTCTTTCTTTCTTTTTATTATCCTGTTTTTCTTTCTTTATTCATTCTCTACTCTGTCTATACAGTATCTCTTCATTTCTTTCTTTCCTTCATTCCTTCATTCTTTCTTACTTTCTCATATATTCACTCTTTCCGTTTTCATTATTCTTTGTTTCCATATTTTCTTTCTTTCTTTTTATTATCCTGTTTTTTTTCTTTATTCATTCTCTACTCTGTCTATACAGTATCTCTTCATTTCTTTCTTTCTTTCATTCCTTCATTCTTTCTTTCTTTGTCATATATTCCATCTTTCCGTCTTCTTTTTTCTTTGTTTCCATATTTTCTTTCTTTCTTTTTATTATCCTGTTTTTCTTTATTTATTCATTCTCTACTCTGTCTATACAGTATCTCTTCATTTCTTTCTTTCTTTCATTCCTTCATTCTTTCTTTCTTTCTCATATATTCTATCTTTCCGTCTTCATTATTCTTTGTTTCCATATTTTTTTCTTTCTTTTTATTATCCTGTTTTTCTTTCTTTATTCATTCTCTACTCTGTCTATACAGTATCTCTTCATTTCTTTCTTTCTTTCATTCCTTCATTATTTCTTCCTTTCTCATATATTCACTCTTTCCGTTTTCTTTATTTTTTGTTTCCATATTGTCTTTCTTTCTTTTTATTATCCTGTTTTTCTTTCTTTATTCATTCTCTACTCTGTCTATACAGTATCTCTTCATTTCTTTCTTTCTTTCGTTCCTTCATTCTTTCTTTCTTTCTCATATATTCACTCTTTCCGTTTTCTTTATTCATTGTTTCCATATTTTCTTTCTTTCTTTTTATTATCCTGTTTTTCTTTCTTTATTCATTCTCTACTCTGTCTATACAGTATCTCTTCATTTCTTTCTTTCTTTCATTCCTTCATTCTTTCTTACTTTCTCATATATTCACTCTTTCCGTTTTCATTATTCTTTGTTTCCATATTTTCTTTCTTTCTTTTTATTATCCTGTTTTTTTTCTTTATTCATTCTCTACTCTGTCTATACAGTATCTCTTCATTTCTTTCTTTCTTTCATTACTTCATTCTTTCTTTCTTTCTCATATATTCCATCTTTCCGTCTTCTTTTTTCTTTGTTTCCATATTTTCTTTCTTTCTTTTTATTATCCTGTTTTTCTTTATTTATTCATTCGCTACTCTGTCTATACAGTATCTCTTCATTTCTTTCTTTCTTTCATTCTTCATTCTTTCTTTCTTTCTCATATATTCACTCTTTCCGTTTTCTTTATTCTTTGTTTCCATATTTTCTTTCTTTCTTTTATTATCCTGTTTTTCTTTCTTTATTCATTCTCTACTCTGTCTATACAGTATCTCTTTATTTATTTCTTTCTTTAATACATTCCTTCTTTCTTTCTTTCTTTCTTTCTGATATATTCACCCTTTCCGTTTTCTTTATTCTTTGTTTCCATATTTTCTTTCTTTCTTTTTATTATCCTGTTTTTCTTTCTTTATTCATTCTCTAATCTGTCTATACAGTATCTCTTCATTTCTTTCTTTCTTTCATTCCTTCATTCTTTCTTTCTTTCTCATATATTCTATCTTTCCGTCTCCCTTTATTCTTTGTTTCCATATTTCTTTCTTTCTTTTTATTATCCCGTTTTTATTTCTTTATTCATTTTCTACTCTGTCTATACAGTATCTCTTCATTTCTTTCTTTCTTTCATTCCTTCATTCTTTCTTTCTTTCTCATATATTCCATCTTTGCGTTTTCTTTATTCTTTGTTTCCATATTTTCTTTCTTTCTTTTTATTATCCTGTTTTTCTGTCTTTATTCATTCTCTACTCTGTCTATACAGTATCTCTTCATTTCTTTCTTTCTTTCATTCCTTCATTCTTTTACTTCTTTCTCATATATTCCATCTTTCCGTTTTCTTTATTCTTTGTTTCCATATTTTCTTTCTTTCTTTTTATTATCCTGTTTTTCTTTCTTTATTCATTCTCTATTCTGTCTATACAGTATCTCTTCATTTCTTTCTTTCTTTCATTCTTCATTCTTTCTTTCTTTCTCATAAATTCACTCTTTCCATTTTCTTTATTCTTTTTTTCCATATTTTCTTTCTTTCTTTTTATTATCCTGTTTTTCTTTCTTTATTCATTCTCTACTCTGTCTATACAGTATCTCTTCATTTCTTTCTTTCTTTCATTCCTTCATTCTTTCTTTCTTTCTCATATATTACATCTTTCCGTTTCTTTATTCTTTGTTTCCATATTTTCTTTCTTTCTTTTTATTATCCTGTTTTTCTTTCTTTATTCATTCTCTACTCTGTCTATGCAGTATCTCTTCATTTCTTTCTTTCATTCCTTCATTCTTTCTTTCTTTCTCATATATTCACCCTTTCCGTCTTCTTTATTTTTTGTTTCCATATTTTCTTTCTTTCTTTTTATTATCCTGTTTTTCTTTCTTTATTCATTCTCTACTCTGTCTATACAGTATCTCTTCATTTCTTTCTTTCTTTCATTCCTTCATTCTTTCTTTCTTTCTCATATATTACATCTTTCCGTTTTCTTTATTCTTTGTTTCCATATTTTCTTTCTTTTTATTATCCTGTTTTTCTTTCTTTATTCATTCTCTACTCTGTCTATACAGTATCTCTTCACTTCTTTCTTTCTTTCATTCCTTCATTCTTTCCTTCTTTCTCATATATTCCATCTTTCCGTTTCTTTAATCTTTGTTTCCATATTTTATTTCTTTCTTTTTATTATCCTGTTTTTCTTTCTTTATTCATTCGCTACTCTGTCGATACAGTATCTCTTCATTTCTTTCTTTCTTTCATTCCTTCATTCTTTCTTTCTTTCTTTCTCATATATTCACTCTTTCCGTTTTCTTTATTCTTTGTTTCCATATTTTCTTTCTTTCTTTTTATTATCCTGTTTTTCTTTCTTTATTCATTCTCTACTCTGTCTAAAGAGTATCTCTTCATTTCTTTCTTTCTTTCATTCCTTCATTCTTTCTTTCTTTCTCATATATTCACCCTTTCCGTTTTCTTTATTCTTTCTTTCCATATTTTCTTTCTTTCTTTTTATTATCCTGTTTTTCTTTCTTTATTCATTCTCTACTCAGTCTATACATTATCTCTTCATTTCTTTCTTTTTTTCATTCCTTCATTCTTTCTTTCTTTCTCATATATTCACTCTTTCCGTCTTCATTATTCTTTGTTTCCATATTTTTTTCTTTCTTTTTATTATCCTGTTTTTGTCTTTATTCATTCTATACTCTGTCTATACAGTATCTCTTCATTTCTTTCTTTCTTTCATTCCTTCATTATTTCTTTCTTTCTCATATATTCACTCTTTCCGTTTTCTTTATTTTTTGTTTCCATATTTTCTTTCTTTCTTTTTATTATCCTGTTTTTCTTTCTTTATTCATTCTCTACTCTGTCTATACAGTATCTCTTCATTTCTTTCTTTCTTTCGTTCCTTCATTCTTTCTTTCTTTCTCATATATTCACTCTTTCCGTTTTCTTTATTCATTGTTTCCATATTTTCTTTCTTTCTTTTTATTATCCTGTTTTTCTTTCTTTATTCATTCTCTACTCTGTCTATACAGTATCTCTTTATTTCTTTCTTTCTTTAATACATTCCTTCTTTCTTTCTTTCTTTCTTTCTCATATATTCACCCTTTCCGTTTTCTTTATTCTTTGTTTCCATATTTTCTTTCTTTCTTTTTATTATCCTGTTTTTCTTTCTTTATTCATTCACTACTCTGTCTATACAGTATCTCTTCATTTCTTTCTTTCTTTCATTCCTTCATTATTTCTTTCTTTCTCATATTTTCACTCTTTCCGTTTTCTTTATTTTTTGTTTCCATATTTTCTTTCTTTCTTTTTATTATCCTGTTTTTCTTTCTTTATTCATTCTCTACTCTGTCTATACAGTATCTCTTCATTTCTTTCTTTCTTTCGTTCCTTCATTCTTTCTTTCTTTCTCATATATTCACTCTTTCCGTTTTCTTTATTCATTGTTTCCATATTTTCTTTCTTTTTATTATCCTGTTTTTCTTTCTTTATTCATTCTCTACTCTGTCTATACAGTATCTCTTCATTTCTTTCTTTCTTTCATTCCTTCATTCTTTCTTTCTTTCTCATATATTCTATCTTTCCGTCTCCCTTTATTCTTTGTTTCCATATTTCTTTCTTTCTTTTTATTATCCCGTTTTTATTTCTTTATTCATTTTCTACTCTGTCTATACAGTATCTCTTCATTTCTTTCTTTCTTTCATTCCTTCATTCTTTCTTTCTTTCTCATATATTCCATCTTTGCGTTTTCTTTATTCTTTGTTTCCATATTTTCTTTCTTTCTTTTTATTATCCTGTTTTTCTGTCTTTATTCATTCTCTACTCTGTCTATACAGTATCTCTTCATTTCTTTCTTTCTTTCATTCCTTCATTCTTTTACTTCTTTCTCATATATTCCATCTTTCCGTTTTCTTTATTCTTTGTTTCCATATTTTCTTTCTTTCTTTTTATTATCCTGTTTTTCTTTCTTTATTCATTCTCTATTCTGTCTATACAGTATCTCTTCATTTCTTTCTTTCTTTCATTCTTCATTCTTTCTTTCTTTCTCATAAATTCACTCTTTCCATTTTCTTTATTCTTTTTTTCCATATTTTCTTTCTTTCTTTTTATTATCCTGTTTTTCTTTCTTTATTCATTCTCTACTCTGTCTATACAGTATCTCTTCATTTCTTTCTTTCTTTCATTCCTTCATTCTTTCTTTCTTTCTCATATATTACATCTTTCCGTTTCTTTATTCTTTGTTTCCATATTTTCTTTCTTTCTTTTTATTATCCTGTTTTTCTTTCTTTATTCATTCTCTACTCTGTCTATGCAGTATCTCTTCATTTCTTTCTTTCATTCCTTCATTCTTTCTTTCTTTCTCATATATTCACCCTTTCCGTCTTCTTTATTTTTTGTTTCCATATTTTCTTTCTTTCTTTTTATTATCCTGTTTTTCTTTCTTTATTCATTCTCTACTCTGTCTATACAGTATCTCTTCATTTCTTTCTTTCTTTCATTCCTTCATTCTTTCTTTCTTTCTCATATATTACATCTTTCCGTTTTCTTTATTCTTTGTTTCCATATTTTCTTTCTTTTTATTATCCTGTTTTTCTTTCTTTATTCATTCTCTACTCTGTCTATACAGTATCTCTTCACTTCTTTCTTTCTTTCATTCCTTCATTCTTTCCTTCTTTCTCATATATTCCATCTTTCCGTTTCTTTAATCTTTGTTTCCATATTTTATTTCTTTCTTTTTATTATCCTGTTTTTCTTTCTTTATTCATTCGCTACTCTGTCGATACAGTATCTCTTCATTTCTTTCTTTCTTTCATTCCTTCATTCTTTCTTTCTTTCTTTCTCATATATTCACTCTTTCCGTTTTCTTTATTCTTTGTTTCCATATTTTCTTTCTTTCTTTTTATTATCCTGTTTTTCTTTCTTTATTCATTCTCTACTCTGTCTAAAGAGTATCTCTTCATTTCTTTCTTTCTTTCATTCCTTCATTCTTTCTTTCTTTCTCATATATTCACCCTTTCCGTTTTCTTTATTCTTTCTTTCCATATTTTCTTTCTTTCTTTTTATTATCCTGTTTTTCTTTCTTTATTCATTCTCTACTCTGTCTATACAGTATCTCTTCATTTCTTTCTTTCTTTCATTCCTTCATTCTTTCTTTCTTTCTCATATATTCTATCTTTCCGTCTCCCTTTATTCTTTGTTTCCATATTTCTTTCTTTCTTTTTATTATCCCGTTTTTATTTCTTTATTCATTTTCTACTCTGTCTATACAGTATCTCTTCATTTCTTTCTTTCTTTCATTCCTTCATTCTTTCTTTCTTTCTCATATATTCCATCTTTGCGTTTTCTTTATTCTTTGTTTCCATATTTTCTTTCTTTCTTTTTATTATCCTGTTTTTCTGTCTTTATTCATTCTCTACTCTGTCTATACAGTATCTCTTCATTTCTTTCTTTCTTTCATTCCTTCATTCTTTCTTTCTTTCTCATATATTCACCCTTTCCGTTTTCTTTATTCTTTGTTTCCATATTTTCTTTCTTTCTTTTTATTATCCTGTTTTTCTTTCTTTATTCATTCTCTACTCTGTCTATACAGTATCTCTTCATTTCTTTCTTTCTTTCATTCCTTCATTCTTTCTTTCTTTCTCATATATTCACCCTTTCCGTCTTTTTATTCTTTGTTTCCATATTTTCTTTCTTTCTTTTTATTATCCTGTTTTTCTGTCTTTATTCATTCTCTACTCTGTCTATACAGTATCTCTTCATTTCTTTCTTTCTTTCATTCCTTCATTCTTTCTTTCTTTCTCATATATTCACCCTTTCCGTCTCCCTTTATTCTTTGTTTCCATATTTTCTTTCTTTCTTTTTATTATCCTGTTTTTCTTTCTTTATTCATTCTCTACTCTGTCTATACAGTATCTCTTCATTTCTTTCTTTCTTTCATTCCTTCATTCTTTCTTTCTTTCTCATATATTCTATCTTTCCGTCTCCCTTTATTCTTTGTTTCCATATTTTCTTTCTTTCTTTTTATTATCCTGTTTTTCTTTCTTTATTCATTCTCTACTCTGTCTATGCAGTATCTCTTCATTTCTTTCTTTCTTTCATTCCTTCATTCTTTCTTTCTTTCTCATATATTCACCCTTTCCGTCTACTTTATTCTTTGTTTGCATATTTTCTTTCTTTCTTTTTATTATCCTGTTTTTCTTTCTTTATTCATTCTCTACTCTGTCTATGCAGTATCTCTTCATTTCTTTCTTTCTTTCATTCCTTCATTCTTTCTTTCTTTCTCATATATTCACCCTTTCCGTCTACTTTATTCTTTGTTTGCATATTTTCTTTCTTTCTTTTTATTATCCTGTTTTTCTTTCTTTATTCATTCTCTACTCTGTCTATACAGTATCTCTTCATTTCTTTCTTTCTTTAATTCATTCCTTCTTTCTTTCTTTCTTTCTTTGTCATATATTCCATCTTTCCGTCTTCTTTATTCTTGGATTACATATTTTCTTTCTTTCTTTTTATTATCCTGTTTTTCTTTCTTTATTCATTCTCTACTCTGTCTATACAGTATCTCTTCATTTCTTTCTTTCTTTAATTCATTCCTTCTTTCTTTCTTTCTTTCTTTCTCATATATTCCATCTTTCCGTTTTTCTTTATTCTTTGTTTCCATATTTTCTTTCTTTCTTTTTATTATCCTGTTTTTCTTTCTTTATTCATTCTCTACTCTGTCTATACAGTATCTCTTCATTTCTTTCTTTCTTTCATTCCTTCATTCTTTCTTTCTTTCTCATATATTCTATCTTTCCGTCTTCTTTATTCTTTGTTTCCATATTTCTTTCTTTCTTTTTATTATCCTGTTTTTATTTCTTTATTCATTTTCTACTCTGTCTATACAGTATCTCTTCATTTCTTTCTTTCTTTCTTTCTTTCTTTCATTCTTTCATTCTTTCTTTCTTTCTCATATATTCCATCTTTCTGTTTTCTTTATTCTTTGTTTCCATATTTTCTTTCTTTCTTTTTATTATCCTGTTTTTCTTTCTTTATTCATTCTCTACTCTGTCTATACAGTATCACTTCATTTCTTTCTTTCTTTCATTCCTTCATTCTTTCTTTCTTTCTCATATATTCACTCTTTCCGTTTTCTTTATTCTTTGTCTCCTTATTTTCTTTCTTTCTTTTTATTATCCTGTTTTTCTTTCTTTATTCATTCTCTACTCTGTCTATACAGTATCTCTTCATTTCTTTCTTTCTTTCATTCCTTCATTCTTTCTTTCTTTCTCATATATTCCATCTTTCCGTTTTCTTTATTCATTGTTTCCATATTTTCTTTCTTTTTATTATCCTGTTTTTCTTTCTTTATTCATTCTCTACTCTGTCTATACAGTATCTCTTCATTTCTTTCTTTCTTTCATTACTTCATTCTTTCTTTCTTTCTCATATATTCCATCTTTCCGTCTTCTTTATTCTGTGTTTCCATATTTTCTTTCTTTCTTTTTATTATCCTGTTTTTCTTTCCTTATTCATTCTCTACTCAGTCTATACAGTATCTCTTCATTTCTTTCTTTCTTTCATTCCTTCATTCTTTCTTTCTTTCTCATATATTCACCCTTTCCGTTTTCTTTATTCTTTGTTTCCATATTTTCTTTCTTTCTTTTTATTATCCTGTTTTTCTTTCTTTATTCATTCTCTACTCAGTCTATACAGTATCTCTTCATTTCTTTCTTTCTTTCATTCCTTCATTCTTTCTTTCTTTCTCATATATTCACCCTTTCCGTTTTCTTTATTCTTTGTTTCCATATTTTCTTTCTTTCTTTTTATTATCCTGTTTTTCTTTCTTTATTCATTCTCTACTCTGTCTATACAGTATCTCTTCATTTCTTTCTTTCTTTCATTCCTTCTTTCTTTGTTTTTTTCTTTCTTTTTTTTCTTTTATCACCGTTTCATAATCTTTCTTTCTTTGCTGACTTTTCTTATTTATTGTCTTCTGTTTTTACTACTTACTTTCTTATCTTTATTTATCCCATTTTCCTTTCTGTCTCTCTTTCTTCAACATTCACATTTCCTTTTTTATTTTTCTTTCTTTCTTTCTTTCTTTCGGTGTTTTGAAACGGAAGTGGAATCCTGCTTGTAGCACAACATTTGCACCAATCTCGTTCAGAAGGCATGAATCTGATCTCCTGATAACTGATTACTGTTTAATGAATTCCTATCATCCATTATTACTAGTTTATAGATTGGAGCCATCACCAAACATTCTAAACAACGACCTCATTTAGTAACTCTCTACATTGAGCGGCTCTTCGGCTTTGCGGTGAGGGAATGTTCTAAACAACTACCTCATTTAGTAACTCTCTAATTTGCGCGGCTCTTCGGCCTTGCAGTGAGGGAACGTTCTAAACAACTACGTCATTTAGTCATTCTCTACGTCGAGCGGCTCTTCGGCCTTGCAGTGACGGAACATTCTTAACAACTACCACGTTTAGCATTTCTCTACGTTGAGCGGCTCTTCGGCCTTGCAGTGAGGGAATATTCTAAACAACTACCTCATTTAGTAACTCTCTACATTGAGCGGCTCTTCGGCCTTGCAGTGAAGGAATATTCTAAACAACTACCTCATTTAGTAACTCTCTACATTGAGCGGCTCTTTGGCCTTGCAGTGATGGACCGTTTTAAACAACTACCTCATTTAGTAACTCTCTACATTGAGCGGCTCTTCGGCCTTGCAGTGAGGGAACGTTCTAAACAACTACCTCATTTAGTAATTCTGTACGTCGAGCGGCTCTTCGGCCTTGCAGTGACGGAACATTCTTAACAACTACCTCGTTAACAATTCTCTACGTTGAGCGGCTCTTCGGCCTTGCAGTGAGGGAACATTCTAAACAACTACCTCGTTTAGCAATTCTATACGTTGAGCGTCTCTTCGGCCTTGCAGTGAGGGAACATTCTAAACAACTACCTCGTTTAGCAATTCTCTACGTTGAGCGTCTCTTCGGCCTTGCAGTGAGGCACCGTTCTAAACAACTACCTCATTTAGTAACTCTCTACATTGAGCGGCTCTTCGGCCTTGCAGTGAGGAAACATTTAATAAAAAGAAAAATGAAGTGAATTATGGCGCTACGATGAGTGTGCAGTCCTATTGTAAGATAACAAAGCTGTTTTATCAAATTAATAATTCCAGTTTCGAAAATCGATAATATTTTTTCTTCCGGCTACATTCTTAGATTCTCTTTTGCTAACAGACATTTTTTGTTGTTGTTGCTGTATCCCTTCAGGTCCCCCCTTTTTCCATATCGAAGAATTGCTATGATTTCTTGCGAAAGTTAGAGCAGTCGTTTTTTTCTCTTCCCCTCAATTGCGTTTGTGGCAATCAGCTTGGTTTGATTTGATTCGGTATATCAACTCCTACATGGGTCATTTAAAGCCGAAATATAATTTTCTTGGAAGCATTTCTTTTACAAAAATGTATTTCTGGTAAATCTTTTCATAGTAAATCTATTGCAGGCTGTTTAAAAAAATGTATTTCCCCATTTTCATAGTGTTTTGAACCCAGTTTGGGAGTTAACTGTCTGCCCATAGCTAGGATCCTAATAGGTGCCACCACCTCGGGTCAGGGTGGACCTGGGAACACCCAGCAATTAAGAGGTGGTTCGACGCACCTCAATAGCTCCCGAACAAAGGCCTTGCCGTCAGATGCAGTTTATCGTCATACCCAGGACTCCTCCCGATCAAAAGCCCTGTTGCTGGATGTAGTTTATCGTCATACCCAGAACAATGTGGTAGATAAAGCTAATCTTTGAAAATATCTACCTAAGCGTGACTTCAGAAAGTTTTATTTTTCTTATCTTGGCTCTTATTCTTCGACAGTCTGGGATCTTTAGCTGTGGATGGCAAACAGTTTAGGAGAAAGACAAGCCGAAGATATATAGTTAGACATGGACTCTTCAAACTGTCCAATGAGTATCAAATTTTCCAAGCCCTCTTTCGATACAATGTATCCTGTTTCCGTTGCTTCAAGTCTCTTCTTCATCTTTGAGGAGATTCTCCAGTATTCACTGCCATATAGGAGGACTGATATTACGTAATAGTTCAGTACTCTTTTCTTTCTTTCTCTCGCTTCAAGTCTCTTCCTCATCTGTGAGGAGATTGTCCAGCATTCACTGCCATATAGGAGGACTGATATTACGTAACAGTTCAGTACTCTTTTCTATCTTTCTCTTGCTTCAAGTCTCTTCTTCATCTGTGAGGAGATTGTCCAGCATTCACTGCCATATAGGAGGACTGATATTACGTAACAGTTCAGTACTCTTTCTTTGTTTCTCTTGCTTCAAGTCTCTTCTTCATCTGTGCGGAGATTGTCCAGCATTCACTGCCATATAGAAGGACTGATATTACGTAACAGTTCAGTACTCTTTTATTGGTTTCTGTTGCTTCAAGTCTCTTCTTCATCTGTGAGGAGATTGTCCAGCATTCACTGCCATATAGGAGGACTGATATTACCTAACAGTTCAGTAATCTTTTCTTTTTATCTTTTGCTTCAAGTCTCTTCTTCATCTGTGAGGAGTTTGTCCAGCATTCACTGCCATATAGGAGGACTGATACTACGTAACAATTCAGTACTCTTTTCTTTGTTTCTGTTTCTTTAAGTCTCTTCTTCATCTGTGAGGAGATTGTTCAACATTCACTGCCATATAGGAGGACTGATATTACATAACAGTTCAGTACTCTTTTCTTTGTTTCTCTTGCTTCAAGTTTCTTCTTCATCTGTGAGGAGATTCTCCTGTATTCACTGCCATATAGGAGGACTGATATTACGTAACAGTTCAATACTCTTTTCTTTGTTTCTGTTGCTTCAAGTCTCTTCTTCATCAGTCTTATTACGTAATAACTGACAAGGAAAGTAAAATCCTCAAACAAGTCCAGAAACCCATCTTATTTCACAGTGATTCCATGTAAACCAAAAAAGACAACCCAGACTTCTCCATAGCAATGGGAGCGTTAGATTCTGCGAAAGCTTGTGAATTGGTTTTTATATTACCCCTGTGGAGACTTAGACTTTTGATAACAATACCACTGGTCTGTTCAGAGATGACGGAGTTATCCTACTATGTAACACCAACCTTCAAAAAAACGATCGTCTTAGAAAACAACTTATTAATTTCTTCAAGGATAACTGACTTCATATCACCACCAATGCCAAGGTGATTAACTTTCTGGGCACCACTTTCGACCTATCCAAAGGAATACAGAAGCCTTTCACTAAAGAACGTTATAATCATAAATACGTTAGCAAAGAATCTAACCATTCCCCCCCCCCGACATACACCAGGAATTTTAAATAATTCGTACAAATCAGTGCAACATAAGCTCTCTATACTAACTCTAGTGGCAAGGTAATTTTTGCAAATATAGAACTCAATAAGAAAATGTACTGATAAAAAGCAAGCACAAATTTAATCTAACCTTATCTAAATTTAACCTCGACAATTATAAGACTGACATCAAAACGCACAAACACAGAAAACGCAACATAATTTGGTACCCCCCCCCCCATTTAACAGTAATGTCAAAACTAGCATAGATAATTTAACCCACAAGCATTTCGGCAATATTCCATTTTTCAATAAGAGCAACATTAAAATTAGTTATAGCTGTATAAAAAAACGTTGAGCAGTATATAGCAAAGCATAATAATTTAATGTTAAAAAATGGCTAAGCAACTTCAATAATAATAATAGTGTCGACAAAAATTGTAACTGTCGAAAAAATAGTATCTGCCTACTAAATTCTAAATGCACAGATAAAGCCGTTATTTACAAAGCTCTCATTGAACATAATGGCGAGACTAAATTTTATTTTGGTTCCACTTGCTAACGATTGCAAAACCCGATATTACTATCATAAAATGACACTTACCAATAAACAATATTAAAATAACACCGCAATCTTTAAATTTTTCTGAGAAATTAAGACAGATGACTATATACCTGTAGTAAATTGAGATCTCAGTGCTAAAACGAAACCTTTTAAGCTCAACAAAGAAAAATGTACTCTGTACCTCTTAAGAAAAACGAACTATTCTCAAATATATCGATAATTATAATCTGCTGAACAAGCGATGTGAGCTTACGATCACATGCAGTCATAGAAGAAACTCTTTCAAATATTTCGATGCTGGCTAGAGTAATTAACCTAGCATCTGTTGTAATACCCTTACTGAACTGCCTCTAATATTTTTTTTATTTTTTATATTCACTTACCTCCCTTGCACTATCCTAGCGTTTAACGGTCATTATAGTCTAGCGTACTTTTTGATTTGTTATATTTTTTAAGTATTGTTCATATTTTTTACTGTACCTTATATACATTTTTGCCTACACACGCTTTTTAGTTAGTAACTACTAGCTTTTTAGTTCGTTTTACAATAATCGGCGCTACTATGATATCTACGATCCATTTTCTACTATAAAATGATATGTTGGAAGTATGAAATATGTTGGGGTCAGGGTTACGGTTCGCGTTAAAGGCAGGGAACAGGGAACTGGTTATGTATTAAAAATTATTAAGTTATTTTATACAAAAAAAAAACTTGTAAAAAATCAGCAAATAGTGATTTTAATGTTTGCAAACTGATTTGAAATCATTTAAAAAAAAAAACATTTAACAGGGCATCGTTTTTTTTCCTGAGCATTTTCCAGCAATAATGAGTGCATTGTCGTTTAAGGTAAGACGCAAATGCCTGGATAGATATCATTTCGTCTCAGTGTTTGCATGTGCATCATTCATACACAAGCAAGCACACTAAGGCGAAGTGTAGTGTAGACCGAAAGATGTTTTTTTTAACTACTTGATTCATTAATTCCATCTGAAAACAAATAAAATACAAGCACTTTATTATTCAAGGAATTGATAGTAAGTTTATGACTTTTCAGCGAAGTGATTTCGCCATGAATCCCGTTTACATTGCTTCTTTATGATATAATATATAACATTCTTTTTATAGATACAAGTATTTAAGGAAAGGCTCTGTTTATAATAAACAGTATTAAATAACATTTACCGGCCTGAATCTATATCTATAAAAAAAGAATGTTAAACATAAAAATGTCTTTCAATAATTGTCGGACTTTGTCCATTTCATAATGTGTGACGTCATTTGTTTACATTTGATACGCCATGAGCAGTTATGAATGTACGTGAGAGATTCATGGAAGATTGAAGTTTATAAGCAGTAAATTCGACCTTGCCAACCGAACGATCCTCAGTGGCCGAATCGGTTAAGGGACGTCAGGCTATACGACGGTTCCGTATAGGATACAGGTTCGAAAAATTGTCGAGGGCGAATATTTTCTATGAAAATTTCTCGGACATTCAGGGCGGTAAATGTTGTTTAATACTGTTTATTATAAACAGAGAATTTACTTAAATACTTGTATCTATAAAAAGAATGTTAAACATAAAAAAAAAGAAACAAATGGAAAAATAGAAGGAGAGAGAAAGTAACTGAGGAAGAGGGAAAGGTAAAAGAGTGTAAAATAGGAGGAGAGAAATATTAAATCAGAGAGGGAGAGATAGTAAGGAAACAGATGGAAAAATAGAAGGAGAGAAACATTAAGAGAGATAAAGAAAAGGAAAAGATGGAAATATAGAAGGAGAGAGAAAGTAACTGAGGAAGAGGGAAACGGAAAAGAGTGTAAAATAAGAGGAGAGAGATAGTAACGCAGAGAAAGGGAGAGATAGTAAGGAAACAGATGGAAAAATAGAAGGAGAGAAACATTAAGAGAGAGATAAAGAAAAGGAAACTGAGGGAAATATAGGAGGAGAGAGAAAGTAACTGAGGAAGAGGGGAAAAGAGTGTAAAATAGGAGGAGAGAGATATTAACGCAGAGAGGGAGAGATAGTAAGGAAACAGATGGAAAAATAGAAGGGGAGAAACATTAAGAGAGAGATAAAGAAAAGGAAACAGAGGGGAAAATAGAAGGAGAGAGAAAGTAACTGAGGAAGAGGGAAACGGAAAAGCGTGTAAAATAGGAGGAGAGAGATATTAACGCAGAGAGGGAGAGATAGTAAGGAAACAGATGGAAAAATAGAAGGAGAGAAACATTAAGAGAGAGATAAAGAAAAGGAAACTGAGGGAAATATAGGAGAAGAGAGAAAGTAACTGAGGAAGAGGGGAAAAGAGTGTAAAATAGGAGGAGAGAGATATTAACGCAGAGAGGGAGAGATAGTTAGGAAACAGATGGAAAAATAGAAGGAGAGAATCATTAAGAGAGAGATAAAGAAAAGGAAACAGAGGGGAAAATAGAAGGAGAGAGAAAGTAACTGAGGAAGAGGGAAAAGGAAAAGTGTGTAAAATAGGAGGAGAGGGATATTAACGCAGAGAGGGAGAGATAGTAAGGAAACAGAGTGGAAAATAGAAGGAGAGAAACATTAAGAGAGAGATAAAGAAAAGGAAACTGAGGGAAATATAGGAGAAGAGAGAAAGTAACTGAGGAAGAGGGGAAAAGAGTGTAAAATAGGAGGAGAGAGATATTAACGCAGAGAGGGAGAGATAGGAAGGAAACAGATGGAAAAATAGAAGGAGAGAAACATTAAGAGAGAGATAAAGAAAAGGAAACAGAGTGAAATATAGAAAGAGAGAGAAACTAACTGAGGAAGAGGGGAAAAGAGTGTAAAATAGGAGGAGAGAGATATTAACGCAGAGAGGGAGAGATAGTAAGGAAACAGATGGAAAAATAGAAGGAGAGAAACATTAAGAGAGAGATAAAGAAAAGGAAACTGAGGGAAATATAGGAGGAGAGAGAAAGTAACTGAGGAAGAGGGGAAAAGAGTGTAAAATAGGAGGAGAGAGATATTAACGCAGAGAGGGAGAGATAGGAAGGAAACAGATGTAAAAATAGAAGGAGAGAAACATTAAGAGAGAGATAAAGAAAAGGAAACAGAGTGAAATATAGAAAGAGAGAGAAACTAACTGAGGAAGAGGGGAAAAGAGTGTAAAATAGGAGGAGAGAGATATTAACGCAGAGAGGGAGAGATAGGAAGGAAACAGATGGAAAAATAGAAGGAGAGAAACATTAAGAGAGAGATAAAGAAAAGGAAACTGAGGGAAATATAGAAGGAGAGAGAAAGTAACTGAGGAAGAGGGAAAAGTGTGTAAAATAGGAGGAGAGGGACATTAACGCAGAGAGGGAGAGATAGGAAGGAAACAGATGAAAAAATAGAAGGAGTGAAACATTAAGAGAGAGATAAAGAAAAGGAAACAGAGGGAAATATAGAAGGAGAGAGAAAGTAACTGAGGAAGAGGGAAAAGTGTGTAAAATAGGAGGAGAGGGACATTAACGCAGAGAGGGAGAGATAGGAAGGAAACAGATGAAAAAATAGAAGGAGAGAAACATTAAGAGAGAGATAAAGAAAAGGAAACAGAGGGAAATATAGAAGGAGAGAGAAAGTAACTGAGGAAGAGGGAAAAGTGTGTAAAATAGGAGGAGAGGGACATTAACGCAGAGAGGGAGAGATAGGAAGGAAACAGATGAAAAAATAGAAGTAGTGAAACATTAAGAGAGTGATAAAGAAAAGGAAACAGAGGGAAATATAGAAGGAGAGAGAAAGTAACTGAGGAAGAGGGAAAAGTGTGTAAAATAGGAGGAGAGGGACATTAACGCAGAGAGGGAGAGATAGGAAGGAAACAGATGAAAAAATAGAAGTAGTGAAACATTAAGAGAGTGATAAAGAAAAGGAAACAGAGGGAAATATAGAAGGAGAGAGAAAGTAACTGAGGAAGAGGGAAAAGTGTGTAAAATAGGAGGAGAGGGACATTAACGCAGAGAGGGAGAGATAGGAAGGAAACAGATGAAAAAATAGAAGTAGTGAAACATTAAGAGAGTGATAAAGAAAAGGAAACAGAGGGGAAAATAGAAGGAGAGAGAAAGTAACTGAGGAAGAAGGAAATGGAAAAGTTTGTAAAATAGGAGGAGAGGGATATTAATGCAGAGAGGGAGAGATAGTAAGGAAACAGATGGAAAAATAGAAGGAGAGAAACATTAAGAGAGAGATAAAGAAAAGGAAACAGAGGGAAATATAGAAGGAGAGAGAAAGTAACTGAGGAAGAGGGAAAAGTGTGTAAAATAGGAGGAGAGGGACATTAACGCAGAGAGGGAGAGATAGGAAGGAAACAGATGAAAAAATAGAAGGAGAGAAACATTAAGAGAGAGATAAAGAAAAGGAAACAGAGGGAAATATAGAAGGAGAGAGAAAGTAACTGAGGAAGAGGGAAAAGTGTGTAAAATAGGAGGAGAGGGACATTAACGCAGAGAGGGAGAGATAGGAAGGAAACAGATGAAAAAATAGAAGGAGTGAAACATTAAGAGAGAGATAAAGAAAAGGAAACAGAGGGAAATATAGAAGGAGAGAGAAAGTAACTGAGGAAGAGGGAAAAGTGTGTAAAATAGGAGGAGAGGGACATTAACGCAGAGAGGGAGAGATAGGAAGGAAACAGATGAAAAAATAGAAGGAGAGAAACATTAAGAGAGAGATAAAGAAAAGGAAACAGAGGGAAATATAGAAGGAGAGAGAAAGTAACTGAGGAAGAGGGAAAAGTGTGTAAAATAGGAGGAGAGGGACATTAACGCAGAGAGGGAGAGATAGGAAGGAAACAGATGAAAAAATAGAAGGAGAGAAACATTAAGGGAGAGATAAAGAAAACGGAAAAGATGTAAAAATAGAAGGAGAGAGAAAGTAACTGAGGAAGAGGGAAAGGGAAAAGAGTGTAAAATAGGAGGAGAGAGATATTAACGCAGAGAGGGAGAGATAGTAAGGAAACAGATGGAAAAATAGAAGGAGAGAATCATTAAGAGAGAGATAAAGAAAAGGAAACAGATGGAAAAATAGGAGGAGAGAGAAAGTAACTGAGGAAGAGGGAAAGGGGAAAGAGTGTAAAATAGGAGGAGAGGGATATTAACGCAGAGAGGGAGAGATAGTAAGGAAACAGATGGAAAAATAGAAGGAGAGAATCATTAAGAGAGAGATAAAGAAAAGGAAACAGATGGAAAAATAGGAGGAGAGAGAAAGTAACTGAGGAAGAGGGAAAGGGGAAAGAGTGTAAAATAGGAGGAGAGGGACATTAACGCAGAGAGGGAGAGATAGGAAGGAAACAGATGAAAAAATAGAAGGAGTGAAACATTAAGAGAGAGATAAAGAAAAGGAAACAGAGGGAAATATAGAAGGAGAGAGAAAGTAACTGAGGAAGAGGGAAAGGGGAAAGAGTGTAAAATAGGAGGAGAGGGATATTAACGCAGAGACGGAGAGATAGTAAGGAAATAGATGGAAAAATAGAAGGAGAGAAACATTAAGAGAGAGATAAAGAAAAGGAAACAGAGGGAAAAATAGAAGGAGAGAGAAATTAACTGAGGAAGAGGGAAAAATGTGTAAAATAGGAGAAGAGAGATATTAACGAAGAGAGGGAGAGATAGGAAGGAAACAGATGGAAAAATAGAAGGAGAGATACATTAACAGAGAGATAAAGAAAAGGAAACAGATGGAAAAATAGAAAGAGAGAGAAAGTAACTGAGGAAGAGGGAAAAGTGTGTAAAATAGGAGGAGAGAGATAGTAACGCAGAGAGGGAGAGATAGTAAGGAAACAGATGGAAAATAGGAGGAGAGAAACATTAAGAGAGAGACAAAGAAAAGGAAACATAGGGGAAAATAAAGGAGAGAGAAAGTAACTGAGGAAGAGGGAAAGGGAAAAGAGTGTAGAATAGGAGGAGAGAGATATTAACGCAGGGAGGGAGAGATAGGAAGGAAACAGATGGAAAAATAGAAGGAGAGAAACATTAAGAGAGAGATAAAGAAAAGGAAAAGATGGAAAAATAGAAGGAGAGAGATAGTAACTGAGGAAGAGGGAAAGGGAAAAGAGTGTAAAATAGGAGGAGAGAGATAGTAACGTAGATAGGGAGAGATAGTAAGGAAAAAGATGGAAAAATAGAAGGAGAGAATCATTAAGAGAGAGATAAAAAAAAGGAAACACAGGGGAAAATAGGAGAGAGAAAGTAACTGAGGAAGAGGGAAAAGAGTGTAAAATAGGAGGAGAGGGATATTAACGCAGAGAGGAAAAGATAGGAAAGAAACAGATGGAAAAATAGAAGGAGAGATACATTAACAGAGAGATAAAGAAAAGGAAACAGAGGGGAACATAGGAGGAGAGAGAAAGTAACTGAGGAAGAGGGGAAAAGTGTGTAAAATATGAGGAGAGAGATAGTAACGCAGAGAGGGAGAGATAGTAAGGAAACAGATGGAAAATAGGAGGAGAGAAACATTAAGAGAGAGATAAAGAAAAGGAAACAGAGGGAAAATAGAAGGAGATAGAAAGTAACTGAGGAAGAGGGAAAAGAGTGTAAAATAGGAGGAGAGAGATATTAACGAAGAGAGGGAGAGATAGTAAGGAAACAGTTGGAAAAATCGGAGAGAGACTGTAACAGGAAGGGAAAGGTATTGAAAAATGGTGGGATGGGTCGTCAAATAGGAGATTGCGAAAATCATCTGGGAAAAGAGAAAGCGAGAACTAAAATGCAGACTAAAATGGGAGAAAGAAGAAGAAAATGAAAAATAGAAGAGTAACCAATGCGGCGTGAAGATCAGAAATGTCGTGGCGGGGGGGTAGTGAGAAAGCAAGAGAAAGAAACGCATATGAGAAAGGTGAACGAGAAAGAGGCTGTTGATGTAAGGATGGAGGGAGAGCGTGTGGAAATAAGGGGAATAAAATGAAGTGGAAAGAAAGGGAGAGAAAAAAAGTAAAACAGGACTGAGTCAAAAAGTGGGGAGGAGGAGATTAAAGAAGACAGAGGTGTGAGAGTGAGGAGGGAAGAGAGAGAGGGAGAGCGAGAGAGAGAAAGAGAATTGCGTATCGTAGTAGGAGAGTGATGAAAGAGAGAGTGTGTGTGAGTGACATGGACAGAGATAAATGGTAAGAGAAGAAGGGGGTGTGACAAGTCAATTGGGGAAAGAGAGATCTAAAAGAATGAAGCTTGCGAAGAGGACGGAGCGTGAAAGGACAAACGATAGACAGACACAATAGAGAGAGAGAGAGAGAGGGGGGAGAAAGGGGGGAGAAAGTGAGAGGGAAAGATTGAAAGAAGGTGTGAAAGAAAAGAGAAAATGACAGATACAGTAGAAGAGAGAGAGAGAGAGAGCAAGAGGGAGAGAGAAGTTGAAAGACCTAGAGAGTAAATGGGAGAAGAAAGCAAAGCGATAGATAGATATTGATAGACAGGGTAGAGGGGAGAGAGAGAGGGTGGAAGAGTATATAGCAGGAGAAAAGATAGACGGATATTGATAGACACAGTGAAAGAGAGAGAGAGAGAGAGTGACAGTAAGAGATAGAGAGAGGAGGAGGAGAGAGAGACAGAAAGAGAGAGAGAGAGTAGAAGGGAGAAGAAAGGGAAACGATAGAGAGCTATTGATAGACACAGTTGAAGAGAGAGAGTGAGTGAGAGAGCAAGAGAAAACGTAGGAGGATATTGATACATGCAGTAGATTAGAGAGAGAGAGAAATAGAGATGGAGAAAGAAAGGTAGTAGATGGTAGAAGACAGAGGGACGGTAAGTGGCTGTTGATAGAGTAGGAGAGAGAGAGAGAGAAAGAGAGAGAGAGTAGAAGGATATTGATAGACAGTGTGGAAGAGAGAGAGAGAGAGTGTGTGTGAGAGTGATATAAAGGGAAAGAGAGAGAGTGTGTGTAGAATTGAGAAGTAGAAACGATAGAAACGTATTGATTGACACGGTAGAAGGGAGAGAGATGGAAAAAGAGAGAAGATTGGAGAGGTAAAATAAACCATACAAGGATATTTATAGATACAGTAGATTAGAGAGAGAGAGAGAGAGAGAGAGAGAGAGTGAGAGAGAGAAACAGCCAGAGAGACACAGAGAGAGACATATATATATATAGAGAGAGAGAGTGTGTGTGTGAGAGACAGCCAGAGAGACAGAGACAGACACACACACAGACACACACATATTTATATAAAGCGAGAGATAGAGGGTGTCAGAGAGACAGACAGACAAAGACATATATATATATATATATATATATATATATATATATATATATATATATATATATATATTATATAGAGAGAGAGACAGAGAGACACAGACATATATATATATATATATATATATATATATATATATATATATATATATATATATATATATATATATATATATACGTAGCTAGAGAGAGAGAGAGAGAGAGAGGGAAACAGACAGACAGACAGACAGAGACAGATATATATATATATACACTGTGCCATGTGTCCTCAAGGACACATGGCACAGTGGATAAAGGCGTTGGTTAGATCCAGTGACAGACCCAAAGAGTGTGAGTTCAATACCCGGTTAAGGCAGTGGAGAACTTAGAGAGGAGAATTAACAGGAGATAACTGATAACTGACATCCATTAGACATGGCACGTGGAACTAGAACAGTCTACCCCAGTGATCGAAATAAAGGGTTCAGTTCGAAATTCCAACCACCTGAAGAAGGCCGGAGCGTACAACGGCCGAAACGTTGTGACAAATATGGCGACAAAGATGAGGACAATAGTCCAATTAATGTAAATACTGTAATATGGGGAGAGAGAGACAGACAGACAGACAGACAGATAGAAAAAGAACCGGAAGAGAGGTGAGAGAAAAGAAAAAACGGTTCAATGCTATGCCATACACAATATATATATATATATATATATATATATATATATATATTAAAAAGAAGAGATGTACCGCAAACTTTTTTGGTTGTAATGTGGGTTTTTAAAAAAATATTATTCTTTATTTTTCATAGTTTTACATAGTTTTACAACACGTGTTTCTGGTCTCACGACCGTCTTCAGGTAAAGGGTGGAGATTTCCACATATTATTAAAAATAATTATTAAAAATAATTAATTTTTTTCCTTTATGTTTTTCAATGTTAAATATTCTCGATATGAGACATTCTCTGTTTTTGCGTTGGTCATTCCAATGTCTTTCTTTAAATGGTAGTGAAGAGTTCTGAGCGAAGGGTCATAAAACAATTAAGGTTGGTTTGAGAAGCGATGAATCGGTTGTCTTATCTTTTAATGTTTTAATAACCCGTGTGTTCTTAGATCTCTTAGATCTATTTCCATTTTCGTGTGTTTCTGTCAGCATGCGTGTATATATGTGTGCGTACATTCCCCCTGAATATATACACTGTCTCACTACGAAGAATTAGTAAACACATTTGTACACATACACACACACACAAACATACACACACACACACGCACACACGTACATTGTCCCACCACAAGGAATCCGTACACACGCACACACACTCATACACAAACACACACATTTTTCCCAAGTTACATGGAACCAGCACGCTCACACACACAGACACACACACACACACACACATATACATACGCATATACATACACACGTATTTCCTAAGTTGTGTGGGGTTTGTGTGAGTAGCTCCCCTGCTTTCGCCAATATGCGTGCATATACATGCATACATGCATATACACACACACATACACACACACACACACACACACACAC
>OZ038518.1:19140834-19200834 GCA_964036315.1 Acanthosepion esculentum
AAGCAAAATAAAGAAAGAAAGAAAGAAGGAATAAAAGATAAAAGATTTAAGCAAAATAAAGAAAGAAAGAATAAAAGATTTAAGCAAAATAAAGAAAGAAAGAAAGAAGGAATAAAAGATAAAAGATTTAAGCAAAATAAAGAAAGAAAGAAAGAAGGAATAAAAGATAAAAGATTTAAGCAAAATAAAGAAAGAAAGAATAAAAGATTTAAGCAAAATAAAGAAAGAAAGAAAGAAAGAAGGAATAAAAGATAAAAGATTTAAGCAAAATAAAGAAAGAAAGAAAGAAGGAATAAAAGATAAAAGATTTAAGCAAAATAAAGAAAGAAAGAAAGAAGGAATAAAAGATAAAAGATTTAAGCAAAATAAAGAAAGAAAGAATAAAAGATTTAAGCAAAATAAAGAAAGAAAGAAAGAAAGAAAGAAGGAATAAAAGATAAAAGATTTAAGCAAAATAAAGAAAGAAAGAAAGAAGGAATAAAAGATAAAAGATTTAAGCAAAATAAAGAAAGAAAGAAAGAAGGAATAAAAGATAAAAGATTTAAGCAAAATAAAGAAAGAAAGAAAGAAGGAATAAAAGATAAAAGATTTAAGCAAAATAAAGAAAGAAAGAAAGAAGGAATAAAAGATAAAAGATTTAAGCAAAATAAAGAAAGAAAGAATAAAAGATTTAAGCAAAATAAAGAAAGAAAGAAAGAAAGAAAGAAGGAATAAAAGATAAAAGATGTAAGCAAAATAAAGAAAGAAGGAAAGAAGGAATAAAAGATAAAAGATTTAAGCAAAATAAAGAAAGAAAGAATAAAAGATTTAAGCAAAATAAAGAAAGAAAGAAAGAAAGAAAGAAGGAATAAAAGATAAAAGATGTAAGCAAAATAAAGAAAGAAGGAAAGAAGGAATAAAAGATAAAAGATTTAAGCAAAATAAAGAAAGAAAGAAAGAAAGAAAGAAGGAATAAAAGATAAAAGATGTAAGCAAAATAAAGAAAGAAAGAAAGAAAGAATAAAAGATAAAAGATTTAAGCAAAATAAAGAAAGAAAGAATAAAAGATTTAAGCAAAATAAAGAAAGAAAGAAAGAAAGAAAGAAGGAATAAAAGATAAAAGATGTAAGCAAAATAAAGAAAGAAGGAAAGAAGGAATAAAAGATAAAAGATGTAAGCAAAATAAAGAAAGAAAGAAAGAAAGAATAAAAGATAAAAGATTTAAGCAAAATAAAGAAAGAAAGAATAAAAGATTTAAGCAAAATAAAGAAAGAAAGAAAGAAAGAAAGAAGGAATAAAAGATAAAAGATGTAAGCAAAATAAAGAAAGAAAGAAAGAATTGAATAAAAAAGACGAACGGAAAGAAAGAAGTGATGAAGTTTAGAAAGAGTGAAAGAAAGAAAGGACAGAGAATTGAAATAAAAGAAAGAAAGAAAGAAAGAAAGGAAGAAAGAAAGAAAGAAAGAAAGGAAGAAAGAAAGAAAGAAAGGAAGGAAGGAAGGAAGAAAGAAAGAAAGAAAGGAAGGAAGGAAGAAAGACGAGTAAATGAAGTATAAAAAGAAGACAAAGCAAAAGAAAGAAGAGATGAAATTGAGAAAGAAATAACGAAAGAAAGGATAGAAAATTTAATTAAAAGAAATAAATAAATTATAACGTTAAGAAAAAGAAAGAAAGAAAGAAAATTGAAATAAACGAAAGAGAGAATGAGAGAGAGAGTTGTTGTTATATAAAAAAAAAACAAACAAACAAACAACAAATAAGTGTCCTGGCGATGCTGAACTTCTCTCTGCTGTCAGAATCCATGAAAAAAAAAAGATGTGGTCATTGTAAACCGTATATTATCAGTTTCTTTCAACTTCTCCCCTCTCCAATTGCCTTCCTCTTTTTTTTCTCTCTCTCTCTCCCTCTTTCGCTCTCACCCTTCCTTCGTATTTTTTTTTTGGCTGTTTTTTTGTTATTGTTTTTTTTTTTCAATATCTCATCACGTCCGTCATGTTACCCCGACCAGACGCCTCTGTCTTTAACTCCTCCCGGAATACAAACAAACCAGTCGCACTAATCTTTTTCTTCCTTTTTTTTTTTTTTCATTATTTTTCTTTTCTACACACAGACACACGCATGCGTCGACCTAAAAGTGTAGGCACGTATGTGTGTATGTAGAATGAGCAAGGTTAACCTATCCAACCCTAACCCTGCCGCCCCGGACGCCGAAGGGGTATTTCTAAGGGCGAATTCGACACTTTGCCTCATTCAGAAGAAATTTTCCTGCCAGACGTTTAATATCGTAAGCTAAAGAGCAGTCGAGAAGTGGCGACCGGCAATTTTCATTCATCCTGACTCTGTCCTGTTTCCTACAAGCGCCTTTATTTCAACTATGAACTACAGTATTTGTTATGAGTGACTTTGCAGAAACAATTGCAACTGCATTTTCAAAAACCAGCGCTTGTTGTCTACAATAATTTTCTTTTTTGTCTAAGGAAGAAGAAACTTTAAAAAAAAAAAAAGCAAACGAAAACAAGACGAAAAAAAAAAAGGAGTAGGCGCGCTTTTTTTTCAGTTCGTCTATACACCTGCGTTAAGATTTGCTTAACGCTTAAAAAAAATTACTTGACAATTTAAAAATCAACAAAAAACTTTATTGACTATGCTCTGGTCGAGAAAAATTCTTTAAACACTTCAAAACAAATCACTAACGTTAAGGCAAAACCATAAAAAAAAATAATAATTAGAGAATAATATACAATAATTTATACCTTCTAAAATATTGACAATTTAACACAAATTATTTATTTACTACGAGCGTAATTCCCACGACCATCACCACGTATATAAACAAGACAATTTCAAACCTCCACTTCTCTCTTCGTTTCTACAACGTTCTCTGAGGACGGCCTTCCTGTCACGACTACAGTAAATGTCCCAAATTCTGTAAAAGAATCTTTTGAAAACAAAACAACAGCAAATAGATTTTAATTTTCCTTTCAAAGGAAGATATTTAAAAATCTCTGCACCAAAAATTATTTTGGGGGACTTTTTAAATACATTTTTTTCCTTTTATTTATTAAAAAAAAAAGTAGTAAAACGCTTATTTATCAAATATTAAATTTTTCGTTTTTACTATGGTCAATTGATTTTTTTTTTTTTACTTTTAAAGGAAATTACTGGAAACTTGTTTAAAAAGTTAAAAGTTTTTTTTCTGTATTCAAATCAATCTTTATTTTAAGAAAGTTATACCCAATTCTATCGTTAATGAAAACAAGACACATTTTATAGACACAAATTATTCTTAGCATTTTCATAGATTTCGTTTAATTTTGAAGAAAACTTAAGAGACATCTTCACGTACAAATAAATATATATATATATATAATATATATATATATATATATAGCGATTTTTTAAAATTTAACTAACACAAATAAATCGTCAAAAAACACTTTTTATTGTAATAAGGTGAAGTACCTTTCATGATTTAATATATTTCATTAATTTAGTATTTAACGTGATATTTAAAATATTTTAAAAGGGAGACTAAATTTTTCTTCAATATCTTGGAAGACAAGACAATTTTAGTTAAAAATTTGAGGAAAGTTTTGAAAAAAAAAATCAAAACTTTTTGAGATAGAAAAAAAAAAGCTATAAAAGAAATATCAAACCAAAAATGAAGAATTTCGTGAAATCTGCAATTCTTTTAGTGTTCTTTGTTGGTGTGCTACATGCTCGGAATTTTAAGGGTCGCGGCAGGAACACAACCCCACCAACGACGACGACGACAGTGGACAAGGTATTGTCTGATTCCTCCGTTGAAAACAACCTCACTGTCTATGCCCACTACAATCACTCGTTGAACGAAACAGTCCCGGAAAACAGTAGCATGCACAATTCGAAAATGCACATGTAAGTAATACTCCATTCATTATTTCTTCATATTATTATTATTATTTTCTTTTTCGCTTCCTGCATTAATTCTTTACCAGGTCATTACTCGAGACCTGGGCTAAGGCTAAGTAGGAAGAAAATATATGAATTCTGTTTGATCAAATTCTGATGTAAAATGCCATTTACAATGTTTTCCTTTTCTTTTCTTCGCATTGTCATGCTCTCCTTAGGAGATCAACAGTTCCACACAGTGCAGTTTTTTTTTTTTATAAATTTCTTGTAGGGACCGCCAAGGATTTTGTTAATGTTGTTCTTTTTTTTTTAATTATTTTATATAGTACCCAGGGCTTCACTTCAATTATTTATAGGTATATAACAGTTTTTTTCATTTCCAAGATTATTATATTTTGGCATGATCTTTAGACTTTAGATATGTTTTTATAGCAGTTTTTTTCGTGTTTGCAATTTGTAATGACAATGTCTGGTCTATTAGATTTTATGTCTTTTTCTTCTTTTTCTTCTTTTTCTTCTTCTTCTTTTTCTTCTTTTTCTTCTTATTATTCCGACAATATTTTCTTTTAGCTGATTTTTTTTTACTGGTTCTTGTGTTTTCAGTTACTTTCTTTGACATATGTTTTCCTTTTCGAAACTGTTCTTTTCTTTTTCTCTCTCCCAGCTTCTATTTTTCTTCCTATACTGTTTTCTTTTCTTCTTCGGCTTCTTTCAATCTTTCATTTTCAGTATTTCTTTTCTTTCTTTTTTTTTCCTTTTCTTCTTCTCTTTCGCTTCTTATTTCCATTCCTATTTCTTTTTTTATCTACGATGTCTTTTTTCTACATCATCTTTCTTTCTTTCTTTCTTTCTTTCTTTCTTTCTTTCTTTCTACGATGTCCTTTCTTCTATTTCATCTTTCTTTCTTTTTTCTTTCTTTCTTTCTTTTTTCTTTCTTTCTTTCTTTCTTTCTTTTTTCTTTCTTTCTTTCTTTCCTACGATATCTTTTATTTTCTTTTATCTTTCTTTCTTCCTTTTTTTATTTCTATGGTGTTTTTCTTGTGCACTATCTTTCTTTCATTCTTTTCTACGATGTATTTTCTTCATATTCATCTCTCTCACTTTCTTTCTTTCTTTCTTCCTCGATTTTCTTTCTTCGTTCAAATGTTCGTCATATTTCCCTCTTTTTTCATTCAAAATTTCAATCTGCCTCATATTGTAACAAAACAAAATGAAGAGAAGACAATTCCTCCGATAGATTCGACGGACTTTACTTTTCTTCTGTCTTATCTGGGATTTTTTTTCCTTTCCTTGCCAACAGTCTTTTCTCCATTTTGCTGTCCTTCTGTCAGTCCCTTCCTTCTTTCCTTTCTTCCTTTCTTCCTTGCCTTCATTCCTTTCTCGTTTCCTTCTTTTCTCTCTTCGTTTGTTCGTTCGTTTCTCTCTTTCTGCCTTCCTCCCTTCCTTCTTAACTTCATTCCTCTTTTGCTTCCTTCTTTTCTCTCTCCGTTCGTTCGTTCGACGTTCCTTCCTTCCTTCCTTCCTTTCTTCCTTCGTCCCTTCCTTCCTTCCTTTTTCGCTCTCTTCTTTTCTCTCTCCATTCGTTCGTTTCTCTCTTCCTTCCTTCCTTTTTCGCTCTCTTCTTTTCTCTCTCCATTCGTTCGTTTCTCTCTTCCTTCCTTCCTTCCTTTTTCGCTCTCTTCTTTTCTCTCTCCATTCGTTCGTTTCTCTCTTCCTTCCTTCCTTCCTTTTTCGCTCTCTTCTTTTCTCTCTCCCTTTGTTCGTTCGTTTTCTTCGTTCGTTTCTCTCTCTCTCTCTTTCTCTCTCTCTCCCTTACTTCTCCCTTCCTTCCTTCTCCTCTCTCGTCTTTCTTGGCTTCATTCCTCTTTTCCTCGCTTCTTTTCTCTCTCAAACTGTTCGTTCGTTCCTTCTTCATTCCTCTCTCGTCTCTTCCTTTTCTCTCTCACTCCGTTCATTCGTTCGTTCGTCCATTCCTTCCTTCCTTCCTTCCTTCCTTCCTATCTCTGTCCGTTCGTTCATTCGTTCTCTCTTTTCTTCCGTTCTTCCCCTCTCCTTTCGGTTTTCGTTCCTTCCTCTTTGATTATGGTAAAAGTTAAGCAGTGTCGAGCCCGGTCAGTACAGAAATGAGGGACCGCTTGGGAGCACCTGCTGCTGTAAGCGACCTCAAAGCAATCAATCGATCCTTCTTCTTTTCCTTCGTCTCTTCATCTCTTCGAGGGCACTTTGGTGTGTAGGGTAATGGCTAATGACCCTAGTCTGATTGACCGCTACTATTAGGGTGTTCGGTCCGCACTAAGTGCCCCATACAAAACTTGATTAGATCAATCCAACTTAACTTTTCTCCTTCTATCGCTTCCTTCCCCTTTTCTCTCTCCCCCTCCACTGTTTTCATTCTTTCATCTTTCTCCTTCACCCCTTCCCATTCCCTTGCTTTATTCCTCTCTCTATTCCCCCCTCTACTCTCTCTACTTTCCTTCCTTCTTAATACCTCCCTTTTTTCAATTCTTTTCATTCCTCTATTTCATTCTTTTTTTATTTATCTCTTCTTTCCATCTTCTTTCATTTAGCTCTCTTCATTTCTTCTTTCCTTCAGTCCTTTCTTCATCTCTTCGTTCATTCGTTCCTCTCTTCCTTCCATTCGTTCGTTCGTTCGTTCGTTCGTTCGTTCGTTCCATTCCTTCCGTTATTTCCTCTCTACTTTCACCCCTTTTACTTCATTCATCCCTCTCATCCTTCTTTCCTTTCTCCTTTTCTTCGTTCCTTTCTTCATCTCTTCGTTCGTTCTTTCTTTCTTTCGTTCGTTCGTTCGTTTTCTTCCTCTCTTCTTTATTTCCTTCTTCCTTTATTCTTTCATCCTTTTCTTCATTTATCTCTTTCTCCCTTTCTTCAATCTTTTCTTCATCTTTCGTTCGTTCGTTCCTTCGTTCCTTCCTCTCTACTTTCACCCCTTCCTTCATTCATCCCTTTCATCCTTCCTTCCTTTCTTCATCTCTTCGTTCTTTCGTTCGTTCGTTCCTTCCTTCCGTCCTTTCTTCCTCACTACTTTCATCACTTCCTTTATTCATTCTTCTCTTCCTTCCTTTCTCCCTTTGTTCATACCTTTCTTCATCTCTTCGTTCTTTCGTTCGTTCGTTCCTTCCGTCCTTCCTTCCTCACTACTTTCATCACTTCCTTTATTCATTCTTCTCTTCCTTCCTTTCTCCCTTTGTTCATACCTTTCTTCATCTCTTCGTTCGTTCGTTCGTTCGTTCCTTCCTTCCTTCCTTCCTTCCCATTTCTCGGCTTCGTTGTTCCACCCTCCTCTCCAGCGCAACCCCACCAGTATGTCTCTTTCGATTCTGCAGTCTGAAACTTAGCGATGAATCTTATTTTAATGTCACGTTCCAAATTTTGATCGGAACAATTTACTGTTATTTATTCTGAGAAGTAATGCCAGTGTTCTACGAACTACCTGAACTCGTATCTTCAACCGAACAAACAAAAAGAATTCAAATAATTACGGGCATAAGACTAGGCATTTCAAAGTACTCGAGTAAATTATCTACTTCGCCTCGACCAAAACAATATAGAAAATAATACTTAACACATAATGTCCCACTAAATTTATACATCCCGATATAGAATATAATATAAATAAAGCAGACATTATTCAAACATTATGGAAACAGATACACAGAGAAGCACACAGAATCACACACACACACACCACCGAAAATATGGCGCACACAGTGAGATTCGAACTCATTTAGTCAAAATGTTATACACGATAAACACTTGGACGATCATGTATCTTTCGATACATGACTGACAAGGTAGACGTTTTCCCGTGGTAGGTTGCCATTTCCTTCTGCGGTAGACTGGTTGCCAACCAAGAGTAAAGAACCCAGTCTGTCTTACTATTCAACCCATAGCTGGGGGAGAAGAGATGGATGCATACTCCTCCCAAGGACAAGCTTGCTAACCATTACATCACGTCAAAACGATTATAGAAATATAGATTTATGGTGTGCTATATGTATGTGATAAAGTGCTCAATATCAGAGATAGAGCGTGTGTAAATATAAAAGTGAACATTGAAGTCAACACTAAGAGGCGACAGTTTGTTTCATGCTAGACGCAATCGTCAGGTCACCTGGTTTGTGTTTATATATATATATATATATATATATATATATATATATATATATATATATATATATTAAAGAAAAACAGACAACTTTAAGGCTCCATGTAATAATTTATTTTCACCATAGTTTATTCTTATGGAAACAACTTATTTGAGTAAATACTTTTTTTATGTTCGGGTTTTATGAACTTCCAGGCCGGTAAATGTAAATAATACTGTTTAATTAAAAATAAACGTATAAACAGAAAATATATTAAAATATTTGTCGGATTTAATCCATTTCCTCTAATATATATATATATATATATATATATATATATATATATATATAATATGGAGAAAACAACCGACGTGGCTTCACATTATGCTATATACAGTGTAACCCGGATATAAGAGAGTTGTCGGGACCGGAGACGATGTCTCTTATATCCGGGTTTCTCTTATATCCGGGTTACACTGTATATATATATATATATATAGAGAGAGAGAGAGAGAGAGAGAGCTAGCGATGAATCAAGCTTAGGAGATGTGATAAAACCAAGATAGATATGAATAGACTGACAGAGATAAGAACAGATTGGCTAATATATATATATATATATAATTATATATATATACACACACACATGCACACATATATATATATATGTGTGTATATATATGTGTGTGTGTGTATATATATATATATATATATATAGTATCGAAAGCAAAAGTGGAATGATGCAACAAAGAGGAAAAGTTTAGAAACGACGCGTTTCACTGAGGTCTGTTGATCTCGGATTCTTTAGTTAGGAAAGAAAGTGTGTAATGAAAATGCGTCGGGATATTTGAGGATATGATAGGTGCTTTCCGGTCTCTGTTCGACGGATCTGATGAGGTAATTTAATTTATTGTTCCTTTTATACATCTACAAACACACGTACACACACATGCGTGCAAACACACACACACATGCACGCATATATATATATATATATATATATATATATATATAGTGATTTTAGATGTGGCACAAGGCCGAAAGTATGGGGCACCCAGTGGGGATCGAACTCACTATTCAGTTGTAATTGTTCTAGCGAGACAAGCTTGCTAACCATTACACCGCCTCGAGGTGCCCAACACACACACACACACACACACACACACACACACACACACACATACATACATATATACATATATATATATATATATATATATATATATATATATATATATATATATATATATATATATATATATATATATATATATATATATATATATATATATATATATATATATATATATATATATATATATATATTTCAAACGTAAGACTGGGTGTGTATCTGGTGTAGTGGATAGCGGTCAGAAATTGGAAACCAAAGAGCCGAGTTCAAATTCTAGTTGAATTCATTATAGTGAATTACGCGCGAATACCCTTTGAAAAGGCATGAATCCACCTCTCCCTACTCCGGTAATGAATTAATAAGTAGGCTTAGTTAATTGGAATCTTTAAATCATTACTATCTCCTGAAAATCTAAAAAAAATATTTTCCGGCTTTTATTCGCCTGAATAAGCTTGATAATCCGTACAAATAAATTCCCTATAACCCGGTTCATACACCTCCCCTGTCTTTTGAACAGGAGTAGAGGTTTATCCCTTGTTTCCTGTTTAGGATTTTATTTCCGGTCGCTTCTAATGTCTACTTCAACTCTATACTTCTAACGTCTCCGCCTTAAATCTGAAATTGTTCAAAAGTCTAGGGAGGACTGTGAACCGGACGATATATGAACCTATTTTTTCTCGTCAATATCAAATAAGTTCATCTATCGTCCGGTGTACACTCCTCCCGAGACTTTTGAACAAGAGTAGAGGCTTATCCCTTCTTTCCTCTTTAGGATTGGGTTTCCGATTCCGTCTAAAATCTTTTCATTGTGTTTCCCTCCCAGTAGCACCTTGCGTCTTAGTGACATTGGCTTGCTCGGCGAGAAGTGATTAAAAACATTAATTGGGCCGTACAGAAGCAATAGCAGATATGATCATACAACGTGAATTTTTAAAATTAAAAAATATTTTTTTTTATGGAATTTATAATTTGGACTACTTAATATAAAAAAATAATTAAAAATAATGATTATTTCAGGTCGGGTACCTATTGGACAAATTCACCTAATAATATCGTACCCCTACGAAATTGTTACCCTAGTTTTTCATGCCACAACACATCATGTGGTACCTTACGTTGACATTACGACAGTACTGGGTACAAAACTTAGAGGGTGATCTAAACCCGTGGACATGTGTTAGACCCGTGGTTTTCAAAACTTTTTGCCCAATACGCATTTTTCATATAAGTCGGGATGTCATTCTACGCCCTTTTTCAACATTGCCTGACGCAGAAGCTGCATTCCAAATAATACGCATATATTATCGAAAACCTACATTCTTTTCCATATTACTATATATACATTTACATGGATTATTGCCATAGAGGAGTTTTACAACAGAATCCACTTTGCAGATTTATAAATCTACCATTTGTCCGTGCATTGAATCCGGTTACCATATCTGGTGTTCTTGCTGTACATCTCGAGATTCTTGACAAAAGCCAAAGAAAGGTCTGCAATATAATCGATCCTGACCTGGCATCTCATCTCCAGTCGCTTTCTTACCGACGTGACCTGGCTTCCCTCTACCTTTTTTACAAATATTTTTATGGCAACTACTCTGACGAGCTTTTTACGCTGGTGCTCCGACTACACAAGCTACTAGATTGGCGATTAGGTCTCACCGTTTTACTGTTGAACTAGCTAGATGCAACCGCCACTTCTACACTGTTTCTTTTCTCACAACTTCTCACCTGTGGAGGTTCTTTCCGATTTCTTGCTTCCCTGATAACTACAATCTTCAATCTTCTACTTACTTGACTCTTGTTCCTTTTCTGTCATTTCCTCAATTCTCACCACTAAAGTCTTTTCATTCTCTTTCACTCCCAGTAGCCACCCACCTTTTGCGTCTTAGTGGCATTATCGCCTTGCTTGAAATGAAAAGTTTTTTTTAAGAATTGATGCATTTTTAAAACTTGAATACATATACAGTAATTTGTTTTATAACTTAATTTATTGATCCATTTATTCAGTTAGCGTATTTTGCGCCGCCGCTGTGGTCACCACTCCCCTCCATCTCACAATGGTGGTTCATGGTGACATTCAAAACAGAATAGTGCAATGGCTTGACGTTTTCTTTTGCACCTGGCATCTTGAGGTTACAACGTCCCTCCTCATATATATGTATGTGTACACACACACACACACACACACACACACACACACACACACACATATATATAAATATACTTTTAAGGTATGCTATGTGTATGGCGTAATGTTCTTAATATATGTTAGCACATTTTGCAACTCCGCTGTGTTCACCACCATCATCTATCTATCTATCTATCTATCTATCTATCTATCTATCTATCTATCTATCTATCTATCTATCTCAATCTCTTCCTATCTATCTATCTATCTATCTATCTATCTATCTATCTATCTATCTATCTATCTATCCATCTATCTATCTCAATCTCTTCCTATCTATCTATCTATCCATCTATCTATCTCAATCTCTTCATATCTACCTATCTATCTATCTCAATCTCTTCTTATCTATCTATCTATCTATCTATCTATCTATCTATCTCAATCTCTTCATATCTATCTATCTATCTATCTATCTATCTATCTATCTATCTCAATCTCTTCATATCTATCTATCTATTTATCTATCTATCTATCTCAATCTCTTCATATCTATCTATCTATTTATCTATCTATCTCAATCTCTTCATATCTATCTATCTATCTATCTATCTATCTATCTATCTATCTCAATCTCTTCATATCTATCTATCTATCTATCTCAATCTCTTCATATCTATCTATCTATCTATCTATCTATCTATCTATCTATCTATCTCAATCTCTTCATATCTATCTATCTATCTATCTATCTATCTATCTATCTATCTCAATCTCTTCATATCTATCTATCTATCTCCATATCTATCTATCTATCTATCTCAATCTCTTTAATTTATTTAATGATATTTTTATTAAAAATATTTTACATTGCGACACGGAAAATTTCTATGTTTCGAGACTTTAAATTTTCATCTCATCATCAGGCAATGTTCGGGCGGTTTTTTGATGAAATTGATTGACATTTGAAAATAAAAAAAAAACAATGTGACAGAAATTAGGGAGGATTTGAGATAATCATGATTAAATAATTCATCGTGTCTCGAAGAAACCTCAAAAGAATGCAGAAATCACTGGACGGCCATTTCGTCCTATTTTGGACTCATCACCCTCCTCTATCTCACAATTGTGCTTCATTGTGATATTCAAGATAGAATAGTGCAATGGCTTGCCGGTTCCCTTTCCCCCGTGATGGTGGAGTTATACCGTCCCTCCTCTCAGAATATCTTCCGCCCACCGGTAAATCAGTTGGCCTCTGAAACTCAAGTTCCTACGCCCAGACTGGCCGATATCCGCTTGACACAGGTGGTGTTGGAACGATGGATTCCCCTTTACCGGTTGGGTTGAGAATCCTTCCGACTACTCACACACAGTTTAGCCGGCAGGTCGATGCCTTTGATTGGGATGTAGCTGTCGCAGTGCCCATGCGACCCCTTGGAGAAAATGTGTGAGATTTGGGTGTAGGCCGTGGACCAGTATAGTTCTGCATCCCAGTTCAACAGAGTAAAGCTGGGGTCAACCACTTCGCCGCAACGGTATTACCACTGACGATACACCTTATGACTAATTATGAAAAAAAAACCCCAAAAAACTGAATCATACTTCCATACGGTCCAATACTAAAGATGCAGGTAAACTAATCGGCTACTTGTATCGCTCCAGTAAGTACCTGACTCCTCACTGTATCCTCTACTTCCATAAGAACTAGACCAGGTTGAAATTGGAGTTCAGTTGCTATATTTAGGAGAAAAAAAATTCTAAATTTAATAAAATGAAACTAAGAATTCCACCAGTCCTAAGCTTCACGGCTAAGACACACCCTGCCACGCCCGGTTGTAGCGGACCCCCTCGCTCTCTTCGTATTCCCTTGCTGAGATGTAAGTTCCACTCAAGCAGCTTCTTTCCCCAAAACCACAGTCTTGTAGAACCGACTCTAAAGAAGTTGCTTTCTCGTTCATTTAAATCTGAACCTATTCATATCGTGAGTTAAACGTTATCTTCCACACATATCCGCATAGCCGCTGCCTATTACTCTGTAACCCTCTCTCTACCTCCAGTGGGTCTCAAGCCTTGAACAATATAAAATTGCGTATTTTGGAGATTTGTTTGTTTTTTTTTTTACGGTTTATCAACACTTTATGTAAAGACGAAACATATATCAGATATAATCACAGAGACAGAACCGGTAAAAAAATACAAAAATCAATATGCTAGTTTTTACGTTCAACCACAGACGATCAGACCCGAACTATCGCCAGTCTCAATGAACGGGTGTCCCCTCGAGTAGGCTCTGCACCTTGTAAGGATATTGGACCTCAAACACACACCCGACCTCAAGTGGAATTCTTATATACGGCCCATTACTAAAGATGCAAGTAAACTAATTGGCTCCTTGTACCGCTCCAGTAAGCACCTGACTCATTCTATACTCTAATTCTATAAGAGCCAGATCAAGCTGAAATCGGAGTACTGTTGCTATAAGCTTCACGGCGAAGACACAGCATACCACGCCTGTTGTAGCGGACCCCCTCGCTCCCTTCGTATTCCCTTGCTGAGATGTAAGTTCCACTCAAGCTGCAAGGAAAGCTGTCCCGGTTTTCCGGCATTAAATGGTTGAGGTTAAAAAATTGCGACAAAACGCGAGTAAAAGCAGCAAAGATTAGAACGAACAAACTCTTTCTTTTAGGCGCGGACGAATAAAGAAAAAAACTCCTGCTCGGTGGGTAACAATAAAAGAAGAAAGTGTTTATTTACATATACAGAAAAAAAAGGGGTAAAGACAATGAGGAGTGAAAGAAAGGGAAGAGAAAATGTCCTTTCAGGGAAGAGAAAATGTTCATAAAAGAAAAAAAGGCTTGCTCAAAATATATCTCTGGGCGCCTAAAAGTTCTTTAAGCGAGTAGAATTTTGTTAAGGTTTAGAAACACTCACAGTTCTTGTAGAGTAGGGAGATTGTTGGTAGATATAGGAATCTTGCAGCTGAGTGAATTCGTAGGTCGACGACAGAAGTCCAGTGGGCTCGTCACAAGGAGTGGTGAAGAGATGAAGCTTTGAATTCGTCTTGAATTGTGGGCCGACGTTCGTTCTTGACAGCCCTTTAGTAGGTAGTTCTTCTTTGGTTGAAAGTGGATTTGAAGTTGACTGGAGCTCCCTATCGTCGACCTTACAGACGGTGGGCTGAAATCTCAATGCCAAATAGGCAAAGATTCTCCAAATTTATGGAGATTTGGTAGGCTCCAAAGAATCGAGGACCTTTTCCTCCAAAATTGTTGAACAAATTTCCTGGCCCCTTCATTGGTCAGAAAATGTATTCTTATCTCTGATAAGAATCAGGGCTTTGAAAGTAATGAAAACAGGTTGGAGTGAACAAGCTGTGAGGTTTCCCCCAGATATTATGACAACATGGAAAGAATAATGACCCCCCAAACCGTAAAAAAAGAAAACAAATCTCCGAATACGTATATTTTTATAATTTCTAGCTCTCTCGCTAGTCAGAAAAATTTTTTTTTTTTTATCTCTGATAAGAATCAAGAACTTGGGAGACGATTTTGAAAGTAAAAAGAGGTTGGAGTGAGGATAGAAAAAAAAGCGAGAATGTGAACTTGTAAAATATTGTTCTCAAATTAAATTCCAACAAAGCAGCTTCATTCCCCGAACCACTTGCCTTGTGGAACCGACTCTAAAGAAGTTGCTTTCCCGTTCATATAAATCGTAATCTATTCATGTCATGAGTTAAACGTTATCTTCCACACATACCCTCAGAACCGCTGCCTATTACTCTGTAACCGTCTACCTCCAGTGACTCTCAAGCCATGAACTATGTAAAATTGCGTATTCGGAGATTTGTTTTTTCTGTTTTTTTTTACGGTTTGGGGGTCATTTAAAGCCGAAACATATATCGGATCTAAGCACACAGACAGAACAGGTAAAACAAATACAAAGATCAATATGCTAGTTTTTACATTCAACCACTGACGATCTGACCCCGAACTATCGACCTCTCAATGAACGTGTGTCCCCTTGAGCAGGCCCTGCACCTTGAGAGTATATTGGGCCTCAAGCACACACCGGACCTCAAGTGAAATTCTTATATACGGTTCATCGCTAAAGGTGCAGCTACAATGATCGATTCCCTGATCCCGCTCTCGTAAGTACCTGGCGCCTCATGCAATCCTCTATCTTTATAAGAGCCAGATCAGACTGACAATGGAGGACTTTTGCCAGATTTGGACGGGGGCTGCCGTCCTCACTTTCCAGTCCTGAAGGAATCTAAAAGCGCCTCCGAATCACTGTGAGTAATGGGTTATCTTCCATCCTCCAACCTTTGTCTCCCAGGCGCCATGTGGCGAGTCTTTCACTGCTCCATCGCTACTTCCACGGAAAATTGCTCGGGCGAACAGCTTTCCTTGGTTTTGCTAGGTCTTACCTTCACGGCTAGGACCCGCCAGGACACATAGAAACAAACCACCCATATTCCATTGGCGAGAAGCTCCACTCAAACAGATTCTTCTCGCAAACCACTTCCCTGTGGAACAGACTCCCAAGAGGATGCTTTCCCCGATCATTACAATCTTAACCTGTTCAAGTCCAGGGTTATCCATTATCTTCCCCACCTATCCACATAAACTGTGTCTCTTACTCAGTAGCCCTCTACCTGCTTTGTAGAACCGACTCCCAAGAGGATGCTTCCCCGATCATTACAATCTTAACCTGTTCAAGTCTAGGGTTAACCGTTATCTTCCCCACCTATCCACATAAACTGTGTCTCTTACTCAGTAGCCCTCTACCTGCTTTGTAGAACTGACTCCCAAGAGGATGCTTCCCCGATCACTCCAATCTTAACCTGTTCAAGTCTAGGGTTAACCGTTATCTTCCCCACCTATCCACATAAACTGTCTCTCTTACTCTGTAGCCCTCTACCTGCTTTGTGGAACCGACTCCCAAGAGGATGCTTCCCCGATCATTACAATCTTAACCTGTTCAAGTCCAGGGTTATCCATTATCTTCCCCACCTATCCACATAAACTGTGTCTCTTACTCAGTAGCCCTCTACCTGCTTTGTAGAACCGACTCCCAAGAGGATGCTTCCCCGATCACTACAATCTTAACCTGTTCAAGTCTAGGGTTAACCGTTATCTTCCCCACCTATCCACATAAACTGTGTCTCTTACTCTGTAGCCCTCTACCTGCTTTGTAGAACTGACTCCCAAGAGGATGCTTCCCCGATCACTACAATCTTAACCTGTTCAAGTCTAGGGTTAACCGTTATCTTCCCCACCTATCCACATAAACTGTCTCTCTTACTCTGTAGCCCTCTACCTGCTTTGTAGAACCGACTCCCAAGAGGATGCTTCCCCGATCATTACAATCTTAACCTGTTCAAGTCTAGGGTTAACCATTATCTTCCCCACCTATCCACATAAACTGTGTCTCTTACTCAGTAGCCCTCTACCTGCTTTGTAGAACCGACTCCCAAGAGGATGCTTCCCCGATCACTACAATCTTAACCTGTTCAAGTCTAGGGTTAACCGTTATCTTCCCCACCTATCCACATAAACTGTGTCTCTTACTCTGTAGCCCTCTACCTGCTTTGTAGAACTGACTCCCAAGAGGATGCTTCCCCGATCACTACAATCTTAACCTGTTCAAGTCTAGGGTTAACCGTTATCTTCCCCACCTATCCACATAAACTGTCTCTCTTACTCTGTAGCCCTCTACCTGCTTTGTGGAACCGACTCCCGAGAGGATGCTTCCCCGATCACTCCAATCTTAACCTGTTCAAGTCTATCTATCTTCTCATATTCTTATAAACTATCCCTTAACGATTCGCCCCCCCCCCGGCTTTGTACAGGGTGAACCTTACTGTAAAAAATATTTTAATAGACAAAAAGGTTCAACAGAATGCCAGGGGATTGGAATTCAATAAACATAAATATTCGATAAAAAAGGCAGTGTATTTTAATCGATTTTATGCTGATGAAGATTACAGTCAATGAGAAACAGGTGGTTGTTTTTTCACCCTAACGTTTTTTTACACTCATAATGTGCTCCGAATTCTGTAAATAAAATAAAAAATAAAAGATCTCCACTCCAACCAAAAACTGTAATTCACTCCCCCGTGGTTAAGAACACCTGTCTTAGACTCGCCTAATGTTATATGGTCTTCTCCGTGAGGTAATTATATACTAACTTACAACACTGTTAGGGTCTACTGGGGTAAAATGGCTATCCAGGTTAAAATCGGTAGGCAAAGCATTAGCCCTGGTAGATGAGCCATTGTTCATTTTCTGAAATGAATTATGGGATTGTGTGCCTTCAGTATGGTACCAAGACACTTTACCAAAAGCCAAATATTGCCATTCTTTCACTTTTGGGTTGCTGATGAGAAGGACTTCATAAGGTTTGTATCTCATTTTCTTTATTCTACAATACTTTGGGCGTTGTCTGAATTTTAGGCTGTAAATTATTAAAAAGCGTCTGTAAAAGTAAAGTTGAGTCACAATCTTTGATTTTCTGTGGTGTATTGACTTCTGTGATAGCCACTTGCTGAAAAATATCAACCTTTCGTAGACAGGGTAAACTGGGTAGTGATTTTCTAAGCCCGGTTTAGATATGGCACAAGGCCGAAAGTATGGGGCGCCCAGTGAGGATCGAACTCACTACTCAGTCGTAATTGAGCTAGCAAGACAAGCTTGCTAACCATTGCACCACCTCGGGATGCTCTTAGTGATTTTCTAAGCGTAGCTTAGATGTGGCACAAGGCCGAATGCATGTGGTACCCAGTGAGGATCGAACTCACTACTCAGTCGTAATTGTTCTAGCGAGACAAGCTTGCAAACCCTTACACCGCCTCGAGGTGCCCAAGGGCAAAATGGGTAACCTGACATGTAAGATTCTGTGCACATCTGAAAAGAGGCATTGTGCTTAAAATGTACCTGTTTTTCTCACTCTTTTTACCCAATTGTGATTCTAAAGACATGTGCTTGCTCGCCTCTAGTCCTGATGTGCTTAATAAAATCACTGCAAGTTTCGTAAACATGCCTTGAACATATGTGTCCTCAAGAATAAGAAGGAATATAGTATGGAGAATGTAACAGATGCCTTGGCCGAAGTAGATACTGGAGCGGCAATAAGCAATGTAGCCAAAGAACTCAGTATTCCCTATTTTGCTAACAGCGTTTGACACCAACGTGACTGATATGTGACTGAAAAGTGTTTAGTAAGAGGATATTTATTAGGGCACATGTAACGTAAAGGATAATAACAGTTACATTATTTACATTATTCGGATTATTGTCCTCATTTTTGGCGCCATATTTATGACAACGTTTCGGCCTTTCAGTATCTGTCTATATTTCTGAGATGAGGTATTATGTACACTATTTACATTATTCGGACTATTGTCCTCATTTTTGTCGCCATATTTATGACAACGTTTCGGCCTTTCAGTATCTGTCTATATTTCTGAGATGATGTATTATGTACATTATTCGGACTAATGTCCTCATCTTTGTCGCCATGTTTATCACAACGTTTCGGCCGTTTTACGGTCCGGCCTTCTTCAGGTTGTTGGAATGTCGAACTAAAATCCTTTATTTCGCTCACTTGGTTAGACTGTTCTAGTTCCACGTGCCATGTCTAATGGATGTCAGTTATCCCCCTCCAAGTTCTCCACCGCCTTAAAAATGATAACAGAAAAAAATTGCAATATGAGCTCTGGTAAAAAAATGATGCCAAAGATATTAGGTTTATAACACCCAGAAATTCATACACACGGTACAGTGGATAAAGGTGTTGGTTAGATCCAGTGACAGGACCCAAAGAGTTTGAGTTCAATACCTGGTTATGGTGGTGGAGAACTTGGAGAGGGGAATTAACAGGAGATAACTGATAACTGACATCCATTAAACATGGCACATGGAACTAGAACAGTATACCCCAGCGAGCGAAATAAAGGGTTCAGTTCGACATTCCAACCACCTGAAGAAGGCCGGAGCGTACAATAGCTGAAATGTTGTGATAAACATGGCGACAAAGATGAGGGCAATAGTCCGAATAATGTAAATAGTGTGTATGAATTTAAGCATTCTACTCGATTGGCATTTAGGTCCCACTCTTTTACTGTTGAAATAGTTAAATACAACCATCACTTCTATTCGAACAGTTTTTTTTTCTCGCACTGTGGAACTCCCTACTGTTTACTTGCTTCCCTGACGACTACAATCAATTCAAAGATTTTCCTGTTTTGGGTAGGGGGTTCAAGAACTGGGTCAATGGGTCAGATTGTCCCGACTCTTAGCAACCCACCTCCCTCACTTTCCTTCTCTCTGATTACATTCAACATCCAGCCTCCATTACTCATTGTCACGGATATTTCCGAAGATATTCTTCACTTTTCTTGCACTCTGGAACTGAGCAGAGACTTCCATGCAGGAGACGAATAGTGAGTTTTGCGGGGAGGGAGTTAGAGGCAGAATTAGGCTCTCGTTCTGGGATCATTCAATCACAGATATAGAACGGGACAAATAAATATATGCGAATTTAATCGTGCTACTAGATTGGCATTTAGGTCCCACCCTTTTAGTGTGGAAATAGCTGAATGCATCCACCACTTCTGCAAAAGTTTCTTTTCTCGCACTTCCCGCATGAGGAATTCCCTTCCGTTTCTCTTCCTCCCTCGATAACTACAATCTTCAGAAATTTAAATGCAACATCAGCCGCCATCATCTGTCTTCTTGAATCCCGTTTATCTTTTGTCCTTTCCTCAATCCTCCTTATTCTCAGTCTTCTCTTTCACTTTCACTCCCTGTAACCCCCTGCGTACTAGTGGCATTCGTGCCTTGCTTGGGGTGAAATGATTAACAACATTTAAATGCATCTTTAACCGCCATCATCTGTTTTCTTGAATCCCGTTCATCTTCTGTCCTTTCCTCAATCCTCCTTATTCTCAGTCTTCTCTTTCACTTTCACTCCCTGTAACCCCCTGCGTACTAGTGGCATTCGTGCCTTGCTTGGGGTGAAATGATTAACAAAATTTAAATGTATCTTTAACCGCCATCATCTGTCTTCTTGAATCCCGTTCATCTTTTGTCCTTTCCTCAATCCTCCTTATTCTCAGTCTTCTCTTTCACTTTCACTCCCTGTAACCCCCTGCGTACTAGTGGCATTCGTGCCTTGCTTGGGGTGAAATGATTAACAACATTTAAATGCATCTTTAACCGCCATCATCTGTTTTCTTGAATCCCGTTCATCTTCTGTCCTTTCCTCAATCCTCCTTATTCTCAGTCTTCTCTTTCACTTTCACTCCCTGTAACCCCCTGCGTACTAGTGGCATTCGTGCCTTGCTTGGGGTGAAATGATTAACAAAATTTAAATGTATCTTTAACCGCCATCATCTGTCTTCTTGAATCCCGTTCATCTTTTGTCCTTTCCTCAATCCTCCTTATTCTCAGTCTTCTCTTTCACTTTCACTCCCTGTAACCCCCTGCGTACTAGTGGCATTCGTGCCTTGCTTGGGGTGAAATGATTAACAATATTTAAATGCAACATTAATCGCCATCATCTGTCTTCTTGAATCCCGTTCATCTTTTGTCCTTTCCTCAATCCTCCTTATTCTCAGTCTTCTCTTTCACTTTCACTCCCTGTAACCCCCTGCGTACTAGTGGCATTCGTGCCTTGCTTGGGGTGAAATGATTAACAATATTTAAATGCAACATTAATCGCCATCATCTGTCTTCTTGAATCCCGTTCATCTTTTGTCCTTTCCTCAATCCTCCTTATTCTCAGTCTTCTCTTCCACTTTCACTCCCTGTAACCCCCTGCGTACTAGTGGCATTCGTGCCTTGCTTGGGGTGAAATGATTAACAAAATTTAAATGCAACATTAATCGCCATCATCTGTCTTCTTGAATCCCGTTCATCTTTTGTCCTTTCTCCAATCCTCCTTATTCTCAGTCTTCTCTTTCACTTTCACTCCCTGTAACCCCCTGCGTACTAGTGGCATTCGTGCCTTGCTTGGGGTGAAATGATTAACAAAATTTAAATGCAACATTAATCGGCATCATCTGTCTTCTTGAATCCCGTTCATCTTTTGTCCTTTCTCCAATCCTCCTTATTCTCAGTCTTCTCTTTCACTTTCACTCCCTGTAACCTCCGGCGTACTAGTGGCATTCGTGCCTTGCTTGGGGTGAAATGATTAACAAAATTTAAATGCAACATTAATCGCCATCATCTGTCTTCTTGAATCCCGTTCATCTTTTGTCCTTTCCTCAATCTTCCTTATTCTCAGTCTTCTCTTTCACTTTCACTCCCTGTAACCCCCTGCGTACTAGTGGCATTCGTGCCTTGCTTGGGGTGAAATGATTAACAACATTTAAATGCATCTTTAACCGCCATCATCTGTCTTCTTGAATCCCGTTCATCTTTTGTCCTTTCCTCAATCCTCCTTATTCTCAGTCTTCTCTTTCACTTTCACTCCCTGTAACCCCCTGCGTACTAGTGGCATTCGTGCCTTGCTTGGGGTGAAATGATTAACAAAATTTAAATGCAACATTAATCGCCATCATCTGTCTTCTTGAATCCCGTTCATCTTTTGTCCTTTCTCCAATCCTTCTTATTCTCAGTCTTCTCTTTCACTTTCACTCCCTGTAACCCCCTGCGTACTAGTGGCATTCGTGCCTTGCTTGGGGTGAAATGATTAACAAAATTTAAATGCAACATTAATCGCCATCATCTGTCTTCTTGAATCCCGTTCATCTTTTGTCCTTTCTCCAATCCTCCTTATTCTCAGTCTTCTCTTTCACTTTCACTCCCTGTAACCTTCGGCGTACTAGTGGCATTCGTGCCTTGCTTGGGGTGAAATGATTAACAAAATTTAAATGCAACATTAATCGCCATCATCTGTCTTCTTGAATCCCGTTCATCTTTTGTCCTTTCCTCAATCCTCCTTATTCTCAGTCTTCTCTTTCACTTTCACTCCCTGTAACCCCCTGCGTACTAGTGGCATTCGTGCCTTGCTTGGGGTGAAATGATTAACAACATTTAAATGCATCTTTAACCGCCATCATCTGTCTTCTTGAATCCCGTTCATCTTTTGTCCTTTCCTCAATCCTCCTTATTCTCAGTCTTCTCTTTCACTTTCACTCCCTGTAACCCCCTGCGTACTAGTGGCATTCGTGCCTTGCTTGGGGTGAAATGATTAACAAAATTTAAATGCATCTTTAACCGCCATCATCTGTCTTCTTGAATCCCGTTCATCTTTTGTCCTTTCCCCAATCCTCCTTATTCTCAGTCTTCTCTTTCACTTTCACTCCCTGTAACCCCCTGCGTACTAGTGGCATTCGTGGCTTGCTTGGGGTGAAATGATTAACAAAATTTAAATGCATCTTTAACCGCCATCATCTGTCTTCTTGAATCCCGTTCATCTTTTGTCCTTTCCTCAATCCTCCTTATTCTCAGTCTTCTCTTTCACTTTCACTCCCTGTAACCCCCTGCGTACTAGTGGCATTCGTGCCTTGCTTGGGGTGAAATGATTAACAACATTTAAATGCAACATTAATCACCATCATCTGTCTTCTAGAATCCCGTTCATCTTTTGTCCTTTCCTCAATCCTCCTTATTCTCAGTCTTCTTTTTCACTTTCACTCCCTGTAACCCCCGGCGTACTAGTGGCATTCGTGCCTTGCTTGGGGTGAAATGATTAACAAAATTTAAATGCAACATTAATCGCCATCATCTGTCTTCTTGAATCCCGTTCATCTTTTGTCCTTTCCTCAATCCTCCTTATTCTCAGTCTTCTCTTTCACTTTCACTCCCTGTAACCCCCTGCGTACTAGTGGCATTCGTGCCTTGCTTGGGGTGAAATGATTAACAACATTTAAATGCATCTTTAACCGCCATCATCTGTCTTCTTGAATCCCGTTCATCTTTTGTCCTTTCCCCAATCCTCCTTATTCTCAGTCTTCTCTTTCACTTTCACTCCCTGTAACCCCCGGCGTACTAGTGGCATTGGTGCCTTGCGTGGGGTGAAATCATTAACAAAATTTAAATGCAACATTAATCGCCATCATCTGTCTACTTGAATCCCGTTCATCTTTTGTCCTTTCCCCAATCCTCCTTATTCTCAATCTTCTCTTTCACTTTCACTCCCTGTAACCCCCTGCGTACTAGTGGCATTCGTGCCTTGCTTGGGGTGAAATGATTAACAAAATTTAAATGCAACATTAATCGCCATCATCAGTCTTCTTGAATCCCGTTCATCTTTTGTCCTTTCCCCAATCCTCCTTATTCTCAATCTTCTCTTTCACTTTCACTCCCTGTAACCCCCTGCGTACTAGTGGCATTCGTGCCTTGCTTGGGGTGAAATGATTAACAAAATTTAAATGCAACATTAATCGCCATCATCAGTCTTCTTGAATCCCGTTCATCTTTTGTCCTTTCCTCAATCCTCCTTATTCTCAGTCTTCTCTTTCACTTTCACTCCCTGTAACCCCCTGCGTACTAGTGGCATTCGTGCCTTGCTTGGGGTGAAATGATTAACAAAATTTAAATGCAACATTAATCGCCATCATCTGTCTTCTTGAATCCCGTTCATCTTTTGTCCTTTCCCCAATCCTCCTTATTCTCAGTCTTCTCTTTCACTTTCACTCCCTGTAACCCCCTGCGTACTAGTGGCATTCGTGCCTTGCTTGGGGTGAAATGATTAACAAAATTTAAATGCAACATTAATCGCCATCATCAGTCTTCTTGAATCCCGTTCATCTTTTGTCCTTTCCTCAATCCTCCTTATTCTCAGTCTTCTCTTTCACTTTCACTCCCTGTAACCCCCGGGGTACTAGTGGCATTGGTGCCTTGCGTGGGGTGAAATGATTAACAAAATTTAAATGCAACATTAATCGCCATCATCTGTCTTCTTGAATCCCGTTCATCTTTTGTCCTTTCCCCAATCCTCCTTATTCTCAGTCTTCTCTTTCACTTTCACTCCCTGTAACCCCCGGCGTAGTAGTGGCATTGGTGCCTTGCGTGGGGTGAAATGATTAACAAAATTTAAATGCAACATTAATCGCCATCATCTGTCTTCTTGAATCCCGTTCATCTTTTGTCCTTTCCTCAATCCTCCTTATTCTCAGTCTTCTCTTTCACTTTCACTCCCTGTAACCGCCTGCGTACTAGTGGCATTCGTACCTTGCTTGGGGTGAAATGATTAACAAAATTTAAATGCAACATTAATCGCCATCATCTGTCTTCTTGAATCCCGTTCATCTTTTCTCCTTTCCTCAATCCTCCTTATTCTCAGTCTTCTCTTTCACTTTCACACCCTGTAACCCCCTGCGTACTAGTGGCATTCGTGCCTTGCTTGGGGTGAAATGATTAACAAAATTTAAATGCAACATTAATCACCATCATCTGTCTCCTTGAATCCCGTTCATCTTTTCTCCTTTCCTCAATCCTCCTTATTCTCAGTCTTCTCTTTCACTTTCACTCCCTGTAACCCCCTGCGTACTAGTGGCATTCGTGCCTTGCTTGGGGTGAAATGATTAACAACATTTAAATGCATCTTTAACCGCCATCATCTGTCTTCTTGAATCCCGTTCATCTTTTGTCCTTTCCTCAATCCTCCTTATTCTCAGTCTTCTCTTTCACTTTCACTCCCTGTAACCCCCTGCGTACTAGTGGCATTCGTGCCTTGCTTGGGGTGAAATGATTAACAAAATTTAAATGCAACATTAATCGCCATCATCAGTCTTCTTGAATCCCGTTCATCTTTTGTCCTTTCCTCAATCCTCCTTATTCTCAGTCTTCTCTTTCACTTTCACTCCCTGTAACCCCCTGCGTACTAGTGGCATTCGTGCCTTGCTTGGGGTGAAATGATTAACAAAATTTAAATGCAACATTAATCGCCATCATCTGTCTTCTTGAATCCCGTTCATCTTTTGTCCTTTCCCCAATCCTCCTTATTCTCAGTCTTCTCTTTCACTTTCACTCCCTGTAACCCCCTGCGTACTAGTGGCATTCGTGCCTTGCTTGGGGTGAAATGATTAACAAAATTTAAATGCAACATTAATCGCCATCATCAGTCTTCTTGAATCCCGTTCATCTTTTGTCCTTTCCTCAATCCTCCTTATTCTCAGTCTTCTCTTTCACTTTCACTCCCTGTAACCCCCGGGGTACTAGTGGCATTGGTGCCTTGCGTGGGGTGAAATGATTAACAAAATTTAAATGCAACATTAATCGCCATCATCTGTCTTCTTGAATCCCGTTCATCTTTTGTCCTTTCCCCAATCCTCCTTATTCTCAGTCTTCTCTTTCACTTTCACTCCCTGTAACCCCCGGCGTAGTAGTGGCATTGGTGCCTTGCGTGGGGTGAAATGATTAACAAAATTTAAATGCAACATTAATCGCCATCATCTGTCTTCTTGAATCCCGTTCATCTTTTGTCCTTTCCTCAATCCTCCTTATTCTCAGTCTTCTCTTTCACTTTCACTCCCTGTAACCGCCTGCGTACTAGTGGCATTCGTACCTTGCTTGGGGTGAAATGATTAACAAAATTTAAATGCAACATTAATCGCCATCATCTGTCTTCTTGAATCCCGTTCATCTTTTCTCCTTTCCTCAATCCTCCTTATTCTCAGTCTTCTCTTTCACTTTCACACCCTGTAACCCCCTGCGTACTAGTGGCATTCGTGCCTTGCTTGGGGTGAAATGATTAACAAAATTTAAATGCAACATTAATCACCATCATCTGTCTCCTTGAATCCCGTTCATCTTTTCTCCTTTCCTCAATCCTCCTTATTCTCAGTCTTCTCTTTCACTTTCACTCCCTGTAACCCCCTGCGTACTAGTGGCATTCGTGCCTTGCTTGGGGTGAAATGATTAACAACATTTAAATGCATCTTTAACCGCCATCATCTGTCTTCTTGAATCCCGTTCATCTTTTGTCCTTTCCTCAATCCTCCTTATTCTCAGTCTTCTCTTTCACTTTCACTCCCTGTAACCCCCTGCGTACTAGTGGCATTCGTGCCTTGCTTGGGGTGAAATGATTAACAAAATTTAAATGCATCTTTAACCGCCATCATCTGTCTTCTTGAATCCCGTTTATCTTTTGTCCTTTCCCCAATCCTCCTTATTCTGAGTCTTCTCTTTCACTTTCACTCCCTGTAACCCCCTGCGTACTAGTGGCATTCGTGCCTTGCTTGGGGTGAAATGATTAACAACATTTAAATGCATCTTTAACCGCCATCATCTGTCTTCTTGAATCCCGTTCATCTTTTGTCCTTTCCCCAATCCTCCTTATTCTCAGTCTTCTCTTTCACTTTCACTCCCTGTAACCCCCTGCGTACTAGTGGCATTCGTGGCTTGCTTGGGGTGAAATGATTAACAAAATTTAAATGCATCTTTAACCGCCATCATCTGTCTTCTTGAATCCCGTTCATCTTTTGTCCTTTCCTCAATCCTCCTTATTCTCAGTCTTCTCTTTCACTTTCACTCCCTGTAACCCCCTGCGTACTAGTGGCATTCGTGCCTTGCTTGGGGTGAAATGATTAACAACATTTAAATGCAACATTAATCACCATCATCTGTCTTCTAGAATCCCGTTCATCTTTTGTCCTTTCCTCAATCCTCCTTATTCTCAGTCTTCTTTTTCACTTTCACTCCCTGTAACCCCCGGCGTACTAGTGGCATTCGTGCCTTGCTTGGGGTGAAATGATTAACAAAATTTAAATGCAACATTAATCGCCATCATCTGTCTTCTTGAATCCCGTTCCTCTTTTGTCCTTTCCTCAATCCTCCTTATTCTCAGTCTTCTCTTTCACTTTCACTCCCTGTAACCCCCTGCGTACTAGTGGCATTCGTGCCTTGCTTGGGGTGAAATGATTAACAACATTTAAATGCATCTTTAACCGCCATCATCTGTCTTCTTGAATCCCGTTCATCTTTTGTCCTTTCCCCAATCCTCCTTATTCTCAGTCTTCTCTTTCACTTTCACTCCCTGTAACCCCCGGCGTACTAGTGGCATTGGTGCCTTGCGTGGGGTGAAATCATTAACAAAATTTAAATGCAACATTAATCGCCATCATCTGTCTTCTTGAATCCCGTTCATCTTTTGTCCTTTCCCCAATCCTCCTTATTCTCAATCTTCTCTTTCACTTTCACTCCCTGTAACCCCCTGCGTACTAGTGGCATTCGTGCCTTGCTTGGGGTGAAATGATTAACAAAATTTAAATGCAACATTAATCGCCATCATCAGTCTTCTTGAATCCCGTTCATCTTTTGTCCTTTCCTCAATCCTCCTTATTCTCAGTCTTCTCTTTCACTTTCACTCCCTGTAACCCCCTGCGTACTAGTGGCATTCGTGCCTTGCTTGGGGTGAAATGATTAACAAAATTTAAATGCAACATTAATCGCCATCATCAGTCTTCTTGAATCCCGTTCATCTTTTGTCCTTTCCTCAATCCTCCTTATTCTCAGTCTTCTCTTTCACTTTCACTCCCTGTAACCCCCGGCGTACTAGTGGCATTGGTGCCTTGCGTGGGGTGAAATGATTAACAAAATTTAAATGCAACATTAATCGCCATCATCTGTCTTCTTGAATCCCGTTCATCTTTTGTCCTTTCCCCAATCCTCCTTATTCTCAGTCTTCTCTTTCACTTTCACTCCCTGTAACCCCCGGCGTAGTAGTGGCATTGGTGCCTTGCGTGGGGTGAAATGATTAACAAAATTTAAATGCAACATTAATCGCCATCATCTGTCTTCTTGAATCCCGTTCATCTTTTGTCCTTTCCTCAATCCTCCTTATTCTCAGTCTTCTCTTTCACTTTCACTCCCTGTAACCGCCTGCGTACTAGTGGCATTCGTACCTTGCTTGGGGTGAAATGATTAACAAAATTTAAATGCAACATTAATCGCCATCATCTGTCTTCTTGATTCCCGTTCATCTTTTCTCCTTTCCTCAATCCTCCTTATTCTCAGTCTTCTCTTTCACTTTCACACCCTGTAACCCCCTGCGTACTAGTGGCATTCGTGCCTTGCTTGGGGTGAAATGATTAACAAAATTTAAATGCAACATTAATCACCATCATCTGTCTCCTTGAATCCCGTTCATCTTTTCTCCTTTCCTCAATCCTCCTTATTCTCAGTCTTCTCTTTCACTTTCACTCCCTGTAACCCCCTGCGTACTAGTGGCATTCGTGCCTTGCTTGGGGTGAAATGATTAACAACATTTAAATGCATCTTTAACCGCCATCATCTGTCTTCTTGAATCCCGTTCATCTTTTGTCCTTTCCTCAATCCTCCTTATTCTCAGTCTTCTCTTTCACTTTCACTCCCTGTAACCCCCTGCGTACTAGTGGCATTCGTGCCTTGCTTGGGGTGAAATGATTAACAAAATTTAAATGCATCTTTAACCGCCATCATCTGTCTTCTTGAATCCCGTTTATCTTTTGTCCTTTCCCCAATCCTCCTTATTCTGAGTCTTCTCTTTCACTTTCACTCCCTGTAACCCCCTGCGTACTAGTGGCATTCGTGCCTTGCTTGGGGTGAAATGATTAACAACATTTAAATGCATCTTTAACCGCCATCATCTGTCTTCTTGAATCCCGTTCATCTTTTGTCCTTTCCCCAATCCTCCTTATTCTCAGTCTTCTCTTTCACTTTCACTCCCTGTAACCCCCTGCGTACTAGTGGCATTCGTGGCTTGCTTGGGGTGAAATGATTAACAAAATTTAAATGCATCTTTAACCGCCATCATCTGTCTTCTTGAATCCCGTTCATCTTTTGTCCTTTCCTCAATCCTCCTTATTCTCAGTCTTCTCTTTCACTTTCACTCCCTGTAACCCCCTGCGTACTAGTGGCATTCGTGCCTTGCTTGGGGTGAAATGATTAACAACATTTAAATGCAACATTAATCACCATCATCTGTCTTCTAGAATCCCGTTCATCTTTTGTCCTTTCCTCAATCCTCCTTATTCTCAGTCTTCTTTTTCACTTTCACTCCCTGTAACCCCCGGCGTACTAGTGGCATTCGTGCCTTGCTTGGGGTGAAATGATTAACAAAATTTAAATGCAACATTAATCGCCATCATCTGTCTTCTTGAATCCCGTTCCTCTTTTGTCCTTTCCTCAATCCTCCTTATTCTCAGTCTTCTCTTTCACTTTCACTCCCTGTAACCCCCTGCGTACTAGTGGCATTCGTGCCTTGCTTGGGGTGAAATGATTAACAACATTTAAATGCATCTTTAACCGCCATCATCTGTCTTCTTGAATCCCGTTCATCTTTTGTCCTTTCCCCAATCCTCCTTATTCTCAGTCTTCTCTTTCACTTTCACTCCCTGTAACCCCCGGCGTACTAGTGGCATTGGTGCCTTGCGTGGGGTGAAATCATTAACAAAATTTAAATGCAACATTAATCGCCATCATCTGTCTTCTTGAATCCCGTTCATCTTTTGTCCTTTCCCCAATCCTCCTTATTCTCAATCTTCTCTTTCACTTTCACTCCCTGTAACCCCCTGCGTACTAGTGGCATTCGTGCCTTGCTTGGGGTGAAATGATTAACAAAATTTAAATGCAACATTAATCGCCATCATCAGTCTTCTTGAATCCCGTTCATCTTTTGTCCTTTCCTCAATCCTCCTTATTCTCAGTCTTCTCTTTCACTTTCACTCCCTGTAACCCCCTGCGTACTAGTGGCATTCGTGCCTTGCTTGGGGTGAAATGATTAACAAAATTTCAATGCAACATTAATCGCCATCATCTGTCTTCTTGAATCCCGTTCATCTTTTGTCCTTTCCCCAATCCTCCTTATTCTCAGTCTTCTCTTTCACTTTCACTCCCTGTAACCCCCTGCGTACTAGTGGCATTCGTGCCTTGCTTGGGGTGAAATGATTAACAAAATTTAAATGCAACATTAATCGCCATCATCAGTCTTCTTGAATCCCGTTCATCTTTTGTCCTTTCCTCAATCCTCCTTATTCTCAGTCTTCTCTTTCACTTTCACTCCCTGTAACCCCCGGCGTACTAGTGGCATTGGTGCCTTGCGTGGGGTGAAATGATTAACAAAATTTAAATGCAACATTAATCGCCATCATCTGTCTTCTTGAATCCCGTTCATCTTTTGTCCTTTCCCCAATCCTCCTTATTCTCAGTCTTCTCTTTCACTTTCACTCCCTGTAACCCCCGGCGTAGTAGTGGCATTGGTGCCTTGCGTGGGGTGAAATGATTAACAAAATTTAAATGCAACATTAATCGCCATCATCTGTATTCTTGAATCCCGTTCATCTTTTGTCCTTTCCTCAATCCTCCTTATTCTCAGTCTTCTCTTTCACTTTCACTCCCTGTAACCGCCTGCGTACTAGTGGCATTCGTACCTTGCTTGGGGTGAAATGATTAACAAAATTTAAATGCAACATTAATCGCCATCATCTGTCTTCTTGAATCCCGTTCATCTTTTCTCCTTTCCTCAATCCTCCTTATTCTCAGTCTTCTCTTTCACTTTCACACCCTGTAACCCCCTGCGTACTAGTGGCATTCGTGCCTTGCTTGGGGTGAAATGATTAACAAAATTTAAATGCAACATTAATCACCATCATCTGTCTCCTTGAATCCCGTTCATCTTTTCTCCTTTCCTCAATCCTCCTTATTCTCAGTCTTCTCTTTCACTTTCACTCCCTGTAACCCCCTGCGTACTAGTGGCATTTGTGCCTTGCTTGGGGTGAAATGATTAACAAAATTTAAATGCAACATTAATCACCATCATCTGTCTTCTTGAATCCCGTTCATCTTTTGTCCTTTCCTCAATCCTCCTTATTCTCAGTCTTCTCTTTCACTTTCACTCCCTGTAACCGCCTGCGTACTAGTGGCATTCGTACCTTGCTTGGGGTGAAATGATTAACAAAATTTAAATGCAACATTAATCGCCATCATCTTTCTTCTTGAATCCCGTTCATCTTTTGTCCTTTCCTCAATCCTCCTTATTCTCAGTCTTCTCTTTCACTTTCACTCCCTGTAACCCCCTGCGTACTAGTGGCATTCGTGCCTTGCTTGGGGTGAAATGATTAACAAAATTTAAATGCAACATTAATCACCATCATCTGTCTTCTTGAATCCCGTTCATCTTTTCTCCTTTCCTCAATCCTCCTTATTCTCAGTCTTCTCTTTCACTTTCACTCCCTGTAACCCCCTGCGTACTAGTGGCATTTGTGCCTTGCTTGGGGTGAAATGATTAACAAAATTTAAATGCAACATTAATCACCATCATCTGTCTTCTTGAATCCCGTTCATCTTTTGTCCTTTCCTCAATCCTCCTTATTCTCAGTCTTCTCTTTCACTTTCACTCCCTATAACCCCCGGCGTACTAGTGGCATTGGTGCCTTGCGTGGGGTGAAATGATTAACAAAATTTCAATGCAACATTAATCGCCATCATCTGTCTTCTTGAATCCCGTTCATCTTTTGTCCTTTCCCCAATCCTCCTTATTCTCAGTCTTCTCTTTCACTTTCACTCCCTGTAACCCCCTGCGTACTAGTGGCATTCGTGCCTTGCTTGGGGTGAAATGATTAACAAAATTTAAATGCAACATTAATCGCCATCATCAGTCTTCTTGAATCCCGTTCATCTTTTGTCCTTTCCTCAATCCTCCTTATTCTCAGTCTTCTCTTTCACTTTCACTCCCTGTAACCCCCGGCGTACTAGTGGCATTGGTGCCTTGCGTGGGGTGAAATGATTAACAAAATTTAAATGCAACATTAATCGCCATCATCTGTCTTCTTGAATCCCGTTCATCTTTTGTCCTTTCCCCAATCCTCCTTATTCTCAGTCTTCTCTTTCACTTTCACTCCCTGTAACCCCCGGCGTAGTAGTGGCATTGGTGCCTTGCGTGGGGTGAAATGATTAACAAAATTTAAATGCAACATTAATCGCCATCATCTGTCTTCTTGAATCCCGTTCATCTTTTGTCCTTTCCTCAATCCTCCTTATTCTCAGTCTTCTCTTTCACTTTCACTCCCTGTAACCGCCTGCGTACTAGTGGCATTCGTACCTTGCTTGGGGTGAAATGATTAACAAAATTTAAATGCAACATTAATCGCCATCATCTGTCTTCTTGAATCCCGTTCATCTTTTGTCCTTTCCTCAATCCTCCTTATTCTCAGTCTTCTCTTTCACTTTCACTCCCTGTAACCCCCTGCGTACTAGTGGCATTCGTGCCTTGCTTGGGGTGAAATGATTAACAAAATTTAAATGCAACATTAATCACCATCATCTGTCTTCTTGAATCCCGTTCATCTTTTCTCCTTTCCTCAATCCTCCTTATTCTCAGTCTTCTCTTTCACTTTCACTCCCTGTAACCCCCTGCGTACTAGTGGCATTTGTGCCTTGCTTGGGGTGAAATGATTAACAAAATTTAAATGCAACATTAATCACCATCATCTGTCTTCTTGAATCCCGTTCATCTTTTGTCCTTTCCTCAATCCTCCTTATTCTCAGTCTTCTCTTTCACTTTCACTCCCTGTAACCCCCTGCGTACTAGTGGCATTCGTGCCTTGCTTGGGGTGAAATGATTAACAAAATTTAAATGCAACATTAATCACCATCATCTGTCTTCTTGAATCCCGTTCATCTTTTGTCCTTTCCTCAATCCTCCTTATTCTCAGTCTTCTCTTTCACTTTCACTCCCTGTAACCCCCTGCGTACTAGTGGCATTCGTGCCTTGCTTGGGGTGAAATGATTAACAAAATTTAAATGCAACATTAATCACCATCATCTGTCTTCTTGAATCCCGTTCATCTTTTCTCCTTTCCTCAATCCTCCTTATTCTCAGTCTTCTCTTTCACTTTCACTCCCTGTAACCCCCTGCATACTAGTGGCATTTGTGCCTTGCATGGGGTGAAATGTTTAACAATATTTAAATGCATCTTTAATCGCCATCATCTGTGTTCTTGAATCCCGTTCATCTTTTGTCCTTTCCCCAATCCTCCTTATTCTCTGTCTTCTCTTTCACTTTCACTCCCTGTAACCCCCTGCGTACTAGTGGCATTCGTGCCTTGCTTGGGGTGAAATTATTAACAAAATTTAAACGCAACATTAATCGCCATCATCTGTCTTCTTGAATCCCGTTCATCTTTTGTCCTTTCCTCAATCCTCCTTATTCTCAGTCTTCTCTTTCACTTTCACTCCCTGTAACCCCCTGCGTACTAGTGGCATTCGTGCCTTGCTTGGGGTGAAATGATTAACAAAATTTAAATGCAACATTAATCGCCATCATCTGTCTTCTTGAATCCCGTTCATCTTTTGTCCTTTCCCCAATCCTCCTTATTCTCAGTCTTCTCTTTCACTTTCACTCCCTGTAACCCCCTGCGTACTAGTGGCATTCGTGCCTTGCTTGGGGTGAAATGATTAACAAAATTTAAATGCAACATTAATCGCCATCATCAGTCTTCTTGAATCCCGTTCATCTTTTGTCCTTTCCTCAATCCTCCTTATTCTCAGTCTTCTCTTTCACTTTCACTCCCTGTAACCCCCTGCGTACTAGTGGCATTCGTGCCTTGCTTGGGGTGAAATGATTAACAAAATTTAAATGCAACATTTATCACCATCATCTGTCTTCTTGAATCCCGTTCATCTTTTCTCCTTTCCTCAATCCTCCTTATTCTCAGTCTTCTCTTTCACTTTCACTCCCTGTAACCCCCTGCGTACTAGTGGCATTTGTGCCTTGCTTGGGGTGAAATGATTAACAAAATTTAAATGCAACATTAATCACCATCATCTGTCTTCTTGAATCCCGTTCATCTTTTGTCCTTTCCTCAATCCTCCTTATTCTCAGTCTTCTCTTTCACTTTCACTCCCTGTAACCCCCTGCGTACTAGTGGCATTCGTGCCTTGCTTGGGGTGAAATGATTAACAAAATTTAAATGCAACATTAATCACCATCATCTGTCTTCTTGAATCCCGTTCATCTTTTGTCCTTTCCTCAATCCTCCTTATTCTCAGTCTTCTCTTTCACTTTCACTCCCTGTAACCCCCTGCGTACTAGTGGCATTCGTGCCTTGCTTGGGGTGAAATGATTAACAAAATTTAAATGCAACATTAATCACCATCATCTGTCTTCTTGAATCCCGTTCATCTTTTCTCCTTTCCTCAATCCTCCTTATTCTCAGTCTTCTCTTTCACTTTCACTCCCTGTAAGCCCCGGCGTACTAGTGGCATTCGTGCCTTGCTTGGGGTGAAATGATTAACAAAATTTAAATGCAACATTAATCACCATCATCTGTCTTCTTGAATCCCGTTCATCTTTTGTTCTTTCCTCAATCCTCCTTATTCTCAGTCTTCTCTTTCACTTTCACTCCCTGTAACCCCCTGCGTACTAGTGGCATTCGTGCCTTGCTTGGGGTGAAATGATTAACAAAATTTAAATGCAACATTAATCACCATCATCTGTCTTCTTGAATCCCGTTCATCTTTTCTCCTTTCCTCAATCCTCCTTATTCTCAGTCTTCTCTTTCACTTTCACTCCCTGTAACCCCCTGCATACTAGTGGCATTTGTGCCTTGCATGGGGTGAAATGTTTAACAATATTTAAATGCATCTTTAATCGCCATCATCTGTGTTCTTGAATCCCGTTCATCTTTTGTCCTTTCCCCAATCCTCCTTATTCTCTGTCTTCTCTTTCACTTTCACTCCCTGTAACCCCCTGCGTACTAGTGGCATTCGTGCCTTGCTTGGGGTGAAATTATTAACAAAATTTAAACGCAACATTAATCGCCATCATCTGTCTTCTTGAATCCCGTTCATCTTTTGTCCTTTCCTCAATCCTCCTTATTCTCAGTCTTCTCTTTCACTTTCACTCCCTGTAACCCCCTGCGTACTAGTGGCATTCGTGCCTTGCTTGGGGTGAAATGATTAACAATATTTAAATGCAACATTAATCGCCATCATCTGTCTTCTTGAATCCCGTTCATCTTTTGTCCTTTCCTCAATCCTCCTTATTCTCAGTCATCTCTTTCACTTTCACTCCCTGTAACCGCCTGCGTACTAGTGGCATTCGTGCCTTGCTTGGGGTGAAATTATTAACAAAATTTAAATGCAACATTAATCGCCATCATCTGTCTTCTTGAATCCCGTTCATCTTTTCTCCTTTCCTCAATCCTCCTTATTCTCAGTCTTCTCTTTCACTTTCACTCCCTGTAACCCCCTGCATACTAGTGGCATTTGTGCCTTGCATGGGGTGAAATGTTTAACAATATTTAAATGCATCTTTAATCGCCATCATCTGTGTTCTTGAATCCCGTTCATCTTTTGTCCTTTCCCCAATCCTCCTTATTCTCAGTCTTCTCTTTCACTTTCACTCCCTGTAACCCACTGCGTACTAGTGGCATTCGTGCCTTGCTTGGGGTGAAATGATTAACAAAATTTAAACGCAACATTAATCGCCATCATCTGTCTTCTTGAATCCCGTTCATCTATTTGTCCTTTCCTCAATCCTCCTTATTCTCAGTCTTCTCTTTCACTTTCACTCCCTGTAACCCCCTGCGTACTAGTGGCATTCGTGCCTTGCTTGGGGTGAAATGATTAACAAAATTTAAATGCAACATTAATCACCATCATCTGTCTTCTTGAATCCCGTTCATCTTTTGTCCTTTCCTCAATCCTCCTTATTCTCAGTCTTCTCTTTCACTTTCACTCCCTGTAACCCCCTGCGTACTAGTGGCATTCGTGCCTTGCTTGGGGTGAAATGATTAACAAAATTTAAATGCAACATTAATCACCATCATCTGTCTTCTTGAATCCCGTTCATCTTTTCTCCTTTCCTCAATCCTCCTTATTCTCAGTCTTCTCTTTCACTTTCACTCCCTGTAACCCCCTGCATACTAGTGGCATTCGTGCCTTGCTTGGGGTGAAATTATTAACAAAATTTAAATGCAACATTAATCGCCATCATCTGTCTTCTTGAATCCCGTTCATCTTTTGTCCTTTCCTCAATCCTCCTTATTCTCAGTCTTCTCTTTCATACTCTGTAACCCCCTACCCACTAGTGGCATTCCCATCTTGCTTGAGATGAAATGATTCCAATATATAATGATATTGGATAAATAGCTATGGGTAGATAGTATTATATCTGTGTTTTTCATCGATAGCATTGTTAATAATGTCATTATCGATTTTGCAATTGTATATTGTCAATGCCATTTTCTTAGCATTGTAGGTGAATTAATAAAGATATTGGATATTTTTTAAAGTTCTCAGGCAACAGACTTAACTATTTTCAATCTTCTGTTTCATTTTTACTCCTTGGTAACCCGCCTTGCTTGGGGTGAAATGTTTTATATATATATATATATATATATATATATATATATATATATATATATATAGATATATATATATATATATATATATATATAGACAATATTAGTGGTGAATATACACATACATATGCAATTATATATACACATACATATATGTATAAAAATAATTCCAAGAGGATATGATCCAGTTAGAACTCGATGTCCAGGACAGAGTAAGGATATAATAAAAAGACTTAAACACTAATATTCCATGGTCATAATTTATTCCATTGGAATCGTAAGAACGATCCAATTCATCAGACCATATATATATATATATATATATATATATATATATATATATATATATATATATATATATATATATATATATATATATATATATATATATATATATATATATATATATATATATATATATATATATATATATATGGCCCGGTGGATAAAGTCGTTGGTTAGGTTCAGGGACAAGATCGAAAGAGTTTTGAGTTCAATACCAGCCCGCAGTGGTGAACCCAAACTTGGATACTTGTGTTAAAGTGAAATAACTAAGACATCCGGAAGAGGCATGGCACGTGGAACTAGAACAATCTGCCCCGCCGGACGAAATGAAGGGTTCGATTCGAAATTCCAATCACCTGACGAAGACCGGGGCGTACAACGGCCGAAATGTTGTGAATATGGCGATGAAGATAATGATAACAGTCCGAACAATGTTAATAATGTAAGTAATCATAATACCTCATCTCAGAGATATAGACAGATATTGACGTCTCTTTAAATAAGCATTTATTTTTTCAGATATTATATCGTATAATTATGCGGCAAAATTTTCACTTAAATGGATTTAGGAAGCATATGAATTTTTTTTCTTTTTAGAGAGACTAATAATTACTGATTTAAATCCATCGAGGAAGACAAAAGTAGAAGGATTATCCACATCTTCTTGAAGATTAAAGGATTTAGCATCTAGTTTAAAATATCAAATGACAAAACTTGGCTTAGAAATTGTGTTGTTGTCTTTAAATCTTGAAAAATCACTCTTTTGTTAACTTGGGGCGTACCTGGCTAATCTCTCATGGCGCATCGGTTGAGAAACACGAATCTAAGATCCCCACCCCCTGTGGAATGAGGTTGAAATAACAGACAGAGAACATCACTGGTAAATACGAAAACTTAAGGAATCATCACAAAAATCTCCTGAGCCGACCAAGCATAGAAATGAATACAATATGGGAACCAGTAATAAGGAGTGCTAGAGAAAAGCAATGAATAGCAACAAAAATTGCAATATGAGCTCTGGTAAGTATTTGTCTATATTTCTGAGATGAGGTATTATGTATTTACATTATTCGGTCTATTATCCTCATCTTTGTTGCCATATTTATTACAACGTTTCGGCCTTTCAGTATCTCTCTATATTTCTGAGATGAGGTATTATGTACATTATTTACATTATTCAGGCTATTGTCCTCATCTTTGTTGCCATATTTATTACAACGTTTCAGCCGTTCAGTATCTGTCTATATTTCTGAGATGAGGTATTATGTACATTATTTACATTATTCAGGCTATTGTCCTCATCTTTGTTGCCATATTTATTACAACGTTTCGGCCTTTCAGTATCTGTCTATATTTCTGAGATGAGGTATTATGTACATTATTTACATTATTCAGGCTATTGTCCTCATCTTTGTTGCCATATTTATTACAACGTTTCGGCCTTTCAGTATCTGTCTATATTTCTGAGATGAGGTATGATGTACACTATTTACATTATTCTGTCTATTATCCTCATCTTTGTTGTCATATTACAACGTTTCGGCCTTTCAGTATCTGTCTATATTTCTGAGATGAGGTATTATGTACATTATTTACATTATTCGGACTATTGTCCTCATCATTGTTGCCAAATTTATTACAACGTTTCGACCTTTCAGTATATGTCTATATTTCTGAGATGAGGTATTATGTATTCTAATTACATTATTCGGACTATTGTCCTCATCTTTGTTGCCATATTTATTACAATGTTTCGGCCTTTCATTATCTGTCTATATTTCTGAGATGAGGTATTATGTATTCTAATTACATTATTCGGACTATTGTCCTCATCTTTGTTGCCATATTTATTACAATGTTTCGGCCTTTCATTATCTGTCTATATTTCTGAGATGAGGTATGATGTACACTATTTACATTATTCGGTCTATTGTCCTTATCTTTGTTGCCATATTTATTACAACATTTCGGCCGTTGTACGCTCCGGCCTTCTTCAGGTGGTTGGAATGTCTAACTGAACCCTTTATTTCGCACGCTGGTGTATACTGTTCTAGTTCCACGTGCCATGTCTAATGGATGTCAGTTATAAGTTATCTCCTGTTAATTCATCTCTCCAAGTTGTCCACTGCCTTAACCAGGTATTGAACTCACACTGTCACTGGATCTAACCTTTATCCACTGCGCCATGTGGCCCAGTGGATAACGGCGTTGGTGACAAGACCCAAAGAGGTGTGAATTCAATTTAATAACAAGCTACACCCGTGGTGAACCAAAACTTGGAGAGTCGAGTTGAAGGAAAATAAGTGAGAGGCATGGCTCGGTTCGAAAATTCCAGTCACCTAAAGAAGGCCGAAGCTTACAACGGCCGAAACGTTGTGAATATGGTGATGAAGATGAAGATAACAGTTCGAATAAATGTAAATAATGCAAAGAATATAAGGTATTTCAGCTCCATTTTATTTCTCGCAGACAGTGCTAAATTTTGCAAATATATTTACATACGTATGGCTTATTGAAGTTTTCTTGTGGTTGAGCTAGTTAGAGGGACTGAAATTAATCCCGTGGGAAATAATAAAGGATTCACTTCGAAAATTCGGATTGATTAATCTGTTGATTTTTTACGGATTATCAAACTTTTATATACCATTTAAAACCGAAACATATCCTAAGATTATTTTTTCTCAATTTTCTGCGAGTGATAACTGTTAACAATCTTTCAGAGAAAACAGTATTCTTCAGATACAACTCCGACTATTTAACCCATTGCTGGGGGGAGGAGAAGTGGACCCATACATTTTCCCAAGGGTATTTATGGTTAAATGAATATAACGAACCCGACTGGAGATCGAACACCGATTTCCGATTTCACATTCCAAGCCGCTATCAAAGCTTATACCACCTGCTCCTCCCAACCGGTCACTTATCTGGGTACTGACCTGTCTCGACATTGCTTAATTTCGATAATCGGATTAGAACCGGTGTAACAACGTGACACGGCCACGAAATCTTTAATGGACACGACAGACACCTGAAAACGGTTGGAGAAAATTGTGGTTGCAATAACCAAAAACAGGGTACCAGTTCAAATAAATCAATACATAAAAATAACGTAACCGATCACGGCTCTCCGCAGTTTCCTTTCCACCATAGAGAGAGGGATTCTGTTAGCTTGTCAGGGATTTTGAATTCAGAGTAGTCCTAGGTATGATGATAAACTACATATGGCATCAAGGTTTCTGATTGGGAGATTGGAGATTTTGTGGAGCGTGGAACCAGCTCTTACTTTCTATTGTTCCCAGGAGCAACCTAATCCGCGGTGGTAGCACCTGTTAGGGTCCCAGCTATAGGCAAACAATGAACCCTCTAAACAAAAACTAAACAATATAAAAGTATAAAAATACATTTTAATATAGTAAAAGTACCAACAATACATTTATACATACACACACACACACACACACACATATATATATATATATATATATATATATATATATATATATATGAAAGAATTCTCATATTACTATATTAGTATAAGAACGCACAATTTTAAAATTAAAAAAAAATTCAACCTCAGCGTCGTGACTGCACGCTCCAAAAGTATTTCTTACAGTTAACAATATCAAATGTCTAAAAAACAACTTTCGGATTACACTTTATCTTTCGATGTCTTGTTATTAGCTGGATGTAAAAAACTTACCTATTTCCCTACCTGAGGATGATCGTATGAAACGATTGAAAGCTAGTAGTAAAAAAAGACCTGATAAAACCGGAATTTATAAACAAGGATCATACCATTCATTAACGGATTCGAGGTTAATGTATTTTATTATAAAAAATTGTTTGCGAGAGTGATTCTTGCCATATCATTAACTTCATTGTCTGCTTTTCGTATGAATGATTCGCGTAATATATATATATATATATATATATATATATATATATATATATATATATATATAGATAGATAGATAGATAAATTACCTATACAATGAGGCGTTTCTGAGAGAATTAAAAGAACTCCCAGTATTCATTATTGGCGGCCATAATCTTAACAACATAAGATATGCAAATGACAGTGTTGATAGCAGACGCAGAAAGAAAAATATAGGAACTCCTAGAGAAAGTAGTGAAGGAAAGAGAGAAGAAAGGACTATCAATTGCAAAAAGATAGAATGTTTGTTAGTAAAAAGGTGAGCTCAAAATGCAAATTATACTGTGCTGTTCGATAAAAGTGACTCACCTGATTTTTTTAGAAACGAAATGTTCTCTTCTCCGATGAAACGAAAGTTGAGCTAAATTCAAAGGATAAGCGATCTAAAATCCGAAGAAGAAGCTTTGAAAGCTCTTTGAATTTAGCAGTAAGTGCTGTCAAGCATCCGTTCAGTATAATGTTCTGGGGATGCTTTTCTTTTCATGGAACTGGTTTCTTAGAGCCTATTGAAAAGACCCTCAGGAGCGAGCAGTGCAAGAGAATTTTAGAGTCTTGTCTGCTCCCTTCTGCTGAAAGGGTGCAAATCGACCCCGCCAAGCTCATTTTTATGCAGGATAATGCTCCCTGTCACAAATCAAAATTGATGAAGGAATACTTTGATGAGAAGCAGGTGAGTGTTATGACATGGCGGCCCCAATCTCCTGACCTCAACCCCATAGAAAACTTATGGAGCATTATAAAGTACAGGCTCTCGAGAAAGCAGTTGAGCAACAAAGAGGATTTGATTGTGAATTTCATATCCGAATGGAATTCAATGCTTGGAGATGAGATTTGCCAGAACCTAATCAAGTCAATGCCAAAAAGGGTTGAAAAGGTTATTCAAAATAAAGGAGGACCCATAGATTATTAAATATTTCGAACTATATTACCTATTATAAATGAATTATACCTCTATTATTCTTTATTTAAAGCTGTTCAGTTATGTTTTTATTGATTACTAGTTGCAGGAAATAAGTGAATCACTTTTTTTGCACTGAGTTTTTCCCTAAATCTCATTTATATCTAAAATTATAATTATCAACAGAATACCTTAGGATGAGTAAACTTTTTTATTACGTGGTCGGGAAGGGGTCTTTATATTAGTAAGATTAAAATTAGTTTGACCCCAGAAACAATAGGCGAAAAAATTTTGACGTAAAAAAAAATCAGGTGAGTCACTTTTATCGAACAGCACTGTACATCGGCGATACCAAATTCAAACAAATACTACTTAAATATCTGGGGAGTGTTTTAAAACTTAAGAGTTAAATGATTAAAACCCAAAATAATGATTTAAGCAAAAAGTAAGCATTATTTTTTTTTTAAAATCCGGTGAATTAATTTTACTGACTTCTAAACACATCTAGACCTAGGTATGACGATAAACTACATCCGGCAGCAAGGCTTCTGATCGGAAGATGGGAGGTTTTGAGGAGCGTGGAATCACCTCTTAATTTGCTGCCGTTCCCAGGTCCACACTAACCCGGTGTAGTAGCACCTGTTAGTGTCCTAGCTATGGATAAATAGTGAACGCCGAAACAAAAAAAAAAACATCATGAAATTATACAAATACATTTTATAGCAAAATGACCAACAATACATTTTATCTGTTGTTGAAGCCATAAAATTGTGTCCAAAATATTTACATATCGGAATTACATAACCCATAGAGTTTGAGATACAGCTAAACAAAATCAACCAACCAACACGAAAGAACTCTTTCATGACATGAATCCACATAATATCCTAATCCATTAATCCATATAATATCCTAATCCATTAATCCACATAATATCCTAATCCATTAATCCACATAATATCCTAATCCATTAATCCATATAATATCCTAATCCATTAATCCATATAATATCCTAATCCATTAATCCACATAATATCCTAATCCATTAATCCACATAATATCCTAATCCATTAATCCACATAATATCCTAATCCATTAATCCACATAATATCCTAATCCATTAATCCACATAATATCCTAATCCATTAATCCATATAATATCCTAATCCATTAATCCATATAATATCCTAATCCATTAATCCACATAATATCCTACAATTCCTTAAAGAAATCAAACTGTATTCCAAAATATAACTTCAACAAAACTACAACATAAAACACACATATCACCGCCTCCAGTAATTACGTCCACACAAACATGTATATGCACAAAAGCTGAGTATCATCTACCATGTACTCTATTGTGAAAGCAGAATAACATAGAGGGTGCGATGGGTAAATTGTCCCGCTTTGATATTTTTAATTTCGTGCATGCGCTTTGTTTGTTTTTGACTTTTTCGTCTGCATATTATAGTACGGCTCACTTGCGCAATTCACTCCGCCAGAAATTTGAAAAGGGCATGCTGTACTATGTGGCATTTACGCCAGAAGTTCCAATAGGAACATTTCACAGTGTTTGGGTGTCAATCTGAGGAGAGTGCAGAGGATTCGGAAAAGAATTGGATGAGTCAAATGGTGATTACGAATGTGCGACAAATCGGAAGTCTCACTTTGATCCTTTTGATGAAAAAAGAACTCCCGAATTTGTTGGTGAGGGCCTCAAACTCGACACTCAATATCAAAAGCCTTGAAGGGGTAGTTCTGCCCTGGATCAAGAGAATGGTTGCTTGAAGAGGTTATTTTAACGAGAGTAAAATTTAATCATAAAATGCTATTTTTTTTATTTTTTTGTCTTAATAAAATTACTAATAGATAAAAAAAATTTCTTTTTTTTTTTAGCCATGTCTAAAAATTTTCTCTTATTTAAAGTACAAAACAACTATTTTGGGGCCAATTTAAAAAATTACCAGGGTTTGCCTCAAACTTTTGAACTTTAGCGTAAATAATAACTCCTCATCCCAGAAATTATCGAGTTACAATTGACCCCCTTTCCATCGGCTGATTCTTTTTTGACATCTTATTAAATAACCCGGCAATAAGAGATTAGTTTGTTTGTTTTTTAGATTTACGCTGATAACAGATAAAGTGTGTAATTAATTTATTTATCAGGATAAATCTGTTTTAATTTGACCAAGACTTAAAATACGTAATTAATCCCAAGATTTGCAGCTTGCGTGGTTGTTATCGGCAAGGGAAGAAGAACCTGAGGTCTTAGTTAAAGTTCCAGCCGAATTATTGCATTCACTTCGCGCTAATAGCTATGGGAAAGGCAGTAATTCATCACTAACTACGGCTTAACATTGTAAACTAGTTTTTTCTTGTCTTCGGTGGCAGTCGATCGAGAAGAATTTTTAATTCAAAACCTTATAGAAGCTAACCGAAAACTACTCCGCTGTCTTTCCCTAGAAGTGATATCAGTCCACAAATAAAGAAAAGGAATCTGTGGAAAGCTATAAACAATTACATCATTATTATTATTATTAATATTTGAACAGTTATCCTCTTCTTCGTTGTTATAATCACATTTTTCGGCTGTTATAATTTCCTGCCGTTTTCAAATGTCTGTCGTATTCTGGAATGTTAAGTGCTTGATACGGCGGTTCTCGTCCAATTAAGCAATGTCGGGCTTGGTCAGTACCTAGATGGGTGACCGGTTGGGACTAGAAGGTGTTGTAAGCTTTTGTAAATTTTTCCTATGTCTGGAGTATAAAATGACTGCTTATTGATTATATAAAGATGATTTTATTGGAAATGTTACTCCCTGTATCCTTAGAACTTTAAATTAAAAGTAATAACAAAACCGATTCTATTTCTCCCTAAAAGGGAAACTATTGTTTTGTTTACACTTCATCACGGGATCTCTTGTGAATACTGATTCTTCTTCTCCGTTTCCTATATCTAAACAGTTACAAACAGCCTGGTGTACTAATGGCCATTTACTTATACTTCATCGAAACTAATGATTTTCAATGAGAAATGAATATTATGTTATCCAAAATGTTATTACTGCCATAATTAACCGTACCATGATGATTATTGAAAGATTAGCTAAAGATATAGGTTGCTGTGAACGCAGTCAGAATTCGATGTTTGCATTTTCTCAGCTGAGCTTGCATGGATACAATTTGATTTTATTGATATGGAATTATTCTTCGAATAAGCAATTTATTATGAAGTTATGCCAGTGATATATACGGTAGAAATGGTTTTATTACTTTTATGATAAGTTTATATGATAATGTAGATCTTTTCATTTGCGTCATAGATCATCGCACCGAGGCCGAGGTTAACCTACCGAGAAGCATCCCTTAGAATTAAATGTTTCTTTCTTGTCTTAGAGGACGACACTCAAATTTTAGGGATGATTTTGGGGATTTAAAGGTCGTCTTATACGTTTATATATATATATATATGTTGGTCACACCACAAACTCGCTTTCACGACGCTTGACACTACATTTGAATGATAACTCTAACATATTTATACATATTTATATACATAAAACAGTTGAAACCTAATCTGAACAAAATAAACTATGAAATCTCCACAAATATCCTTAAATGCCTATAATTAGTAACAGAAGCAATTGGTTCATACCAACGGCTTTCCATACTCAATACTCATCGGATTCACTGTCGCGTGGTCATGTGTGACGTCATGAGCTGTTGTGCGATTTTTGCTTTCAGCGTTTTATATGCACGTGTTTACGTTGCTTGGAAATCATCCATGTAAACAAAACAGACTATCATCAATTTCTTGTTCGTGTATTGCTTAATATATTGTGTAATTGCCATCTTTGATAATGGCTTATGTAAGCCGAAAGCTTAGATTGGATTAAAAAACATGTATCAATATTGTGATTTCCTTTCATTGTTTAATGATAATGTTATTAAGCTTATCAGACGATATGAAAAGAACTTACATAAAATATATAGACAACACTTATCTATATTATTTAATGAAACATGTATGAATATATATATATATATATATATATATATATATATATATATATATACCCAAGTATAGGATTGCTATATACGGAATAAATTCCAATAACCAACAATTATTATTCTTAAAAGAGTGCTCAATACAGAGTAGAGTAGATATAATTATTTATTTGAATATTACAACATAAATATGTTATAAAATCACTACAAAAATAGCCAGTATGTTTCAACACTTCTGGTGTCTTATCAAGTGATCTAAATTCAGTATCATCACATTTTGTAGTGATTTTATAACATTTATGTTATAATATTTAAATAAATAATTATATATATATATATATATATATATATATGGACATTTCATTAAATATGACAGACAAGCTGCTTTTATTTAGTTTTTTAAACAGTTTCTCATCCGATGTTGGTTCTGTCCATAGCTCAATTATATCTCATTTAAATATTCATGGAGACCTACCGGATAATATTCGTAACATACTTGTTGACAACACTAATATAATAGCATCATCTACATGGGGAAAAAAGCTAAAAATAATGGAAGCCTTATTAATAAAAACAAAAACAAAACCAACACTAAATAATATTAACTTCGAACATGGACACAATATCTTGACCGTGTTTTGAAAAATGAAAACATTATATAAATACATACATACATACAACAAACTATTTCTTATTTAACAGTTAAAATATGTAATCCTTGAAAATGGCTAAATGTATAGCCGAAAGCGCTCGGATAAAAAGAACATTCGGAAAGTTTTTATATAATTTATCATCTGAAAAGAAAAAAATTATTAGATCACATGAGTAATTGTATAAAAAACTAAATCAAAACACCTTGTCTGTCGTATTCAATGAAATGTGCATGAAAGAAGGATTGCTGCCCAAATACACACACACACACACACACACACACACACACATATATATATATATATATATATATAGTGTGTGCACTGAGGTCAACGCCAACCTTTGGCAGTCTGTTTTATGCTTGAAGGCAATCTTGACCTCAGTTAACACCATTATATTCTATATTTACAAACGACCTATCTCTGATATTGAAGACTTTACCCGTAAATATAGTATATATATATATATATATATATATATATATATATATATATATATTTAAATTGTGTTTATTTATTTTATGTAAAGCCATTATCAAAGATGACAATTAGAGTAGATGTCCTGTTTGTCGCTGTTAAGGGTGTTCAATTTTTCCTTGGCAATTTCAATTTGCCTTTTCACACGGCTACATTTATAATTCCAAGTATTGATTGTATTGCGGGCTGCTGGATCATGTAATTTAAATTGTGTGTATTTTGGCAGCATTTTTTCATTCATACATGTTTCATTAAATAATATAGACAAGTGTTGTCTATTTATTTTATGTAAATTCTTTTCATATCGTCTGATAAGCTTAATAACATTATCATTAAACGAAGAAAGAAAATCACAATATTGATACATATTTTTTTAATGCAATCTAAGCTTTCGGCTTGCATAAGCCATTATCAAAGAGGACAATTAGAGTTCAATATATTAAGCAATACACGGAAGATAAAAGTGATGATAGTCTGTTTCTGTTTACATGAAAGATTTCCAAGCAACGATTATATCGTGCATATGAAACGCTGGAACGAAAATCGCACCGCAGCTCATGACGTCAAACATGACCACGCGAGAGTGAAAACGAAAATTATTAAGTATGGGAAGCCGTCGGTAATCCCCAAAGTCTCTATGTAGACCTAACTTGTCCCAATATGTACAATTTGTCTGTGGCGTGTGGACGGATAAAATTTTAATTTTTGCAAAGCAAGCGTGAAGTGAGATAGAAGAAACTGTTAGTATAGAACTTGCGGTTACATCTAGTCATTTCAACTGTAAATTGACAAGATCTTGTTACCAATCTAGTACTGCGCTTAAATTTATAAAGTCTACGTACCATTGAGGAAAGTAATATTTATTTTGTTTTAATGCGAAAATGTGTCAAAAGGCCAAAATGGGGGATAAAGGAAGGCTGGTCTTCTATCTTAAAATTAACTATTCGCAATTAATGACCCAAACATAACACAGTATTCCTTACAGCAAAACAACATATTCTCACTTACCATTCATACTACAGCCACCATAATACATCAGAGTCTCTCCGTCCTGGGTATGACGATAAACTACATCCGCGTCCAGGGTAAGACGATAAACTACGTCCAACAGCAAGGCCTCTGATCAGGAGGCTTTGAGGAGCGTGGGACCTCTTCTTAATTGCTGGTGTTCCCAGGTCCACCCTGACCCGGGGTAGTAGCATCTGTTAGGGTTCCAGCTATGGGCAAATAGTTAACCCCGAAACTGAGGTAAAAAGCATTATGAAAGTGTAAAAATAGGTTTTAATACCAGAAATACTTTGTAAAAAATTATTACCAGAAATAAATTTTTGAAGAAAAAAAACTATTGTATAGCTGGTAATATAATTTAAAAAAATGTATTGCTGGTAATATTTTTTTTTCAAAAACGTGTTGCTGGTAATAGTTTCTTTTCTTCAAAAATTTTGAGGAAAAAAATATTACCAGAAATAGATTTTTGACAAAACCAAAATATTACCAACAATAAAAAAGTTGTCGGCATTAAATGACTCATTGAGGTTGATATGCCGTAAAACCAAACAAACCATCGGAGTCTCTATGAAGTCCTAACTATTCCCCTTATGTGCAATTTGTCTGGGTGGGGGAATACAAATAACAACATAAGAACATAAAAGTATTTCTAGAAAAGGCAAAGGGAAGCTGTGTTACAGCACTGGAAATGTGACTGAACCGAGATGCCAGATCAGGACCAATAACGTTGCAGATTCCTTTAAGGATTTTATCAAGAATCTTTGAATACATAGCAGGAGCGCCAGACCAGATGGAGCAGCAATATTCAAAGCAAGGACGCCATTATTTATTATTTTATTTAGTTCAAGGAATACTCGGGAATTTTTGAAAATTAAAAAGAAAAGAAAAAGAAAGCGTAACATGTTCTGCGAAAAAGAAAACTATTTGCAGAAATGCTCAGAATGTTTTTTAAAAAGTGACTGAAGATTTTCTTTTTTCAATCCAACAGTTAGGACTTCACGGGTGCTGCTGCTGCTATCCATGTCAAGGACAGGAATGAATTATTCTAGAAATGTCTCATATGTTTGCCTCCATTTTTCTCTTTCGTTCTGTACGCGCATGCGCAGACACATTCTCTCACGCACAACGCATATGCATAATACATACAGAAACAATATACAATGGGAAATCCGACTTTTAATGCATTGTCCAATCAGCTGTTTATCCTTCCATTATATCTATCTATCTATCTATCTATCTATCTATCTATCTATCAGTCTGTTCATGTCTATCTATCTATCTATCAGTCTGTTCATGTCTATCTATCTATCTATCTATCAGTCTGTTCATGTCTATCTATCTATCTATCTATCAGTCTGTTCATGTCTATCTATCTATCTATCTATCTATCTATCTATCTATCTATCAGTCTGTTCATATCTATCTATCTATCTATCTATCTATCTATCTATCTATCTATCAGTCTGTTCATATCTATCTATCTATCTATCTATCTATCTATCTATCTATCAGTCTGTTCATATCTATCTATCTATCCGTCTGTTCATATCTATCTATCTATCTATCTATCTATCTATCTATCTATCTATCTATCAGTCTGTTCATATCTATCTATCTAACTATCTATCTATCAGTCTGTTCATATCTATCTATCTATCTATCTAACTATCTATCAGTCTGTTCATATCTATCTATCTATCTATCTATCTATCAGTCTGTTCATATCTATCTATCTGTCTATCTGTCTATCTATCTATCTAACTATCTATCAGTCTGTTCATATCTATCTATCTATCTATCTATCGAGATACACATACATACATACATACATATATATATATATATATATATATATATATATATATATATATATATATATATGGGAATAAAACGCGTTCTTTTATAATTATTTTAAAATTTAAATTTATTCGTTGTAGCTATGGAATTTTTCGAAACACGCCTCCCAATGTAAGGGAACTAACCAAAAATATAGATTATATAAGCAATTGATATATATATATATATATATATATATATATATATATATATATATATATATATATGTGTTCTCAAATAGTGGAAAAACTATACTTAGCCGACGGGATTCATTCTCTGCGAGGCTTTATCAAGGCAATTGATATATATTGCCATTCTTTTGTACGGCTTAGAGTCGTGGACTCCACACAGGTACCACATACGCCAGCTAGATGTTTTCCATAAAAGCTGTCTGCGTGCAATCTGTGGAGTTAACCTTCAAGATAGGACGTCTAACGTAGACCTGTTTAACAGATGTAATATTGGAGGAATCGAGACTTTTCTCATACAGTATAAGTTACCGTGGACTGGTCATGTCTTGAAAACGTCTGATGACAGGATACCCAAGATCCTAATGTACAGCCAGTTCGATCAGAGCTACAGGAATGTAGGACTCACATGGCCAAGATACAAAGACAAGCTGAAAAGCAACTTGTCAGCTGTCAATATACCACATATCACCCTTGAGCGCTTAGCCTTAGAGCGGGTAGAATGGAGATCAACATATTTTAGTGGACTCAGCAGTTTTCAATCTGCTTCTCTGAATTATATTCAAAAAGCGAGAGCAAGGTCTAAAAGGTCAGCCAATCTAACAGTGATCTCACCTCTAATCCTAACACTTGCTCCATATGTGGCCTCCTTTGTAAATCACTAGCGTGTCTTAAATGCCACTTAAGATTACCGCACAAAATTTCATAACTGAATCTATTAAGTTGTCAGATCCTCATACGTCGAAACCGACAGGAGAGTCCATTATATATATATATATATATATATATATATATATATTCAAAGATATTTCATTGAATAATATAATGTTGTGGTCGTCAAATCAACATATGTACTTCCATTTTTGTCAAAGATAAATCTCCCAAAGGACATTTAAACTATTCCAAAACAATTGTTGGTTGTGTTAAATTTAGTATAATATATAATTAGTTTTATTTTTTACTTAGATCAGTGGGGAATATATGAATAATTATGAGAATTTTTAGGATTTTTTCATCTTGTTTATAGTTAGAATATATTTGGTTACGGTATAGTAGCTTGATATGTTATGGGTTTATTTGAGGAAGTATTATGTTCTTTTTGATTTATGCTAATATTTCTAATGGCTCGCCATATTTGTTCATCAACGATTTAATTAGGAAAAGTCATTATTAATGAGAGTTTAATTTTTTTTAATTCAGTGTAGAAAATAATTAACTATATATATATATATATATATATATATATATATATATATATATATATATAAATAAAAAAAAAAAAAAAAAAAAAAAAGAGAAAGAAGAAGAAGAAGAAGGCACGGTGGAGTAATGGATAACGGCTTGGATTGAGGGATCGGAGAGCCGAGTTCGAATTCCAGTCGAATCCATTACATTCACTTACGTGCTAATACCCTTGGGAAAGGTGTGAATCCTCTTCTTCTCCCTCCAACTATGGGTAAATAGCAGGACAAACTGGGTGCCTTGGATGGCAACTGGTCTAGGAGAAGGACAACTCTGAATTCAAAACCTGCGGAGGGTCGTTTGGGGACCTTGTGGCATCCGTTGCACCAGGTCCCTGTATTCGTCCCTCCAAAAAATGCGGATGGCCCTGCACAAGGCCTTCACCACTATAATCAAGTCCTGTGTGACTGTCGGGCTTTCGGATTCTGGGAGCTGATCTGTCTGACCCTCATACGTCGAGTTCGACGGGAGAAGCATAAGTATATATATATATATATTTACCCAATTATTGGTGTATTCGGAATAAATTCCAATAACCAACAAATACTATTCTTAAAAGAGTGCTCAATACAGAGTAGAGCAAATACAAATTCGAAAATTGTCTCGTCGCCTTTTTGTGTGTATATATATCTAAATATGTCTGCGTGTTTATGTATTATAATCTGATTGTGTATGTCACAAGATGTCATCCTCCCCTGCTTCTTTTTATGCTTCAAATGTATCTATGTTGTCATGAAGTTCAGAGTAACATTTGATCTTAACGTTTATTCCAACTTAATTTCAATAAAAACAAAATAAATAACATGTATTTTCTCTTTTTTCCTCGGTAATTCTATAATTTCAAACTCAATATAGATTAAATTTAAATTTTAAAATGGGTAATTCTTAATTTCAAATTGTACCGTATAATTTTGTAATTATTAGTTAGAATAAATTCTATTTTAGTATAATCTCAGCTTTAAAGCATTAAGTAGTTATTATATCCTTAGTTTGTTGTCAAGTTTTTTGAATTCTCGTATACTTGTATTTTGATTGGTCATTGCAGCTTATGTAACAGTGTCTCCCTTAGCGAGGGGTGTTTGATTGATTTGAACCTTTTAAAACCCTTTATTCTACATTCAACATCATCACTTGATATGACAACAGAAGTATTGAAACAAATGGCTATTTTTGTAGTGACATATTTATGTTATAATTTTTGAATATATATACATGTATATATATATATATATATATATATATATATATATATATATATATATATATATATACAGTTTATTACAAATGTCTATCCACAGACTTGTTAATCATATGCCTTAAGGCGGGGTCCCAGCAGTTAGGGATAAGGAACATCCAAATTTGGCATGAAAATGGATACATGTATTTTTTAAATAATACTCAAACCGCAATTTTTTCGGAAAAAAATTTTTAAAAATTTCTTTTTTCATTTTCTTTTTTACAATTGGAGCATCCCAAAACATTTTTTCAGAGACCTTTTTAATCATTGTTGCTATTAACTTTATTTAGTATTCGTTCCATTTCTTTGATATAGTTCGCTTCGAAAATTTGAAGTCTTTGTTTTTTTTATTTTCATTGTCGAGTATACTCGTATTTTCGATTAATATTTTTCTAAACCCTGAATGTGAACAGGAATGTTCTTTCAAATGTTGAGCAATAGAGCTTGAATCCGACATGTTTAAAATAAACGTTCTTGATATTGTCGTCGTCGTGAAACCAACATATATATATTCACGTTTTTGTCAGAGATATAGTGTCACAAGAACATTCAAATTGATATACAATGTTGGTCTTTTGCTAAATATTAGTTGAGGGAGAAGAATTATTGCGGATAATTAAGTAGGTTGTATTTAGTATCGTATATAATTAGCTAGGGATATACTAGTACATATGAGATTTTTTAGGACTTTTTCATCTTGTTAACAAAATGCATATAGTAGGTTGATGTGTTTAAGGTTATTTCATGAAGTATTATATTCTTTTTTTAATTATATTAATATTTTAACCGCTCGCCATATTTGTTCATCAACGATGTGAAGTCATTATTAATGAGAGTTTGTTTTCATTTTTTTTTTAATTCAGTGAAGAGTTAACTTGCTTGCTTTATTAAATTTTCTATAATTTTTGTAATAGGGCATACACTTTTATAGTTTAGTGTGCACGTGTTTATGATAGTTGTTTTTTTATAGAAGGAGGTAATATATACATGATTATTAGCGTCTATCAAAACATCAATAGAAGGAATTTTATTAAGAATGTGAAGAACGGTGTTTTTTTAAGAGTCTTTGTAGTTCGTCTATTATGTTATATCGTGAGCGGTTCTATTAGACATTCATTGTCTGTTTTACTTAATAATATATGTTTAAATATATATATAGAGAATCGATCCCATTTTAAAAATAAACCAGCTTGTCTGATGATCGCAAAAGCGTGACACCCAGGGCCACAAACTAATATCCATACAACTTATTATATATATATATATATATATATATATATATATATATATATATATATATATATATTTGATATTTCAGATCTGCCCCAATCTTTCATCAGAAATAACTGTATTCAGAAGTTTGTTTACAGTTATTTCTGATGAAAGATCGGGGCAGATCTGAAATATCAAATATATATATAAAAAAAAATATAAATAAATATTTTCACAAAAAAAACATTCTATTTTTTTTTTTTAATTTGCAACTTTTCAGTTGTTTTCTCCATATTATATATATATATCAAGAAAGTATACGTGGCTTCTCATTATGTTGCGGTGCGATTTTCGCTTCCAGCGTCTCGTATGCACGAGTTTGTTGTTGTTTGGAAATCTTCCATGAAAACATAAACAGACTATCATTATTGTTTTGTCCGTGTATTAATATATTGTAATGTAATTGTCATCTTTGATATGGCTTATGTAAGCCGAAAGCTTAGGATTAAAAATATATATCAATATGGGGATTTTCTTTCTTGGTTTAATGATAATGCTATTAAGCTTATCAGACGATATGAAAAGAATTTACATAAAACAAATAGACAAAACTTGTCGATATAATTTAATGAAACATGAATATATATATATATATATATATATATATATATATATATATATATATATATATATATATATATATATATTTTAGAATTGGACATAGCCCGACAATTTATTTAAAGACATTTCTATGAAAATTTCTCGGACATTCAGGCCGGTAAATGTTATTTAATACTGTTTATTATAAAACAGAGCATTTGCTTAAATACATGTATCTATAAAAAGAACGTTAAACATAATATAAATGTCTTTAAATATATATATATATATATATATATATATATATATATATATATATATATATATATATATATATATATATATATATATTACAATATATGCATGCACAGGTTATAGGTATCGCTCTGACTTTGGTTTATTTGGCGATATCTAGTTCGGCAGAAGACTGGAAATATACATCTCCCTGTAGAGATCGAACGTACGACACAACCAAAATGTTTGTGAGATAAAAGCTTGTTTACTTAAAGTGGGCACAAATCTACTGGAAGTGTATCAACTGAACCTTCTTTAACGAGTATCAGCTGTTTCTCAGTTATAGATGAGGCTCTATTTACATCGACACGCACACGGACTATCACCAACTTCAGTAACGTTCCTCTCGGCCACCATTATCTCTGACAGCTAATTAGAAGATCACTTGACTTGTAACGGACGACATTATGAGACCGTCTTATCGACCCTCTTGTCCAAATAAATGGCGCCTTTCGTCTTGAGTTCTCTTAACAGCCATCATTCTAATGAAACTGTATGCATTCCTTTCTGTTTTCTAAGCGAGTTGTACACACCATGCGAGTTGTGCCCGAACAGAAATATTTACATCGTTTAAATTTTCACGGCTGATTCAGCTTTGATAATGAGGCATCCATTTATGACGCAAGATAAAGGTAGGACCTTCTTCAGTGCTAAGACTGGAGTGTCTTCTCTAGGGTGCAGTGCAGGCCTTTATGAGGCCATGTGTTGCTCAAACCACATGGGCACACACCCGACCATACCGACAGTCACGAGGCTAGCATCCCGCTCCCACCCCTACACCGTGGAAACTGTTAGATGCAGACGTCTCTTCTACTCCAATAGCTTCATGTCTCGCACATCTCGCCTATGGAACTCCCTTCCCTATTACTGTTTCCCTGACAAATACAATCTCCAACGGTTTAAGTGTAGCGTCAATCGTCATCTCCAGTTGCCTTGATCTATCCACTTCCCTTCTCCACATCCTTTCATTTTTCATTCCTATCTGCTCTCGCTCCAAATCTTCTGTAACCCCCTTGCCTTGATCGACCCACTGTCTTTCTCTTTCACCACATCCCCTCCTTTACCACTCCTATCTGCTCTTCCTCCAACCATTCTTTAACCCCTTGCGTGATAGTGTCCTCCGGCCTTGCTTGGGGTGATACGATTAAAAAAAACAATGTAATACATCCCATACATATATATATATATATATATATATATATATATATATATATATATATATATATATATATATTATGAAATGGACGAAAATTTCCCTGTTTCAAACCTCAAACTAAACTTATAAATCTAATTATAAAAATTAAACTGAACACCCATTTACTTAATTTATAAGCGCAGATATACCTAAAATATATTCATCATTGAAAACACAGACGACTCACTGAATAACAGAAGTATACGTTTGTTAACAGATACCCCCACCCTACCTAAACGTAACCTGGCTTCATAAGTAACATATAATGGATACATACGCAGTCTAGGGAAATTAAAACCCAACCACCCCTAAATTAAAATAGATTTTCCTTAACATTTACAACTCATAATATCAATATTATCTACGTTTATAAATTAAGTAAATTTCTTTGAAAGTTTACTTCTAACATCGCTTGACAAGGGAACGAAACTATGGATTTTAAGTTTAATTTTATCATTGAATTTATGAATTTGGTTTCAGCTTTGAAAAATGGAAATTCAATGTCACGATGGAATCATATTTGTAAAAAGAAAATAATTATATTTGCCTCAAATGATTGCATCAAGCAGTGTTTTTAAAAATAAAAAATACCTGCTAAAAGCATCAGCTTATAAATCTTACTGTTCTGTCTTATTATTTTAACACATACACACACCCTTACATATATATATATATATATATATATATAATGAAATGGACGAAGTCCGACAATTATTTTAAGACATTTTTATACGTTCTTTTTATAGATACAAATATTTAAGTAAATGCTCTGTTTATAATAAACACTATTAACGACAATTACTAGCTTGAATGTCCGAGAAATTTTCATAGAAAATATATTTCCTCCGACAAGAATCGAACCAGCATCCTATACGGAACCGTCATATAGCCTGACGTGCTTTTACCGATTGAGCCACAGAGGACCATTTCGGTTAGCAAGGTCGATTTTACTGTTTTTAAACTACAATTCTCCATGATTTTCTCTCATACATTCATATCTGCTCGATGCGTATCCAAATGTAAACAAATGACGTTGCACATTATGAAATGGACAAAGTCCGACAATTATTTCAAGACATTTTTTTTTAATGTTTATACGATCATTTTATAGCTACAAATATTTAAGCATATGCTGTTTATAACAGGTTCGATTCCTGTCGGAGGACGCATATTTTCTATGGAGATTTCTCGGACATTCAGGCCGGTAAATGTTGTTAATACTGTTTATTATAAACAGAGCATTTACTTAAATATTTGTATCTATAAAAAGAACGTATAAACATTAAAAAAATGTCTTAATATATATATATATATATTTGTCTTGAACAATAAAAAATGTTAAAAAAGTTACATTTTAGATACACTGGATTGTATATTAATATCTTTTGTTTTATTATTTAAATTGGGTTCATCGATTAGTTTCGGCCAGCATGGCCATCATCAGGAGAAAGAAATCGTGCTTGTTAGTAGCAGTGAACTACAGGAGTGAATGACGAAAGAAAGTGAATTTTACCTGTGGTTTTTATTTGTTTTTGGGGTTTGTTTTTTATCGTTATTTTTTGGTATCCTTGTATTGGTAAAATGGCTTTTTTCAATTTTTTTTTTAAAATAGAGGCTGGGAGATTCCTTTGTCTCAAAATTCCTTCCATGGTCATTTTGACATTTTTATTGATTGCTGAGAAGGAGATGTGTATATAAAGTGTATGTTATCTTTTAGTTTATGGGGGAATTTGTTTATGTGTGAGACCTCAATACCTCTGCAAGCATGTCTGTCTAGTCTGGTTGAGAAATGTGGGTGGGGGTTGATCTATGGAATTGTATATTAATTCTATCTGTGTTGTTTAGTCTGTAGTTAAGTCCATCCGGACAATTTGTTTTCATGTTCCTCTAGTATTTTTCTAAGGCTCTCTTTTCTGTCTATTTCTATTTTTTCGATAATAGTGAACTTGGCGTGGCGTTTAAAATCGTGCTTTTTCTCAATGCAAATGTTGTTCTACAGGTAACAATCTTTTCACGTTGAGCTCACTTAATCCGATTCCGATAATAATTAATTCTCTAGTGAAAGGGCCATCCAGATTTTCCCAAATCTTGTTTCTGGCACAGGACGCTTTCTAAGAGGTTAATTATATTATAACTTCTACAGTTAGAGTGGTGGTAGATTTTGAAAGTAGTGCTAGTGACTGAGTTATTAAAAGATGTATGTCTACTGAGGTTACAACATCTCTCTCTCTCTCTCTCTCTCTCTCTCTATATATATATATATATATAGGTTCAAAGTGCAACTTAAAGTTTCGTAGTTCTACAAACTCATCAAGCAAAAACTACAAAGTAATAATTCGTGCCTGATGAGGTGGTAGAACAAGGGAACTTTAAGTTGGACTTCGAATGTATGGATATATATATTTATTAATATATAATTCTTAGTTGTATCTAACCACATTAAACGGTCTTTTGTTTACACGTTTAATTAAATTGACTAAATATTTATTCGCTTACCTGTGTCTGCACGCTAACGCACGTATATACAGTTGGTAATATTTAGTTATTTAATTTATCCACATTACTACATATATATATATATATATATATATATATATATATATATATATATATATATATATATATATATAACCACTTCCTGATGTTATCGGTCTGGAGGGGAGATGATCCCAGCGTGCGGCACCCTTGGAAAGTGCCTGAAAACGATACCAAGCCAAGCCTTATGAGTGAAATTGGGTAGACGAATCACTTGGGTGCGGTCGATAGCTGTGCTAGCACGAAGTCACATGTCATCAAGCAAAAACTATAAAGTAACAATTTGTGCCTGATGAGGTGGTAGAACAACGAAACTTTTAATGTATGGGTATGTATATTTATTAATATATAATATATAATTAATTTGACTAAATATTTATTCGCTTACCTGTGTATGCACGCTAACGCACGTATATACTGTTGGTAATATCTAGTTTTTTGGTTTATATCCACATTTTTACATACACAAACATATATATATATATATATATATTATTGTCATCCATAGACAGACTGTTTCGCTGTATCACAGCTCTTCAGTGTGGCTAGACGTCCGGTTGCATCTAGCTAGGATCGAAACCCGACTGAATTGGCGTCAGTGGGAAATTCTACCACTAAGCTGTCGGCGCACGATGAAATGGACAAAGTCCGACAATTATTTTAAGACATTTTTATGTTTATACATTCTTTTTATAGATACAAATATTTAAGTAAATGCTCTGTTTTATAATAAACAGTATTAAACAATATTTACCGGCCTGGTTGTCCATTCCCCATTTTTGGCCTTGTGCGACATTTTGTAAATAATTACAAATAAATATCGCTCTTCGCAATGGTGTGTATATTGTATATACACATTGGGGTTAGTTTTTAAATTGTTGTTTTATTCCCTCCTCTCACAGATAATGAATTGTAGATATGGAAACTAGTTAGGGCTTTCATAGAGACAATGAGGTATTATGGTGAATGTAGTAAGTAAGGTTAAGTAAGAATGCGTTGTTTTGGTGTTAGGAATATTGTGGTATATTTGGGTCAGTGTTTGTGGCTAGTTAAGTTTAATGTTAAGACAGAAGAACGTCTTTTTCACTTTTGCCCATTTTGGGCCTTGTCCCACATTTTGTATTTTAACAAATAAATATCGCTCTTCTCTATGGTACCTAGACTCTTTGAATTTAAGCGCATTATTAGACTGGCAACAAGATCTTGCCAATTTACAGTTGAGCTGGCTAGATGTAACCGTAAATTTTATGCTAAGTTTTTTTTTTTCTCGTACTTCCTGCTTGTGGAAATTCCCTTCCGCCCAATTTAATATACAAACATTTTAATGCAATGTCAATTGCTTTTCTACAGTCCTCCTAATGACTCTTCTTTTGTGTTCCGGTTTCTAACATCAAGTAAACACTTCTGTCTCAGTGGCTTTATTGCCTTGCATGGGGTGAAATCAATGAAAAGAAAAAAAGAAAAATTACTGAAAATTCCCTAAACGGAGCGAGTAAGCAAGAAGGAATCCTTAAGGAAAATGACAACAGAAAGAACATTATATGGCATATTTAGGGCAAGAGAAATAGGGGAGGGTAGTGAGCATCTTGCATACGTGAATAGATGGCAAAACGGGGGGTGAGTGCGTGAGCGTTAGCAAAGGTTAAAAACTGCTAAGAGTCACACGAGATAGGAAGCTGTGGAGAGCCATGATCGTCTATATCCCAAAGGAACGTGGTTCACAAGTTTCGTGGAAGGATCTTCTTCTTCTATGTGGTGTGTGTTAGCGATCATGGCTCTCCACAATTTCCTGTCCTTTGTAGCTCCTTTTTCACCTTTTTTTTTTTTATTATTTCTGCTCACCCCAGTGCCGACATTCATTTA
>OZ038518.1:19203334-19208334 GCA_964036315.1 Acanthosepion esculentum
TTAGACAAATGGACACGATCAGTATAAGTAAAAGTAGACACTATATGTTTACATTGTTCAACGAAATATATATATATATATATATATATATATATATATATATATATAATTATTTATTTGAATATTACAACATAAATATGTTATAAAATCACGACAAAAGTAGCCATTTTGTTTTAAATATGTTATAAAATCATGTTTTTCATATATATATATATATATATATATATATATATATATATATATATATATATAGAGAGAGAGAGAGAGAGAGAGAGAGAGAGAGAATTACTGACCTATTATAAAGGGCTGGCATCCCGTTCCCACCTCTTCACCGTTGAAACTGTTAGATGTAGACGTCACTTCTACTCCAATAACTTCATGTCTCGCACATCTCGCCCGTGGAACTCCCTTCCTTATTCCTGTTTCCCTGACAAATATAATCTCCAACTATTTAAGTGTAACGTCAATCGACATCTCCAGTTGCCTTGATCTATCCACTTCCCTTCTCCACATCCTTTCCCCTTTCATTCCTATCTGCTCTCGCTTCAAATCTTTTGTAACCCCCTTGCCTTGATCGATCCACTATCTTTCTCCACATCCTCTCCTTTACCACTCCTATCTGCTCTTCCTCCAAACCTTCTGTAACGCCTTGCGTGCTAGTGGCCTCCAGCCTTGCTTGGGGTGAAAAGCTTTAAAAAAATATATATACAGGGTGCGATCGGTAAATTGTCGTCATTTTATATTTTTAATTTTGCGCATGCGCGTTGGTTGTTTTTTAATCGACTGCACAGTATAGTAGGGTCAGTTGGGTGCCGTTTGTGAGAAAAAGAGCACTATAACACAATTCACTCCACCAGAAATTTGGAAACGGCATGCTGTACCGCTTGGCATTCGCACCGGAAGCTCCATTATGAACATTTCAGAGTGTTTGGGTGTCAATCTGAGGACAGTGAAGAAAATCCGGATTATATATCCAATTAACATCATGGTGTTTGGAGTGATCGCTAGTGATGGCAAGGTTATGCTCCCATTCATCTTCCCACAGGTCTCAAACTCAATACGATAGCCTACATCAAGTGCCTTGAGGATGTGGTGCTGCCCTGGATCAAGAGGGAGGCTGCTGGAAGACATTGTGTCTGACAACAGGACTCAGCACATGCCAGTCAAGAAGGGGTGCCCAGTCATGGCTGTCAGACAATTTCTGCGACCATATCACCGCTAACATCTGTCCACCTAACTCCCCAGACTGCAAGCCCCTTGATTATTTGGTGTATGGCGCAGTTGAGAGAGAGACCAACAAAACTCCTTGTAACACCAAAGATGAACTGAAGGCAAGGGTTATGCCAGTATATACCACTTAAACAAGGAGACCGTCCAGAAGAGTTGCAGGAGATCCAGAAGTCATCTGGAGGCCGATTTTATAAATTTATCTTTACTATTTCCTTATTTTTGTGTAATTTGGGTAAATATGTCTGTCTGCCAGTGTTATTTTCATTTTTGGGGTCATTTAGACGACAATATATTCATCGCAGCCTGTTTGTGTGTATGTGTGTGTGTTTGTGATTCTCAGACAGTATTGTTTCACTGTACCACAGCTCTTCAGTGCGACTAGACGTCCGAAATCCGCAAGCCAGGATCGAAACCCGACCGATTAAGTGTCAATCGGAGTTTCTACCCCTAAGCCATCAGCACAGAGAAAGTGCTAATTCTAGCATATTGTTTTTACGAAAGTAAATAAACGACAGTCAGCCGGAGTGCTCGTATTACATTTACCGAAGAGCTTTGAGTTTATATATAGTTGATTGCGTCGCAATATATATCTGTTGATCCGCGGTCCTTTAAAAGGGCTGTGGTGAAATAATTTATTATAAGGAACCTTAAAGTGGTCTGTTTTTATTTAAATTATTAGCTCTGATTTACATTGAGCTCTCTGGATTTTAGCCTCCTTGGGTCTACCCATACGGATTACCTAGTTTTTCGTAAACTAAATATATATATATATATATATATATATATATATATATATATATATATATATATGAAGAAATATAGTCTTAAAGTGTGCTATATTTATGGGATAAAGTGCTCAATATCAGAGATAGAGCGTGTGTAAATATAAAAGTGAACATAGAAGTCAACACTCAGAGGCGACAATCTGTTTCATGCTAGATGCAATCGTCAGGCAACTAGTGCTGTTGTTTTTCTCGGCTATTTAAATAGCCGAGAAAAATAACAGCATCTAGCATGAAACAGACTGTCGTCTCTAAGTGTTGACTTCTATGTTCACTTTTATATATATATATATATATATATATATATATATATATATATATATATATATATATATATATATTGCGTGTGATTTTGCTAAATTTAACGTACTACGTCGCAGCATCTCGACTTCCTCGGGCGTTACAATCTCCAGTCTCTTCAAGTCTAGGGTCCTACACATCTTCACAATCGACACTTAGTTCCCTCATTTACGTCCGTATCAGGACTTCATTGAGTAACGTTCTACATTGAGTGGCTCTTGGGCCTTCTATCGGGTGAACGTTTCGTAAAGCACACAAGCAAAGAGCCTGCGGGAGAAAGAAAAAGAAGGTGGGAAGAATTGGAGGTTAAAAGTAACATAAAAAAATATTTCCCATACTTAGCAAACGCCGTCTTTGAGACATTCTCGTCCAGATCATGAGCTCTTATAGAAAGCCAGCCTCTCTCCATCGCCAGCAGCACCACACACACACACACACACACACACACAGAAAGACAGACAGAGACAAACACACAAACACAGATAGACACACACTCATAACGACACATCCATACAAAACAGAAGACCGAAATGCAAATATGATATGAGTATATATATATATATATATATATATATATATATATATATATATATATATATATATATATATATATCCATATATATATATATATATATATAGTCATATATCTGCATATATATATATATATATATATATATATATGCAGATACGCATATATATATACGCAGATATATGACTATATATATATATATATGTGTGTGTGTGTGCGTGTGCAAATAAATGACTATATATATATATATAAATGCAGATATATGTCTCTATATGCAGATAAATGACTATATATATATGCAGATATATGACTATAGATATATATTCATATAGCTGCATACATATATATATATATATATATATATATATATATATATATATATATATATATATATATATGTATGCAGATATGTTGATATGACTGGCATGTGAAAGCATCCAGACGCAAGTCTCAACTCAGGGCGTCTCCCCTCTTTTCGTACCCATTCAACAGAATATACCCACCCCGAATCAACCTCCCGTCATTTCCTTCCTTCTTTCCTTCTGTCTTTCCTTCAGCTCTCGTAAAATTCCCACGTGCTCTGGCTAGCAAGTTTACGCGGGATTCTTTCGCTCTCGTCGTCACCTTAACTCTTGAATTCAGCAAAGACTATTCCAACCCGCCATCTTTTACCACCCCAGCCCTTTCCGGTGAAGCTCCTGATCCCAGACGGGCATTTTGTCAACAAGCACACGTCTTCTTCTTCTTCTTCTTTTTTTTATCGTTTCGTCCTAAGTAAGTCGATAATGCCACTAAGACACAAGGGGTTACTGGGAGGGAAAGAGAATGAGAAGACTTTAGTGAGGAGAAAGGACAATAAAAGAACAGGTTTCAGGAAGACAGAAGATGACGATAATGCCACTAAGATGCAAGGGGTTACTGGGAGTGAAAGAGAATGAGAAGACTTTAGTGAGGAGAAAGGACAATAAAAGAACAGGTTTCAGGAAGACAGAAGATGGCGATAATGCCATTAACATGCAAGGGATTACTGGGAGTGAAAGAGAATGAAAAGACTTTACTGTAGAGAAAAGACAATAAAAGAACAGGGTTCAGGATGATGAAGAAAAAATAACTGGAAGCTTGTTCGCAGAAATTGGCGATTGGTGTTGCATTTAAATTTTTGACGATCAATGTAGGTGAAGCAAGAAATTGGAAGATAGTTACACAAGCGAGAAATGAGCTAGTAGATTAAAACTTACGGTTACACATAGCTAATTCAACAGTAAAACGGTGGTACCTAATTGCCAGTCTAGTAGTCATCCCTGATTGCATATGATATTTATTACGCCCAAACGCTTCTGTCTCGACTGTCGATTAGTTGTCCTACGGACATTTTCTGTGATGGACGTTACTCTAAGGATGCGTAGGAAAATTTTAGCGCTGCACGAGCACACTGACAAAGCCTTACCAGTGAGCAAATCAAAGTACTATAGACTAGCCCGGATATAAATCCAATCGAGAATCTGTGGTCAAGGAACGACTTCGTGGAATGGACATACGAAGTACTAAAATATGCAGTGGGTCATATTTCATTGGGAAAATACGAACAAAGTAAATAATAAAGGAATTATTTCTTTTGTTTCAATTGTATTGCGTTTTTCAGAATCCGGTCTATAACACGGTCACTTGATAGAATAAACTTTCAAAATTCCAAAAATAACATAATATATATAGAGAATCTGTCTATATTTCTGAGATGATCTATTATGTAGGTTATTTACATTATTTTGACTATTGTCCTCATCTTTATCGCCATGTTTATCACAAAGTTTCGGCCGTTGTACGTACGGCCTTCTTCGGGTGGTTGGAATGTCGAACTGAACCCTTTAATTCGCTCACTGGGGTAGAAGTTCTAGTTCCACGTGTCATGTTTAATGGATGTCAGTTATCAGTTATCTCCTGTTAATTCCCCTCTCCAAGTTCACCGCCTTAGCCGGGTATTGAACTCACACACTTTGGGTTTTGTCACTAGATCTAACTAACGCCTTTATCCACTGTATCATGTGTCCTCAAGGACACATGGCAGAGCGGATAAAGGCGTTAGTTAGTTCCAGTGACAGGACCCAAAGAGTGTGAGTTCAATACTCGGCTAAGGCAGTGGAGAACTTTCAGTGTGTGTG
>OZ038518.1:19210834-19225834 GCA_964036315.1 Acanthosepion esculentum
CCGACTTGTAAGTTGACCCAAGGTTTCTTTTTTACTAAATTTCAGCCAATACTGAAGGTCGTGTGTCACTCGGAGGTAGAGGAGGTAGAAATGAGAATAAAGAGCGACTGACTCTTGATTTGATTGTAGTTCAGGGAAGCACCCCCGCGGGAGTTTCTTCCAAAAGATCGAGTTGGGTGACGAATTATTTCCCACCCTACAACCCCTTTCTCGCAGGTGAAACGTCGCAAGTTCCTCTCTACTATCTTGCTATTTCCATGGAAAGTGCTCAGACGAACTATATTCCTTAGTTCTACCATTTCTAACCTTCACGGCGAAGACCCGCACATTGCAGCGAACCATCTTCATTCCCTAGAGTACCTCCTTCCCACGAAATACTGTTTTGTGGAATCAACTCCCAAGAAGGTGCTTCCCCGATCATTATAATTTTAACCTGTTCATATTTAATGCTAACCGTTATTCTCCACATATCCGCATAAACTATTCTTCTTACTCTGTAACTCACTACCTCGAGTGGCTCTCAGGCCTTCTACAGGATGAACATCATTGCAAAAAAGTTATCGGGAAACAAGTCTGAATAGAACCTCCTTACAAATGGAATACGGGTGAAATGTGGGTGATTCGGCTTTATGGGTGTAGCATGGTGAGTGGTAGCTAGAAAGATCGAAATTGGGCGGGAGTGGGGGGGGGGGCTAAAGATTTGAACGCATTTGAATATTTTAAGCCTGTGGAGAAAGAGGTCGTAGATTGGAAAATAACTCTTCCTTTAGAAGATCGCTAAAATTATTTCAAACACGAGGATGGAAAGACTAAAGGCCTAAATAAAAACAGACAACCTCTTCCAGGGTGATCTGTTGGCGGTGGCTCTCAGAAGATCCGATATTGTCATGTGCGTCCACTCTTTGATGTTGTTTGACCAGCTCTTGCGTTGCCGTCGCCGTAAACGCGCGACTCCAACAGTGCCTTGCATGGTGGTCTTGCAGACGCTGTTATGCCGTGTGACGGGGCTAAAACATTCTTCCGACGCTAAATAGTAACGAGAAGAGATTCCTGTCGTCCCACGAAAGTTTTGCGCTTGCTCTGTACATAGTTATTGGTTTAGTGCGGAGAAGCTTTCTCCAAAATTTGTTTTTAAAAGCCTGGATTCTTTTTCCTGTCTCAAGCAGGGTTGTCCCAGTCTCACACCCGTAGAGGAGGATGGATACGACCAGTCGTTTGTAGAGGCTTGAACTTGGTATGGAGGCAGGTGTTGCGTCCGCCTTCGACAGTGCCTTGCATGGTGGTCTTGCAGACGCTGTTATACCGTGAGACGAATCCAAAACATAACTTCTTCCTACGCTTAATAGTGTTGAGGAAAGATTCCTGTCGGTCAATAAAACTATTGACCATGTTTCGTACATAGTCACTGGTTTTGTGTTCCCAATAGAAGATGTGGAGGACCGTTCTCAAGCATGCATTCTCGAATGCCTAGATCCCTTTTCCTGGCTTAACCAGGAGTGTCCAAGTCTCACACTCGTATAGGAGGGTGGATACAGCCAGCGATTTGTAGAGCTTGAACTTGGTATGAAATCTGGTGTTGCGTCCGCTTTCAATAGTGCCTTGCATGGTGGTCTTGCAGAGGCTGTTATACTGTGTGACGAGGCCAATACATGGTATATTCCGATGCTTAAGAATGACGAAGAGAGATTCCTGTTGACCAACGAAACTCTTGGCTTTGATCCGTACAGACATTGGATTTGTACGGCGGAGGTTTGTCAAGCATTTGTTTACGAACCCCTGGATTCTTTTCCTGACTGTACCAGGAGTGACCAAGTCTTTACACTCGTAGAGGATGGATACGACCAGCGATTTGTAGAGATGGTATTGCGTCTGTCTTCAACGGTGCCTTGCATGATAATCTTGCAGACGCTGTTATGTCGTGTGACGTGGCCAAACCATGACATCTTCCGACGCTTAATAGTGTGGAGGACGGTTTTCTGTCGGTCAATAAAACTTTTGATCATGCTTCGTACATAGTCACTGGTTTTGTGCTCCCAATAGAAGATGTGGAGGACCGTTCTCGAATGCCTAGATCCCTTTTCCTGGTTTAACCAGTAGTGTTCAAGTTTCACACTTGTATAGGAGGATGGATACGGATAGCGATTTGTAGAGTTTGAACTTCTTATGAAAGATGATGATGTGTCCGCCTTCGACAGTGTCTTGCATGGTGGTCTTAAAGAGGCTGTTATACCGTGTTACGTATGCAAATCATAACATATACCGATGCTTGATAATGGCGGAGAGAGATTCCTGTCGGCCAACGAAACTTTTGGTCTTGCTCCGTACAAAGACATTGGTTTTGTACGGAGGAGCTTTCTGAAGCATTTGTTTACGAACGCCCGGACCCTTTTTCTTACCTCATCCATGACTGTCCAAGTCTTACCCTCGTAGAGGAGGATGGAAACGACCAACGGTTTGTAGAGTTTGAACTTGGTCTGGAATCTAATGTTGCTCTTTCATATCCTTTCTCGTTTGGTTATTGCTGCTGTGCCTGTGACAATCCGTGTACGTATTTTTGCGTTACAGGTGCCACCTTTTGACAGGGTTGCTCCCGAGCATTTAAAACTGGACATTTTCTCCAGTGGTTCACCGTCTATGGCGACGCTGACACGGATGTTGCTTCTGTTATTCTCCATTACTTTGGCTTAACGAAAATTTTGAGCTTGCTCCGGTCATAGTTATTGGTTTGGTGCGGAGGAGCTTTTCGCAAGCATTTGTTTTCGAACGCCTAGATGCTTTATCTTGCCTCAACCAGGTTTGTCCCAGTCTCAAACCTGGAGAGGAGTATGGATATGACCAGTCGTTTGTAGAGGCTTGAAGTTGAAAGCAGATGGTGCGTCTGCCTACAACAGGTCCTTGCATGATGCTCTTGCAGAGGCTGTTATGTCGTGTGACGTCGTCAAACCATGGCATCTTCCGACGCTTAACAGGAGCAAGAAGAGATTCCTGTCGGCCAAGGAGACTTTTGACTTTGCTCCGTACATCGTCATTGGTTTTGTGCGTGATGAGGAGGAACTTTTACAAGCAATTCTTCTAGAATTCTGGGATCCTTTTATCTGTCTCAACTGGAAGTGTCCAAGTCTCACCTGTAGATGAAGATGGATACGGCCAGCGATTTGTAGAGCTTGAACTTGGTCCGGAAGCTAATGTTGCTCTCCCATATCTTTTCCAGCCTGGCCATCGCTACTGCGACTGTGGCGATCCGTGTACAGATTTTTTGGGTTGCAGGTGCCATCTTTTAAGAGGGCTGCTTCCAAGTATCTTTTAAGTTTTTGTTTAATCTGTATCACTCCAAACAAGGCAGCAAAGCCACTAAGACGCAAGAGGTTAGTAGGTGTGGAAGAATTAGGAACAGAAACATTAATAGTGAGAAAGGAGTAATCGGGAGGACAGTAGATAGCGATTGACATTGCATTTAAATTTTTGCAGATTAGCTTTGGCTGGAAAGCATGGAACCGGAGGGGAGTTCCGCAATCGAGAAGTGCGAGAAAAGAAACTTTTAGCGTAGGATTTACCGTTACATCTAGCCAGCTAAACTGCGAATTGATGAGATCTCCACGCCAGTCTAGTGCTGCGCTTAAATGTATAACATCTAGGTACAAAAGCGAAAAGATCCTCGGTAAAATTGCCATGAACGTATTTATAGAAAACTTTCTTACGGTCGTGGGAAAGTGACTGATAGGTTCGTATGAATAAAATATGTATTCTTTGTAAGAAATCAATGTGTAGATCAGTTTTCATTTCATTAATTTTGTCAAGAGGGTTTTTTGTCGAGAGTCAAATGTATTGCTGGTAATATTTTTTTTAAAAAATGTATTGCTGGTATTTTTACTATAAAATATATTTGTACACTTTCATAGTATTTTGACTCCAGTTTGCCCATAGTTATTTGCCCATAGCTGGGTTCCTGACAAGTTCACCCTAACCGAAGTGGTATTTTTGGATCCCGAACAAAAACGAAACACTATGAATGTATAAAAATACATAAAGCCAAATGATCAACAATACATTTTATCTGTAGTTGAAGGCATACAATTGCGTTCAAAATATATTTAGATGAAGCCATAAAATTGTGTTCAAAATATTTAGATTTCGGCGTTAAATAACCCATAGAGGTGTTGATATGCCGCTAAACAAAATCAACCAACAACAACTTATGTAATTTACGTTCTATTTTTCTGTTACTTTTATCAATTTCAATTTCTTTTTTATTCAGGCAGCATCCCGAGTCGATCAACTGACGAGGAAATGTGGACAAATACGACTTCTAACGTTTTAAATCTGTATTTCAACCTTACATCTCGAAGGCACTTGGGTGGACACGTGAAAACAGCGGCACTTTGGCTTCATTTAAAAGCATATAACCGTGAGTTTTTATTCTTTAGTTTGAATTTGATTTTTGATAATGCCAAAACGAAATCAGGTTTTTATAGAATCCTAGAAAGAACGCTGAAGGCGATAATGCCACTAAGGCACAAGTGGTTAATGGGAGTCTTAGTGGATGAGAAGACATTAGCGAGGAGAAAGGGCAACAAACAAAGAGGGATTAAAATGATAGAAAATGGCGACTGACATTGCATTTAAACTTTTAAAAATCCTAGATGGCAGATAAGCAAGGAGTTGAAAAGTTCCGCTAGCGAGAAACCCGAGAGAAGAAACACTTAATTATTAATCTGTTCTCAGTCGACCATGATGAGCTTGGGAACGAAACTGGTTGGCCTGTCTTTTAAGTGTTTTCATTTCTTATTTTTTATTTTCATATTTCACAATGCCTATAAGAAACAAATTATATCTTTTCCTTGCAATACAAATCTTTAAATCGACCATTCGCCCTTGCATGGAGTATTGCTGCCATATATGGTCTGGAGCCCCTGCTGTTTGCCTCAGGGTTCTTGATAAGATCCAGAGACGGATATGCAATGTAATTGGCCCTGATCTGTCATCTCGTCTGCAGTCTCTCTCTCACAGACGCGACGTTGCCTCGCTCTGTCTTTTTTACAAATACTTTCACGGTAATTGCTCCGAGGAGCTGCTTTCGCTGGTTCCTAGGCCTCATGAATTTAAACGTCCTACGAGGCTGGCATCCCGTTCCCACCCCTTCACCGTTGAAACTGTTAGATGTAGCTTCATGTCTCGCACATCTCGCCTGTGGAACTCCCTTCCTTATTCCTGTTTCCCTGACAAATATAATCTCCAACTATTTAAGTGTAACGTCAATCGACATCTCCGGTTGCCTTGGTCTATCCACTTCCCTTCTCCACATCCTTACACCTTTCATTCCTATCTGCTCTCGCTCCAAATCTTCTGTAACCCCCTTGCCTTGATCGATCCACTATCTTTCTCCACATCCTCTCCTTTACCACTCCTATCTGCTCTTCCTCCAAACCTTCTGTAACCCCTTGCGTACTAGTGGCTTCCAGCCTTGCTTGGGGTGATAATCTTAAAATATATATATATATATATATATATATATATATATATATATATATATATATATATTTTTTGAACGATAAAAATTATTAAAAAAATTAAAATCTTCAGACATACTGGGTTGTAGATTAATATTCTTATGTTTTTATTATTATTATTTCATTTAGATTCCTCGACTAGTTTCGACCAACATGGCCATCATCAGGAGAAACAAATGTTTCTGCTTGCTGTAGCAGTAAACTACAGAAATGAATGTCTTGATGGAGAAAATGAACTTTTGTCTGTAGTTTTCATTTGTTTTTTTTATTTGTTTTTTATCTTTTTAACATGAGTTTATTAACATTCCTTGTGTTGGTCAAACGGTCTCTTTTGAGTTGTCATTTGAGTTAAGAGCTGGATGGATTCATGCTAGTTTCGTTTGTTTCCCTCGGTCAGTTCAGCAGTTTTATTGGTACCTGGAGAATGGATGGTAAGTGTGTGTGTGTTATATATATATATATATATATATATATATATATATATATATATATAAACTAAAATAATCCTAAGGAGGCAGGCAAACCTATCTAGGTTTCATCTAAACGGATCTTCTGGCCAGGGTAAAAAAAACTACTCTTCAGGGTAAAAAGCCAGTTTTACCCTGAAGATCCGTTTAGGTGAAACCTAGGTAGGTTTGCCTGGCTCCTTAGGATTATTTTAGGTTTATCTCTTTTTTACGTTTAGTCTCTTACTCGTTTTGGTTTTTGTTTTTTATCTTTGTACATGGTTCTTTCTTTTTTTTATTTCCAATTTTTTTCCTCGGACATCAATTTTTTATATTACCGAGGTTTTTCAAAACGAGTATGACCATTCATATATATAGAGAGAGGGTTTGGACAAAATAATTGGAAGAGGTGAAAAGTCAACTCTTATGTTTCAAAGACTTATTATATTAAGAACTTTAACTAAAACTTCGTAATTGCAGGTTTATATCTATTGTGAATACATTTACTTATCTAATTTATTTATCTATATTTTTAGAATTTAGGAAAATTTAAGCTAAATGCATGAACTCTCCGAATTTGATAAAGGGCAAATTGTTGGAGCTCGCATGGCAGGTTGCTGTCAATAAGGTTGCTGAAATGTTTGGTTTTTCAAAAGCTACCATATCAAGAACTATGACGCAATTTGAGAAACAGGGCAAAACCTCAAGCAACCGTAACAATTCGGGCCGGACTTGCAAACTTTCTGACAGGGACCGATGTGCATTGAAATACAATGTGGCAAAAAATCATCGGACTCATGCGGCGAAAGTGACTGCTGAGTTGAATAATCATCTGAATAGTCCAGTTTCTACGAAAATTGTTCGTCGTGAGCTCCATAAGGCTAGATATCATGAAAGAGCCGCCGTAAGGAAACCTCTTCTCTCCACTCGCAACATTCAGAAGAGGTTGAAGTAGTGCAGAGATCACAATGCCTGGTCTGCAGATCAATGGAAGCAAGTCATATTCTCAGACGAGTCCAGTTTTTCTCTTTTCACAACTTCAGGGCGAGTTTGTGTGTTGAGGCAGCCCAAAGAAGCTTACAACCCTGACTGCCTTCTTCCAACAGTGAAGTATTGAGGTGGATCTGTGGTAGTATGGGCCGCCATATCATGGAAATGTCTCGGTTCCAATAGTTGCCCTGCATGGTAGAATCAACAGCAAAGATTACCTGAACATTTTGGGAGATTAAGTTCATCAAATGGCCCAGACTTTATTCCCTGATGGTGACTGTATCTTCCAAGACGATAATGCTCCAATACATACCGCTCGAGTGGTTAAGAATTGGTATGAAGAGCGTGAAAGTGAGCTAGAACACATGGAGTGGCCTCCCCAATCTCAATATTGTTCTGATGAACTTTCCGCTATGTTACCTAAATTTTATAAATTTAAGCGCAGTACTTGTTTGGCGGTACGGTCTCATCATTTTACAATTGAAATGATTAGATGTAACCGTAAGTTCCATGCTAACAGTTTCTTCTCTCGTACTTCTCGATTGTGGAACTCTCTTCTGGATCTTTGCTTTCCAGTCAACTTTGATTTTTAAAAAATTAAATGCAATGTCAATCTTTATCTTCTGTCTTCTTAATTCTTGTTCTTTTATTGTCCTCTCTCCTTAATAGTAGGTTTTCTCTTATTCTCTCATCAGTAACCCCATTGCATCCTAGTGGCTTTATTGCCTTTGATCTTCAAAAACTTAAATGTCAATCGTTATCTTCTGTCTTAATTCTTATTCTTTCATTGTACTCTCTCCTTAATAGTAGTTTTTCTTATATTCTCTAACACCCAGTAACCCCCTTGCGTCCTAGTGGCTTTATTGCCTTGCTTAGGGTGAAATGTTTTTTAAAAAAAGCAAGCAGCAATATTCATTGCATGGACGAATGATAAATTTATAAACGTTCGAGATAACAAATTGGACCTGGTCTAAACAGTAACATCGGCAAAAACAAACACTCGCTGATATGTTTAGAGACAGAATGCAAACGTTATGGAAACGGATTTTGTTATCAAGAGTAAATGGAGGAAAATGTACATCGATGTTGGAAAGTATCAAACCGTGTGTCTGTAATGCAGCTCGCTGTTCTAGAAAAAACATGCGAATTTTAACAAATAGAATGCCTTTATTTTTATTCATATTCTCCTTTTCCAAACTGAATGAAACTGGTACGAACACCACCCAGACCCGGTTACGGAGATAGGGCCTGTTACAATTCTATGGGACTACACAATACACACTGACAGAACAATCAAAGCCAACTGCCCAGACATTGTTATTAAAGACCAAAAACAAAATAAGTGCCTCCTTATTGATATGGCAGTCCCTGCAGACTGCAATGTATCTTTGAAGATATTCGAAAAACTGTCAAAATACAAGGACCTTGAAATAGAAATCTCAAAAATGTGGCACTTGGGAACATCAACAATCCCTGTTGTAGTTGAAGCCTTAGGATTGGTTGGAAAAGATTCCAGTAGACTAATTGAAGGGATCCCTGGATGTCCATGCCTCAAAGAGATACAAAAAATTATTCTGACAAGTACAGCCCACACTTTACGAAGGGCTTTATCTATGTATTTTTTTTTGCTGCAGTGGAAAGTGTCATGATACCATTTCTAACCTTAGGTCCCTGGGTGGGACCCGGAAAGAAATGTGTAAACGCCAGATATCAAAGAAAATAATAATAATAATAATAATAATAATAATTCCTTAATAAAGTCCATCAAAGGACGAAACGCGTCCGCTAAGATAAGTTTCCCTTTTGTTTTTATTCATTTTCTCCTTTTCCAGATGTATTCTTTCTGAATTTCCACTCAGGTGTGTATAAAACATTGGTTGCATGTTATCTAATATCTATATAACATAGAATTCGGAAAATGATTTACCATTATTAGGAACTATTCTGGGATTGTTTCCATCGTAATTCTCCTGACGGAATATTACCGTTCTTTGCATTCCGTCCAGATAATTCAAATTACACAATTACTCTACGTTTGGCACTGATGTGGTCAAAATGGTTTCAAGCCAATTCTGGAGAACAGTACCATCATATATGGTTTGAGTCCAGAGTAAAACAAAAAACAAAACAAAAACAACAGGCTTCTACATTGCCTTGTAGGTATTTGTATCACTGATATTTACAGATCGAGATGCTTAGAATATCGGAAATTAATGCCAATGTGCCAATCTGACACGCTGTAGAATGGACTTTAAGGATTTTCGATCTCTGTTCGAGTCTTGATGACGTTAGCTGATTTTGTTTTGAGTAATGAATGTTGGCATTGATTGGCGGAGTAGGTAATAGCTGCTCTAGTTACTGCGACGCAGTAACTACTTATTTAAGACGTTGCATACTGAGAAAGACAATATTCGGAAATTGAAAAATTGGCCCTGGTCTGAACAGTAACATCGGCAAAAACAAACACCAGTTGATATGTTTAGAGACAGAATGCAAACATTAGGTAAACAGATTTGTTGTCAAGCGTAAATGGAGGAATAACGTACATCGATGTTGGAAACTACCAGGCCGTGTGCCTGTAATACAGATGACGGTTAAAAAAAAACATGACAATGTTGACAAATAGAATGGACCCAGAATGCCCAGCTAACAATGCCATGTCGTTTTAACTTGAAAAGACTGGCATCAAAAAGTTCAGAGGTCATCCAAGAAGTAATTTAATGCTATGAACGTTTGTATTTATATTCTTTTTGTTCTCATTACATTTGAATATATATATATATATATATATATATATATATATATATATATATATATATATATATATATATATATATATATATATATATATTTGTGCATTTAGGTAGCAATCCTTCTTTCATGCACATTTCATTACAAACGACTGACAAGGTGCTTGTATTTAGTTTTTTGTATAATTTATAAATATATTAGTATTAGTGAAGCTTTAATCAACGCCGAAGTGGTTAAGGCCCTTACATCCCATGATCTGCTCTCTGACAAGCAATATGGTTTCCGCTTTGCCCGATCTACAGACGATGTGCTCACGGCCATAACTGAATTTGTTTACCAAGCACTTCACAATGACGGAGAAGCTTGTGCCGTGGTTTTGATATCTCTAAAGCGTTTGATAGGGTTTGGCCTCCTTCGTAAGCTTCAGGGACACGGAATTTCTGTCAAACAGTGTCATGAAGGTCGTCCTTAACGGATTTTCCAGTTCCTTTCTCACAAAACGCTGGGCTCTACATTGTTCCTTATCTTCATTAACGATCTTCCTGATGTCATCAATTCCCAAGTAGGCATCTATGCAGACGACACTACACTTTACTCCTGCCTCAATAGCAAATCTAGTGTAGCTCACAAAACTGACCTGGCCGTTGTTCTCGAAAAGGACCTCCAATCGGTTTTTAACTGGGGCAGAAAATGTCTGGTTAAATTTAATGCCTCAAAAACAAAATTCCTGTCTATTACCCAGCACAGTGAACCCTCCCTGCCTCCGATTAGAATGTTTGATGCTCAACTCCACGAAAGCACCTCTTTGCAACTGCTTGGTCTCACGCTGTCCGCTATCTATCTATCTATCTATCTATCTATCTATCTATCTATCTATCTATTTATTTATCTATCTATCCCATTCTTTTCATTATCTATCTATCTATCTATCTATCTATCTATCTATCTATCTATCTATCCCATTCTTTTCATTATCTATCTATCTATCCCATTCTTTTCATTATCTATCTATCTAACCCATTCTTTTCATTATCTATCTATCTATCTATCTATCTATCTATCCCATTCTTTTCATTATCTATCTATCTAACCCATTCTTTTCATTATCTATCTATCTATCTATCTATCCCATTCTTTTCATTATCTATCTATCTATCTATCTATCTATCTATCTATCTATCTATCTATCCCATTCTTTTCATTATCTATCTATCTATCTATCTATCTATCTATCTATCCCATTCTTTTCATTATCTATCTATCTATCTATCTATCTATCTATCTATCTATCTATCTATCTATCTATCTATCCCATTCTTTTCATTATCTATCTATCTATCTATCTATCTATCTATCTATCTATCTATCTATCTATCTATCCCATTCTTTTCATTATCTATCTATCTATCTATCTATCTATCTATCTATCTATCCCATTCTTTTCATTATCTATCTATCTATCTATCTATCTATCTATCTATCTATATCATTCTTTTCATTATCTATCTATCTATCTATCTATCTATCTATCTATCTATCTATCTATCTATCTATCTCATTCTTTTCATTATCTATCTATCTATCTATCTATCTCATTCTTTTCATTATCTATCTATCTATCTATCCCATTCTTTTCATTATCTATCTATCTATCTATCTATCTATCTATCTATCTCTCTCTCTCTCTCTATATATATATATATATATATATATATATATTTAAATTGTTTGTACGATATGAAAAGAACTTACATAAAATATATAGACAACACTTATCTATATTATTTAATGAAACATGTATGAATATATATATATATATATATATATATATATATATATATATATATATATACACATATATATATATGTATATATAGTTTTAATCATCTTGATATCGAAAGGTTTCCCTTTTCTCTTTCTAGATAGCTGCTTGTGTGACTCGCGCATCATAATAAATGTCGGTTACCTCGCGAAACCCTTGAAAAAGCACCAAAAGAAAGGTAAGTAAATGGGAAAAGAATTTCCTTTTTTTCTTTAAATAATAAAATCTATCGTTGTAATAATCTAATTATTATGTAACAGAATGTCAAATTGGAGAAAAAAAAAACTGTGTAAATCAGCCTCCTTTTTTTTCTTTTCTTTCTCTCAGCAAAGCGCAGGGTAACAGACGTACGTGTTGTTATCCACCAAAGTAATTCCTGGCAGTCCTTTAATATCCAAAGAGCAGTCTCGGAATGGATGAACCCGAAGAAGAATTTTGGGCTCCAAATCGTTATAACAGATCAGAGTGAAAATATACTGAATGCCCGCGAAATCATCACTCATCTTGACTGTTCAGATCCAAGTAAGAATCTTTGATTTCTTTGGAATTGTCATTGCTAGAAGTAAAAATTGGTGAAAATTGGACGATTTTTCGATCTGAATGTTCTAACAAATGATTGAATGAAATTCCTTGCCATATCGCCGTAGAAATTTGCCTAGTACAACCTTAAATTTGTCAGCCTAATAACTAATAATAAAACAGTATTTATGACTTATTTTAATAGTTTGTTCACCTATTAAAATGACAGTCATAAATATGTTTTAACCTAGGGAAGGTTACTGAATAGAATAATCAAATGAACGATAATACTTAGAGCAAGAACAACACATATAAGATTCGCCAGCGGCGGGTAGAAGAAGTAATCAATTGCACTAAGCCTCGTATGGGGATCCTATCTATCTATCTATCTATCTATCTATCTATCTATCTATCTATCTATTCTTCTGTTCATATCTATCTATCTATCTATCTATCTATCTATCTATCTATCTATCTATCTATCTATTCTTCCTGTTCATATCTATCTATCTATCTATCTATCTATCTATCTATCTATCTATTCTTCCTGTTCATATCTATCTATCTATCTATCTATCTATCTATTCTTCCTGTTCATATCTATCTATCTATCTATCTATCTATCTATCTATCTATCTATTCTTCCTGTTCATATCTATCTATCTATCTATCTATCTATCTATCTAGTTCAGTTGTTTGGAACTATCAAATAAAGTGCTTGCAGTGTAGAAACAATTACATTGGTGAGACATCTCGAAATCTAAAACCCCGCATCTATGAGTCAAGGGAATTCCACAATGAATCTCTAACTCTACGATATCTACCAACCACTCCACGCGGTCAGATGTGGCACAAGGCCGAGTTTAATGTGGGGAATTCGAGCCCATAGGTTCTGCTAAAAATTTCCTGTAGACCCCGTATAAAATGCGGTCGGGTAGCTGTTTCCCGAGACGAAACTCTGCCATTCAACAAAACCTCGTATGGGGATCCTATCTATCTATCTATCTATCTATCTATCTATCTATCTATCTATCTATCTATCTACTTCAGTTGTTTGGAACTATCAAATAAAGTGCTTGCAATGTAGAAACAATTACATTGGTGAGACACCTCGAAATCTAAAATCCCGCATCTATGAGTATAAGAGATATCGATGTTGGAACAACCCTTTAAACTTGCTTGTAAAACATATGAACAAAACTGATCATAATTTTAATTTTGCAAATTCCTCCCTAATCCAAAAATAACATAATTATTTACGTTGAAAATACTTTGAGGGAATCCTGATAAATATTTTATTATAGACAAACTAGAACTATGATACACTTATACACATGAATTATACACACGAACGCTACTTGATAAATCAAAATCACGGAAATCCTGCTTAACCAATGAAAATATTAGGGTTTTTTTTTCTACATGTGGCATAATCTGATGCCGCTTTAATAAAAGGGAAGCATGCTAGATTCATATACATTTCCTTTTTGTTCCTTATGATATCATACATATCTATATATCTTTTCATATATATATATATATATATATATATATTGAATTGGATAGAGTCCGACAATTTATTTAAAGACATTTATGATATGTTTAACGTTCTTTTTATAGATATTATATAGATATATTATAAACAGAGCATTTGCTTAAATACTTGTATCTATAAAAAGAACGTTAAACATATCATAAATGTCTTTAAATATATATATATATATATATATATATATATATATATATATATATATATATATATATATTAGCCATGACTGATTGAATAAATTATCTCTGTTTATTTTTATCATAATCCTTTCATATTCACAAATATTTTCCGTATATTACAATTGGATAATATACGGAAAAATATTCATGACTATGAAAGGATTATGATAAAAATAAGCAAACATACACACACACACACACACACACACACACATATATATATATATATATATATATATATATATATATATATATATTAGCAATGTTCACAAAATACAAGGCCCAAGGGCCACTCAAGTAAGAGGGCCTGACGATTGCGTTTGGCATGAAACAGAATGGCGCCTCTGTGTGTTAACTTCGATGTCCACTTTTATATCTTATATTTACATATACTCTATCCCTGATATTGAGCATTATATATATATATATATATATATATATATATATATATATATATATATATATAATTCTGTCTGATTCTGATTCATATTTGATCCGTATATGATGTTAAGTTAAGCAATCATCCAACACTGACCAAAATTTATTATGAGTGTAGTAGTTATGTTTGTTATGAGTATAATAGCAATGTTATGTGTTGACTAACATTTAAAAACTGGTGCACTCATAAAAAAAGAAAATCACTCACCCAGAAGGAAAATCTTCGAGAGTGCCGCCATTGAATATTATCCAAATATTAATCTACGCCCTGGTTTTTCCATAAATCTTTTCAATAAATCCATTTCAGTTTTTTTTTTCCTTGAAAAAGTCCACATATTTGATTTGCATTTGATGTGAGTTCTATGAATGAATTTTTACTCATAGTAGGTCAGCTTTGTGGCTCAGCGAGTAGGTGTTGGAAAGTTTGTGTCGTAAATAAAAAAAGAAAAATCGTCATGATTCATACCCCTTGTTAATAACAAGTAAACTGTCTTCCGTTTAAAGAACGCGAGCTTGAACGACCCCACCCAAAAGTTGAAAATCGTAATATTTCAATCTTTTATGTCGTTCTTTTTTTTTTCTTTCTTTTGCAGATCTTCAAATTAAAGAATGTGTTTACAACAGCATGCAGGCACCGATTAATCCTGTCAACAATTATCCGATTCTTTTTATTGACAATGAAACCTCTTAGAGGCTAAAAGATCAAACATACAAATGAGTAAGTATGCAAGCAATTTTATATGAACATTGATCTTCTTGGGGATTAGTGAATATGTATGTTAAAATCAGAAGGAAAAAT
>OZ038518.1:19238334-19265834 GCA_964036315.1 Acanthosepion esculentum
TTCGTTTTCCCCTCTCAAGGGGTCTGTTCAACAACACATTGTATTATTACTACCTCAAATTAGATTGCATATATTTGACATTCTGTACTTGTATTTTAATGTTTTTTCACTATCTCTTTTCAACTTTTTCAAATCCAACTGTAACCCCTAAGCAGAGCATTCTTTATTTTAATGCTGCAAGCTTATTATTGTAGTTTTTGATTATATATATATATATATATATATATATATATATATATATATATATATATATATATATATATATATATATATGTATGTATGTATGTAAACTTGTCATGGACTTATTGCAAGCCGATGCACTTAATGTACACTATGAAATAATAAAGAAACGCTCCACAAATTATGGTGATTACTATATAAAATTGAATGCGTATTGTTATGTGTGTATTTCTCTATGTCTCTGTGTTCTGCTGGTAACCACGTGTATCCGGTTCACACTCCTCCACGTTCTTTTGAACAGGAGTTGAGGTTTATCCTTTGTTTCATATTTAGGATTGTGTTTCTTGTTCCTTCTAAAGTCTTCTCATTCTCTTTCAAACCCAATAGCCCCTCGTGTGGTAGTGGCATTATCGCCTTGCTTGGGGTGACTTGATTAAAAAAAAAAGAAAAACAGGGAAGAATGGGTGAGGAATAATTTTTGTAGATTTCCTCAAGCATTTGTAAGAATTTAAAAATATTCATTTTTATCAATTTAAAAGGGAGGGGCTGTCCATAATATATAAATACTCTTCTAAGTCGATCCCTGTCATCTTACAGAGTTATGTGTACATTGTTTTTATTTACAAATGTCGTATTAGAAACTGCCTACATCACTGATAACTGCATAATATTGACTTAATCCTCTTTCTTACCACTAGGATGGCCGAGGTGTCGTTTTCGACACCTTCAAATTTTCAACAAATTACTATGGAATAACTAGTTTTGGTTCGATGCTGAGGCTTATGGACAATTATTGAATTTTAGCAAAGATGCTTAACAGACTTAATTCTTTAAAAAAATATTCAGTGGAATAGCTGATATTTGAGGTTTTACCTTGAATGCCCGAGGTGTCGTTTTTGACACCTAGGCTATTTATAGGGTAAATGCATTGAAATAATATCATAACACGGCAAACGTGCAAAGGATGAAACTAGGGTACTGTTAGTAACATGTAAAGATTGTGGAATCTAAGATATTGCTAAATAGTTGGTCCTACAGGATTGTAGAAAGAATGTTATTGCCTCCTTCAAAATGAGGTCTAATGTTGTGTAATAGTAATATTCTTTAATAAACTATGTATTGCAAACATATGAGTAATTTCATTAACCATATATGATTATTTTTCATGCGAAATATTAAAAGACAATCATAAGGTGTCGAAAACGAGACCTTGGCCATTTTATATATATCAAAGGAGCTGGCCATCCTAGCGTTAATTAGTAATGACGTAAACACAATTTCACGCGTGACATTTGCAAATAAACATCAAGTACAGATAACTCTGCCAGGGATCGATTTGACATTTATATGAGGAACAGGAACACTATTCTAAAATGTTAAACCGCCAATATTTTAAAATTCTGACAATTACCATAGATCATTGATTCCCAACTGATTTGGAATCATGCCCCATTTTGGTATTTCTTAAATTCTGGTGCTCCCCTGTAATATTTAATTCTTACATCGTCAAAATTTTACTACAGTTCATGTGAAGGAAGCAAACTGAATGCTCACCCGCACTGATTGGCCGACAAAACATGGGCTCTTCCAGCGACATGCATCACACCCTCTCCTTACGCGCTGATTGGCCGATAAAACAAGGGCTCTTCCAATTACATGCATCACGCCCTCTCATTAAGCGCTGATTGGCCGACAAAACATAGACTCTTCCAGCGACATGCATCACACCATCTTACGCGTTGATTGGCCGATAAAACATGGGCTCTTCCAGCGACATGAATCACGCCCTCTCCTTTGTTTTCCGAGACACGCGAGTTTAGGGAGACGGGAAATACCCTGTATGCCAATTACACATGTATGTACATACACACAAAATATTTATATTCATGCATACTGTATATATATATTGCGAGGGAGGAGGGCCAGGAGAATCTGATACTCACGGAAAGAGAGACAAGGGAAAATAACGCCTGATATACCTGGCGGGCTTACAGAACGTCGTCTGTTGGAAGAAGCAGCGGGAAGCAACTTATTGAGAGCTGCAACGGATAGAGTGGGGAGAGCCATGGTCGCCTAAGTCCTGAAAGGACATAAAAAGAAACAAAGATGTATTAACACGCATTAAAATTAACACTCTCACGTAGACTCACTAGAAAACAATTCACTCTTAATAACTCATTCTCGAATTGCCCCCTTATTCTGTTGGAATAGTACGCCGAAGGGGTGCACACCCTATGCATGCCCCACCAAAATATTACCATGACCCACCGGTGGGGCATGCATCCCAATTTGGGAATCATGGCCATAAATCGAAGAAGGTATATTGAATGCTAATCTAAAATATATTTTTTAAAATCATATCACCCTATAATATGTGAGCTTGGAAAAGAGATTTATTGTCCCAAAAAATTTCCCCCATTATGGGCATTATCATAACCGTGATATAATAGCACCATATTACACGCACGCAACGGAATAGGAGAAAGTTTTATACTGCTAAAACATACACGAAACTATATATACATAAAGGGTGTTTCATTAAGACGGATCAAAGTCAGCAGTAAATAAATCAGTGTTATCGAAGAAAATTTATTTATTTCTCTATTGCATCATGTTATTTAAGTCGTGGCAATTATGTGTGAAAAATAATATCGCCCAAATGTTCGCCAAGGCTTCGGTGGCACACCCCCACTTGATGGTCAAAATTTTTGATGACATCTCTGCATAGTTACCCCTCGATCACACCAATATGCCTTATTATCTCATCCTTCAGCTCTTGAATAGTTACTGGCTTTTTGGCATAGACCTTACTTTTGAGATGACGCCAAAAGAAGAAATCTAAAGGCGTCAAGTCGCACGATCGTGGTGGCCAATTGTCTTCGCTGTTTCGAGAGATGATGCGACCTGGAAACTTCTCATCGCAGTTCAGTTTGAAACACTATTTTCGTAATAGGCTTCGATAACTTTAATTCTGATTATTAATCTTTCCATGGTTGAGATTGCCAAAGTTGTTAAATCTGAAAGAAAAGAAAAAAATCATTAGACGATTAAACTTAAATCAAATTTAAAATCGGCCCAAGTTATTGGAACACCCTATATTTACCCGTGTTCCACGCATAGAAAAATATAACATATATCTACACAGCAAATAGGGTGAAAGAGGAACGAAAAGATATGGTTTACATATAATAGGGTGATACTTCTGTGTTTCTGTAGAAGTCATGTTTAGGAGACCAGATACAAACGGGCCGGATACATCTACTATGTCCCAAATTAAGGACTACGTGCCAGCGTTTCTTTCTAAATCTGCAGAAGATATATTCACAAAGGAAAATTGCACCATGGTCTTGTAAGCTACTGGGGTAGGCAGATGTAGCCTAGGCCCAGGCTAAAAAAGCAATGGCTTGGTTTGGCAACTGTAAACCTAAACAATGATTGACCAGTTGCGTCACTGAATGAAGTGACGTCATTGAGCGTCCGTCTCATGAATACCCGGATCACAGGGAGATAATCACCTTTTGTATCTCTACAACCCAAATGCAAGACAGAAAAGCCACGAAGACACGGGGTTATTGAGTGTGAAAGAATAAGAAAAAAGAGAAACATTATTAAGGAGCAAGAACAATAGAAGAGTAATCAAGAAGACAGTAGATAACGATTGACATTGCATTTAAATTTGTTTTCTAATCATTTCACCCCAAGCAAGGCAGTAAAGCCACTAAGACACAAGGGGTTACTGAGTGTGAAAGAATAAGAAAAAATGAGAAACATTATTAAGGAGCGAGAACAATAGAAGAGTAATCAGAAAATTGTAGATAACGATTGATATTGCATTTAAATTTTTGAAGATCAAAGTTGAATGTGAAGCAAGGAGTTGGAAGAGTGTTCCACAAGCGAGAAGTGCGAGAAAAGAAACTGTTAGCATTTTAAATTACAGTTACATTTTCCCAATTCAACTGTGAATTGGTGAGACCTTGCCGCCAATCTAGTAATGAACTTAAATTTGTGAAGTCTATATACCATAGCAAAGAATTAATACGCACAACTACCATGAAAGTATTGATAGAAAAGGCACAGTGAAGCTACATTACGGCGGTGTGAAAGTGACTGAAACCGGGATGCCGGTTCAGGACCAATAATATTGCTGATTCTTCTTTGGATGTTATCAATAATCTCTAAATATATGGCAGCAATATTCGAGGCAAGGAAGACTTTTAGATATTGTAAGATAGATTATGGTGAGAAAAACTGTCTAGCACAACACAGGGAACCAACTTTCTTAACAATAGAATTAGCAACTGATTCAATATAATCTTTTCACTTCATGCCAGCAGAGAACATGGAACATCTTGTGAACTTAACTATAAAATGATGAGCCCTTGTCACCAATCTAGTACTGCGCTTAAATTCATAAAGTCTAGTTAACATAGACCAAAAACCATCAGAACAATTACCATAAAATATTGATAGAAAAGGCAGAGGGAAGCCACGTTACGACGACGGGAAAATGATAGAAGCCGAGGTGTCATGTCGATAAAATACAAATGTCTGCAATGTCATCAAGAATTTCTAAATACATAGCAGAAGCACCAGACCAAATGTGGCAGCAATATTCAAAGCAAAGACGAATGGTAGACACAATGAACCAAATTTCCTAGCAATTGACGCAACACAATCTTTCCACTTCATGTCAACGGAAAATGTTAGCCCGAAAAATCTTACAGCAAATTGTATTTTTGTGTACTTTGAATAAATTTTAAGAAAATGCATGCCAACATCTCGCTTAGAGGTGACCCCATTGGTAATCCAAAATTGGTTTATGAAAATTATTGTTAAAGGTGAAATAATATCGATTGATAATGGGACGGCAAATGTTGACTATTTTAGCAAAAGTAATAAAACCACAAACATAAAGAAAAAACTAAATGAAATCGGCTAAACTATAAACCCAAAAGAAATATTTTTTTAAAAAAAAAATGCCTTTCCCCGCGACCCTTCCCTTTATGCATGTGAAGTCACGGCGACGTAAGCATCACTTAAGTTCGATGACTTTCTGAAGGATGTAAAAGTGTTACAGGAAAACCTTTACACTTTTTTAGAGTTATTTTCCCATCTATCTATCTATCTATCTATCTATCTATCTATCTATCTATCTATCTATCTATCTATCTATCTATGTTGATCTCTCTCTTCTCTCTCTCTTTATCTATCTATGTATCTGTCTCTGATCATATCTATCTATTTATATTGTTAATCTTTCTCTTTCTCTCTATCTATAGTGTTGTTCTCTACCCAGCTCTCCCTATCTTTCCAAGTCTTTTGACATCTATCTATCTATCTATCTATCTATCTATCTATCTATCTATCTATCTATCTATCTATCTATCTATCTATCTATCTGTCTTGTTGATCTCTCTCTCTCTCTCTCTCTGTTCAAGTCTATTCACATCTATCTTGGTAATCTTTCTCTCTCTCTCTCCCTCTCTCTCTCTCTCTTTCTATCCAAGTCTATTCAAATCTATCTATCTATCTATATATCTATCTCAGTCTGATTGCATCTATCTATCTATCTATCTATCTATCTATCTATCTATCTATCTATCTATCTATCTATCTATCTTGTTGATCTAACCCTTTCTCTCTCCATCTATCTATCGTGTTGATTTCTCTCCCCATCTCTCTCTATATATCTATATCTATCCATGTCTATTCCCATCTATCTATCTATCTATCTATCTATCTATCTATCTATCTATCTATCTATCTATCTATCCCCAAGTCTATTGCCATCTATCTATCTATCTAGCTAGCTATGTCAGTTCATATCTATCTTGTTGATCTTAACCACTCTCTCTCTCTCTTTCTCTATCCAAGACTATTCAAATCTATCTATCTATCTATCTATCTATCTATCTATCTATCTATCTATCTATCTATCTATGTCTGTTCATATCTATCTATCTATCTCTCTCTATCTATCTATCTATCTATCTATCTATCTATCTATCTATCTATCTATCTATCTATCTATCTATCTATGTCTATTCCTATCTATCTATCTATCCATGTCAGTCTGTTCGCATCTATCTATCTATCTATCTATCTATCTATCTATCTATCTATCTATCTATCTATCTATCTATCTATCTCCAAGTCTATTGCCATCTATCTATCCATCTAGCTAGCTAGCTATGTCAGTTCATATCTATCTTGTTGATCTTAACCTCTCTCTCTCTCTCTCCATTTATCTGATTTGATTTCTCCCCCCTTCTCTCCCTATATATATATATATATATATATATATATATATATATATATATATATATATATATATATATATCCAAGTCTGTTAACATCTATCTATCTATCTATCTATCTATCTATCTATCTATCTATCTATCTATCTATCTATCTAAGTCTTTTTCTATCTATCTATCTATCTATCTATCTATCTATCTATCTATCTATCTATCTATATATATATATATATATATATATATATATATATATATATATATATATCACCCTGTATGTAAGATGGATTCTGGAGAGGAAAATTGTCTAGCACAAGACAGTGAACCAAATTTCCTGGCAGTTGACCTAGCAATTGATTCAATATAATATTTCCACTTCATGTCAGCCCAGAAGGTTAGCCCGGGAAGGCGCTACGAGTCACTCTCATGCTGATTAGAAGCTAGAAGGAACCTGTCAAATGAAAAACTTATTTTATCGACTGCACAGTGGGCACCGTCTTTGAGTAAAAGAGCACCAAGACTGAATGCACTCAACCAGAAATTTGGAAACAGCATTCTGTACAGCTTGGCATTCGAGACGAAAGCTCCATGACTCAAAGTATTTGGGTGCCAATCTGAGGATAGTGCAGAGGATTCGGAAAGAGTTGGATGAGTCTAATGTTGATTACGAAGGTGTTTGGGGTGATCACTAGTGATGTCGATATTATGCCTTCATTCATCTTCCCGCAGGTCCTCAGACTCATCATGGAAGCCTACATCGTGCCTTGAGGTGGTAATACTATACTCTGGGTCAAGAGGGTGACTGCTGGAAGACTCTACGTCCGACAACATGACTCTAGACCATGCAACACAAGCAGGAGAACCCAGTCATGGCTGTCAGACAATTTCTGCGACCTCATCACCCATTACATCTGGGCACCTAACTCCCTAGACGGGCAACCCCGGTGATTATTATGTGTGGACGCAGTTGAGCAAGAGACCAATAAAACTCCTTGTCATACCAAAGATGAACTGAATGCTAGTATTATGGCAGCATTCACCAACGTAAACAAGGAGACAGTCCAGAATATTTGCAGGAGTTTCCAAGCCAATGTCGATTTTATTGAATAAATTTACTGTTTATTATTTCAAGATATTTTTGTGTCATTTTGGTAAATATCTCTGTTAAAATGAGACGCCAGAGTTATTTTCATTTTGGCGCCATTTAGACGACAATTTATCCATGGCACCCTGTCTATCTGTTAAAATGAGATGCCAGTGTTATTTTCATTTTGCCGCCATTTAGACGACATTTTATCCATCGCACCCTGTCTATCTGTTAAAATGAGATGCCAGCGTTATTTTCATTTTGGCGGCATTTAGACGACAATTTATCCATCGCACCCTGACTATCTGTTAAAATGAGATGCCAGTGTCATTTTCATTTTGGCGCCATTTAGACGACAATTTATCCATCGCACCCTGTCTATCTGTTAAAATGAGATGCCGGTGTCATTTTCATTTTGGCGCCATTTAGACGACAATTTATCCATCGCACCCTGTCTATCTGTTAAAATGAGATGCCGGTGTCATTTTCATTTTGACGCCATTTAGACGACAATTTATCCATCGCACCCTGTCTATCTGTTAAAATGAGATGCCGGTGTCATTTTCATTTTGGCGTCATTTAGACGACAATTTATCCATCGCACCCTGACTATCTGTTAAAATGAGATGCCAGTGTCATTTTCATTTTGGCGCCATTTAGACGACAATTTAACCATCGCACCCTGTCTATCTGTTAAAATGAGATGCCGGCGTTGTTTTCATTTTTCATTTTTTGAGTAATATAGACGACAATTTATCCATCGCACCCTGTACAATGTATACTCTTTTGAGGCGTTAACAAATACCCCCCCCCCAGAATGATATCATTCCATGACTTACGTACCTGTTGAAGAAATATAACATATATTATAGGCGGGCTAAACTAAATGAGCCAAGCATTGTCCCGTCATGTTTAGAGGGAGACAGGTTTTGTGCCCAATCAGCCAAAGAAGTTATTGAACACTTGGTAGACACCCTTGTGCAAATTACTTGAAACAACCGCTTTAGTTTCCTTTCTTTCACCATACGATGAGTTTTAGACCCCCTGGAGTGACAGGGTGTAATCGATTTCTATTTTTCCTCAGGTTAGGTCATTTGCAGTGGTGCGCAGTAATATGAATCTATTTTCGGGGTGTGTGATGAAATTTGTTTGGCCCTGAAAAATATTGCGTCAACCGTGATTACATCAGATTATTATCACGTCCAGACACTATTGTCCCGACTGTCGATTAGTTGTCCTACTGCCATTGTCTGCAATGGACCTTACTCCAAGGAAGCGTACTAATATTGTAACGCTGCACGAACACACTGGCAAGCCTTACCAGTGAACAAATCAAAGTGCTATAGACTAGTTCGGAAACTAATACGAAAAGAAAGTAAATAATAACGGAATTATTCGTTTTGTTTCATTTAATTTGCACAAGGTTGTATACAGAGAGAACTGATAAATAAAACTCGAATAACTTACCTTTCGACTTTCAAGTTTCGCTACATTCTTTGAATTCCTTAACAGATATAACATTTATTCAATAAATACTTAATAAATTCATTAATAAAAAATAGATTCATCAATGGATGTGATATCTGTTCTTGGATTCAATCAATTTCATGAGCGAAATTGTGTCTCTTCGGAAATTCAAGTCGAAAGATAAGTTTATTTCACCCGCAAGCAAGGCGATAAAGCCACTAATACACCAGGGATCACTGAGTGCGAAAGAATATTAAGAAAAGAAAACATTATTAAGGACAATAAAAGACCAAGAAGACAGAAGACAGAAGATAGCAATTGACATTGCATTTACATGGTTGCAAATCAAAGTTGATTAAAAAGCAGGAGGCCGAAAGAAGGTTCCACAAGTGAGAAGTGCGAGTGAAGAAACTGTTAGCATAGAACTGATGGCTACTTCTTACAATTTCAACGGAAAAATGGTGGGACCTAGCTGCCAATCTAGTACAGACTTTAAATTCGTTCAAATAAAGTAGTAAAAAAAGAAAGAACATTGTTCATGGAAATTGGATGAAAATTGACATTGCATTCAAATATTCGAAGTTCAAACTTGACTCGACAGCGAGAAATGCGATTTGAGACACTCTTAGCATAGAACTTAGGGTCGCATCAAGGTATTTCAACTTTAAAACGATGAGACCTAGTTGTCAATCTAGTACGGCGTTTAAATTCGTTCAACTCATTATTAAGCAAAGAAGTCAATAAAAAACAGGTTTCAAGGAAACAGAAGGTTGACGATTGACACTGAATTTAAATATTATAATCATCAAAGTTGACTAGATAGCAAGAGGTCATTAAAGACTTCCACGAGCAAGGAATGCGGGAGAGGAAAATGCTAGCCTAGAATTTATGGTCACATCTAAGCCCTTTCGAGTTTAAAACGATGAGAGCTGGCCAATCTTGTAATCAAAGTTGACTCGAAAGTAAGAGGTAGGAAAATTGCCCCTCAAGCGAAAAGCCCGCGAGAAAAAAATCTTTTAGCATAGAACTCATTTCACTTGTAAAATTATGAGACCTAGCTAGCAATCTAGTACTGCGCTTAAATTCGTTATAATCATTATTAAAGAAATAAAAGAGCCTAGTTCAAGGGTATAGAATCTTGACGATTGACATTATAGATAAATCTTTGAAGATCAAAGTTGACTGAACTGCAAGAGGCCGATAAAGAGAGAATTGAGAGAAGAAACTGTTAAGATAGGACGTGGTTACCTCTAGGTATTTCAACTGTAAAATGATGAGACCTATCTGCCAATCTAGTACTGCATTTAAATTAGTTAATATCATTATTAAGGAAAGAAGACTGAACAGCCAGAGGGCGATAATGAGTTTCACAAGCAAGAGAAGAGGGTGTCAAGATAGAATTTATGGTTAGTTCTAGCCTTTTCATTTATAAAATGATGAGACCTGTCTGCTAATTTCTTCTTCTTCTTTTATGTTCTGTGTCCCTTCATGACGTAGGCGATCATGGCTCTCCACCTCTCCGTATCCCTTGTAGCTCTCAATTAGTTTTGTCCCTTGGCTACTTCTCCCAGACCCTGTTCTGTCATCAACTTGCCTAAGTCCGCTACGTATGCCAGACGTTACTTTCCTTTGTCTCGCTTTCCCTCTATTCGCCGTGTGAGTATCAGATTCTCCAAGCCCTCCTTTCTCATTACGTGCCCCAGAAATGTCAGCTGCCTCTTTCTTATGTTAAGTATAAACTTCCTCCTTATTTGCATCCGCTCCAAAACCTCATCGGTCGGTCCATGATATCCTTAGCATCCTTCTGTTGAACAATATCTCCGTTGCCTCGAGTCTCTTCTTCAGCTTTGAGGAGACCGTCCAACATTCGCTGCCGTAAAGGAGGACAGATATCACGTAGCAGCTCAGTACTCTTTTCTTTGTTACAAAATCATCTTGTCTCGTAATATTCTGCCGAGCTTTTAGAATGTGTCTTTGGACATCCCAGTATGTCTTCGGATCTCAGTGTCACACTTTCCGTCCTCTGTTAGAATGATGCTTCCGAGATATTTAAATTTCTGTACTTGCTTGATTTTAGTGTTCCCGACCTGTAAATCGCATTTCGGGCTCATCCTTTTACTGATGACCATGCATTCTGTCTTCTTGTAGTTTATGCTTAGTCCCTTCTTATCGCTCTCCTTCGCTACCTTCTGTAGGATGTTTTGTAATTTCTTTTCCGTGTCTGCTATCAGTACTGTGTCAGCTTCGTATCTTATATTATTAAGTAGATAGCATTTCGGGCTCATCCTTTTACTGATGACCATGCATTCTGTCTTCTTGTAGTTTATGCTTAGTCCCTTCTTCTCCCTCTCCTTCGCTACCTTCTGTAGGAGGTTTTGTAGTTTCATTTCCGTGTCTGCTATCAGTACTGTGTCATCTGCGTATCTTATGTTGTTAAGATTGTGGCAGCCAATGATGAATCCTGGTCGTCTGACACCAGTATGGCATCGGGATGGTCACCCTCTTTCATGTCCCTCTTCCCTTTCTAGGCCCCCTTGCTGGTGGTGGCGGAGATGACTGTGAAGGCACACCTTACTCCTGAAGAGTGATGAGAATGAGTCGGGTGGGTGGTGGACGCGCCTGGGCAACTCGGCCCCACTCCTAACAACACTGGAAAAAACAAACACTATCTTCTTGTAGTTTATGATTAGTCCTTTCTTCTCACTCTCCCTTGCTACCTTCTGTAGGAGGATTTGTAGTTTCTTTTCCGTGTCTGCTACCAGCACTGTGTCATCTGCGTATTGTATTAAGATTGTGGCCGCCAATGATGAATCGCGGTAGGATTTCCTGTAGTGAAGTAAGACCAAAAGAGCAGTCACAATCGCCATTTGTAATCCCGTTATAGGTCTCGTGTTAGTGGTTTTGCTTGCGTGAGGACGCAACTGATATAAGAGCGTGTCCATTTTTTTTCAGGACGCAGTTTTTTTTTTAATCAGGCGGTTTTGAACGGGCAGTGGATTGACAGCGAAAAAGACTTGTGTGTTGGGATTTCTTGATATTCCAGTACGATATTTGATAGCAGCATTTCCTTCTTCTTTTCATAATCATCAAAAAATTAGCTTTTTCTAATTTAAAATACTATTTTAAATTAACTACACTGTCACAAATATTTTCGGCATATAGTTTAATGGGCGGCGTTTATCTTTTATTTTTAGTTGATATGATAATATTATCAGCAAAAGTATTTTCTGCCATCTTGTTTTATAGGCCAAAAGCAGAGGTCTGTCCTTAAAAAAAAATCACGCGCAATTAATGATATTCATGAATTATCAATTATTGAGAGATCAAAGAAAATTTATTGCTTTTCATGGAAAGATTCACTGATCCGTGAATAGATATTCTCAAAACGGGGTAGGGAGGGCTGGATTAACTATAAAATATCACGGCTTCGTTCCAGAAACAATAAGAGAAGACCAATGATACAGCAGGAAAGGGTTTGATATAAGGGGAAGAGCAATGGACAGGATATCAAAAGACCTTCACCACCATTTCTAATTCAAATGAGACAAAGGCATGTTACCACAATTTGGAAATATACTCAAGGCATTATAAATAGCGGGAAAGGCCTGTTACATCAATTAGATAATACTCAAGGCATTATAAATGGCGGGAAAGGCCTGTTACATCAATTAGATAATACTCAAGACATTATAAATGGCGGGAAAGGCCTGTTACATCAATTATATAATACTCAAGGCATTATAAATGGCGGGAAAGGCCTGTTACATCAATTAGATAATACTCAAGGCATTATAAATGGCGGGAAAGGCCTGTTACATCAATTAGATAATACTGAAGGCTTTATAAATGGTGAGAAAAGCCTGAAAATATAATCAAGGCATTATAAATTGAAAAAAAAGGCCTTTTGTCACAAATTGAAAATATATTCAAGGCTTTATAAATGGCGAGAAAGGTCTGTTACAACAATTTGGGAATATACTCAAGGCTTTATAAATGGTGAGAAAGGCCTGTTACATCAATTTGGAAATATTCGAGGTTTTATAATGGTGAGAAAGGCCTGAAAAAATAATGAAGACATTATCAATTGAAAAAAGCCCTTTTACCACAAATTGAAAATATACTCAAGACTTTATAAATTGTGAGAAAGGCCTGTTGTAATAATTTGGAAATGTACTCATGACTTTATAAATGGCATGAAAGGCCTGTTACATCAATTGGGAAATACTCAAGGCTTTATAAATGGCGAGAAAGGCCTGTTGTAATAATTGGGAAATATACTCAAGGCTTTATAAAATGGCATGAAAGGCCTGTTACTACAAAATGAAAATATACTCAAGGCTGTACAAATGGGGATAAATGCCTGTTGTAATAATTTGGAAATATACTTAAGGACTTATAAATGGCGAGAAAGGCCTGTTTCCACAAATTGAAAACATACTCAAGGCTTTATAAATTGCGAGAAAGGCCTGTTGTAATAATTTGGAAATATACTCGAGGCATTATAAATTGCGAGAAAGGCCTGTTGTAATAATTTGGAAATATACTCGAGGCATTATGTATGTCGAGAATGTCCTGTTACCACAAATTGAAAATGCGCTATTGCCACCGTTTTACCCTTGAATGATCCAACCGTCTCTTTTATTTCTTTTCCCGTATTTATCGCTTGTCGAACACCATTCCTATTTCTTGCTTCCCGGTCAACTACAATTTTCAAAAATGTAAATACAATATCGATCGCCTTCTACTTTCTTCCATAACGTTGTTCCTTTATTTTCCTCTCCTCACTTCTCTATCACTAAAATCTTCGCGTTCCCTATCACTCCCTGTACCCCCACCACGCGCGTTAGTGGCTTTTTCGCCTTGCTTGATTTGAAATGATTAAAAAGACACAACGACAAAAGACTTTAGTAATAATGACAAAGCCATGTTGCTTCAATTTGAAAATATCTCTATGCAGTAGTGTGCTTTTATTGACACTATTTACATTCGGACAGTTATCCTCATCATCATTGTTGTTATCCCAAAGTGATCGTTGTGCTCTCCGGCCTTCATCAGGTGTATATCCATACAAGTAGTTCATGAATTTGGTGACATCGTAATTTTGAGTTCAGTCCCTGGGCCGGGGAGTGAGGACTTGGCACAACGGGCACTTTGGGATAACAACAACAATGATGAGAATGTAAACAAGGCGAATAATAACTTAGCAAATAAGAACTAGACGACATCTTCCTAGAAATGATCAATGGAACAAGAACATGCTCCGCCCGTAGATTAAATAAAGGGTTCAGCTCGTAAATTAACATACGTAAAACAAACAAACATACAGGGCTTGGACAAAATAATTGGAACAGGTGCAAATTCCACACCTATATTTCAAAGACCTATTATATTAAGAACTTTAACTAAAAATTCGTAATTTCAGGTTATGTCTATTGTAAATACGTTTATTTATCTAATTTACTCTCTTTGTCTTATTTATTTTTAGAATTTAGTAAAATTTAAGCTAAATGCGTGACCGCTCTGAGTTCGAAAATGGGCAAATTGTTGGAGCTCGCATGGCAGGAACCTCGATTGCTGAAGTTTTTGGTTTTTTCAAGAGCTACCATATCAAGAACTATGACGCAATTCGAGAAACAGGGCAAAACCTTTAGCAACAATAGCAATTCGGGCCGGACTTGCAAACTAACTGACAGGAACCGACGTGCATTGAAACGGAATATGGCAAAAATCATAGGACTACTTCGGCCAAAGTGACTGCTGAGTTGAATAATCATCTGAATAGTCCAGTTTCTACTAAAATTGTTCGTCGTGAGCTCCATATGGCTGCATATCATGGAAGAGCCGCCGCAAGAAAACCTCTTCTCTCCACTCGCAACATTCAGAAGTGGTTGAAGTGATGCAGAGATCACAATGCCTGGTCTGCAAACCAATGGAAGCAAGTCATATTCTCAGACGTGACCAGTTTTTCTCTTTTGCCAACTTCAGGGCGAGTTTATATGTGGAGGCAGCCCAAAGAAGCTTACAACCCTGACTGCCTTCTTCCAACAGTGAAGCATGGAGGTGGATCAGTGATATTTTGGGTCGCCATATCATGGAAATGTCTCGGTCCAATAGTTGCCCTGCATGGTAGAATCAACAGCAAAGATTACCTGAACATTTTGGGAGATCATGTTCATCCAATGGCCCATACATTATTCCCTGATGGTGACTGCATCTTCCAAGACAATAATGCTCCAATACATACCACTCGAGTGGTTAAGAATTGGTATGAAGAGCATGAAAGTGAGCTAGAACACATGAAGTGGCCTCCCCAATCTCCAGATATCAATATTATTGAACATTTGTGGTGCATTTTGGAGCGACAAGTTAGGAGCCGCTATCCTCCACCGTCGTGTCTTAAAGAGCTGGAGAAGATGTTAATGGAAGAATGGCTGAAAATTCCTCTGGATGAAGCCAGGAAGCTGTATGATTCCATTCCTAGACGTATTAAAGCTGTCTGTGATGCTAAAGTGTTTAAATTATTTTGTCCAACCCCTGTAATATCTACCAGATAAATACACACACTTACGAATATACATTATCATCTGAACCCCACATAGACAAAGTAGAATTATTATACACTTACGTACATAAAGAAATATTTATGGTTTTTCAGTCAGGTTTTGGAATCCATTCATTTCTTGAAACTTCGAAGGCACGTGTCGTCTCTTCTTGAATTCGGAACGTCATAAATTAAACTAACGTTTGTTTAACAAGTCGAGTTCACGTGAAATGTAATTAACCAATAAAAACCAAACACATTTTTTAATCGGTATCATCACAAACAAGGCAGTGAAGCCACTAAGACAGAAGGGGTTACTGGGTGTGGAAGAATTAGAAACAGAAACATTAATAATTAGCGAGAAGAGGAAAGAGTAATCAGGAGGACAGTAGATAGCCATTGATATTACATTAAAAGTTTTGAAGATTAAAGTTGGCAGGAAAGCCTGGAGCCGGAAGGGAGTTCTATAAGTAAGGCAGTAAAGTCACTAAGACGCAAGGGCTTACAGGGTGTGGAAGAATTAGGAACAGAAACATTAATAATGAGCGAGAAGAGGAAAGAAAAATCAGGAGGACAGTAGATAATAATTGATATTGCATTTATTTTTTTGCAGATTAAAGTTGGCTGGAAAGCATGGAGTCGGAAGGGAGTTCCATAAGCGAGAGAAGGAACTGTTAGCATAGAATTTACGGTTACATCTAGCCAGCTGAATTGTAAATTGATGAGATTTCGATGTCTGTCTAGTACTGCGCTTAAATTCATAAAGTCTAGGCACCATAGCGTAGAGCACATCCGAACAATTACCATGAAAGTATTTATAGAAAAGGCACAGAGAGGCAAACTTACGGCTGTGGGAAAGTGACTGAAGTCGAGCCACCAGATCAGGACCGATAGTATTGCTGATTCTTTTTTTTTATGATCTTGTCAAGGAGCTCAAGGTAAATAACAGGGGCACCGGACCATTTGTGGCAGTAATGTTCTAAGCATTGACGAATGATAGACTTATAAAACTAACAGATTTTCTTTCGTCTTTTTCTCCGTATCATTCTCTGACGAAGCTTTAATAAAACTGAAACATGTTAGATCGATAAACGTTTCCTATTTGTTCTTTATCTTATAATTCTGTCTGATCCCGATCCACATTTCATCTCTATTTGATCCCAACTCATATATATATATATATATATATATATATATATTTCATTAAAAACGACTGACAAGGTGCTTTTATTTAGTTTTTTATATAATTTCTCGTGCGATCTAATAAAGTTTTTCTTTTCAGAGGATAAATTATATAAAAATTGTCCGAATGTTCTTTTCCGAGCGCTTTCGGCTATACTTTTAGCCATTATCAAGGATTATATTTCAACTGTTAGAATTAGAAATAGTTTGTGTGTGTTTTATAAAGTGATTCATTTTTTTGTTTCAAAACACGGTCAAGATATTATGTCCATGTTCAAAGTTAATATTATTAAGGGTTGGTTTGTTTAATTTTATAAGTAAGGCTTCCATTATTTTTAGCCTTTTTTTGCAAGTGGATGATGCTATTATATTAGTGTTGTCGACAATTATATTCCGAATAGTGTCCGGTAGGTCTCCATGAATATTTAAATGAGATCTAATTGAGCTATTGTCAGAAAGGTGTAGGGTTAATCTGCGTGTTAAACGATTTGTAGTGTGGCCTATATAATTATTTACGAAAGTTGATTCTTGAGGAATACAATTCCTTAATGGACATTTGAATTCGTAAATAATATTTGCTCTATTTAATTTTGTTGTAGGAGGTGAATTATTATTTTTAACTATAAGGTTACAAGTTTTAAATTTTTTATAATAAATAATTAATCTAATTTTTTTGCTATTATCAACTGGTGCTATGTATTTTTTTATAATGTTATTCACTCGGCATTCATCCTGTTTGTAGTTAACGATAACTACAAACAGGATGAATAGCCGAATGAATAACAGTTGAAATATAATCCTTGATAATGGCTAAAAGTATAGCCGAAAGCGCTCGGAAAACATTCGGACAATTTTTATATAATTTATCCTCTGAAAAGAAAAACTTTATTAGATCGCACGAGAAATTATATAAAAAACTAAATAAAAGCACCTTGTCAGTCGTTTTTAATGAAATGCGCTTGAAAGAAGGATTCCTGCCTAAATACACAAATATATATATATATATGTGTGTGTGTAAGCAAATATGTGGATGTAGACGGTATGATGAAAAATATGGAAAAGACAAAACAAAATCCGAATATGCAAGTTTACTGTTTTAATGTTGTTTTACTCTCGACGTCAGACGTTTCGGTCTAGTAGACCATCTTCAGGACATGGTTATTAGAAACATACTTAGGATTAGACGATATTTAAGTCAACAGGAAAAGACGATAGACACAAGATTAATCAGAAACAGAACAAATGAAAATCTAAAGTCAGCATTCCTTTTCTGGAGATTCGGTCAGATTGGCGTCACGTTGGCGCCACGTTGGGGTCACGCGGGCGAAAGCGAAAAACGCGCTCCCAAGATAGAGACTTTATCTTAAATGACGTCGACAGTAAAACAACATTAAAACAGTAAACTTGTATATTCGGATTTTGTTTTGTCTTTTCCATATTTTTCATCATGTATTAAAAATAATTGTCGGACTTTGTCCATTTCATAATGTATGACGTCATTTGTTTACATTTGATGTGCCATGAGCAGTTATGAATGTACGTGAGAGATTCATGGAAGATTGAAGTTTATAAGCAGTAAATTCGACCTTGCCAACCGAACAATCCTCTGTGGCCGAAACGGTTAAAAGGCACGTCAGGCTATATGACTGTTTCGTATAGGATACAGGTTCGAATCCTGTCATAGGACGAATATTTTCTATGATAATTTCTCGGACATTCAGGCCGGTAAATGTTATTTAATACTGTTTATTATAAACAGAGCATTTACTTAAATATTTCTATCTATAAAAAGAATGTTAAACATAAAAATGTCTTTAAATAATTGTCGGACTTTGTCCCTTTCATAATATACATAAGGTTGAATGATGATGGATATACTCTTTTGGTGAATGGGCAAATTGTCATGAGTGAATGGGTCGTCAATCTGATTAGCTAGGTATAAGATAGTAAGTGATGATCAGCCTTAGCCCATATCCCACTCCCATTTTCGGCCTTGTGCCACAATTGTATTTCATATACTATAAATCATGGCTGCAAAACATTTCGCTTTCATTGCTTCATTCGATAAAGTCGGAAGACGAAACGTGTTGGTAAGAACAACGAATTTTTTCTAATTGTCATGTTTAAACGAATTTGTCTTACCTCCAGTGTGTGAATTTTCATGCCAATCGGACGAACGGTTTGCTCAGGATGAGGTAACAAGATGACAAACACACAGACACACTAACAGAATGCCATTTATAGATATAGATATTGTTGACATGGAGAACATAAAACAAACTCTTAGTAAAAAGGAAATTAGCAATATCCAGAAAGAGGCTTACGAAGGAGAATCTCTTTTTTAAATTTTAGACTTGATGTAACTATTGCTGCACACACACACACACACACACACACACACACACATATATATATATATATATATATATATAAAGAGCCAGGTAAACCTACCTAGGTTTCACCTACGCGGATCGTCAGGGTACGCTGGAGAAAGAGGTAAAATTGGAACAGAATATATATAGCCTGCAACATAAAAAGAACCCTGACGATCTGCCTGGTTCTTTAGGTTCATAGTTTTATATATATATATATATATATATATATATATATATATATATATATATATATATATATATATATATATATATATATATATATATATATATATATAGGTAATTATACTTGTCTGGAAAAACCTTAGGTGTTTTGGCTTGTAAATGAACAAACCAATACCAAAGGAAAAATAAGGGATAAAAAAGAAAGAATTACACACACACACACACACACACACACACACACACACACACACACACACACACATATATATATATATATATATATATATATATATGACTAATGAGCCAGGCAAATCTACCTAGTTTTCACCTACGGGAATCATCAGGGTACGCTGGCCAAAGAGGTAAAATTTGAACAGAATATAAATAGACTACAACATAAAAACAACCCTGACGATCCGCGTAGGTGAAACCTAGGTAGGTTTGCCTGGCTCTTTAGGTTCATAGTTAGATTTGGTCTACTTAGTGTATTGAGCACTTTACATAGTTACTTTTGCTTTACTCGTTTTGGAGGTTTTTTTTCTTTGGACTCTGAGCTTGGATTCTGGTCGATTGTTTTCGCCTCAGTTTCATGTTCTTAGTTCTTTTTTTTTGTATCCCTTATTTTTCCTTTGGTATTGGTTTGTTCAATCACAAGCCAAAACACCTAAGGTTTTTTCCAAACGAGTATAATTATATATATATATATATATATATATATATATATATATATATATATATATATATATATATATATATATATATTTGTGTATTTAGGCAGCAATCCTTCTTTCAAGCACATTTCATTAAAAACGACTGACAAGGTGCTTTTATTTAGTTTTTTATATACTTTCTCGCGCGATCTAATAAAGTTTTTCTTTTCAGAGGATAAATTATATAAAAATTGTCCGAATGTTCTTTTTATCCGAGCGCTTTCGGCTATACATTTAGCCATTATCAAGGATTATATTTCAACTGTTAGAATTAGAAATAGTTTGTTATGTGTAGGTTTTATAAAGTGATTCATTTTTTTTTTGTTTCAAAACACGGTCAAGATATTATGTCCATGTTCAAAGTTAATATTATTAAGTGTTGGTTTGTTTATTTTTATAAGTAAGGCTTATCCTCTGAAAAGAATAACTTTATTAGATCGCCCGAGAAATTATATAAAAAACTAAATAAAAGCACCTTGTCAGTCGTTTTTAATTAAATATATATATATATATATATATATATATATATATATATATATATATATATATATATATATATATATCCAAATGTAAAAGACTGAAAAGTTTGATTTCAGCGTTCAAACATTAATTTAAAACAGGGCTCAATACAAAAGTAGAGCCATAAATATTTATTTATTGTGTAGTGTCAGCATCGTGATTACCCACCTAATGAAACGCTAAAAAAAAATTTAACATTGAAACAAGACGTACAGTATTGTAGCGTGTATGTGCATGTTCTAATGTAATAAATAAATGCATATGTGTGTGTGTGTCTGTGTGTCTGTGACAAAAAACCCTGATTTCAAATCCTGCAATACCAAATGTGTCTAATACAGATATATATATATATATATCTAGATAAAAACAAATTCGCAGAAGAACAGACACTTTCTATGTCTGGACATAGGAGGTGATAAGCTAAAGTAATTAATTTGATTTATGATCGCCATTTCTCTTCAAAGATCACACGGCCTGAACTCGTTGTGCAGAGATGCACTTTGCATTTTTAAACTTCTCAGACAATGATTGCATGCAGAGCTGAATGTTACACTTGCTGCATTCAGAACGGGCTGTTTCGTATGACCCCCGAGTGAAGAGTTCATGGCGCATGCAGCCCATTCAGGGAGGATATAAAGAGAGAGAGAGATGTATGTCAAATAAAAAGGGAATATATAGTGATACAAAATAGGAACTATTAGATAGATAGATAGATAGATAGATAGATAGATAGATAGATAGATATGAAAAGGAAGAATAGATAGATAGATAGATAGATAGATAGATAGATAGATAGATATGAACAGGAAGAATAGATAGATAGATAGATAGATAGATAGATAGATAGATAGATAGATAGATAGATAGATATGAACAGGAAGAATAGATAGATAGATAGATAGATATGAACAGGAAGGATAGATAGATAGATAGATAGATAGATATGAAAAAGAAGAATAGATAGATAGATAGATAGATAGATAGATAGATAGATAGATAGATATGAACAGGAAGAATAGATAGATAGATAGATAGATAGATAGATAGATAGATATGAACAGGAAGAATAGATAGATAGATAGATAGATAGATAGATAGATAGATAGATATGAACAGGAAGAATAGATAGATAGATAGATAGATAGATAGATAGATAGATAGATATGAACAGGAAGGATAGATAGATAGATAGATAGATAGATAGATAGATAGATAGATATATAGATAGATAGATAGATATGAACAGGAAGAATAGATAGATAGATAGATAGATAGATAGACAGACAGACAGACAGATAGACAGACAGACAGACAGGCAGATGTGAACAAAATGAGATAGGTAATATGAATATACTAAGATAACTTAGATAGATAGACGGGTCAGACTGAGATAGATAGATAGATAGATTGATTGCGTTCACCACATGTAATAGATGACACGCGATTGTTTATAACTAGGCTGATCACATCACGTTAAAATCTGACATTGTTTGAGGCAGACCCGTCGGTTTCCTAGAACGTTTCCTAACCCAGGATGTGTGATGGGTTCATCACTTTGAGCTAGAGACAAGGAGACAATTCATGCAGTGGAAACATCCGTCCTCACCTGCTCCAAAAATTATTAACTATCTTCAAAAGGGCCACACCATCAATGGAGTGTGCTATGCCAATATACTGACGGAAATACGAAAGGCTATTAAGACCAAACGCCCATGAAAACTGACGAAAGTTGACCTGTTTCATTAGGACAATACCCCAGCACACAAATCCTTGATTTCAATGGCTTTTGTGCCTGACTGTGGTTTTGAATTAGTTGATCACCCTCTACATTCTCCCGATTTGCCTCCATAAACATGATGGTGAAAATAAATAAAATTCTGTGTTAAATTTGTGTGTTGTTATTTTTAACATTACCTTCCTTCATAATAATAAAAATACTTACCGGCAAAATAGCCTAATTGTTTTCTATAAACACTTCTATGGTACTTAGACATTATAAATTTAATCTCAACACCATATTGTTAAAGAGGTCTCATCATTTAATACATGAATTGGCGGGATGTCGCCGTAAGTTCTATGCTGACAATTTCTTTCATTGCACTTCTCGCCTGTGGAACTCTCTTCCGGCTTCTTGCTTTCTAGCCAACTTTGATCTTCAAAAATTGAAATGCGATGTCAATCGTTATTTTCCGCCTTCTTGATTTCTCATTATTCCCGCTCCTTAATAGTGTTCTCTTTTTCTTATTCTTTTATAATCTGTAACCCCTTGTGTTTTAGTGGCTTTATTGCCTTGCTTGTGGTAAATGATACAGGCTTCCCTCGATTAATGCGTTTTTCGATTAGTGCAGTAAACATTCTTCAGTTTATCCACAGTAATTGGAAATCGATTTTTTATAGTTACTGATGTACCCATTAGCCATCGAAGGATTCCATATATATATATATATTATAATTATCAAATCCTCCTAATAATTTCTATCATTTATATATCATTGCTTGAACCGGCTTCTAATGCTCCAGTTGGCGCGGCTTGGTGATAGTAGTCGTGGCTCCGGGGGCACCGTCCTATGGTTAGAGAGAATCTCAGTAGAGTTCCACCACGGAATATGTGAGCGAGCGGCGCTATATTGAGTCTGATTTGCTACCTCTTTGTCACCGAGGCCCGTTGGAACAGTTGGTATGGTGTTTTCTTGACAACCTAACTGTCAGGGTTTCAATTCTCGGTAGTGGATGCGCACTGCTGATGAGTCCCAAATATAGAACGAAACGGCCGTCCAGTGCTTTCTGCATTCTGTTGAGGTTTCAGACTCGATGATATTACTTATATATATATGGTATAAAATGACAATTGGAAAAAAATCTTAGATGTTGCCGACGCGTTTCGTCTTCCGGCTTTTTCAAAATTAAATCGAAATGTCTTTGTTGTTATAGTTACATTAAAAATCCAAATTTAAAATGATAGTCGCTTCTGTCTAAGCCTTTTTCTGATTAACGTAAATTTCCTTTATACTAAGAGACTTTTTTTTTTCATGTTGACAATACAGTTAAATTCCCAGATCAAATCTGTGGACAAGACAAACTGTCATAAAATGACAATACTTACATTTAAAGTTTACATTAACATAGGTCTCCTCAAATTTTCCCATGAATATTGTAGCACATGAAGGAGCTGCAATGGTGCCCATGGCACAAGCTCTTACTTCAAGGTAGTGTGCTCCATTGAAGTTGAAAGTATTCAATGTAAGAATATGCTCCATGAGTTTTATGATAACTTCTGTGGGGGGTTCTGGATTTCTTCTTTTAGGAAGTGCTTTTAATGTTTGAATATATATATATATATATATATATATATATATATATATATATATATATATATATATATATATATATATAATAATCTTATAAATATAAGTAGCTATACTCGTCTGGAAAAACCTTAGTTGTTTTGGTTTGTAAATGAACAAGCCAATACCCAAGGAAAAAAAAGGATCAAACAGAAAGAACTAAGAACATGTAATTTATATATATATATATTATTTATATATTATATATGCGCGGTACTTGTTGGAAAGCGATCAATATCAGTGATAGAGCTAACATATTTAGTTGGCTTGATGTGAGTTTGTGACATTTTCATGATATTTACAATCGTCAGACACTGATGATCGCAAATAGCGTGAAACCCAGGGTCCTAAACTCACACCAATCCAAATTAATTATATATATTTATTGACAATATATATGCTCCTGAAAAATTTATTTCGGTTGAGCTCTCTGTGGAGGATGTGTGGGTTTGTAAACAGTGACTATTACGGCTAATAATGCAAGACTCTTCGGTAAATCGAATCGAGTTCTCTCAGTCACTGTGTGTTCATCTAAAAATAAATACGCTTAAATTCACCTTCTTCTCTGCAGTGAGCCAACGGCTTCAGGGTAAAATTTCCAACTGACGCGAATTCAGCCGGTTTTCGATTCTAGCCAGAGGCAACCGGACGTCTAGCCACACTGATGAGCTGTGATACACCGAAACAGTCTGTATGTGGATGACAATATATATATATATATATATATATATATATATATATATATATATATATAATTCAAGCGTTTTTGGTCTTTATCTATGTAGTCTAGACATTCAGCACTTTACTATATTGAGTAGGTAGGTGTTTGCCTTTAGGCAGGATTAGGATTAGGATTAGGGTGAGATTATTGCTGTCCTTGCTTGAATTTCATATTAAGCGTCTTTAGGTCTTTTGACAAGTTGACTGTTCGTTCCACCAAAGGACTTGTTTTTCTTTAATATATATATATATATATATATATATATATATATATATATATATATATATATATATAATTTTATCATATAGACAAAACCATTTTCCTCACTACAAAGATGCAACTTCGTTTCAGTGCATTTCAACTGCACTTCGACGGGTGAGAATCGAAAATGGTTATGAACAATCCTGCTAAATAATTATCGCTCTACTATCGGAATCGAGCCCTCTTTTGAATTAATGCTGTAAACGTTTGAATGTATATCATTTATATATTACTTTATATATATATATATATATATATATATATATATATATATATATATATATATATATATATATAAAGAGCCATCTTCAGAGTTGTTATACGGACATTTTAATTTATGTGAACCGAAAGCATAGATTAAGGAACAGCTTAATAAAAAATATTGAAATGTTGCCCAATTTTTGTCTTTATTTTCACCCGAAATTAAAGCAAATATACAGTGTTTAGAACGGCTCCTGATTAGACATAATAGACATTCATTGTCTGTTGTATTTAACAATATATGTTTAAATAATGATCTACTGACCCAATGTATTATATATATATATATATATATATATATATATATATATATATATATGGGGGGGGAGAGAGAGAGAGAGAGACCCCACCTGTAGTTTATACTGCAACTATACTGAGCAGACCTTAATTACAATTTCTGGGAAAGAGCGTGTTATCTAGCGTGATCAACAATTTGAACAAGACCAGCATGCTCACCTCGGTCACGGTGACTTGTGGCTCCGTGCTAGCACAGCTACCCACAGCCCACAAGAGTCCCGATTACCCAATTTCACTCACTAGGCTTGGGTCAACCCGTGGTATGGTTTTCAGGTGTCGCACGCTGGGATCGACCTTGATCCAGTCCCATAATATCAGGAAGTCGCCTTCTTGACCAATCGACCATGCTGAGAAACGAACCCGGGTCTCATGGTCAGTCAGAAACCGAACGTTCTAACCACACGCCCTCTCTCTCGCTCTCTCTCTCTCTCTCTCTCTCTCTCTCTCTCTCTATATATATATATATATATATATATATATATATATATATATATATATGTGTGTGTGTGTGTGTATATATATATATATATAAATTATATAAACTGGATGAATGCAGAATTAAGAACATTATAAAAAAAATGCATAACACCAGTTGACAATAGCAAAAAATTAGATTAATTATTTATTATAAAATATTAAAACCTCTAACATTATAGTTAAAAATAATAAGTCACCTCCTAGAACAAAATTAAATAGGCCAAATATTATTTACGAATTTAAATGCCCATTAAGGAATTGTATTCTTGATCAATCAAAATTCGTAAATAATTATATAGACCACACTACAACATGTTTGACACGCAGACTCACTCTACACCTTTCTGACCATAGCTCAATTAGATCTCATTTAAATATTCATGGAGACCAATAGGATACTATTCGGAACATACTTGTTGACAACACAAATATAATAGCATCATCTACATGCAAAAAAGGCTAAAAAGAAGGAAGCCTTATTAATAAAAACAAACAAACAAACCAACACTTAATAATATTAACTTTGAACATGGACATAACATCTTGACCGTGTTTTGAAATAAATGAAAACATTTTATAAAACATACATACAACAAACTATTTCTAATTCTAACAGTTGAAATATAATCCTTGAAAATGGCTAAATGTATAGCCGAAAGCGTTCGGATAAAAAGAACATTTGGACAGTTTTTATATAATTTATCATCCGAAAAGAAAAACATTATTAGATCGCATGAGAAATTGTATAAAAAACTAAATAAAAGCACCTTGTCTGTCGTATTCAATGAAATATGTATGAAAGAAGGATTGCTGCCTAAATACACAAATATATATATATATATATATATATATATAAAAGTGGACATGGAAGTCAGCACTTAGAGGCGACAGTCTGTTTCATGCTAGTGCAATCGTCAGGCGACTGACGATTGCACTAGCATGAAACAGACTGTCGCCTCTAAGTGCTGACTTCCATGTCCACTTTTATATTTACACACGCTCTATCTCTGATATTGAGCACTTTACCCCATAAATATAGCACACTTTAAGACTATATTTCTGCATATATATATATATATATATATATATATATATATATATATATATATATATATATATATATATATATATTGACCACTAATATTATCTATATATATATATATATACAGGGTGTCCATAAAGTTCGTGTGCACATTAAAGAATTTATAACTTTATTTGTATTTGCGATAGAAATAATCTGTAAAAAATGTTATAAAGTTTAATGTGCCTAGTTTTAAGTATAGCTAAAATAACTAATGTGATTTCAGGCATTACTGTAAATCAGTTGGCAAATGTTTTCCGTGAACTGCATATTCGTATTAGCCTTTGTATTGCTAATGATGGAGGACATGTGGAAACTTAAATAATATTTCAATAAAACCTTAAAAAATATAGATTTACTTCTTCTTCTTCTTCTTCTTCTTCTTCTTCTTCTTTATATTTATTTTCTCTCTTCTTTTTCTTCTTTATTTTATTTTCTCCCTTCTTCTTTTCTTCTTTATTTTATTTTCTTCGTTTTTCTACTTTATTTACTCTCTTCTTTTTCTTCTTCTTTATTTTCTATCTTCTTCTTCTTCTTCTTCATTTTCTCTCTTCTTCTTC
>OZ038518.1:19270834-19275834 GCA_964036315.1 Acanthosepion esculentum
TTCAGTAACGGATATGATGTTGATTATATTTTATTATTAAATGTTGTTTGCGAGAGTGATTCTTGCCATAATTAGCTTCATTAATTGTTATTCGTATGAATGATTTATGTTATATAAATTGATCACGTACTACATAATATATATATATATAGTCTTAAAGTATGCTATATTTATGGGATAAAGTGCTCAATATCAGAGATAGAACGTGTGTAAATATAAAAGTGAACATAGAAGTCAACACTTAGAGGCGACAGTCTGTTTCATGCTAGATGCAATCGTCAGGCAACTGTTTTATTTGAGGTGCTAACGTGACGTTGCCTGACGATTGCATCTAGCATGAAACAGACTGTCGCCTCTAAGTGTTGACTTCTATGTTCACTTTTATATATATATATATATATATATATATATATATATATATATATATATATATAAAGACATTTTTATGTTTAACATTCTTTTTATAGATACAAGTATTTAAGTAAATGCTTTGTTTATAATAAACAGTATTAAATAACATTTACTGGCCTGAATGTCCGAGCAATTTTCATAGAAAATATCGTCCTCCGATAGGATTCGAACCTGTATCCTATACGGAACCGTCATATAGCCTGACGTGCCTTAACCGTTTCGGCAACAAAGGATCGTTCGGTTGGCAAAGTCGAATTTACTGCTTATAAACTTCAATCTTCCATGAATCTCTCACGTACATTCATAGGCAGTAAATTCGACCTTACATAAAAATGTCTTTAAATAATTGTCGGACTTTTTCCATTTCATAATATATATATATATATATATATATATATATATATATATATATATATATATATATATAAACAAATATATGTATTAAACAAAACAATTACAAAGCATATAGACAGTTAACATTGTGTTTGTGTGTGAACATTTGTGTTTGTTCTTTGTTGGATATTTATATTTTGGAAAAGTCCGTAAGAGTTCATACGTACGTGAATGCGTGAAATATTATTTAACGTCCGACGACATGGTCGAGACGATAATTCTTTGGGTCTACATTTTGCAGTAAGAATAGAGAAAAAAGAGAAAAAGGCAAAGTCGTGTTTGCTATTTATAGATAATGTAATCCCGTGACAGGCTCACAGCGTCTTGGCAGGAAACTTGACTTAGTTACGCGCTGGAAAAACATATTGTGCGTGGGTGGATTTCAACGCCCACTTGTGTGTTTATTGTCCAATTAGAAGCTGATATTTCCTGAAAAATATTTACTAAGCTAAGAAGGCTCTTGGGATCCGATTCTCCCAAAAGAACACAAACTCGACTGCATGAAAATATAGCAATTATAAAATTGTCGCATAGCTGTGATTTATAAATTATCCATTACACGGTAGTGTTGATTTATTATCCAATGAATGCTTGTTATGGTATAATTTGAATTTGCGTATGTATGTATGTATGTATGTATGTATGTATGTATGTACGACGGTCATTCAATAAATAAGGTGAATTTTTCGGTATAAGTACTTCTAATACAGATAGAAACTTACTTTTCGTCTTTCTTTTTTTCAACGTAGTCTCCCAGCACTGTCACACACTTTTCCCATCTGTGCACAGGCTTCCGTATTCCCTCAGCGTAAAAATCTTTGGACTGATGTCTCAGCCAGTCGCTCACAACATTTTTGACTTCATCGTCACTTTTAAACTTCGTGCCTCTTGTGAATGCTTTCAAGGGACCAAACAGGTGAAAGCCTGAAGGGGCAAGGTCTGGGCTGTAAGGGGGATGAGGGAGCAGTTCCCAGCCCAGCTCGTTAATGGTCTGCACCGTTTGGGCTGCTGTGTGAGGCCTTGACTCCTTCTGACTGATGACCCCTGCGTTTGTTCTTTATGTCTTTCTTGACCTGCCTCAGCAGTTCACAGTATTTGGCACTGTTCACAGTGCTTCCTTTCTCAAGGAATGAAATGGGGATTGGGCTTGCATATCCCAAAAAACAGTGGGCATCACCTTCCTCGTGGACCGCTGGGACTTAAACTTCTTCTTCACTGGAGAGCCTACGTGCTTCCACTCCATGGACTGCCGTTTGGACTCAGGCTCATAGTGCCAAACCCATGTCTCGTCACATGTGACCACCTTCTTCAGAAACTCATCATCATCCTTCGGGAGAGACACTGCTGGGACAACTCGACCCTCCTCTGTTTGTGCTCTGCAGTAAGCATCTTTGGCACCCACCGGCAGCTGACCTTCGAATAGCCAAGGTCATCATGGACAATTTTGTGTGCTGTCCCAATAGATAAGCTCAAAGTCCTTGCAATGTCACCCTTCTGTCAGACTGAATGAGATCATTGACTGATTCGATCACCTCAGGAGACCTCACTTCTGTAGGCCTCCCAGGCCTGTCTTCATCCTCAACACTGCTCCGTCCTTCTTTAAACAATTTAGCCCACTTGTAGACATTTTTTGGCTGAAACATGTGGCACCATACACAGTTGACATTCTCCTATGAATTTCAATTGGTTTTCACCCTTCAGCAACCAAAAACTTGATAACTGACCGCTGTTCAATCCTGGAGCATGCTTCTTGGTCGGCCATCTTTGTTAATCGCCAAAACTCTCAAAGTTTTTTTTAATCTGCAAAAGAAATTAAATCCATGTGAAAAAGAAGTAAAACAAAAAAAAATAATAAAAAGTAAGCTTCTATCTGTATTAGAAGTCCTGATACCGAAAAATTCAACTTATTTATTGAATGACCCTCGTATGTATATATGTATGCGTGTGTTGATGATGATCTTTACACAACTATTAGGACTTATTAAAAAATGAATGGATTTATTTTTGAAAATATTATTTTTAGAAAATCTTCGAAAAATATATTTTTTTAATTCTGTTAATCTATCCTAATTAATTTCTTGAAATTTTCTAGAATCTAAAATCGCCACTGAATGTTTTTATATTAGTGAAAACAGGATACCTTGAAGAATGTAAATTATCAATTTTTTTTTTCCTGACGACTACCAACTTTTCTAAAATCTGCTCCAAATCGTAAAAGAAAAACTGCAATAAAACTATCTAATTATTTAATTAGATAAGCTTTTAATTGCTTCTATAAATAATATATATTAAGGACATTTTTTTGTCTGAAGAAAAAAAATTCGATGAATAATGAATTTTTACAAGTATTGTTTGTATTTTTTATTTTTTAGTTATAAAGTTTGTTGCGGAATCTATGCCGAGTAAGATGTATCAGAAGGGGATTTTTTGTGAAGGCCAAGAATGTGCGGGATGACGATGCATTTATCCCACAACAAATAAATCAAACAAAAATATAAAGACAATTCAACTTCAAGAAATTACTGAAAACAACGTAATTAGAGATTTCAACAATAACGTGAATTTATATATATATATATATCATACACAAAGTGATAATAAGTTGCTTGTTAAATGTGGCAAGTGTGATAAGGTTACAAAGATTGTCCATGCAGAAATTTAGTGAGTAGCGGTCGATAGCTTGTTTGTTTGTGGAATTAAAATAGTTTGATATCTGCAAGGAAAATTGTCAATTTTCAAAGTTCAAGTGATAGAGTGTATGTGTGTGACAATTGTTAGTGTTGATTTAATTTATGAAGAGTTGTTCGCCTTTAACTGATAGGCTAAAGTTGATTTAATGTACAATCACTGTTTTGTAGTGATAATGTCACTTTTTTAAGTTAAAAAATTTCTTCACGCGGCAATAGTTGTGTTGAGAGATTGGTAGTGGTTATTGAGTCAGTGTGTCTGCTTGTATCTCTCGAAATTCAGTGTCTGACTAACTTGAATTAAGTCGAGCGATTCTTTTTATAGATTTTCGAGTTTTCAAATAGGCTCCAGGGCGCTGCACGGGAAAAAGGTTTGTCTCAACTTTGCTACATTTTAGTGTCCTTTTAACCAATGGGGGATTGAGTTTGGAAAAGTAAAGTGATGATTGGTTAAAGGTTTATTTGGGGAAGAATGCATCTTCCCGTAGGGGGTGACAGGCAAATGGGGAGGATTCCATAAGTTTAAAAATGTTTTAAAACTCTTCTAAACACCGCAACAAAAAGGTTATTAAATTATTAATTGAAGACTATATTTACGAAATGAAAACAGAAAAGATTAATACAAATCATCCTCCCAAAAATTTTTACAATAATTAAAAATATTTTTGTGTCTTTAAATTTTCATTTTTTAAGTATGTTGTTTGAAAAAGGTCAAGGGTTTCAAGGGTTGTCCTCCTTAGGGAAAATCTCTTCATATAAACGTTTTTCGACTGTGGTCAATGCTTTCATTTCACTACCGCGTTTCAACGTTCCTACGTTGCAACAGGCTTCGGAAATCGTCTCTAAATTATTATGTTATCTCTATCATGGTATTTCATCTGTTATTAAATTTTAAAATTAATTTAAGAAAATTTTATTGTATTTTAATTTTTTATTTTTTCATAAAGCATCTTCGAAAGGTAAATAAAAGACAATAAATTATTAGATAATTGTTGAAAATATGTTCATTTGTAAAAATTACTAGGTAGTTAAAAAAAAACGCAAAATGCATTCCCTTAGATTTCGTAAATTTATGTCAATTTTGGCCATCCATACTAGCTGTCATCACCTTGAAACTTATCGATACGTCAATAAAGAGGAAAGAAAAACAGAACCCGTCGTAAAGAAATGCTTGTATATTACTTTTTTTATGTTATAAGTAAGTAATTTTTATATCAAATCAGATTAATTTAATTTTAAATTTGCTAGTTTTACTCAAATAATGTGTCACAGATATATATTTTATTTTTGGAAGATTTCCAAAAACGATAATTTTGGTTTGTTTACAAATTTCTGAAAAATTAAGAAATGGTCGCTTTTAAGAAAGTTTTCTTAAATCGGCCAAATAGTTGAGATTCCGATTTATATAATTTTTATTTAAAATAAACCAGAATATTTTACTGATTGGAAATAGTAAACTTAATCATTTAGCTTTCAATTAAAGCTAAAATGAAATCTTCAAGAATGCTT
>OZ038518.1:19280834-19365834 GCA_964036315.1 Acanthosepion esculentum
AATGATTTTATATTTACAGCATTCTAAAAAGTAATCCAATTAAAACTAATGCAATACAATATTTATTTATTAAATTGTTTATTTACAAGAATGATTTTATATTTACAGCATTCTAAAAAGTAATCCAATTAAAACTAATGCAATACAATATTTATTTATTAAATTGTTTATTTACAAGAATGATTTTATATTTACAGCATTCTAAAAAGTAATCCAATTAAAACTAATGCAATACAATATTTATTTATTAAATTGTTTATTGACAAGAATGATTTTATATTTACAGCATTCTAAAAAGTAATCCAATTAAAACTAATGCAATACAATATTTATTTATTAAATTGTTTATTTACAAGAATGATTTTATATTTACAACATTCTAAAAAGTAATCCAATTAAAACTAATGCAATACAATATTTATTTATTAAATTGTTTATTTACAAGAATGATTTTATATTTACAGCATTCTAAAAAGTAATCCAATTAAAACTAATGCAATACAATATTTATTTATTAAATTGTTTATTGACGAGAAAGATTTTATATTTACAGCATTCTAAAAATGAATCCAATTAAAACTAATGCAATACAATATTTATTTATTAAATTGTTTATTGACAAGAATGATTTTATATTTACAGCATTCTAAAAATGAATCCAATTAAAACTAATGCAATACAATATTTATTTATTAAATTGTTTATTGACAAGAATGATTTTATATTTACAGCATTCTAAAAAGTAATCCAATTAAAACTAACGCAATACAATATTTATTTATTAAATTGTTTATTGACAAGAATGATTTTATATTTACAGCCTTCTAAAAATGAATCCAATTAAAACTAACGCAATACAATATTTATTTATTAAATTGTTTATTGACAAGAATGATTTTATATTTACAGCATTCTAAAAATGAATCCAATTAAAACTAATGAAATACAATATTTATATATTAAATTGTTTATTGACAAGAATGATTTTATATTTACAGCATTCTAAAAATGAATCCAATTAAAACTAATGAAATACAATATTTATATATTAAATTGTTTATTGAAAAGAATGATTTTATATTTACAGCATTCTAAAAATGAATCCAATTAAATCTAATGCAATACAATATTTATTTATTAAATTGTTTATTGACGAGAAAGATTTTATATTTACAGCATTCTAAAAATGAATCCAATTAAAACTAATGCAATACAATATTTATTTATTAAATTGTTTATTGACAAGAATGATTTTATATTTACAGCATTCTAAAAAGTAATCCAATTAAAACTAATGCAATACAATATTTATTTATTAAATTGTTTATTTACAAGAATGATTTTATATTTACAACATTCTAAAAAGTAATCCAATTAAAACTAATGCAATACAATATTTATTTATTAAATTGTTTATTTACAAGAATGATTTTATATTTACAGTATTCTAAAAAGTAATCCAATTAAAACTAATGCAATACAATATTTATTTATTAAATTGTTTTTTGACAAGAATGATTTTATATTTACAGCATTCTAAAAATGAATCCAATTAAAACTAATGCAATACAATATTTATTTATTAAATTGTTTATTGACAAGAATGATTTTATATTTACAGCATTCTAAAAAGTAATCCAATTAAAACTAATGCAATACAATATCTATTTATTAAATTGTTTATTGACAAGAATGATTTTATATTTACAGCATTCTAAAAAGTAATCCAATTAAAACTAATGCAATACAATATCTATTTATTAAATTGTTTATTGACAAGAATGATTTTATATTTACAGCATTCTAAAAAGTAATCCAATTAAAACTAATGCAATACAATATCTATTTATTAAATTGTTTATTGACAAGAATGATTTTATATTTACAGCATTCTAAAAAGTAATCAAATTAAAACTAATGCAATACAATATTTATTCATTAAATTGTTTATTGACAAGAATGATTTTATATTTACAGCATTCTAAAAATGAATCCAATTAAAACTAATGAAATACAATATTTATATATTAAATTGTTTATTGACAAGAATGATTTTATATTTACAACATTCTAAAAAGTAATCCAATTAAAACTAATGCAATACAATATTTATCATTTACCAATTTATAAAGAAATAAATATGAAAACAATTTTTATTCATAAATTTGTAAACATTTACTAAATTATTTAAATATGTGAACCAACTCTAAGGAAATCCTTATTTATTATTTTATAAAGTTTGAATTGATTGGCAATCAGCTGGTGGTGTTTTGCCAACCATTCCAATAAACATTAGTGTTCATTATTTTTTTTTCAATTCTCAAGAAAGAAAAAATGTATAAATTGACTTTCATTATATTATATTATGTTGAGGTTTTATTCCAATTCTAATCATTGCTTTTTAAAACAATAAACATAATAAGCATATGATGAAAGTGAATTTACATAAAGGCATTATTTAGATCCAGTTACAGGACCCAAAGAGACTGAGTTCAATACCCGGCTAAGGCAGTGGAGAACTTTCAGAGGGAAATTAACAGGAGATAACTGATAACTGTCATCCATTAAACATGGCACGTGGAACTAGAACAGTCGACCCCAAAGGGTTCAGTTTGACATTCCAATCACCTGAACAAGGCTGGAGCGTACAACAGCCAAAACATTGTAATAAATATGGCGACAAAGATTAGGACAATAGTCCGAATAATGTACATAATATCTCATCTCAGAAATATAAACAGATACTGAAAGTGAATTTATACATTTTTTTGATTTTGAGAATTTACAACAAAAATATTAAAAAATATTTATTTATTAAATTGTTTATTTACAAGAATAAATTTATATTTACAGCAATCTAAAAATGAATCCAATTAAAACTAATGCAATACAATATTTATTTATTAAATTGTTTATTTACAAGAATGATTTTATATTTACAACATTCTAAAAAGTAATCCAATTAAAACTAATGCAATGCAACATTTATCATTTACCAATTTATAAAGAAATAAATATGAAAACAATTTTTTTGTTCATAAATTTATAAACAAACATTATTAAATTATGTGAAAATAAAATAAATATGAAAACAATTTATTTGAAAATAAATAAAATAAATATGAAATTTTTTTGTTCATAAATTTATAATCAAAATAATTAAAGTATGTGAAATTTAAAAATAAAATTATTAAATTATGTGAACCAGCTCTAAGGAAACCTTTTTTATTTCCCATTTTGTAAACTTCAAATCGATTGACAATTTGCTGACGTTTTGCCAACCATTCAAATAAAAAAATATAATAAATAAATAGTATTTATTATTTTTGTTGCCACTTCTCAAGAATAAAGAAAACATTTTTAATCATCGCTTTTTAAAACAAGAAACATTGCCGATGAATGAAAGTAGTTAGAATAATAGTGGTGTCAAGGAAAAAACCGTCCTTTTGACACAACGTTTTCGAGCACGAAGGTCAAATTCTTTGGCTGATGTCCGAAGTATCATTGGAAATCTTTATTATAGAATTTTCAAGCCATAGCAAGGGAGGCAACTTTAACCAGCATTTCAGACCAGACACAGTTTTTTTTACATTTCTATTGAGTTTTAATTATTATTTTCGGCGAGGAATTTCAGTCTGACTTTTATTGATGTATTCCATATTTCTTTCGACTGAAATGATCAAAATATTTATACAAATTATCTTAATAAAATTCCAACTGAAAGAAGGTAAATTTAGTAAACTCTAAACCATACAGAGTAACCTCCCTTGCAAGACTCAATATTTATTTAGTAAAAAAAAATGGGTTAAATTTCTTTTTATTTTGTTTTTAATTTTACCCCAAGTAAGGCAATAAAGCCAACAAGGCACAGCGGTGGTTACTGCGTGAAAGAATATGAGGAAATAAATTATTAAGAAGAAAGAACAATAAAAGAACAGGAATTAAGACAGTAGATAACAATTGCCTTTGTGGACTCGTCCATATACCTTATCCTCCTAGCAACAAGAACATTCCATTTTGCACGCCTACGCGAACTAACATAACTAATCAAAACCTTATTGTGTTAGCACAATAAGGTTTTGATTGGTTATGTTACATCAAATCCTATTGGCTCGCAGCGTGATAATTCAGAAACTTCACGTGGAGAAGTTAAATTGCGCCAAAACCAACTGAGCCGATTTTCACACCTAAATCCTTATATAAGGAAGATTTTCAACCGACCAAGTTAGTCAGTCCAGCAAACACAGAGAAACGCGGATCGAATCCACGTAACCGACGATTGTAATTTTCCCGCGCGAAAAGAACACAACTGACTCACTCACAAACTCGACTCGAAGATTACTCTGTGATTACAACGAATTTCAACTTACGAGACTTTGCTTATCCAAAGTGATTATTCAACACTCACTATAACTTAAGTAAAAAAACTATTATCGAACATAACACATATCTACAGTTAAAGGTAGACTACTTTTGCTAACTTCATTCTAAACAGTACAAAACGATACGAACATAAAAAAACGCTGTTTAAACATTAATTCAAATTCCTTGTGGACTGTAATGCAAACATACCAACACACCAAAAAATAAGCAAACCTTCGTCCACTAACCAACACAAGACATAAAATACCTTGAAGCAACATTTTGTAAATAATCTTTTAAATTGTACATAAATGCATTTGTTTGTTTGAATTGCAAACATGTTTTTGTCTTATTTTATATTGTAAAATATTTATTGTTGTGGATGCATGAACAGATCACGCAACCTGATAAAAAAATCCTTCTGATAAATTCTAACACTCAAGCAAAATCCTAGTTCATACCGCGCATCCCCAACAACCTACACATTTTTGAAGATTAAAGTTGACTAGAAAGCAAGAAGCCAGAAGAGATTTCCACAAGCAAGAAATGCTATAGAAGAAACTGTGAGCATAGAACTTACGGCAACATCCAGCCAATTCAATTGTAAAATGATGTGACCTTGCCGCCAATCTAGTACTGTGCTTAAATTTATAAAGTCTACGTACCAAAGATGAAAGTTCATCAGAACAATTAGCATGAAAATATTTATAGAAGAGACACAAGGAAGCTACATTACAGCAGTGGGAAAGTGACTGGAGACGAGATGCCAGGTCAGGACCAATAAAATTGCAGATTCTTTTTTGGAATTTATCAAGAATCTCTAAGTACATAGTAGAAGCACCAGATCAGCAATATTCAAACAAGGTTGAATGGTAGACTTGTAAACATGTACAACAGATGCTTATACTGAACATCAAAAAGAGAAAGTTGAAATTTCTGGGACACATAATGAGAAAAGAGGGCTTGGAAAATTTGGCACTCACAAGACAGACTGAAGTGAGGTTATGTGTTGCTTTCCAATGTTCAGGGGAATACATAATCTACCGAGCAAGATATTTGTAAATGGATGGCAGAACAGGGTTTAAGAGAGGTACCAAAAAAACAAAATTTATTAAGAGCTACAAAGTAGAGAAAATTGTGAAGAGCCATGATCGCCAATATGGAAGAAAAATAAGAAATTTGAGAAAAATTTAGTTAGTTTTGTTCGAAACAAAGAAAAGAGTACCGAACTGTGATGTAATATCAGTCCTCTTATATGGCAGTGAATGCTGAACAATCTCCTCACAGATGAAGAAGAGACTTGAAGCAAGAGAAAGAAAGAAAAGAGTACTGAACTGTTACGTAATATCAGTCCTCCTATATGGCAGTGAATGCTGGACAATCTCCTCACAGATGAAAAAGAGACTTGAAGCAAGAGAAAGAAAGAAAAGAGTACTGAACTGTTACGTAATATCAGTCCTCCTATATAGCAGGGAATGCTGGACAATCTCTTCAGATGAAGAAGAGACTTGAAGCAAGAGAAACAAAGAAAAGAGTACTGAACTGTTATGTAATATCAGTCCTCTTATATGGCAGTGAATGCTGAACAATCTCCTCACAGATGAAGAAGAGACTTGAAGCAAGAGAAACAAAGAAAAGTTTACTGAACTGTTACATAATATCAGTCCTCCTATATGACAGTGAATGCTGGACAATCTCCTCACAGATGAAGAAGAGACTTGAAGCAAGAGAAAGAAAGAAAAGAGTACTGAACTGTTACGTAATATCAGTCCTCCTATATGGCAGTGAATGTTGGACAATCTCCTCACAGATGAAGAAGAGACTTGAAGCAAGAGAAAGAAAGAAAAGAATACTGAACTGTTATGTAATATCAGTCCTCCTATATGGTAATGAATATATATATATATATATATATATATATATATATATATATATATATGAAGAAATATAGTCTTAGGGTGTGCTATATTCATGGGATAAAGTGCTCAATATCAGAGATAGAGCATGTGTAAATATAAAAGTGAACATAGAGTCGACAGTATGTTTCTAGACGCAATTTTCAAGCCACAAGAATAGCCAAGATAAATAACAGCACTTGTGGCCTGATGATTGCATCTAGCATGAAACAGACTGTCACCTCTAAGTGTTGACTTCTATGTTCACTTTTATATATATATATATATATATATATATATATATATATATATATATATATATATTTATATATATATATATTCTGTTTATACATTATTTTTATGGATATTACATTTGAATAAATGAACTCTTTTTAAATAAGCAGTATTATTCAGGCAAGCAAATGTAATTAATAGTGTTTAATTAAAAACAGAGCATTTACTGAAATAAATTTTATTCCTAAAATAACGCATAAACAGAAAATATATTACATAATTGTCTTGCTTAACCCATTTCATATATATATATATATATATATATATATATATATATATATATATATATATATATATGTATATATAAATAAAAAGGAAAGAACAGTAAGATATAAAATCCGGTGTTCTTATAGATATTTTTATTTTTACACAATAGTGCTCAATGTAAATTTAAATTTACAGAGCATTAATATTATAAATTAATAGATTTAAAATATGGTTTTACCGCTACACAGTGATAACCATGTTTCAGAAATGGAAGCTAAAGCCCCTGAATTTAATTTTGTTATTAAACCAAAGACATTAGTTCCATTTCCTCATCAAGCGAATTTTGGAGTAACTTACTTTTTAAAATTTACGGTTGTTAACGGCACTGGAAAGATTCATATATATATATATATATAATTATTACTCTTTCAGTCCTGTAATTATCAATATATCTATTCATTGAAATATAGTGTGACTATTTTTAATTAATAAAACTGTTCTCGATTATTGTATTTGTGTATTTATTTCACCTTCTATTTTCAACTTTCCAAAGGTGCCGCATGCTGGGATCGTCGGATCCTTCCTGACCAGTCGACCACAGTGAGATTCGAACCTGGGTTTCATGGTCAGAAAACGAATGTTCCAAGCACTCACTCTCACACCCAATACTTTTATATATATATATATATATATATATATATATATATATATATATATATATATATATATATATATATATATAATTACAGGACTGAAAGAGTAATAATAATCATATATATATATTATTTTTCAGTCCTTTAATTAACGACAATATTTTACAGAATTATAACACTATAAGCATTTTCGTATTGGGGGGGGTGTAAATACTTCGGGTGACTCTCCATTTTTGGAAATAAAAAACACAAAACACTGAATATTAGACAAACGACAATGCATGTTTTTAACAAAAGGAAGTACATGTGTAGACAATTGTAATGAAATGAAAAAACATTAAAATCTTTTATATAAAGTACAGTGTATATGTGTGTGTGTATCCAAGCAACCCCTCTGCTCCCACTGGTTCCATTTCAATGATTCATAGCTCATTAAATAGCCCTAGAAAAGTGAGGTACAAAGAACAATTTTTGTTCCCCAGGGCTGAGCACCTCTCAGTTATGACTGTCTTTTGACAGAGTCACCCCTGAGTGCATTCTACCCAAAGACAGAGATTCAACTGAGAGATTATAAATAAACACGTTACAGACTACTAAAATCTCGATGTCTGTATTATATGTTATCTACTTCTAAACAAAGAAAAGAGTACCGAACTGTGATGTAATATCAGTCCTCTTATATGGCAGTGAATGCTGAACAATCTCCTCACAGATGAAGAAGAGACTTGAAGCAAGAGAAAGAAAAGAGTACTGAACTGTTACGTAATATCAGTCCTCCTATATGGCAGTGAATGCTGGACAATCTCCTCACAGATGAAGAAGAGACTTGAAGCAAGAGAAACAAAGAAAAGAGTACTGAACTGTTACGTAATATCACTCCTCCTATATGGTAGTGAATGCTGGACAATCTCCTCACAGATGAAGAAGAGACTTGAAGCAAGAGAAACAAAGAGAAGAGTACTGAACTGTTACGTAATATCACTCCTCCTATATGACAGTGAATGCTGAACAATCTCCTCACAGATGAAGAAGAGACTTGAAGCAAGAGAAACAAAGAAAAGAGTGCTGAACTGTTACGTAATATCAGTCCTCCTATATGGCAGTGAATGCTGGACAATCTCCTCACAGATGAAGAAGAGACTTGAAGCAAGAGAAAGAAAGAAAAGAGGAATGAACTGTTACGTAATATCAGTCTTCCTATATGGCAGTGAATGCTGGACAATCTCCTCACAGATGAAGAAGAGACTTGAAGCAAGAGAAAGAAAGAAAGAAAAGAGTACTGAACTGTTACGTAATATCAGTCCTCCTATATGGCAGTGAATGCTGGACAATCTCCTCACAGATGAAGAAGAGACTTGAAGCAAGAGAAACAAAGAAAAGTGTACTGAACTGTTATGTAATATCAGTCCACCTATATGGCAGTGAATGCTGAACAATCTCCTCACAGATGAAGAAGGGACTTGAAGCAAGAGAAAGAAAGAAAAGAGTGCTGAACTGTTATGTAATATCAGTCCTCCTATATGGTAATAAATAAATATATATATATATATATATATATATGAAGAAATATAGTCTTAGGGTGTGCTATATTCATGGGATAAAGTGCTCAATATCAGAGATAGAGCATGTGTAAATATAAAAGTGAACATAGAGTCGACAGTATGTTTCTAGACGCAATTTGCAAGCCACAAGAATAGCCAAGATAAATAACAGCACCTGTGGCCTGATGATTGCATCTAGCATGAAACAGACTGTCACCTCTAAGTGTTGACTTCTATGTTCACTTTTATATTTATATATATATATATATATATATATATATATATATATATTTATATATATATATATTCTGTTTATACATTATTTTTATGGATATTACATTTGAATAAATGAACTCTTTTTAAATAAGCAGTATTATTCAGGCAAGCAAATGTAATTAATAGTGTTTAATTAAAAACAGAGCATTTACTGAAATAAATTTTATTCCTAAAATAACGCATAAACAGAAAATATATTAAATAATTGTCTTGCTTAACCCATTTCATATATATATATATATATATATATATATATATATATATATATATATATATGTATATATAAATAAAAAGGAAAGAACAGTAAGATATAAAATCCGGTGTTCTTATAGATATTTTTATTTTTACACAATAGTGCTCAATGTAAATTTAAATTTACAGAGCATTAATATTATAAATTAATAGATTTAAAATATGGTTTTACCGCTACACAGTGATGACCATGTTTCAGAAATGGAAGCTAAAGCCCCTGAATTTAATTTTGTTATTAAACCAAAGACATTAGTTCCATTTCCTCATCAAGCGAATTTTGGAGTAACTTACTTTTTAAAATTTACAGTTGTTAACGGCACAGGAAAGATTCATATATATATATATATATATATATATATATATATATATATATATATATAATTATTACTCTTTCAGTCCTGTAATTATCAATATATCTATTCATTGAAATATAGTGTGACTATTTTTAATTAATAAAACTGTTCTCGATTATTGTATTTGTGTATTTATTTCACCTTCTATTTTCAACTTTCCAAAGGTGCCGCATGCTGGGATCGTCGGATCCTTCCTGACCAGTCGACCACAGTGAGATTCGAACCTGGGTTTCATGGTCAGAAAACGAATGTTCCAAGCACTCACTCTCACACCCAATACTTTTATATATATATATATATATATATATATATATATATATATATATATATATATATATATATATATATATATATATATATATATATATATATATATATATATATATATATATATATATATAATTACAGGACTGAAAGAGTAATAATAATCATATATATATATTATTTTTCAGTCCTTTAATTAACGACAATATTTTACAGAATTATAACACTATAAGCATTTTCGTATTGTGGGGGGGGGGGTGTAAATACTTCGGGTGACTCTCCATTTTTGGAAATAAAAAACACAAAACACTGAATATTAGACAAACGACAATGCATGTTTTTAACAAAAGGAATTACATGTGTAGACAATTGTAATGAAATGAAAAAACATTAAAATCTTTTATATAAAGTACAGTGTATATGTGTGTGTGTATCCAAGCAACCCCTCTGCTCCAACTGGTTCGATTTCAATGATTCATAGCTCATTAAATAGCCCTAGAAAAGTTAGGTACAAAGAACAATTTTTGTTGAGCTCATATTCTGGGTTGCCAGATTATGTGAAGTTAAATATATCTATATTATAGCCATTATCAGCGCTTTCATTGTCCAAGGGGAGTAACTCTTATTTTCCTTTTGTCCTCCAAAATTGCAGCTAGCTTAAAATTTTGGTTCGGCCATCATCACAATAGCTAGGGAGGAGTAGTTGCAATAAGCATCAATAAACTACAGAAGAACTCAAAATTGATCACTGCATTTAACTATTGAATTCATGTTTGAGCTTACCTTTTAAAATTTCAACGATTGTTCTTCTGCTGCCACTTAATTTAAAGACGATTTGATGTACGTAAATCCTTATTTTCCGTACAATTATTTTTATTTCATGGATGACAGAACAGGGGACAATTTATAAGATAAAATTAATATAGTGTAAAGATGGGAAAATAGAAATTAGAATTAGTTAAACATTCAACATTTGAAGAGTTAGAGAAACATAATAGCTAATTAAGTAAAACCTATATTATGGAATCTATATGAATAAATGCGAAATTGGAGCTCAATTCTCCCACGAATTCTGAGACTAAAAATCCCCAGCTCTATTTTAGTAATTTGCACACTAAAAGCTCAATATCTATTTGTGAAAACTTCCTTAACCAGTTTATGAATGAAATAGGTGGAGGAACACGATTTATGAGAAATAACAAAAAGACAACATTTATTAAGAGCTACGAAGGACAGGAAATTGTGGAGAGACGTGATCGTCTACGTTCTGAAGGGACACGGCACATATAGAAGACGAATTTATGAAATGCAGCAAAAAAGTTGCTTAAAATGCAGAATTTTTAACACTTTATTTGTGAACTAGCTTAAAAGCCACTCTATCGGGCGGCATTTAAGCTAGCTCCTACAGAGGACTCTTGATTGGGCTTTCATCACAATAGCTAGGGAGGAGTAGATGCAATAGGCAACAATAAACTACAGAAGAACTCAAAATTCGTCGCTGCATTTAAGTATTGCATTAATATTTAAGCTTACCTTTTAAAAGTTCAACGATAATTCTTCATCTGCCACTCAATTTAAAGACGATTTGATCCGTATTTTCCGTACAAACAATTATATTTTTTCTGAAATTAAAAAGCCCTACTTTATAGTAATTTGGTATTTACTCGACACCCCACCATGGAGTCACATTGTGACACAAGGTCAGATTAATGTGGGAGCCTGAGTGCGTATATCTGAGATAGGAACAAAAATTCACTGAGTCCCCGCAACCGTTGGTTGCACTGGCCGAGGTGTGAGCACCAATCCCTCTTTCTAGCGCAATGAGAGGGTGTGGCTTCAGGCACCTGTTCCTCGGTGCTGGGCACCGCTCAGTTGTGACTGTCATTTGACGGAGCCACTCTTGAGCTCACGGTATTTACTCTGTCTCCCCCGTAAGACGAGTTGTGATACAAAAATGCCCCACAGCCTTCGCAACCATTGGTTGTGCTGGCCTTGGTGTGAGCACCAACCCCGCTCTCTGGTGCAATGAGGGGGCACAGCTGTTCCCCAGGGCTGAGCACCTCTCAGTTATGACTGTCTTTTGACAGAGTCACCCCTGAGTGCATTCTACCCAAAGACAGAGATTCAACTGAGAGATTATAAATAAACACGTTACAGACTACTAAAATCTCGATGTCTGTATTATATGTTATCTACTTCTAGGCAATATCACGCTTCAGGTTTACCTAATTTGCATATTGATTTTTTAAAAAGTTAATTTAATTAATTAACTGTTCTTCATTATTATTCTTTTATTTGATGATTGTTTTGATTTTCATATCAAAAATAGTTCTGTTTAGGAATATCCTCTTATATAGTGCAGAAAAGTGTTTAAAATTTGCATTTTGCTTGGCCTTCAACAAGTCGGCATCTGCTTGTAAAACTTTCCTTAACTATAACAAACCAATTCATGAATGAAATGTTTTATTTAAAATTTTTGTTTCAAAGATTTCAAGTAATGAATATTTCTTACTTTGTGAGCGAGGGAAGCCTGCTTGTTAGCTACTTGTTTGTGTGTGTGTGTGTGAAACAAGCGTGTGTGATAGACACACATGTGTGAGAGAGTTCAGTGGTCAACAGTGGACCAAAGAAGCGAATGCGCCTCAGCGTTCTTTATTTACATTGACTACATTTGGAAACATGAGTTAAAAAGAGGCAAAAGGAGAAAAAGAGAGAATATATTGCCTTTTCATAGGCTTAAAGAGCACCCCACCAAGCAGGCATTTTGGCAAAGCCAAGCGGGATGTTATAAAATAAAATAAGACATATCTCGGCTGATTTGCAGGCAAATAAACGAACATACTCAAGAGCGAGAGCCGGATGTGAACCGGACAAGGCCTGGTCACAAAATGACCATTGACGTCGTTTACGCATAGGCCCGACGCACGAGTTCCGGTCGAAAAATAAAATAATATTTCAAAGTGCTTCTATTTTTCGACCAATAAAAATGCTTCCCTCCTAATTATACTCGCGTCGTTTTTTCGAGCCCGTTAAGCCATAAAAAACGCCATAAAGGTGGGGGGGTCACACGGGGGAAGTACAAAGCAATCAACGGGAGGCCGGGGAAGAGATCTGTCACGGTCAATCTGGGCAGACAGCAGCAGTCAGCAGGAGGAGCGCCACGTCAACCAGTGGGAACTACTATGAAAGATCAACCCAGATCGGCAGCCGGCTTATGAAGTTGTTGAAACTTGACTAATGCATGCAACACAAAATGTACTTAGAACAAAATGTATTGAAACAAGAAAGTGTACACAATATCTACATATAGTCTTTTGTATATTCCTGGGAAGACCGTTCCTGGTGAATGTGTTGACTTAGTCGCAGTCGAGCAGAGTCTCTGGTTGAATCTCTTGATTCGTTCCCCTCTCTTCCCGGTACCAACTATATTTATATGGTCGGTACTCCTCTATGCAAATTAGGTGGATCCTACCACAACAGAACTATACCACAAGGTAGCTGTCCCAAAACCACACGTTCCTATTGAAATAAATTACGTAAATCTATTTCTGCTGTTGTCGTATTTCTGTCTTGCAACCGTACGCTTGTCTATAACAGGGATAACCGACAAATCTCTCTCTTTTTTTTAAATCTGTTATTTTATGGTCCTTTCTCCTCAATGGCGTTTTCTCCGTTTTTTTTATTTTATTTCACTTGTAAATGCTGCTTGTGTTATGCGTTGAGGATATTAATGTGAGTGCGTATTGTAAGAGCATTTAAATATTATTCATTTATTCATTTATGATCCAAGGAAAAACAACGAGAAAGCAATTTGCATCAACGATAAAATATATATTAAAAACAACAAGTACAAAACAATTTTGCAAATGTGGGAATATTAAGGAAGAATAAGTAGTCTCCCTTTAACTGTTATCTTGAAAAAGATAAAACGTCATTGAGGATATTTCTAGAATAGAATGTTGAATTAAGAAAGAAATACAATTAATTCAGAATGTATTGTTTGTGTATTTAACAGAGTGTTGGTTGGTAAACTTGGCTTGGTCACAGAAGACGAATAGTGTAATGTAATACAAATTTCTCTGTGTGTGCGCGCGCTGTGAGTAGAATCGTGGATTTGTGTAGACAAGCGTAAGTTGCTGGACTCTAATTCTAACTACTATTTTTGGAACATCCCACTGTTTATATAACTGCTGGTAGGCTCCAGGGAACAACGCGGAAAAAAGTTGAATGAACACAAAAATGTATACATTATTTACATTATTCGGACTATTGTCCTTGTGGTGGAAACGTCGGTGAATTTTTAGATAATTAATGCTTAAACGGGGTTTATTCAGAAGGCCATGGTAAATTGCGTGTTATTTTTCCACAAACAAATTTAGGAGAAATTGTTCAAACATTTATCATGCAATACAAAACAAAGAACAAATAATGACGAACACAATATTTGAACGAGAAACAAATTCAAATTATTATTATACACATCTATATACAAATTATGGTTTGTAAATTTTTTGAATGTATGAACGGGAAGTTTATAGTTCATGTGTTCGTATCAGGTCGATTGAAACTGTTCTTCGGTCGAGATTAATTGTTCGTAGAGAAAATTAAATTGTTGCCAAACGACAATTTAACGATTGCTTCAAGGTGTAATGTGTGTGTGTAGGAAAGGAAAAATTATAATAAGTCGTACAAAGTAGCGTACCTTTATGTTGAGTGACATAATATATTTTTCTCGTAGTTGAATGGGAAAATCAACTCTTGTATTATATTAATCTCAGACGTTCATTTCGATGAGTTTGCTTCTATAGAGTTTTTCTTGTTCTAGAATTCAGATTCGCTGAGTTTCAAAAGGTAGCTGTGGCGAGTTGACTTGAAGACATATTTTCGCTGATCGACGAAACGTGCGCTTGTGTCGATTCAAAGAATCGCGCAAATGGTGAATTTCTAAAGAGAACCGCGTTCCTTCCTGTTGCAAAGTTCGCGCCTTGGCGGGAATATACACCGACCGACCTGATTGGTAGACTTAGCCTCGACGGTCCCGATTCGCCAACACATGATACGGAATGGTTCATTTAAAATTTTGGAGTGTCAATAGTGCATGGACTATCCCAACACCCTCATCTTTGTCGCCATGTTTATCACAACGTTTCGGTCGTTGTACGCTCCGGTCTTCTTCAGGTGGTTGGAATGTCGAACTGAACCCTTTATTTCGCTCACTGGGGTATACTGTGTAGGAAAAACGGGAATTAGGGGGGAAAAACTGTCGTACACGGCGATGCTACACCCGATCGAATGCCTTCTTGCGAACCTGAAACGAACGTACGACTCTTCCAAGCGAACACTTTACGACAGCGAACGAGCAAACGGCACCCACGACTGCTGCCGACAAACGGACGACCGACCGCAACTGCTTTTGCCGCCCCAAAAACCGTCAAACGACTCGCGCGTCTTCTTCTTGTAGTCCTCGGTCGAGTCCATTATGGTACTCCAAGGTGTGCCCGGCGAAAACACACACACGCAGTTCGAGGTCGCTTCCGCGCATGCTCGTTACAGACAGTTCTAGTTCCACGTGCCATGTTTTAATTATCTCCTGTTAATTCCCCTCTCTAAGTTCTCCACTCCCTTAACCGGGTATTGAACTCACACTCCAATCACCGGAGCGGAGCGTACAACGGCCGAAACGTTGTGATAAACATGGAGACAAAGATGAGGACAATAGTCCGAATAATGTAAACAATGTACATAATACCGCATCTCGGAAATATAGACAAAAATGTATGATTGGATAAAAATCAAACAATCACTGATTTTCTAACAAAAGCATGTTTGAGCAAATTCATGGCAGAAAGATTCAGTATGGTGACTGCGATTAGTAAATTGTCCTATGGTAAAACAGTATTTATTTATTAACCAATCACAGGCAAGTAAATTGTAGGCGTGGTAAGCGTAGTAATTACTACATACTCCTTGTAACAACTTGCATTTTAATAGCTTTATCTCCTTGCTTGGGTTGAAACATTTTTTTTTTTTTAGATAACCATATTTTTTCCAGATACAAGTTCTACTATTTAACCCTTTTGAGGAGGAGTAGGGTATGAGAAAAAATATGTATATATCAGAAGGATATTTTAAGTTTAGCTGTGTGAACAAAATTAACAGCTCGACAAACATTTAACTTTGGGTATGGCACAAGGTTATCAAATCTAAAATATAAAACAATATGTTTTCAAGAAATAATAAAACATTTTATATCAACAAAATACAAAATGGAATAATAAATTTGTTCAGGTAATTTAAACTGAGTTGCAAATTGTCAAACTGATGTTTATCACACCAAAAATTGTTTTATGGCAGACAAAAGTGTTTGTTCATTTGTACATCAATATGTAGCATTTATAATTAATAGTATAGAAGGAGTTATTTCCCTTTAACTGGAAAATCTATTTGCTCGAAAAACAAAGTGTAACGTATTTTGTTATTTTTGGCTAACCATACTTTTTAAGCTCTACCATCATACGCAGGTAAATTTAATCGGATTTTTGTAAGATATTATCAAGGAAAAATAAGTCATAGCTTGACAGGTTAAAAAAAACAGGATAAAGTCTTTTATTTTTTTATTGTATTTTTAACGTAATAATGCCGTCTCCTTCCACCAAAAAAAATATATTCTGGCCACTTTTCATCCTCCATAGTCAGCAGACAACACGCATCAGCAGCAACCGGAAGTATTTCCGTTTCATTCCCGACAGGCAACATTAGAAACCGGAAGTATGGTGTTGAAAATGGCCGATCAGGTAAGTTTCTTCGGCGAATTATTTTTTGTAATTTCTACGTTAGTGTAGATATTCTATACATGAGATATATGCGAAATGCGGCCTGGTGGAGACCGGAGTGAGATGAGTGCACAGAGAAAGATCCTGTAGCGCCAGAATGTTTATTTTAGTCGCTAGAACAGCTGGGAAAAGCCCGGCAAGATGAAGAAAATAACGTTTTCTGCTTTTCCTTATGTTGATAAATATGCAAGTCATCGAACGTTATTTATTATTTTTAAGCATTTAAGACGAAATTATTCACAAATAAAAAGATCAATTCACATCAGGAATTCATTCATTAATAAAGTATTTTTTTTTATTCTGGGATTGGAATTCTGGTTAGTTTATATTTTAATAATATCTTTAATAAAGATTATGGTTAAAGAAAGAACACAAATGATTAAAAGTTAAAACTTAAAAATCAAGAAAGAAAGCAAAAGTTTTAAAGATAATGTTGACTTTTTATCTTTTAAGAAATATAATATTTAGCATCAGTAGGTAAATATATCATTGATTTTAAATCTCGCTTGAAATAGGGAAAATAAAAAAAATTGTTTCATTTATTATTGTTTACATTAAAATAGGGATATCCAATTTTTCGCAAAAAAAAAAAGTGGCATATCCTGATGAAAAAAGGCCCCAAACTTAATAAAAAACAACGTTTTATCACGAAAAACTTTGTTATTAATAAAAGTAGAGACCAAAGTATTTTTTAATTATTTTTGGAAATTTTTTATTCCTTTTTACAACGTTTGAATTTGTGGTTGAAAATCTTTTTTGGGTTAAAGATCACCTAAGTTTTTGCATTAGCTTTTTTTTTTTTCACTTAAAAAACACATAAATTTGGAAATTCTTGCAAAATTCAAATAATTGTCGCAATTTAATGAAACATTCAGAACTTATTCCGAAATGAATGAGTTTATTTTAGAAATGTTTGTCCTTTAGAAAGTCATGGTAAAAATATTTTCTTTTTTACGTCTGATAACCAACTTAATTTTATGAAAACTTTAAAACTAGAGTAGCTACCCCTATTTTTATTTTTTAATTAAATAAAGAAGACTTTGAGGAATATAAATCATAAATTTCGTGTAAAATTTTGAAACGCAAGAACCCCAATTTCAGTTCTGAATTTAAAATACAAAAATGCGAGAAAACTAAGACATTATTTTATGAAAACAGCTTTTTTATTTTATCAATAAGGAGTTTTTTGTCTGAAGTCAAAATTTATTTAGGTTGAAAAATAAATTTTTACGAAAATAGTTTTTTTTTTCCATTTCTAAATAAAAAAATGATAATATTGATAAATATTTCATAAATAAATTAGAACAGTTACCCCTCGTTTTTTTCACTCATTAAAAAGATCTATTTTTATAGATCATAAATTAGAAAGGTTATTACAATCTGTAATACGCGTCATATTTTGAAATAATTTTTTATGATTTCAAAAAATGTATTAAAAAAAAAATCATCTACCGACAAAACTATGGATGCCCATTTAAAAAAAAAAAATCATGTTAGAGTTATTCCCCTGATTAAGTGAAATTATCCTATCGTTCTGGACACACAAACTTTTCTTCTAATTTTGTTTTTTTTACATATAATCAAATTCTTTTTTAGTGAGAGACATACTGCAAACATTAATTATTATTATTTTTTTAATTCAAATTTAGGGACAGAAACAACAAAAAATGGGTCTTTGGGAAAAATTCTCAGAAAAATATTTCATAACTAAAAAAATAGCTGTTTAAAACGATTGTTTTTGTCATATGAAAGACATGTCGCAAAAAAAAAAAAAATGTCATCTGTTCAGTGTTGTTGTCATCACCCGGGTCAGTAGGTGTTAAAAAACAAAACAAACTTTTACTATAGCAAACCTGAACTAACTTTAATTTTAATGGGGCTAGAACCCTCAAAAAGCAGCTGTGCTGAGATAAAACTTAATTTAAAAAATGAACATAAAATTTTATGTGTAGATAACAATATTGTTACAAAATTTTTGTCTTATAAAATTTGAACTATAAATGTATTTTTTTGTAATTTAAATGTTATTTTTATTCAAGAATTCTCCCTCAAACGTAAGGTAAAAAAAATTAGAAGTATATACATATAATAAAATGGTTCACATAAAACTAGAACAATTTATATCACTATTGCCTTACTGTCCGATAATTTCCCCTGACGTAAGTTGTTGACAGATTGACATACATCAGTTAACACCCATCAATCAGGCCCCAAAAAACAAGCACCACGGTTGGAAATGTCTTTTTAAAAAATTTTCTGATGAAAAAGTAAGTAATGTTTCTTTCAAATTACATTAAGTATACTTTAAATTTTCTAATTTTCCTAAAATAACTTTTGAAAAAAGTATAATTGAATTTTACAAGATTTTTAAATGGGAAACTTTACTTTTGTTTATAAAACTGTCAATAATGATTGATTTTACCATTTTTTGATGACTCAAAAAAAAATACTTAAAAACAAGATTTTTAGCTAAAATTTCGGACATGCTAGAATGGATTAAAATTATTTTAAAAATACTCAAAAAATACTTTGGTCTTTCCTCTAAATAATGACATAAACATCTAGACAATACAAAATTATTTTAATCAAGTTTGGGGCTTTTTTTTTTTCATCAAGGTGCATTTTTTTAGCAAAAGTGGACACCCTGACATTAAAAGATCTACCCTCAAAAAATGGTAGAAATATTTCTAAATAATTTTAGAATTGCATTGTTCTTCTAATGTAAAATATTCAAAACTTTTTGTTGCTCTGTATTTTCTTTATGTCAAAGAGTTCCTGAATATAAAAAGTTCCCTATTCGTCGTTTCATAATTATCAAAATTCTTTGCCAGAAGAATTCACCCATCTCTATTGACGTTACATTCGGTGATGTTCATATCTATCTGTCTCGGCCTGTCCGCATCTGTCTCGGTCTGTTCACGTCTATCATTCGCGTGCTGTGCCATGCTTTTCTCTTCTTCAATTTCATTAAAATTCCTATTGGAAAAATAGTTTTGTGTTATGAACGGCCTTCAGGAACAAATTAAATTCAGGAACCAAGTTTCCACAGTATTAAAAAAAATTCCTATTTTGCTTGTTTAAAATACTTTCTTAAAACAAAATGCATAAAAATGTATCCCTTTTTTTTCTTTTTCTTTTTATTTAAAATAAATCTTTTTTTTTGTAAAAACAAATGTCACTTCTTATACGCAGATATCAATGATGTTAGCAGTTTTAAATTTGACATTTTTAAACAGACATCTAGGTTACGATAAGTGTAAAAAAAAAAAAAAATCCCAGATTGATTTTACACTATCTATATTATGAAAAGGATCCCCTCCTTCTTTTAAAATGATAGCAAATCAATATTTTTCAAAACGTTTCAATTGAAGGAAGGTCTGAAGAATGCTAATATACAAAAATGATGTCCAGGACAATGTTTCCCTACTTTTTGTCGGTCAAATAGTCTATTCAAGAAGTGTCTGGAAAATGCAACATTTTCTCAATCAATGCGATTCAAGTCCATTCAACATTAATTGATTTCTTTTGTGCATTATGAATCCATCAATAAAACTTATTTCATCAAACGTATCATGTAGTCATTGATTTGCCCTCGATAGGTGGATGTGAACAGGAAATAAAATCTTTCTTGAAGCTTTTATTTTAGTTTTAATTTCAAGCTAATAGATTAATTACAACGTTTTTGGCCGTTGTACGCTCCGGCCTTCTTCAGGTGGTTGGAATGTCGAACTGAACCCTTTATTTTGCTCACTGGGGTAGACTGTTCTAGTTCCATGTGCCATGTTTAATGGATGTTAGTTATCAGTTATCTCCTGTTAATTCCCCTCTCCAAGTTCTCCACCACCATAACCAGGTATTGAACTCAAACTCTTTGGGTCCTGTCGCTGGATCTAACCAACACCTTTATCCACTGTGCTATGTGTATGAATTTCTGGGTGTTATAAACCTAATATCTTTGGCACATTTTTTTACCAGAGCTCATATTGCAATTTTCGTTGTTATTATTGCTTTTCTCTGGTACTCCTTATTACTGGTTCCTATATTGTATTCATTTCTATGCTTGGTCAGCTCAGGAGATTTTTGTGGCCTAGCATATGTGCTGATTCCTTAAGTTTACAAATTTTCCAATGATGTTCTTTGTCTATGATCTCAACCTGATCCCACAGAGGGCGGTGATCTCCCTTTTTTTCTCTATATGTGGTTAGCCATGGTTGATTTTTCCACTTCCCCTCGTGTTACAGCTTTTTGGTGTTCTTGAAGCCTCACCTTAAGGGGGTGGCCTGTCTCCCCTTTATATTTCTTTCCGCAGCTGCACGGGATAGCGTACACACAGTCTTATATATGTTGAGATCATAGACATCACCATTCGTAAACTTAAGGAATCTGCACATATGCTAGGTCACAAAAATCTCCTGAGCCGACCAAGCTTAATAATTAAACTACATCCAGCAGCAAAGTCTCTGATCAGGAGATTGGAGGTTTTGAAAAGTATGGAACTACCTCTAAATTGTTGTTGTTCCCAGGTCCACCCTGACCTGGGGTGGTAGTACCTGTTAGGGTCCCAGCTATGGGCAAATAGTATAATTCCCAAACAAAAACGAAACACTATGGAAGTATAAAAATACATTCTTATAGAAAAATTACTGACAACACATTTTTAAGGTAGAATTACGAACAATACATTTTATAGCAAAATGGCCAACAATAAATTTTATCTGTTGCTGAAGCCATAAAATTGTGTTCAAAATATTTAGATTTCAGCATTAAATAACCCATAGAGGTGTTGATATGCTGCTAAACAAAATCAACAACCATTCTAACAGCCAGGGGCACCCACTTGAACTCATTCCATGAGTAAATACGTAGAATATTTTGTTAATAGTAATAAAAGTCATGCTAGTACGTATTTGTACAATTTGATATTGGATAGAGCAAGTTTTCTGCATTGTTACTACAATTGGCGATGCATTTTTGCCATCAATGAACAAGGGCCTATGTGCTGCGCTTGTAAAGATCTACTAATAACTGGCCACTCATATTCGAGGATACTTGTCAAACCAGTGCAGCTAACCAATCCCTATTGCAGACGCTCACTCAGGTACATTTGTGTTCAACACCCACAGAGGTTTGTACTGCAACTATGCTGAGCAGACCTTAGAGTTTTGGGGAGAGAGCGTGTTATCTAACTTGATCAACAATCTGAACAATACCAGCACACTCAAACCCTTGGTCACGATGACTTGTCACTTTGTGCTAGCACAGCTATCGATGGGCCCCCAAGTGTTCTGTCTACCCAATTTCACTCACAATCTTGGGTCAACCTGTGTTATGGTTTCCAGGCACTTTCCAAAAGTGCCGCATGCTGGGATCGTTCCCCCTCCAGGCTGGTAGCCTCAGGAAGTCTCCTTCCCGACAAATCAACTGTGGTGAGATTTGAACCCGGGTCTCCTGGTCAGAAAGCGAACGTTCTAACCATTCAGCCACATGCTCATAAAAATCTACATAAGTGGAAATGACTTTTTTTTTTCCCCCCTCAATGTAATGCACCCCCCCCCCCACCGCCTCACTGTGCTCACATACACTGTTTCATCTTTGTTAATTTTCACCAAACAGCAATGGATATCAGTGGTTATAAACATGAAGATATTAGATAGGACATTTCTGCTTTGTTTGAACTTTCATGTCAGAAGCCATTTTACTAGACTGTAGCTTAACTGCTATCTGTAAGAAGGCAAAAAAAAACAAACTAATACAATTAGAACTAATGCAATATTTATCATTTACCAATTTATAAAGAAATAAATATGGAAGGAATTTTTAATTCATAAATTTATAAACATTTACTTGATTATTAAAATATGTGAACCAACTCTAAAGAAGTTCTTATTATTTACCATTTTGTAAAGTTTGAATCACTTGTCAATTAGTCGATATTTTGCCAACTATTCCAATAAATAATCTAATAAATAAATAGTGTTTATTATTTTTGTTGTTAATTCTGAAGAGTAAAAAAAAAATGTATAAATTCACTTTCATCATATGTTTATGTTATGTGACAATTCCTGTTGTGTTACATCATTTTTTTTAAAACTAACATTGCTGAGAAGTGAAAGTAGTTAAAATAATTGGGGTGTTAAAATCAACAAAATTCCCTATCCCCCCACCCCCCCAATATAACCTGTACCAATAATTTGGCAAGGAATATTTTAGCAAATAATAATAATAATAAAATGATTATTGATTTAAAAAAATAATTTTGATTTGTAATCAAAGTTTAATATTTTATAATCTCATATAATTCTGGGCTCTTCAAGGAGCTAGGGTGTCAATCAAGTGTTTAGATGTTAGTCTTTTACATGTAGCCGAACCATTCCGATATAAGGTGCAGGACGCTTTTTAGGGAATGTTTTTTGAAGAAAACATTGCCAAGGGAGTCAAAAGTTTATACAGTAATACGAGTGTCAAGGGAATAACCGTTGTTTGGAAACCGTTTTATTTTTCTACTTTTGGAGGTCATGATGATTAAAAATTGCTGGTAACTCATACACAAAATTTAGACAAAAATTTTGAACTCCTATTTTTTTTTTTTTTTTTTTTTTTTTTTGTGAAGTATAACTTAATTGTATTCCAATTTTTCTTACAGCAGCAAATGGATATTGATGAAGTGACTGCTAACCAGGATGGTATTAAATCTTATTATATAAGTAAAACTGAAGAATATCAGGTAAGTGTTTTATTTTTATATATATATATATATATATATATATATATATTTATTTGTCTATATTTCTGAGATGAGGTATTACGTACAGTATTTACATTAGTCGGACTATTGTCCTCATCTTTGTCGCCATATTTGTCACAACGTTTCGGCCGTTGTACGCTCCGGCCTTCTTCAGGTGGTTGGAATTTCAAGGACACATGGTACAGTGGATAAAGGCGTTGGTTAGATCCAGTGACAGACCCAAAGAGTGTGAGTTCAATACCCAGTTAAGGCAGTGGAGAACTTTCAGAGGGAAAATTAGCAGGAGATAACTGATAACTGACATCCATCAAACATGGCTCGTGGAACTAGAACAGTCCACCCCAGTGATCGAAATAAAGGGTTCAGTTCGAAATTCCAACCACCTGAAGAAGGCAGGAGCGTACAACGGGCGAAACGTTGTGACAAATATGGCGACAAAGATGAGGACAATAGTCCGACTAATGTAAATACTGTATATATTTATTTATTTATTTTTTATATAAAAACGTGACAAAGTGGAAAGTTGTTTTTTTTAATTTTTTTTTGTGATGTCTTTCATCTGTTAGGATTTAATTGGATGTGGTGTAGAGGGGGGCAATGTTAGCAAAGCCAATTTGCTAACATTGCCCCCCTCTACACATGCTCACGAAACGAGAGACACAGGTACTTTCAAAATCTTTTGAAAGAATCTTTTTTGAAAGATTTTTTTTTTTTTTGCTTGTTTCAATCTAGTTGAAATCATCTGTATTCTTCTTTTCTTTATCTCTCCACCATCTTTGTTCTTGATTATCCCAAACTGTGACAATATAAAATCTACACAGAATGGTGGTAGGAGCCTGGGCACAAATTATATCGTCACAGTGTGGGATAATTAGGACCAAAGGTGGTGTAAAGAAAAAGGATACACATGATTTTGGTTAGATTGAAAAAAAGAAAAAAAATCATTCAAAAAAATATTCTTTCAAAAGATTTTGAAACTAAACACGTCACACAAAAAACCTTTCCAGTTTGTCATATTTTGTCATATTGTTTGTCATATTAAACAAAATGTTTAATATCTAAAAAAAAAAAAAAAAAAATTGAGTTTTCAGATAAGATGTTCAGCCATCTTGACACCATTTGTCGTAAGGATCACTGAAAAACCCTTTGACTTATTCAGTTAAAAAGAGAACAGTATGGATTTCGTTAATCGGACTGACTTCCTCATCTTGGTTGCTTTCCTCAGTCCGATTAACGAAATCCATAGTGAAAACCCCTCATCCCAAAAATATAGACAATTAATAAGAGAACATGTTAAAATCATTTTGCGTCAGAGCCACTATCTTCTCAGCTGAGCAATGGTGAGAGGAAAACATCATTCAGGCCTTCAGTATTGGTACCAACATTCAGACTCTGGCTTCCATCTTCAAATTCTATTCAGGAGCCATCAAGAGAATGATGAATAAGTTTAAAAAAGAGGGAACAGTAGAGAGAAAAACTGGATCAGGAGGTCACAACAGGAGGAGGAGTCATCATTTCAATAGAGCTAAAGAGATCAATTAGAAAAGATCCAACTCAGTCCATAAGACGTTTGGTGCGTTTAAGCTGTGACAGTCGAAAAAGCAGTGACAGAAAGTTAGAAGGTTAGAGAGGGCAAATATCAGCTTGAATAAGTTTGAATATAATCCTGGAATAATATATATATATATATATATATATATATATATATATATATATATATATATAAACTTTATTTCAATTGTTAAAAAGTTTCTGATCCTTAATTATGACAAATTAATGATGAACCTTTCATTTTCATTTCTGCTCGCTTTCATCATGATTCCTCTGTTAAGTTTGTAGAGTATTTATACCTTCTTATTACTCAAAGTAGAGTCCAATAGTGTTATAAAAATCTTGGAGGATTCCAGTAAGATATCTTTAATCATTTAAGATGCAATGGTCCAAAGCTTAATCTAACAATTAAACAATTTTGCTGTTACATACGGTGTGTGTGTGTGTATATATATATATATATATATATATATATATATATATATTTTTCATACATTTCCCTCTCACACTTGTTTCCCACACATACACTCTCACTAAAATTTTGTTTTTTTTATACCCGGAGTTATATTTTCTGATTTCTTTTTGAATTTGTAGGTCTGATGAATTGGATCGTGATTAGGAATCCAATGTAATAAATTATAACCATGGAATATTAGTGTTTGAGCTTTTTATAATATATTATATACCCAAGTCTAGGATTCAACGTCATCACTTGGTAAGACACCGGAGGTGTTGAAACAAAATGGCTATTTTTGTAGTGATTTTATAACATATTTATGTTATAATTTTTAAATAAACAATTATATTATATATATAATATGCACACAACACACACACACACACACACAGTGATATTGATAGGTTTCTGACGTACAAGGTGTGCCTAAAGTCTGGGCACATAGGCAAAAATGCATATTTCCAAGAAATGAAATTTTCAACAAGACATTATTGAATTGGAATATTAACAAATACCATATCAATATGATTTCCATCATTTGTGATGTGAAGGTTGATGCACTTTGCAAGATTCCTGTGAACCTGATGCAATAATTCCACGTTGCTATCACTTTTAGCACACTCACTCTTAATGCATTCAATCGGGTGTGTTGCACCTGTCAGTTTCATTGAGTACACCTTCTCCTTTAGCAGACCCTAGAAAAAGAGGTCAGTTCTTTTCTTTCAATAAAACTGTGTTTAATCTGTGAAGGTAAACAAAAATCATAGTTAACATAATTTTGTATGTGTCCAGACTTTAGGGACACCCTGTAGTGAGCCCACTGTGTATATAAGTGGTAATTTGGGTGTGTCCCTGGGAAATTCAAAGGGTCTCAACTAAAATTTCTTTATAAATTGTTGTGTTAAACTGCAAGGCTACAGACCAAGTTTTTTTAAAACTATCTTAGAAAAATGATTTTAATCATGCCATATCACTTAACCCTGCATTAGTTACCTTGGATTTATGAAAATGGATAATTACCCTGGTGTCTGCCTCTCATAATAACTGAACAACAACTGTGCCATACCATATGCTTACTCATTCTCGCTAAGTCAGGAGAGTAGTGAGGGAGCCAAAGAAACAATTTGCCAACTCGGAATTACGAGTGCTTAAAAAGTTTGTGGATAACAAAACACCCCCTGTAAATAAGGCAAAATTAAATTGATAGAAATATTTTTCAATTATATCAATAAATTTAAAACAAAACAAAAAATGTTTTTTTTTTTTCATTTATTTTTGTATTTAATTAAAAAAAAAAAACAACTTTTGTCAATTGAAATGACTAAAATTGCTGATTTTAGTGCCATTTTCAGTAAAAAATAAACTGTTTTAAATATAGGTATCTCCAAAGAAGCTCAATACCTAAGGTGAATTAAAAAAAAAAAAAATCTTTCCTGAAGCTTTTATTTTAGTTTTAATTTCAAGCTAATAGATTAAATTTAATATTTCCAATAAAAAAAAAAGAAAAAAAAATTTATTTAAAAAAATGTTGAAACTGCCTGTGTCTCTCACTTTTTGCTCATATGTAGATGTGGCAACGTTATCAAAACCCAGTTTGATGAAATCTGAACGGATGAAATGTGTCACAAAAACCTTTCTAGTTTTTTTTTTTTTAATCATCATCTTAGAAAAACTATTTTAATTATGCCATATCACTTAACCCTGGATTAGTTACCTTGGATTTCTGAAAATGGATAATCCCCTGGTGCCTGCCTCTCACAACAACTCTGCTACGAAGCATGCTACACATTCTCACTGAGTCGTGGGAAGGGAGCCAAAGAAACAATTTGCCAACTGGGAATTACAAGTACTTAAAAAGTATGTGGATAACAAAAACATCCCCTGTGAGTAATGCAGAATTGACAGAACTTTTTTTTTTTTCCAATCAAATCAATAAATTTAAAACAAAAACGAAAAAAACATTATTTACACTTAATCACAGTTCGTTATTTACACTATTCGGACTATTGTCCTCATCTTTGTCGCCATATTCATTACAACGTTTCGGCCGTTGTACGCTCTGGCCTTCTTCAGGTGGTTGGAATGTCGAACTGAACCCTTTATTTTGCTCACTGGGGTAGACTGTTCTAGTTCCACGTGCCATGTTTAATGGATGTCAGTTATCAGTTATCTCCTGTTAATTTCCCTCTGAAAGTTCTCCACTGCCTTAATTGGGTATTGAACTCACACTCTTTGGGTCCTGTCACTGGATCTAACCGACGCCTTTATCCACTGTGCCATGTGTACATTAAACATGGCACGTGGAACTAGAACAGTCTACCCCAGTGAGCAAAATAAAGGGTTCAGTTCAACATTCCAACCACCTGAAGAAGACCTGAGCGTACAACGGTCGAAATGTTGTAATAAATATAAGGACAAAGATGAGGACAATAGTCCGAATAATGTAAATAATACCTCATCTCAGAAATATAGACACAGTCACAGGTCAATTGAGAAACTTTATATCTTGAGAATTATGACAGAAAACTTTTTTTTTTTTGTTTTTAATTAAATACAAAAATTAATAAACAAATAAAGAAAGTATCTGGTAAGGTGACATTAATGTCTATTTCATCCCACCCACACATTTCATTGGCCAATGAAAAAGAAAGAAAAAAAATAAAGAATTAGTATTTAAAAGAACATCAAATTAAAATGGCTTCCTTAGAAAGCAAAAATACTAAATTAAAAACCAATAAAACCGAATCCAAAACCATGGTATCGAGGGGTGGGGAAAAACTGGAAACCGATAACGAAAGATAAATTACCAAACCGACAAACTCTACTTCAAGATGTCCTATGTGTATCAAATTCTCCAAGCCCTCTTTCATCATTATGTGTCCCAAAAAATTCAACAATATCTGATTCTGAGACTAAGATTCCTTTTAGTTTCTTTTTTCCTTAACACTTCTTCGTTGTTCATGTGCTCTATCCCTGGTATTCTGAGCATCCTTCTGTAGAACCACACCTCCATTGCCTCAAGTCTCTTCTTCATCTGTGAAGTAATTGTTAGGCATTCACAGCAGTTCAGCGTTCTTTTAAGGGAGATAACTGGGTAATTTTTTCTTTTACCTCCCTTGAGAATACCTGTCAACTCTTCAATGATTGCTGTCTTTCCTTCTTTTTTTTGTTGTTTGTCTTTTTCATCAGTGTACAAGCTCGAGAGAGATGGCTACAGAGTAAGAGACAGTTTATGCGGATAGTTGAGGAAGATAACAGTTAACCCTAGACTTGAATATGTTAAGATTAAGAAATAAGTATGAAAACAATTTTTTTAATTTATAAACGTTTACTAAATTATTAAACTATGTGAACCAGCTGTAAAGAAATCCTTATTATCTGCCATTATATAATGTTTGAATCAATTGGTGAATTGTTGATGTTTTGCCAACCATTCAAATAATCTAATATAAATAGTGTAAATAAACAATCTAATAAATAGTGTTTATTGTTTTTGTTGTCAATTTTCAAGAACAAAGAAAATGTATAAATTCACGTTCATATGTTTAGGTTTTATTAAAATTCTAATCGTCACATTTTAAGACAATAAACATTGCCAAAGAGTGAAAGTAGTTAAAATAATAGCAGTGTCAAGGGAAAAACCATTCTTTTGACTTTTTTTTTGTTTTTTAAGGTCAAAAAATGATTATTCTTATTTTTTATCCATTTTGTAGACACATTTGCTTTAACGTTTAACACCAGTTAAGGGTGAAAATTAAAACAAAAAATAGTTCTAAATATTTCAGGATTCATTCATCCAGCAACATTGGTGATTTAAATCTGTTGGTTAGATTAACCCGACAAGGATTTATACTTCCTAGAATCTACCAAACCCAACCCAATATATAAATGTTGAGATATTGAGGAGGCACGGTGGAGTAATGGACAGCGGCTTGGATTGAGGAATCGGAGAGCCGAGTTCGAATTCCAGTCGAATCCATTACATTCACTTACGTGCTTATACCCTTGGGAAAGGTGTGAATCCTCTTCTTCTCCCTCCAAAAAATGTGTAAATAGCAGGACAGACTGGGTTCTATAGCCTTGGATGGCAACTGGTCTAGGAGAAGGACAACTCTGAATTCAAAACCTTCGGGGGGTCGTTTGGGGACCTTGTGGCATTCGCTGCACCAGGTCCCTGTATTCGTCCCTCCAAAAAGTGTGGATGGCCCTGCACAAAGCCTTCACCACTATAATCAAATCCTGTGCGGGTGACGGGTTTTCAGTTTCTGGGAACTGACTGACCCTCATACGTCGAGTTCAACGGGAGAGTCCCTCATATATATATATATATATATATATATATTTATTTATTTGTTGCCTGATACTACCATTCTTTCTTGCATGTAATTTTTTTTTTTTTTTAAATTTTGCTGCCAGTCTAAATAGAATAATTACTGCTTTGGGTGACAAAGATTCTTCCTATACATGAACTGAACTGTTATGTAATATCAGCCTTCCTCTCTGGCAGTGAATGCTGAACAATATTCGCAGAGGAAGAAAACACCTGAAGCCAGAGAAATGTGGTTCTACAGAAAGACGTGGAGAATACCAAGGACCGAACAAATGAGCGATGACAAAGTTTTGTAGAAAGCAAAAGCAAAAAAAAACAAAAACACTTAACATTATGAAGAGAAAGTTGAAATTTCTAGGACACCTCACGAGGAAAGAGGCCTTGGAAAACTTGATACTCACAGACTGAAGGGAAGAGGGGCAGAGGCAAACAATGCCTATCATAGCTAGTGAGTTTGGTCAAATGGATAACAGGGGTCAGGAGAGATAGCAGAAAGCCAGACTCTCTTAAGAGCTATAAGGGGCAGGTAATTGTAGAGAGCCTTGATCGTTAACGTCCTGAGGGACATGGCATATAGAAAAAGAAATAAGAAGAAAAACAACTCTGACTGAATAAGATATAAATTCTATTTTTGCCACCTTGAAGATGTTGTCTGGAAAAGGTCGAAGAATGAAGTGACTGAAATAAAATGATCAAAACAACACTGATAAGGATAATAATCTAATTCCTCGAAGAGAGAACAGTAAGATAAAATATAAGATAAGATAATTATTAAAAGCAAAATTAAAAGATCTTTCATAGCGTAAAAGCTGAAGATTTTTGCTGTAGTAAAATGTACTTTTTCTCAAAATACATATCATCTTAGAGTAATATTTGAAATAAAATATAATATATAAAGATTAGAAAAAACGACATGATGAGAACGTGGCTAAAATGAATCTCTTCTCACCTGATAGGGGCTGAAAAAAAGTTAAAATATCTCCTGAATTAGACGGCAATATTTTGCAGCAGGAAAACTGAAACCCTTGTTACTTTTGCCGATGTTTCCTTGATAAGAATGTGTTTATTTTTATTATTATTTCAGTTAATTGTCACAGAAAAGACACAAAATCTACGTCGATTGGAAGCGCAACGAAATGAGCTGAACGCTAAGGGTGAGTTTTCTTTCCACTTGTCTCAGAAATTTCACACGTTTTAAAGATGATTGAACAGTTTGGATTTTCTTTTTCTTACTTTTTCTTTTTTTTTGTTGTTTTTTTTTGTTCTCCCAAAGAACTAACCTTATTGGCACGTCTTATGCTATGTTGATAGCAATCCCAGCACATGGGTGAGACCTCCCTGTTAAAACGAATCAATCACTGAAATACTGATCAGCTACACAGGCATGTCTTTTAGATTTAGAATCTGGAATAGAAATGTATAGAAACCACCGTGAACTCAAAATGAGGGATCAGTTTACATATAGAGTGTAATATAGAATTTGACCCCCACTTTATATCCATATTATAATTTCTTGTTTGTTGATAAGCCGTAGAAAATAAATGAATCAATCAATGAAATACTGATTAGCTACACAGGCATGTCTTTTAGATTTATTTACATTCTCTGGAATAGAAATGGATAGAAACTACTGTGGCCACAAAGTGAGGGATCAGTTTATATATTGATTGTAATATAGAATGGATCCCCCACTTTATATCCACATTATAATTTCTTGTTTGTTGATAAGCCGTAGAAAACGAATCAGTCAATGAAATACTGATTAGCTACACAGGCATGTCATTTAGATTTATTTACATTCTCTGGAATAGAAATGGACAGAAACTACTGTGGCCACAAAGTGAGGGATCAGTTTATATATTGATTGTAATATAGAATTGATTCCCCACTTTATATCCACATTATAATTTCTTGTTTGTTGATAAGCCGTAGAAAACGAATCAGTCAATGAAATACTGACAGTTTGAACAAAATAAAACAATATTGTATTTTGTCCAAATTGTCAGCTCCAATAGCTGTCACCTCTGCTCATCTTATGTTTTTTTTAAATTAACCAAAATAATAAAATAAAAAATAAACTGAGTATATATTTAGTTTTATAAAATTATTTTGCTCATTCTTATTTGTCCCTAAAACATTAAAATAGAATGTTTAACGTTATTTTTAATTCTGGTTTCAGTCATCACTTTAAAAAGTAGTTATTTTGTGTACGTGCGTGTGTGTGCTTTCTATTTATTAGAAGTTGGCGACTATTGGTGAAAAGTTGGCAACTAAGCGAGATTTTCCTTCATTTATAAGAAGTAAATTTCTATTAGAACAAATATTATTGGATTTTAATCAATAATTTTGTATCATCCTGACATCGTCCCAAAGATCTAAACAGTCACCACAAACTAATGTGATATTGGGGTATCATTAAATTTGATATGTGGGTTGCTGATCCACTCTCCTGATCATGTGTTTGGCAGTCCCTATCACTCCCTAAATCTGTGTCTGGAAATCTTTTTGAGGTTGTTGTGTTTGTTTTATGTAAAGACAGGCTATACATTATAGGTCAACCCGTTTATTATACCCCTCATGCAGCTTTCCGATACTATCATCTCTGTGGCGTAAATAAGTACAAAGAAGCATATATTTATCTCACTTTCTTTTCTTTTTTATGAACTTCTGGAAAAAAACCAACCCTTTTCTGATTTTATTTCATCTTTCAGTTCGTATGTTACGAGAAGAACTCCAGCTGCTTCAAGAGCAAGGTTCTTATGTTGGTGAAGTTGTGAAACCAATGGACAAAAAAAAGGTTTTAGTTAAGGTAAGATTTTGACCAAAAAATGGAATTGGTAACTTCAGTTCATATTGAAACCAAGACAGTTTGCATTAAATTTGAACTACTGTTTTGGAGAAAGGCATGAATCCATCTTTTTCTATCATTTGTATCAAATAGGTGAAACTGGTCTCTCTAGCCTTGGTTGGAAGCCAGACAAGGAGAAGGACAACTCGGAATTCAAAACCATGGAGAAAGGAGTATAAAACTACTCCACTGTCTTTCCTAAAAAAAATCATGGCATTATAGAGTTTTTCAGGTATTATTAAAAAGGAAGCTGTGGAGAACTGATCACCTACATCACAAAGCAGTATGCCATTTAGAGGATTTGGATCACAGAAAGAAAAGAATTTCCTTTTATATTCAGTTGCTAATTATTAAGCCAGTTGGAAAATAATGTCACTTATTTTAAAAAGAAATAAAGGCCTATTAAATTGCAAATTTATTTACATAAAAATAGAACTCAAATTTTGGTGAAGGCAAAGATAAATGACAAAGGTTCAAATCTGGACACACACAAACATATATATATATATATATATATATATATATAATATATGGATAAAATAACTGAAAAAAAATTTTGGTTGTTTTTTTTGCGAAAGTATTTATTTCTATGTTTTTATATATATATATATATATATATATATTTAATATTTCAGACCACCTCGTTCCTTCCTCAGAAATTAATTGAATTACTACTGTGGTAATTGAATTATTACAGTAGTAATTCAATTAATTTTTGAGGAAGGACCGAGGTGGTCTGAAATATTAAATATATATATATATATATATATATATATATATATATATATATATATATATATATAAAAACATAGAAATAAATACTTTCGCAAAAAAAACAACCAAAATTTTTTTTCAGTTATTTAATCCATATATTACATATCAAGAAAGTATACGTGGCTTCTCATTATGCTATATATATATATATATATATATATATATATATACATACACACACACATCTATAATATATCAGTTTTTAATAATATTCTATCATCCCCAGTACAATGGGACAGCATTAATCTCGAGCCCTATTCCCACTTCTGTGTAAGTAGTGCTATCCCTAAATAGGGCTGCTTAGTCCTGGATGTAGGACTAAAAAAATCAGCGTCACTCCCTTTCATTTGATGAGCAATCATCAGACATTGCAGTTATTGGACTAAAAACTTCAAACAATATCTTGTCTCTGTCTATATTTCTAAGATGAAGTATTGTAACTACACTATTTACATTGTTTGGACTGTTGTCCTTGTCTTTATTGCCATATTCACAACATTTCGGCCATTGTATGCCCCAGCCTTCTTCACATGATATTAGTTGGAATTTCAAACTGAACCCATTATTTAGTCCGGGTGGGGGTTAGATTCTAATTTCATATGCCATGCCTTTGGATATCTCAGTTTCAGTTAATTCCCCTCTCTGAGTTTTTGTTCTCTCTACTGTGGCCAGGTATTGAACTCATAACTCTTTGGGTCAAGTCACTTTTGGATCACTCAACCAACACTTTTATCCACTGGGCCATGAGATATCCAAAAGCACATCAAAAGTCTCTGTTGTAACCTAGAAAAAGTTACTGAATGAGGAATAACCAAAACGGAGGTTGGAAATGAAATGGTAATATTTATAACATCAACAAAATACAATACTCGCCAGCGGCGTGAAGTAGGTAAACCACTGCTCGTGATGAACTACTTAAACAGCATATTACCCCCACTTACAATAGTGTCCCACGTATTTATGAGGATTGGGACATTCCCATTTGTGTTCATAGATACGGTATGTAACAGTTGATAAGCTGTAAAAACCAAAAAATGATTTCACCTTTTTTATTGCTTTGTTCAGTGATTAGAATAAATAAGCATTGTCACAGTGTTAAGCTAAATTTTGATCTGAATTATTTACGCTCGGACTATTATCCTCATCTTTGTTCTTGTCACAATATTTACACTTCAGCAGCAGGGCTGACAACAGCATGCAGATTATGTCTAAGGCTCCAAATTCTAAACTCTGGATTGTCCCATTGGACATGTCTTCCTGAATCCTCTTCTTTTATTGTCCTTTCTCCTCACTAAAGTCTTCCCATTCTCTTTCACTCCCAGTAACCCCTTGCGTCTTAGTGCCATTATCGCCATCTTCTGTCTTCCTGAAACCTGTTCTTTTATTGTCCTTTCTCCTCACTAAAGTCTTCCCATTCTCTTTCACTCACAATAACCCCTTGCGTCTTAGTGGCATTATCGCCATCTTCTGTCTTCCTGAAACCTGTTCTTTTATTGTCCTTTCTCCTTACTAAAGTCTTCTCATTCTCTTTCACTCACAATAACCCCTTGCGTCTTAGTGGCATTATCGCCATCTTCTGTCTTCCTGAAACCTATTCTTTTATTGTCCTTTCTCCTCACTAAAGTCTTCTCATTCTCTTTCACACCCAGTAACCCCTTGCGTCTTAGTGGCATTATCGCCATCTTCTGTCTTCCTGAAACCTGTTCTTTTATTGTCCTTTCTCCTCACTAAAGTCTTCCCATTCTATTTCACTCCCAGTAACCCCTTGCGTCTTAGTGGCATTATCGCCATCTTCTGTCTTCCTGAAACCTGTTGTTTTATTGTCCTTTCTCCTCACTAAAGTCTTCCCATTCTATTTCACTCCCAGTAACCCCTTGCGTCTTAGTGGCATTATCGCCATCTTCTGTCTTCCTGAAACCTGTTGTTTTATTGTCCTTTCTCCTCACTAAAGTCTTCCCATTCTATTTCATTCCCAGTAACCCCTTGCGTCTTAGTGGCATTATCGCCATCTTCTGTCTTCCTGAAACCTGTTCTTTTATTGTCCTTTCTCCTCACTAAAGTCTTCTCATTCTCTTTCACTCCCAGTCACCCAGTGCATCTCAGTGGCATTATTGCCTTGCTTGGGATGAAATGATTAAAAACAAAAAAAAAAATGGCCTATAAAGTGTTGGTTTTGTGATTGATTTGTTTTTTTTACAGCTTATTAACCTTGTGCAGGTTATATTTAAAACTAGAAAATATTTCTAGATTGTAAGGATGTTTTTGGGAGATGATAATGGTTTACTGATACAAGTCCTACTAATTAACCAACAGTTGGACGTTCGCGTATGACGATAAACTACGTCCAACAGCAAGGCCTCTGATCAGGAGGTTTTGAGGAGTGTGAAACCACCTCTTAATTGCTGGTGTTCCCAGGTCCACCCTGACCCGGGGTGGTAGCAACTGTTAGGGTCCCAGCTATGGGCAAATAGTTAACCCCCAAAGTGGAGTCAAAACACTATGAAAGTGTAAAAATAGGTCTCAATACCAGAAATACTTTGTAAAAGAAAAAAATTACCACCATCAATACATTATCAACAATACAGTTGAGGCAAAAAAAATTTTACCAACAAAACTTTTTTGAAAAAAATATTATCAGAAATAGATATTTTTTTAAGGAAAAATATTACTAGCAATACATATTTGAAAAAACAGATTACAAGCAATAAAAATGTTGTCAGCATTAAATAAGCCATTGACGTTGATATGCTGTAAACCAAACCAACAGCTTGAGGGATAAGAGGTGGATTTATACCCCCATCTCATTTTTTTTTTTTTTTTTTTTTTTTGCATAAATGAATATAAGAAACCTGATTGGAATTGGAACTTGGTTCTCCAATTTTGTCATTATCCATTACACCATCTGCACATCAAAGATTATAGCAAATGATATTCCCAAGCAGTCACTCATCTAAGCACTGACCAGGTGTGATGTTGCTTAACCAGTGATCATAGGAAAACTAGTGTTTCAATGTGATATGGCCATGAGCTGAGTAGTGCAGACTTAGTGGAATAACAGAGCAGAAAAAAAATTACCTGATGAAGGCAGGATTGCAAAATGGCCGAAACGTGATAACACCACCAAAGATGAGGACAATAGTGCAAATAATGTTAAGCTTAGTTGGGAAAATATCTTAGAATTTTCTTTGAGAGGTTTCTTGCCAAATAAGGTATTGCATTACAAATGGCGGCATGATAGTTTTTTTCTTCTTTTTTTTTTAATCATTTCACCACAAGCATGGCAATAAAGCCACTAAGACAGGGGGTTACTAAAGTGCTAGAGAATATCAGAAAAATATACTGTTAAGGAGAGAGGACAATAAAAGAATAAGAATTAAGAAGACAAGATAATGATTGACATTGCATTTAAGTTTTTGAAGATCAAAGTTGACTGAGAAGCAAGAAGCCTGTAAAGAGTTCCACAAGCAAGAAGTACGATAGAAGAAACTGCTAGCATAGAACTTATGGTGACATCTAGCCGTTTCAAGTGTAAAATGATGAAACCTTGTCCTGTGCTTAAATTCATCAAGTCAAGGTAACGGAGGAAAGTTCATCAGAACAGTTTACGATGAAAGTATTTATAGAAAAGGCGCAGGGAATCTATGTTACTGTGGTGCGAAAGTGAATGAAGCCAAGATGCCAGGTCAGGACTAATAACACAGCAGATTCTTCTTTGGATTTTATAACGAATCTCTAAATATATAGCGGGAGCACTGGATCTTATGTGACAGGAATATTGAAAGCAAGGAGGAATGGTCGTCTTCTAAATATTTTAGATTCTGGCGAGAAAAATTGTCACAGTGAACCAACTTTTCTAGCTGCAGATTTAGCAATTGATTCAATATACTCTTTCCACTTCATGTCACTGGAAAGACATTAGTCCGAGAAGGCGCAATGTGTAACTCTCCTGGAGGTTAGCATCAGCCATACTGCGGGGAGGTAAAAAGGGTTCTTTCAAAAGTTAACCTTTTCGTTTTGAGTTTTTTTTTTGTTTTTGTAACAAGAGCAAGCCTTTTCTTGTAAATTCTTTAAGTTGTTCACAAGAGTGTCGGTGTGGTCGAAAGCTATTAATAAGCAAAACATATCTATTCATCATGGATTGATTTCCTGTTGCGCTAGAATTTTTGATTTAATAAGCCCCTCGGGTCTTTTTGATTGGGTTTGTTTGTTGGGCATTCTGTTTGTTTTGTCTGGAATTTGCCCATCAATTTGTTTTTATCTGCTTATAAAATAAACTCCTGTTTTCTTTTTTTTTTTTTTTTTTTCTCAGGTCCATCCTGAAGGGAAATTTGTTGTTGATATTGACAAGAATATTGACATCACAGATGTTACTGCAAACAGCAGGGTGGCCCTTCGTAATGATTGCTATACATTGCATAAAATACTCCCAAATAAGGTAAAAAGATATATATATATATATATATATTATTTCTTTTTTTGTTGCCATAGTATTTTTCCTTTTGCTGGTACTGAGATTTTAGATTTGTGTGGTGTCAACCCACTGCATGGACAGGGATTTCAATTGGTACAATCTCACCTCCTCCTGGATGGTGTGTTCCCTCTGCCTAGGCAGGGAATTTGACCAGCACAGTGTCTTCCTTCTGTCTGGGCAGGGTTTTTGACTAGTATGGTGTCTTCCCTCTGTCTGGATTTGGACTAGGACAGTGTCTTCTCTCCACCCGAGTGGGGATTTTGACTAGCACGGTGTATTCCCTCCACCTGGGCAAGGAATTTGACTCGCATGGAGTCTTCCCTCCGCCTGGGCAGGGATGTTGACTAGCATGGTGTCTTCTCTTCACCTGGGCAGGGATTTTGATGCCATCTTTCATGTGTGTTTCAAAGGCATTGCTAAACCCAGCTCATTAATCTTTCTCATGCACATACTCCGTCCACACGCACACGCACACACACACACACGCACACACGTGAGAGAGAGAAATTGACATTTTTGTCACTTGTTATATTTTCAACTATCTCATAGAAGAAATAATTTTTTTTTTAATTTTCTTAATTTTAAGAGGATATTCAGTTTGCAATGTAAATTCATTGTGAATCAATCCCGCCCCCTCTACGAAGTTCAAAAAAATAACAAAATGCTAAGTGTATCCTTATATGAAAATTTCAAATAATTTCAAATTAAAATTTTAAAAAAATTATATTATTAAAAGTATATTTTTGAATTGGACAATGTCCGACAATTTATTTTTAAAGACATTTATGATATGTTTAACGTTCTTTTTATAGATACAAGTATTTAAGCAAATGCTCTGTTTTATATTTCTATAAAAATTTCTCGGACATTCAGGCCGGTAAATGTTATTTAATACTGTTTATTATAAAACAGAGCATTTGCTTAAATACTTGTATCTATAAAAAGAACGTTAAACATATCATAAATGTTATTAAAAGTATATGTTTTAAATTTTCCCTGTGTTGCCTTAATAAAATATTTGCATACAAAATTTCAAGTAATTTCAAAACAGCCATGAAATCTTATTTTAAAGCATATTTTTACTTTTCTTTCTTTAGCTTTTCCCTTTATTATTATTATTTCTTATCTTTATTTTTTTGGTTTGGTGGGGGGATTGATTTACATTGAATTTACACAAAATGATGGAGATTGCAAATAACAGAGTTTATGGAAATTACATTTGTTGAAAGGTAAAAGGATAAAATTTTAGAATCTACAACCATTTCGTCTCAAACACAAAATAAAAATGTCAAGAGGAGCCCTAGAGTACAAGCTCCAGATGTCCGCTGTTCAGTTGAAGGCAAAGTTGTTGATAACACGTGCACATTCCTCCTGGGTGATTGCTTGAATCTTCTCAGTGATGGCTGCCTTCAATGCAGCAATGGTGTGAGGATTGCCCTGGTAGATGTTGGCCTTGAGGAACCCCCAGAGGAAGAAATCTGGTGGGGGTTCAGGTCAGGTGAGTGAGGTGCCCATTCAACTTCAACTTGGCCATTGACAAGCCACACCCCAAAGCTTTCACAGAGCCAGGCCATGGTAACGTTAGCAGTGTGATGAGGAGCACCATCCTGCTGGAATCACTGTTCCTCCTCATCAGGGTTCTCACGGCTCCTTGAGCTCCCCCCCATCTATGAGGCCGCTGCTTTCTCTGAACAGTTGTGAAACATCTTTTATATAGCGGTGGCCTCTTTAAAATTCTTGGGGTGGGTGTTTCGGCAGAAATTGCAATGTATCTTCTTCAGTGACTAGCTCGTTATGTAGTGGTTGATTTCATTGCTAATTTTGTTTAACCTCTGTATGAATTTTCATTTGTTCCTATTTTTCCCTGTTGAGATTCATTATCTCTTTCTCTTCCTGGAAATATTAAAAAAACAAAAAAAAAAAAAAACCTACCCAGGTGGATCCTTTGGTCAGTCTGATGATGGTTGAGAAAGTTCCTGATTCTACCTATGAAATGGTTGGCGGTCTGGACAAACAGATTAAGGAAATCAAAGAAGTGATTGAGCTTCCCGTCAAGCATCCAGAACTTTTTGAGGCTCTTGGAATTGCCCAGCCAAAGGTAAAGTTCACTTACTGAAATCAACACACTTTTCTTTTTTTTTTTTTAAAACTGACCCTCCCCATCTAATCTACAAATTTCTCCTTCAAATTGGACCTGTCAAAGGGTAGGTAAGCTTCTTAAAGGAGACAACAGCCAACACACACGTACACACACACACACATATATATTTAATAATAAAACAAATCCTTTTACGTCATGGAGAATAGGCCATTTCAGCAGATGACAGATATGGACCTGTTGTAACCCAGGGAAGGTTGCTGAATAGAATAATCACACAAAGGTTGGTAACAAACGATAATACTTAAGACACGAACAACACATATAAGATTTGCCAGCACATAGGAGAAGCAGTCCACTGCTAGAAGTGAGTCAAGTGAATTCCACAATGAATCTCCAACTCTAGACCAACATACAGTATTTACTACTGTATTTATGTGAATGGGGACATTATTATCATTTGTAGGTAAGCTACAACAGAACCTCATTCCACACTGGGGTTGAAATATCAGCCATCACTCTTATTTTTTCAAATATGATTAATGTTTCTCTCTCATTTTTTTTTCTTTTTAATACTAAAATATTTGATTAGGTCAATGAGACAATACTTACAACAAAAGTGAAAAGTGAGGCCATACTTACAGCGACAATGTTTTCAGTCACATGTTCTTATGTAAAACTTTTACTTTAACAGTTTTATTCTTAAAGACGTATTTGACTGAGCTCTCTTTGGCAAATGGCAACATTCCTAGGCCACTTTAGTGAATGTCATACTAATTGAGTGTCTTTTCTCAACCTTTGTCTTTTTAACTTCTGGGCGTACTTGTAGAATAAGTAAAACTCTGGGGGTGCACTTTAAATTTTAATGAGGAATAAAAAAGAGTCATGAAATTTGAGAATATGAAATTTTGGTTTAGCAATCCCCAAAGAAGATTAATGTTACAGTTTTTATTCAAAGAGATATATGAAGAAGAATTTGCTTTGTTTTTTTTTTTTTTTTTTTTTTTTTTTTGGGGAGAGAGGTTGATAATGACAGATTAAAATCCCTTGAGGAAGGCAAATGGGAAAGGATTATCCACTCCTTAAAGATTAATATATCAAATGACAGGAGTCTGGTCTTAGACATGGGTGCCATGTGCATAGTGTCTGTAGCTTTTTAAAATTAAAGTTTTTAAATATAAAATAATAAATTACTCTATGTTGGGCTGCACTTGGCTACCTTTAAAGGTGTGCCTGGATACACCGGTAAAGAAACGCTGGTCTTGATAATAAGACCAAAATGTGTGGAGCATGCATATTCGGCAGCTACCAAGATAATATTTTATGGAGATAATTTTTTTTTTTGTTTTTAATGCTTTCTGGAATTTAGAGAATGTGGAAGATCTTTGTCTTAATGATTTTTACATTTTGTCTTGCAGGGTGTGTTATTGTATGGTCCACCAGGCACGGGGAAAACTTTGTTGGCTAGAGCTGTCGCTCACCATACAGAATGTACATTTATTCGAGTGTCTGGCTCAGAATTGGTACAGAAATTCATTGGTGAAGGTTCCAGAATGGTCCGAGAGCTCTTTGTTATGGCCAGGTGAGTCCGGCAGGGAAAATCATGTTTTTTTTTTTTTAACAGAAATCTGTAATGGAGGTAATAATACCACAGAGAAGATCTAACATGTATGCAACAAAAAGTAGAGTGAAAAGGGGTACAAAAAAAAGTCTTAAGTGTTATAATTCTCAATAGGGAATTGGATTTGCTGGAGATTCTTCTGTGTTTCTGGAGAAGCCATATTTAGGATTGCAGATCTGAGTGGGCCAGATTTGTCTGCTTTTTCACAAACACGAAATGGCAAGTCGTGGGTTTTTCCCAACATATGGATGGTGAGCCGGAGATATTTTCTGTATCTGGTGAAGATATATTTCTATCAGGAAACTATGCTGTAGACTTGTAATAAGTCGCACCATGTGTTTGTAGGAAGGCAGTTTAGCCTCAGCCCTGGCGTAGGGGCCTGAAGTAAAAAAGCAACTGCTTGGGTTGACAAGAGGAAATTATCTTTCCAGTTTCGTTTCTGCATGAAGTGATGTCATTCAGCAGGTCGTCATGTGACCCACGTAACTTCTCGACCAAAGGGAGATGATCAGCTTTTGTATCCCTGCATCTGTAACTAATTTTATGCTAGAAATTGATTTTGGGTTTTTTCTTTTTTAAATTTCTGGGATGATCAGTTAACATTATTTACGCTCTCTGCAGTTGCATTGGACTAAATGGATGTGTGGGTGATGTTAAGGGTAGCAGCCTGCAATGGGAAATTGGAGAAAAGCTGATTTGAAATAACCTGCAAAAGGTTGATAGGCCATAGAAAACGAATAAAATCCAATCAATGAAATACTGATTAGCTCCACAGGCATGTCTTTTAGATTTATTTACATTCTCTAGTTTGGTTGTTTTATTTTAGGGCATCTCAACCTCAGTGGGTCATTTAATGGCCACAAAATTTTTGAAATAGATTCATAGCGATAGTTTTGTAAAAAAAAGGTGTTTATATATACATATATATTTGAACCATTTTTCAATTCCTCATATTTTTGAGCGCAATCCAACTTCCTTTAGGAAATTTACAATCTTGAATGGTTTTATTTTCGTAAAAAGTTTTTTTTTTATGTATTGCTGATAATAATTTTTCCTTGAAAAATTATTGTTGGTAATAATTTTTTTATTACAAAGTATTTCTGATATTAAAACCTATTTTCACACAATTTTGGGTGTTAACTATTTGCCCATAGCTGGTACCCTAACAGGTGCTACCACCCCGGGTCAGGGTGGAACCTGGGGACATCAGCAATTAAGAGGTGCTTCCATGCTCCTCAAAACCTCCTGCTCAGAGGACTTGCTGCTGGATGTAGTTTATCATCTTACCCAGGACGCGGATGTAGCTTATCGCCACACCCGGGACAGTACACTCTCTGGAATAGAAATGGATAGAAATTACCGTGACTAGAAAGTGGTGGGGGATCAGTTTATATATTGGTTTCAATATAGAATTGATCCCCCACTTTATATCCATATTATCATTTTTTTTTTTTTTATCAAATTCTGATTAGGTATGAATCCACCTTTTCTCCCAGCTATGGGTTAATTAGTCAAACTTATATCACATCTTACAATCTAAGAATGAAAATATTTTCTGCGAAGGGTTGATAAACTGTAGAAAGTGAATCAATCCATCCCCAAAATTGTTAATATTCAGTTACAAGAATTCTTCTTACAATCCCAAAAACATGTTCTGGCTTTAAATAACCCACAAAAGGTTGATAAGCTGTAAAAAATTAAATCAATTGATTAAAAAAAATGCATTGGACTAATGTCCTCATCTAATCATATTTTGGCTGTTATGTCCTTTGACCTATTTTTTAGGCGTCTCTTGATCCAGCCAACCTTTGCGTCTTTGGCCAGTGCTTGCTTTACTCTAATCTTTAATCATTTTTTTGGACGGGTGGGGGTGGCTAGGACTTTTTTTTTTTTTTGTTGAAATGTTGGGGAGGGTAAAAGAAAAAAAATTAAAATGATTTATAAAGATTTTCACGACCTGGTAATACTCGAAATGAATTGGTTGTAAAAAGATTTAAAATAAATCAAAATGACCTTCCTTTTGTAGCAATATAGGATGATGCTCGTTACCCCTTAGCCCATTGGAGGAGAAAATTGTCCCTGCAGAATTCTCTCCCTTTCAGCTGGAGACTCTTGCTACAAATAAACACTTGTCAACTGTTATTTCCGATATTTTAAACTCGAAATCGCCTACTACTGCCTTGAAATGAGGTTAAACTTCCATTTTCCACAGCCATTTTGAATTCTTCTGGACTCTACACAAAGTGTAACATTCATTAAACTCCTGTTTTTATTTTTTCGTAAAAAAAAATGATGCATTGATATTCAATAAAGCCTTTATTCAGTTTTTCTTTGATTTGGACACCGATGATGATTTTGAAGGCTTTACTCAAGTGGATATTGATGGTGAAGTGGTTGGAGATAATAACCACACTAGTGACATGGAGGAATGCGATGATGACCACTAGATACTGAAACTGGTTACTATCATCCATGGCTGACTAGATTTATGAAAGCTACTATCCCCATAGATGTACCTGACAGTCTTTCTGAAGGTGAATTATTTTGTCTGTTTATAAACGATGAAATAATAACTTTATTTGTCAACAAGACAAATAAATGTGATAGGTGAAACAAATGCCAAACAAATGCTGGTGTCTTCTTGTATGCAAACACGAGGAAACACGTTGCTTTTTTGATGAAATGAAAGCCGCCTTAGCGATTTTGCTTCTTATTGCACCCCAGAACTCCACATGAAGTATTAATAAAAGTTGAAGTATGTTGAATTGTTAATGTATTTAATTTTTTTTTTCGTTTTTTTTTTTGCAGTCATTTTTGTTTTGTTTTGTTTTCAACATTAAAACATGCATTACATCAACATATTACTCATCGATTTTTTTATTAGTGTACACAAAATTAAATCTATACACGCAGTACAAAGAAAGTTATAATAGTTTTAAAATGGGAGGTGTTCATATTTTTGCACCCTCAAAAAAAAAAAAAAAAAAAATGTCAGTGGCAGGGGGGGAATAATTGTAGAAAGAATTTAGCGTGTCAAAGGTTAAACAAGCTGCAGTATTTAAACGAATGACCCTTTAATTGGAGGTGACGGTTCACAGTACACCTGGAAGTGACATTCTTATCTCTGTCTTGACCAAAATATTTCTGCTCGGTTCACATTCATTCGCCAGTCTTTTGCACATGAGTAGATGTTTCTCCCTTCTGTCCTGTTTAGGATGCGGTGTTCGGTTGATTCTCATTTTTCTTAAGTCCCCTAGCGTGTCTTAGGGGCATTATCACCTTGCAGGGGGTGAAATGATTAAAAACAAAACAATTTTCCCTTATAAAAAATTTAAAAAAATTCAAACTCCATAAAAGAGGAAGTGTTTTCGATTGCTAGTCAGTCAACGAAGCAAACAGTCCGAGGGAAAGCCTGATTTGACACTCTTTGCTTTCCCCATGGTGAAAAACTAGTAGCGGCCGCAAATGAAAAAAACAAGAATCATTTATTTGATTATTTTGTGCTTATTCAGCACCAGACCACAGCTATCGGCGGTAAAAAAAACTGCATCAGAAACTTAACCCAATGCTGGACCCAGGACCATTTTTCTTCTTCTTTATATGCTATGCCCCCCGACCCCACCAGGACGTAGGCGATCATGGCTCTCCACAATTTCCTGTTCATGGTAGGTCTTAATAAATATAGTTTTGACACTGTTTCTCCAAGTATCTTACGTGCTATTTTCCTGTCTTTCTTTCCCTCAATCTGTCCTGTGAGTATCAGATTTTCCAAGTCCTCCTTTCTCATTATATGCTCCAGAAAAAAATTCAACATTTTTATGAGCCAACTGAATCGGAACAAGTGCTCCTGAACGTGGTGCTTAAAAAAAAAAACAAGAAAAAAAAAATTCAAGGGGAAATAACTCTTTAGATTTTATGTAGGAGTTATTGTTCTTGTCAAGTATTTTCTTTTTTTTTTTCTTTTTCAGGTCATTGATTTTTTTTTTTTTTGATTTTTATCAATTCACCTCAAATAAGGCGATGATGCCACTCAGATGCAAGTGGCTACTCGGTGTAAAAGAGAATGAAATGGCTTTAGAATAAAACGGAATCCCAATCCTAAACAGGGAACAAAGGATAAACCACATCAACTCCTGTTCAAAAGACTAGGGAGGGGTGTGAACTGAATGAACTTTTGTATGTTGTTATTATTAGGACATTTTTGTTTTATAATTCGTAATTTTTAGTACAAAAGTCTATTGTAGAAAAAAAATATAACATTTCATTTTTTTTTTTATGTGCTGTGTCTCTTCATGGTCATGGCACTCCACAACTTCCTCTTTCATCCACCCGTTCTCTGTTTTGCTATCCAATTACCCTGCATATATTACTCGCTGTTTCCCTTGCTTTCCTGTAAGTGTTAAATTCTCTAAGCCTTCCTTTGCTTTTGATCAATTCTGATACAACTCTGACCTATGAACTTTGTTTCTTTCAAGTCAACATATTTTGACAAGAGCTATTGCCGCCTTTGCACCCTTTGTTGGTTGAGAAGCGAGGAAGAGGAAAATACGGTTCAGTAGTTTTAAGCAACTCTTGAATATGATTGCCTACAAGGAATTGGTTTAAAAATTTAAAAAGAAAATAGCCCAACTTAAATTTCTGCAAATATAAAAATAAATTTAATTAAATTTCTACAAATATAAAATATGAAAATTTGATATTAAGAGCCTTTCAGTGTTTGCCAAGAATAATTGTCAAAATGAATCTACAGCAAATAATTTTTCCTAGTTTTATCCTGTGAAAATTTCACGTGTTTTTTTAATTTTAGATTTTTGATGAAGTTTATTTCTTAAATTAATGATTGAATATGCCCATGGCTAGTTCTACAATAAAATATCTGTGGAAATTCCCGATATCGTCATTAAACATTTGAGCTTAACAACTTTAACAAAATATTACATTAACAATCATAGATATGATTTTATCTTAAGAAGTAAGGGGGTACAAATAAAAGGATTTCAAATTGGCAATTTTTCCATTTCACTGAAACAGACGTTAAACACTTCTATCTTCCCTTCTTTCTTTTATTAGTTGTGTCTCCGGTGTCTTTTCTTTTACCACGCAATCAAAATGGAATAGTCTCTAATTTATGAGGTATTGGCAGGAGACACTATCTTCCCTTTCTTTCTAGCCAAATTCCCATCTTCCGCACATTTCTCTTCGTTTTAAAATAATTCAGCAGACGATGTTATTTTATTTAATTTATGGTAATTGAAATTTTGGTGATTACCTTACCCCGTTTCTGTCTTTTGATACTGTTTCTGAAAAATGGTGCCTTTATTGGCCACCATTGCTTCTCGGCCTTTTGGCTGAAATGAAAGTGTAGTATCTGTTCTTATCAGCTTAATCTGATTCTCTCTCTTCTCTTCCCTTTCTTTTTATTTTCTCACTGAAACCAAGTAGTGTCTTTTCCCCCCCTCTGATAGTCCGTTATTTATGGTGTATAGGCAGGGCGTAATGGTCATGCAAAATAATGAATGGTTGGCCAAGCACAATTATAATAGGATATTTAAAAGAAAAAAAAAAATTTATTTGAAAAAGCAAGCAAACCGATTCCATGGTTAAAATGACTTTTCTTTTAATTCTATATTTGCAGAGAACATGCACCATCAATAATTTTCATGGATGAGATTGATTCGATTGGTTCCTCTCGATTGGAAGGAGGATCTGGAGGTAAAAACGGTTTCTTTCTGTTTTTATTAAACAGCATCTTCAAATGCAAACCATTTAAAAAAACTTAAGTGAATGGTTGATAGGAAAAGTTCTATTAGCTGTAGAGGCTCATAGCTTTTTGTGGTTTAGCATTTGTAAATGGTCACTTTTTCCCGTCACCTTCCTGTTAACATACAATGCCCACTCCTGACCCCAGCTTTCCTCTGACACACTAGGGATGCATTTCAATCCTCAATCTTGGCAAGTGTTCACTGAAAGCTGCGAAAAGGATGCAATGCATGCTGACAATGTAACATGATGCAAAAAAACACTACATTGAGAAATCAAAACATGAACCCTTAACCCCATTGTGTTTTATTTGGGGCTTTGTCTGGTTGATTACTTGGGACAACTTCGGCTGTGTCAGCTTGATTTTGAATTTATTTGTCTAATTTAAAAAATTAAATTAAATTCTGTCAGTTTAAGTAATTAAGCATGATTAAAATTGTTTTTTTTTGGGACGGTGATAAAAAAAAAAAAATAGTCTCTCGTCCTGCAGTTTAACACAACAATTCAGTAAGAAACTTTAGATGGAACCCATTGAATTTCTGAGGGACCCACCCAAATGACCACATGTGGCTCTTGGTGACTCATTACATGAAAAACCTATCAGCACCAATGTAGTATCACATTTCATAAAGTTACGTAATTGGGCCTCAAACAGGAATTTAGTGTATTTGCAGGTGTGCAAGAGATACGCCTCTGTTTTCCAAGGATATTTGTAGAGTGAGTGGACATGGTTAAATGTAAACAAAGCAAAGAACTACTTAACAAACAGAATTGACAAAGTTCGCAATAAACAACAACGACAACAAGAAAAAGAAAAGAAGACAAAAGAATAAAGCAAGCAAACAATAATGAGACAAAATTGTGGTTGACACACGAGTAAGTTCAGATAAGCGACTGTAACGTTCTGACTTCAAAACAGGACAGACCGGGACAGAGTCATATGAAACTGAGAACTGGCCTATTTATTTTATTGGCTAAGAAGAAATCCCAGCATGCACTTGTGTGTTTCTGCTGATAAATTGGGGAGGGGAAATTGTTTTGCAGTTGTTCCCATTGGGATTAAAACCAACAAAAAAGAAAAGCCTATAATTAATACTAATTTATTATAAACCTATAATTAATAACACTCCACCCTATAAAACCTGACTTGCTATGGAAAACACAGCAGCATGGGGAAGTTGTCACATACGCCACAGCGGAGTCTACAGGGTTAATACACACACGCACACACATATATACACACACACATACATATTCATAAAAATATGACAAACTGGAAAAGTTTTTTTGTGAGGTGTTTCGCCCATTAAGAAGAAGAATCCAAATGATTTCGGCTAGACTGAAAAAAGAAAAAAATCTTTCAAAAGATTTTGAAACTACTGATGTTTCTCGTTTCGTGTACATGTGTAGATGTGTCAACATCATCAAAGCCCAGTCCGATTAAATCGTAATGGATGAAACGTGTCACAAAAAATCTTTCAAGTTTGTCATATTTTTCTAAATACTGTTGATATACAAAATTATATATCATTTTTATACACACACGCATACATATATATAATAATGATTTTTTAAAAAATATGTATTCATTGCAACTCAGAAATGACCAGTTTTTGAAACCTAAATCTTAAACTTAAAATTTAAAGTTCAGTTCCATTTTCAAGTGATGCAGAATAACCTTTGGAAAAATTTAAATCATTTCTGCATCCCTTAAAAATAGAACGGAACTTTAAATTTTAAGTTTAAGATTTAGGTTTTGGTTTTGAAACATGGTTATTTCTGTGTTGCGATGAATACATATTTTAAAAAAAGTAATTATATTATTATGCTCTACTGTGTTTCGAGCACTGTTTTTAAAAATAAATGTAAAAGAACTCTGGATCATAAATCCGACTTCTTTTTATTTTTATTTATATATATTATTTACATTATTTGGCCTATTGTCCTAATCTTTGTCCTTATACTTATTACAACGTTTCGGCTGTTGTACGCTCTGGCCTTCTTCAGGTGGTTGGAATGTCGAACTGTACCCTTTATTTCGCTCACTGGGGTAGACTGTTCTAGTCCCACGTGTTATGTTTAATGGATGTCAGTTATCTCCTGTTAATTTTCCCTCTGAAAGTTCTCCACTGCCTTAATCAGGTATTGAACTCACACTCTTTGGGTCCTGTCACTGGATCTAACTAACGCCTTTATCCACTGTGCCGTGAATAAATTGTTCACTCGCCAGTTTTTTACAATCACCTGATGAGATGCGTTGATACGCATCGAAACATGACTGCAATTGTGTAGTGTTTTTGACATCTTTTCCATGTAATATCCCAAAATAAAGAATATTGCTACGTCCTGGGTGTGGCGGTAAACTGCTTCCGCATATTTGAAGCGGTGATGTTGCCAACTGTGCATTTTTGAAACAATGATGTCGTCAGCTATACGTTTTTGAGACAATGATGTTGCCAACGTTATCCTTAACTTACGTTTACAAAGTATAAATAAACCCCAAACAACCAACCAACCGAATATTGCTATTTTGAATTGGGCCCTCTTTTAATTTAAATGTGATGAACATGGGTATTGTACTCTATTTGTTCTCATCTTACCTGGATATATATATATATATATATATATATATAAAACTTATAATTAATACTAGATTTTATAAGTATTAATTCTAAAACTTGTCAAAGGACAACTGAACCTTCATATTGGGTCAATGGTCATCTAGTACAATGGGGTAGAATAGGTTCTGCAGCAGTGCACTGGGCACGGTCTTCAAACTAGGGGATGTTGTTAAAGTATCCATTGTTTACTACAGGCTCAACATTACAAGCCGATCAATATTAAGTGACTATTTCCATGACAAAATGATTCCACTAGGTTCAGATCTTTACAACGAATGACATGTCATTTCCACAGAGTTGAATCAGCCTTATTTCCTCTGTATTCCAAGTATAAAAAGCAAGTTCCACTCTTGCAGCTTTCCCCCACCTCAAGAACTGCCACTTTGTAGGACAGACTACCACATGGGTGCTTTCTTGAACACTACAATCTTAACCTTTTCAAGTCAAGGTTCACATAATCCACACTTCCTACCACTCACCTGATTCATCATTTCAGTTGTAATCCTCTACCTTGAGTGTCTCTTGAATAATTGGTGAATTTAATATAAAAAACCCAAAAAGGACGAAGAAGTATGAATTTTGTTAAAATGTCAGAATAAGATGTCTTGAAGGAATTTGAAATAAACGGTTGGTGAAGAATTTAAGTTTTGTTATTGTGTAGAAAAAAATGAAACTTTCATTGCCAGGCATTTGTCAGCTTTTCAAACTTGCATTTTGGCTTTAATATTGTAAATTTCTTTTCGCAGAATTTGAAATGTATTTTCTTAGCATGTTGACTACAAACCCCAAATCATTCTAGGGTCATATGTGGCTCTGCTATCTTTTTAAAGTTTTGAAAATATTTTTCTTGGGATAATATTCTTTGAGAAAAAGTCTGCTAACGTATATTTTCCTAACTTCGAAAGCTGTGTCGCCAACTGGCAGTGATGTCTACTTTCATACGTACATAATATTCAATTTTTCACATTCTCCAAATGATTGTATATACAGGGTGTCCGTAAAGTCTCTTTACAATTTAAAAAATTTATTACAAAAGTAAATGAACAGACAAATATGTGGAAAATAAGGAGTAGACAATGAAGTCATTTTAATTAATTTAATCGACCTCTATATGGACAGCATTAGCGCATCAAGGTGGTACCCGATTTCTTGCCATGTTAGCTGTAGCATAGCCTCATCAATGGTGGCAATGGCATCAGTGATGTCCTATATCTTTAGAAGAAGATAGAGGGGAGTGGTATCTGGTGAATGAGGTGGCCAATACACCGGTCTGGAAATGTTAGGGGTTCATTTAACAGTACCTCTTTCATCAAAAAGGATACTTGAAATACACAAATGCAATGTGATTAACAACTTTGATAACTACTGAATCTGTAGAACAAATCTGATTAAGATATCTCATCAGTAATATATTTCTTAAATTGTAAAGAGGGTTTATGGACACTATATATATATATATATATATGAATTTCCTAACAAGTAAATGCTTCATGACAAATAAGCATTATTATGTGGGATTTGAGACAACACCATATATTGGGGACAAAACAAATTCTGCAAATATTGCAAAAAGCATTTTTCTTTCAGCTTCATTTTTTATCCCTACCAGATATTTCTAAAACATATAACACATTGTTTTTTTAGACAAACAGAAAACGTTTCATTAAAACTAAATTTGATTGCACATTTATATATTTTGTTTGCATTCAAAATTTTTAGTAAAATTCTTGTTGAAAATACATCTATGCTTTTTCATGAAAATAAAGTAAAAATTCTTGAAGCTATGTGTATGAAAAAATTGAAACGAAACCTTTATAAAATTATGAATACTGCACAAATATTTTAAAATGTTTACAGTAGTTTAAAATACTTACCAAAAGCTTTTAATACTTATTTAAAAAAACAAAAACATTCTCAACATCAAAACTTAGTTACGTTCCCTGAAGCGTTAGTGAAACTAATTGCACTAAACTCAGCGTTCTTCACTTTACTAGTAAAAAATTTAACTGTCAGATGAACACAGCAATATTTGGCTTGAAAATAACAACTTGATGATAGCATTGTGCTAATGTCAAAAGTACTCTGAATAAATAATATGTATCAACACAGTAATTTTCTCTCTTCTTTTCATGACACCAAAAACCTTGTCCGTTAATATGAAAGGATCCAATTGAAAATAGGTAGACAAAACTTGTCTAAATTATTCAATGAAACATGTCTCGAGATATATTCAGTTGTATGTGACTCAGAGTTCAGAGTTTGTGACTCTGGGTTTCATGCTTTTTGCGATCATCAGGTGAACTGGTTTATTTTTTAAAATTGAATTTATTTATCCTTGTTTGACTGTGTTTGGTGGTGGGAGGCGGAAGCCGCAGAGATTGTTTTATATAGGAATATGCATAGGGTATCTCCAAGATTTGACAAAGGAACTTAAAGTGAAAATATTACTTTCATCAGTAACTGGAGAGATGGCGTAGACTGAAATACATACATTATATATATATATTTTAAACATGTTGTGTTGAATGTTAAAGACAACATCGTCCTGCATATTTTCTTTTGAATTTTCTCATATTTTCTAATGAGACTTTTTATTTGAAAATGATATCTAAAGTAGTAGGTTATCGTACGGACAATACTTATTTCGATATAATTTTCAAATAAAAAGTCTCATTAGAAAATATGAGAAAATTCAAAAGAAAATCTGCAGGACGATGTTGTCTTTAACATTCAACACAACATGTTTAAAAGAAAAGTTGCTGCCAAATTACACACAGACACACACACACACACGCACACGCACACATATATATATGGTGACTTAGCAGTCAACATGTTGTTAAAAGTAAATTAATTATTTGAATTGCTTTCTTTAAAATTTTAGGTGATAGTGAAGTCCAAAGAACCATGTTGGAATTACTTAACCAGTTGGATGGCTTTGAACCGAAGCAGAACATTAAGGTAAGAGAATTGGAAATAAAGTTACCACCTGAAATACTTTATTGCAATTTAGTAAAAGGAGTTGTTTTTTGATTTGAAAAATTAGGAATTTTTTTTTCTTTCTTCATTTAAACATTTTTTATTATGGCACTGGTAATATTAGCTGTTTCCTGAAATGTTTACAGTAGATAGTTTAAAATACCAAGGTTTGTACGTATAGCTCTTAATACTTATCTTTAAAAAGAAAATTCTTGACATCATAACTTAGTTATCTTCCCTGAAGTGTGACTCACACTAAACTCAGTGTTCTTCACTTTACTAGTAAAAATTGTAACTTTCAGATGAATACAGCAATATTTGTCTTGAAAAAAACAACAGCCTGATAATGGTACATTGTGCCAGGTTTAGAGTTAATGGGTTATAGTTAATGGGTTAGAGTTAATAATGGGTTAGAGTTAATGGGTTAGAGTTAATAATGGGTTAGAGTTAATGGGTTATAGTTAATGGGTTAGAGTGGTGGTTCCCAACCAATTTTGGGCCATGCCCCACTTTGGTATTTGTAAAAATGCTGGTGCCCCTCTGTAATATTTAATTCTTGCATATTCAAAAGTTTACTGCAATTCACATGAAGGAAGCTTAAAAGGCCATTAACTTGGTTGCTAAACAAGCCTCCAAAGAACATGGTATCAATAAAAGAGGAAAGTTAAAAAAACAAAAAGACAGTTAAATATATATATATATATATATATATAGTTTCAAAACATATAATAGAGAACTGAAAGACAGAAATATAAAATATTTGAATGAAAGTTTATTCTGTAATATATCTTGATCATTTTAATCATGAAATAATAATGCAAAATGAAATTTGAGCTCACGTTGGTATAGTAAGCCGAAGGGTGCACAACCTGCATATGTCCCACCAGAATATTACCATGACCTAGTGGTGGGGGGTATGTGTTCCACATTGGGAATTATGGGTTCAGAGTTTTCTAAATAAGTCCTTCATGACATCCAGATGAAAGTCTTGGTCTGACAAAGATATTTAAGATGGTGACATTTTGTAGCATCTTGCACTGTTGGGTGGAACTACCCCTGACGCAGACTATTTTATATTCAATTTCCTTCCATCCTATACTAAATTTGTTATACGTGATCTATACATGAAGGTATTTGAAATGTTAAAAACAAAAAATTCTGCTTCATTGTGCGAAGAACCATCCCATTCATTGATATGATTAATTAAGGAGTAAGTAAGGAAACAAGTAGAAATTTGATATATTTCATTATATAAGCCTCACTTGTCTTGATTACTGTGCAGTGCATGAACTTTAAATTAAATTTTGCAAATTATCAAGACGAATAAGATAAAGATGAGTAAAAAGGCCGTTAACTTGGTAAGTTTCCGCACATTATTACTCGAGGCAAATGTATGTAATTAACGCCAGTAATGGTAGTCGGTCTAGACATGAATAAGGTCGAAATTATATTGTTGACAACTCCTAAACGATTTTCTTCTGCAAACTTTTATTGTTATTTTAGAATTAATCAGGCAATTTCACACCAGAACAGAAATTTTCATTATAATTGGTTTCCGTGGCTTAAACTGCAAGTTTACCATATTTTCATGGTAACCGTTCTGATGATCTTTTCTTTGGTACTTAGACTTTAAGAATTTAAGCGTAGTACTAGATTGGTGGCAACGTCTCATCACTTTACAGTTAAAATGGTGAGAAATGGAACCCTAAGTTCTATGTTAACAGTTTCTTCTCTCACACTTCTCACTTGTGGAACTTTCTTCCACCTTCTGGCTTCCCAGTCAACGTAGATCGCCAAAAATTTAAATGCAATATCAAGCGTCATCATCTGAATTCCTCTTCTTTTATTGTTCTCCCTCCTTAATACTGTTTTTTTTTTTTTTTTTTTTTTTTTTTTCATATTCTCTCACGTTTAGTAACTCCTTGTGTTTTAGTGGCTTTGCCTTGCTTGCGGTAAAATGATTTAAAAAATAGTAATAATAGATTAAATTTAGTAATAATAGTAATATATAAATTATAAATATCAATGTTTAGACTCGTTCAACATAAATAAGGGTAGGAAGATTGTGTAGCGTCAATCTTCCAAGTACAAGGGCTCTGTATGCTTTGGGAATCCAAATATAGAAACCTCGCTTTTACTTGGGCTTGAACATTGATGTTGATGTGCAACTCTCTCAGCCACAAGGCAGCCCCCCCCCCTCTCTCTCAAAAGGATTACAATTTATTGAAAAGAATGGCTGGTGGGATTAAATGCAATTTGTCTGTGATTTACACTGCTGATCCTCTGGTAGTATTTACCTCCCCCTTTTTTTAGTTGTGTGTATATGTTTTGTCTTTGGTTGAGCTCCGAAGAGCGAACAGTCAATACTGATCGTCTTTTTGTTGTTATATTTTTTGATCCACTTTTTTCAGTGAGCAATTTTGTTTTTCTTAATTCTTGCACTTCCTCACCCTTTGTTTTATATATATATATATATATATATATATATATATAGGAAATGTTTATAAATTTAATGTGTTTTGCTTTTAGTTAAGCTTCATCGGAAGATGAAATATGGAATGGAGAAAAAAAATTCTTGTATTTTTATTTTTGTGTTTTTTGTTTTTCATTAATTAGACAGACCTCTCGTGTATCTGTCCTGTCAAGGAGCATTCAAGTGCATACTTCGCGTCTGTGTGTATCGTAATTCTAGTTTGTCTATGCAGGATTCAAATGATAATGTGTATTTGTTACTTAGACTTCTGATAAATATTTCGCCCTCTGTAAACACACTTTATTATATCACCAACTATTATAAAATTCTTACTTAAAGAATCTAAAATCTGTCTACATACAACCACAACTGGTGTAACTGAAATTCTTTAACCCTCACACAAAATGTCCCGAAATCAAACTGCGGACAACCATGAAACATAGATAAAAATGCCTACGAGATGCATACACATTGTCTGCTAAATAATGCATCAATAAACTGTAATTATGATACACATTTTTTTTTTTTTTTCATTTTTTCGACGTACAATATGTGAGCCCTTGTCAGCTGCCAATCAAGGGATGTAACACAGTTTTGGTGACTAAGGTGGTACTGCCACCCCAGGCACCACCAACAACTTTTGCCACTGGACAGAGTATTGTTTTTTTATGTACTCGTATCAGCCTCTGCAATTTTTTTTTCTTTCTTTTTTTGCAAGTGAGATTTTGAACATTGTATTAAGCACACATGAATTATACACCTGACCACGGTTTGACAGGACAGGTACACGAGGCCTGCTTAACCAACGAAAGGGAAACAACTCAAAAATAAAAATACTAATATTTTCTTTTTACCTCCATATTGTGTTTTCTGATGAAGCTTAAATAAAACTGAAACGTTAAAATTATAAACATTTCCTATATGTTCTTTATCATTCTTTTTCGCTTCTAATCCATATTTGATTTATATTTTCTCCCAATTCATATATATATATATATATATATATATATATAAAAATTTATATATATATATATATAAAAATTTTTATATATATATATATATATAAAAATTTTTATATATATATATAAATTTTTATATATATATATATATATATATATATATATATATATATATATATATATATATATATATATAAATTTTTATATATATATATATATATAAATTTTTTTATATATATATATATATATATATATATATATATAAATTTTTATATATATATAGTAAAGGTAACAAATTCGTTGGTATATAATCTAAGTGGATCCTAGTAATATAAAAATCTTAAAACTGATCCACTAAATAGCTCAATGTATTTATTATAACAGAGCCAATAAATAATATTACACAACAAAATCCAAAATTACCTCAGATGGGGAGAGGAATAGATCTCTTTCAACCAATGAAAATTTTGTCAGTCTTATTCAACTGAGTTTGTGTCGGAATTAGAAATTTAACTGTGACAGCCGTTGAAAAATTGATACAGAATTTATCCATTTCAATCTTTTAGTCAGACAAAATGTACGAGATGGTTGCCAGGGGAGGATAGATGGTATTATCCTTAATGGGAAGAGGTTTTATAAAATTAAACCCGATGACTGTCAAAGTTAAATTTCTAATTCCAACACGAACTCAGTCTATATCCCGGGGTTGAATAAGATTGAAGTTTTTTGTCGGTTGAAATAGATCTATTCTCCATATGAGGTAATTTAGAGCTGTGTGTTTGTATTCCTGTCAGGTTTTTTATATTCGCTTACCTGTAAATATACCCTTGGGAAAGGAAGGAATCCACTTCTTCTCCTCCCAGCTATGGGTTCAATAGTAGGACTTGTATAAGAAAAACATTATCTCAAAAATATTCTTACGATCCAAAAATATTTTAGCTTTAGATAACCTTAAAAAAGTTTGATAAGCAGTAAAAAAAATAGTCAATCAATTTCAGGCCCTAATACAATTCGGGATCATATTGGCCGTTCAGCTTGTGTGCTAATCAACTACCTGCATATCTGCCCTCTGTTTTAATCATTTTTGTCTAGAACTGGGGTCGGGTAGAGGAGGAGTGGATTCCAATTTTTGTTTTGAATTCGATATTGTCTTCCTAAGCTTGTTGCCGATTAAGCCTAGACAACTTAGTGCTCTGTTGTTTCACACATAGCTGCTGGGGAGAAATGTGTTCATGCCTTTCTTGACCATAAACTACATCCGGCAACAAGGCCTCTAATTGGGAGATTGGAGGTTTTGAGGAGTGTGGAGCCACCTTTTAATTACTAGGTCCACCCTGACCTGGGTGGTAGCGCCTGTTAGGGTCCCAGCTATGGGCAAATAGTAAAACCCCAAACAAAAGCAAAACAGTATGAAAGTATAAAATTACAGTTTTATATAAAAATACCTGCAATACTTTTTTTATATAAAAAAAATTTACTGATAATACCTATTAATAGGAAAATGACCAACAATACATTTGATCTGTATTTGAATGCATACAATTATGTTAAAAATATATTTAGTTGAAGCCACAAAATTGTGTTCAAAATATTTAAATTCTAGCATTAAATAACCCATAGAGGTTGATGTGCCGGTAAGCAAAATCCACCAACCAACCAACATGAAAGAACACTTTCATGTCATTAATCCATATAATATTCTACAATTTCTTAAGGAAATCAAACACTCATATCACTGTCTCTAGTAATTATGTCCACACAAACATGTGTATGCACAAAAGTTGAGTATCATCTACCATGTATTCAACTGTGAAAGCAGAATAACATATATCATTTATCATTTCAAAGCTCCCAAGAAAATTAAATGAACCCATAAGGATGTTGATATGCCATTATATATTCAAGTCAAATCATGCCTTTCTTAAAAGCATTCGTGCAAGGTGCAAACTTCTGTTGGAATTTGAACTCGGAATGCTAACTTCATTTCATGTACTGTTAGGCCATCTCTATCTTTAAATTCATTATGTCTGGGTTCCCACATTATTCTTGGCCTTGTACCATATTCCATTTGATTGGCCACACAGATAATTCCGATTAAATAAGCAAAAGTACTTTGAAAAATTCTTTACAGTTTTTCTTTAATTTTTGTTTCCTACTCTTTATTTTGAAGGCCACAAGTTTTTTTTCTGACTAGAGTTAATGCAACTAGACTCTATGACCCATATAGATGATAGTCTGTCACAAAACTTTTACAGTTTAATGCGAATTCGTCTAATCTTCTGTTTGCTTTCGTCAGACGATCTTAAGACGAACACTTGCTTACCTGATCTCCCTCTTCCCATTTTGTCTGATGGCCGAGGGCCTTAGGAAAGTAGGGGGTGGGGTTTGGCTTTTCAATCTTTTAAAACAGCCGCCGCCAGGTTGCTGCTGCTCTCCCCTTAGTGCTGTGGGTTGTAATTTTGCTAATGTTATTGCTTTGAATTGTTTTTTTCCTTTCAGCCCTTTGACCATTCACCAACTGACCAGAGTCCCTTTGGCCTGAATTATACCATTTCTGATTTTCTTCCAATTGGACAAATTGCATTTTGCTATTCTTCCTGCCAGAAAAAGGGAGGAGGAGAAAAAAAAGAAAAAGAAAACAAAAACACAAAAAACAATGAGATCTGCCTCATCGCCACTCCCCCTTAAAAAAAAAAAAGAAAAAAAAAAAGGATTTTGCCATTGCAGAGATTAGATTTTCCATTGAGTCGTTCCATCTTAAATGATGACAGTTCCACAAAAATGGCCGTTTCGAGTGTTTTGTAATTGATTTTTTAATATTCTCTTTTATTACCTGTTTTTTTATATTTCTATTCGACTATCCATTCTGTACTTTTCTGCTTTGTTCATTTCCGAGTTTTTCGCTTTCCTTTTCCTTTTTCATCTTCCAGTTCATCTAATGTTACTTTGTATTACCCCGAGGCCTGACTTTGTTTGTCAAGTGAGTTGTGGTAAAAAAAAAAAAAATTCAAAAAAGGTAAAAAGCAAGCTAAATAAGTTTCTAAAGTCAGAATTCAGAAACAATGGGCCGTAATCTGATAAGGTTTCCCAAAAAGATAAAAATGGAAGCCAAAGCCACTCAAATCTAAAAACATGTTGAAACCTGATGGACATGTCTTTAGTCACGTTTTGTCTGATCTTCATAATGGCAATTTAATTAGGATTAGAGCATCATCATTAAAATGGCAGCTGCAACACAGGTGATGATGATGATGATATCTGCTACCTGCCTTTGGATATAGGGAAGAGAGGCTTACTCAGACTGACTCACCAAAAAATATTAACTATCACAACTTATCTTACTACCCATGGGCTCATTAATGATATTTCTTTTTTTCTTTTTCTATATACAATGTGTGAAAGCACGTTTGATACCCTGCTCACATCAGTTGTCAACCAGGGGAGGTAACACAGTTTCAGTGGCTAAGGCAGTACTGCCACCCCTGGCACCACCACCAGCAGCTTTTGCCACCAGACGGTATTGTTTTTTGTGTAGACATGTCGGATTTTTCAACGTTGTGTTTAATAAAAGCATTTACTTTGATCATTAAATTAAACACAACACAATCATAGTGGCCATCATTACTGACGTAGAATGGAAGGTAAACAGATGTTTCACGTTGGAAGTAGCATTGTGTTAACGAGCATTGGTTTTAATTAAATTTAATTAAATATTTGGAATCTTGAAACAAAGTTTTCAGTTAAACACTGGACAAGCTTGGTGTTTCATTGTTGCAACCAGTATTTAGCCACTAGCAGTTTACCCTTTTCATATTGTAGAATGAAATAATATAGAATTGAACAGGCAAATAGTAAGGCAGAGAGGATATTTCTATAAAGTGAACACTGAGGTCAACACCAAATTCTGACGGTCAGTTTCATGCTTGAATGTGTAGTATTTTGATGGTTATTGGGTGGGGCAGTAATGTCCGCTCAGAATAGTTGCAGTATAAAGCATGAGCAGGCTCTGTGGGTATTGAACAAATACAAATGTGCCTGAGCAGGCGTCTGCAACAGGGATTGGCTAGCTGCTATAGTAACACTTGCCTCCTCAGTTACGAATGGCTAGCTATAAGATTATTTACTTGATTTATTCGTGACCACTGACCAGCATATAGTCGAGGCAAAACACAATACACATGGTTTGAAGATTTAGTTGAAGCATGAAGCTTGACAATTGCTGGTACACATGACACCTTAAAGTACTGTCATTGAAACGTAACTGACCAGTACGTCCAATATGATTTTGACCCTGATTTATTTATTAATAAAATGTTATAATTATCAGTTATTGAATTGTAAACGCAGTGCATACAAATGTCCATTTTTCTAGAGTGAAGTTTTATGAGATGGATAGCAGGGGCCTACAGTGGGAGACCCGTACTCATCAGCACTGCTGAAATGAGAGTGTGTCTAATGTGTCTTTTGTGTCATCAAAATGTCATTTGAAGAAGAAATTGATTTATATTTATTTACTGTTTGATACACAGAAAGACGTATTTTATTACAAAATCACTTTCAGTGTTTTTTTTTAATTTCAGGTTATCATGGCTACCAATCGTATTGATATATTGGATCCAGCCTTGTTGCGTCCAGGCCGTATTGACAGAAAAATTGAATTTCCACCTCCAAATGAAGAGGTAAGCCTTTTTAACTAGAAACAACTGTAAAGTTATTGTTACAATTAAACACTTCCTGATATCCCTTTGATCTTATTTAACCTAGATAACAATTTTAGGGCACGAACAGCACGAGGGGACCAAGTGGGTGTGTGCTCCCAAATATGAGGAGCCGAGGGGACATTTGATCAAGTATCGGTGGAAATGTTATTAAATCGTCCAAACGAAACTGCTCTCTTTTGTTTGAGGGCACCTGTTTTGCCTTCCAACATTATGGCTGATGCTAACCTCCAAGCCTTCTCTGGCTAACATTTTCCGCTAACATGAATTGGAAAGATTATTTAGAGCCAATTGCTAGGTCTGCTGCTAGGAAAGGTGGTTCACTCTGTCGTGCTAGACAATTTTTCTCACCAGAATCTCTCTTGCACATAAGTCTGCCATTTGTCCATGTGCTGAATGTGGCTGTCATCTCTGGTTTGGTGCTCCTGCTATGGATTTACAGATTAAAATCCAAAAGAAAAATCTGCAATGTTATTGGTCCCGACCTGGCATCTCAGCTTCAGTTTCCTATCGCTCTAATGTGGCTTCCCTGTGCCTTTTCTATAGATATTTTTATGCTAGTTGTTTTGATGAGTTTCCCTCTAAGGTATGTAGACTTAACGAATTTAAGCACGGTACTAGAAGCAAGATCTCATCATTTGATAGTTAAAATAGGTATAGATATAAACCGTAAGTTCTTTTTTTCCTAACGGTTTCTTCTCTCGCACTTCTCGCTTGTGGAACTCTTCCAGTTAGTTCTGATTTTCAAAAATCGTTTATCTTTTGTTTTCTTCATTTCTCTTCATTCATTGTTCTCTTTTCTTAATTATGTTTTCTTTTTCTTTCATTCTTTCAGACTCAGTAACCTGTTGTGTCTTAGTGGCCTTATTGCCTTCCTTAGGGTGAAATGATTAAAAAAAATCCACTAATATTAATGTTTAATTCTATTGTTTGAAATTTTCAGTGTTTCCTATTGGGATAGTGCTTAATACAACTATTTGAAAAGATTTTAAAAGTAATTGCCCATCTCTTTTTCTAAATAATGCTACATACCCTACTTCAAGTTGCAGAGTATGACCCTACTATCTTCCATAAAAAATATGGATTGAGAGCCCAAAATATGAGGATTGCTATATCAAAGCTTGATACTTTCCTACGGATGCTATGCATGGTGCCAAAGCTGTTCAGAAATATCGAAACCGTTTGCTGTATACAACCATTTTCCAAGATTAATGGTTAAAATTGTTCTTCAATCCTTGTTGACGGAATCACAAAGAAAAAATGGTACCAAATAATCGAAACCAAATCCCTAAATTTGATAGCACATGTAATTGAAAGGAATGATACTGGTATAATCAAAATGTTGACATTCCACACGACTTCAAACAAAAGGTTAGGAAGGAAACCAGCGTCAGTACTAGAAAGAGTGGTGACATCTATTGGACCTGAGAAAGCTGCGGGGTCATTGGCCATGGTTAAGTGTCAGTGGTGAAATTCTCAACAGATGAAATTAACAAAGTTCTCGATAAAGAATAAGTAAAAGAAGAAAAAGATGAAGGCAACAAAAGTTCTCTCTGTCACTGTGTGTTTATCTAAAAATAAATACGCTTAGGGGTAGATCTATTTCAACCGACGAAAACTATATCAGTCGTATTCAACGCAGGTTGTACAGCAGAGTTGAAAAAGACTGGCATAGTTTTCGTCAATTGAAATAGATCTCCCCCCCCCCCAACTCCCCCATATGAGGTAATTTTAGATTTTGTTGTATAATACTATTTATTGGCTCTGTTATAATAAAAATATTGAGCTCTTTTTGTGAATCAGTTTTAATATTTTATATTACTAGGATCCACTTGGATTATATACCAATGGATTTATTACCTGTACTATATATATATATATATATATATATATATATATATATATATATATATATATATTGGACTAAACTAGGCAAAAAGTTCATATACTTGTAGAAAATCTAAGTAGCCTCATCCACATGTAAAATATGATTAAAACTAATATTAGAAGCATTAATAAAAAAGAAAAAGCCAACACTCAATATTATCAACTAGGAACATGGTCATAATGTGCTGACAGTGTTTGGGAAAAAAAAGAAAAAAATATTCCCATCACTCTAGAAACATATAAAAAAACTTAACAAGAAAGTTGAAAGCTCTTGCAACATTTCGACAACTTTTACACCCACTTCATATCCCAAAAATTAAAACAATTATAACATCATAAAAATGAAATAAAAAGCTTAATGGCTGTGCCTTGTTAGTCATCTTGAACAAAACTTGTATCTGTGAACACAATTTTTAGACAAAACGGATACAGTCAAGTGATTATAATGTTCTGACTTCAAGACGAGAAAGAAGAAACATATGCCAAATAAGACTGAGACATAGCCCAGTTTTATTGGGAAGGAAGAAATCCCAGCATGCATCACTAGGATTTGTCTATAAATATAGGGAGGGGAGGTGTTTTTAGCAGTCATTACAAAGGGATTGGCACAAAGAAAAGCTATTCTCCTGAAAAATTGTTTTAAGAGGAAGATTTTATAAATTTCAAACCAAAGTAGTATAAGCTGCTTGGTCAATGAGTGCCGAATATTTCCTTATAAGGAAATGACTAATATTACCATTATCATATATACGGTGCGATGGACAAATTGTCGTCTAAATGGCGTCAAAATGAAAACAACACCGGCATCAAATTTTAACAGATAGACAGGGTGCGATGGATAAATTGTCGTCTAAATGACGCCAAAATGAAAATAACACTGGCATCTCATTTTAATAGATATATTTATCAAAATGACACAAAAATATCTTGAACTACTAAAGAGTAAATTTATTCAATAAAATCACCATTGCCTCCAGATAACTTTGGAATCTTCTGGACGGTCTCCTTGTTCAAGTTGATGAATGCTACCAAAAATTCTGCCTTTAGTTCATCTTTGGTGTTACAAGGAGTTTTGCCGGTCTCTCGCTCAACTGCGACCCACGCATAATAATTGAAGGAGTTGCAATCTAGGGAGTTAGGTGGACAGATCTAAGTGGGGATGTGGTCACAGAAATTGTCTGATAGCCATGACTGGGTTCTTCTGCTTATGCAGCATGGTGCAGAGTCCTGTTGCCAGACATAAGAGTCTTCTAGCAGCCACCCTCTCGACCCATTTGATGTGGGCCTCCATGTTGAGACTGAGACCCTGTGGGAAGATGAATGCAGGTATAACGTTCCCATTACTAGTGATCACCAAACACGTTTGTAATCCGGCCGTGAATACCACAGACAGTACGGCATGCCGTTTCCAAATTTTTGGTGGAGATAATTGCATCATGGTGCTCTTTTTCTCACAGACAGTGCCCAACTGACCCTACTATACTGTGCAGTCAAATGCACAAAATTAAAAATATAGAATGGCAACAATTTGCCCATCGTACCCTATATAGAGCACTATACAATTTATGGAATTGTACTTGATGATAATTAATGTCTAGCATTAAAACTATTTGTATATAATGTATTTAATTCCAGTTTATAAAAAGGGGGGTGATTTTGGCATTGAATGACCCAGCAAGTGTTGAAATGTAATTGAGATGATCCCATTTGTCAGAAACCTCGTCCAAGGGAGATAAATCAATTATCAGTTGTCACTGCTGTGTTTGTGCTTCCAAAACTACTGTCTGTACTTTTCATTACTCTGAATTATTTACATGTCCCCATCTTTGTCTTGATTATCACAAGATTTACATTGCAGCAGCAGGAAGAATAAGTTTAAGGCTCCAAGTTCTAGACTCAGAATTGTCCCATGGGACTGTAGACTAGTGAAGTAAATTGTTGATTCATGAGGTTTTGTAGTATATAGTGATTGATATGATGTAATTTTCCTTTTTGTAATCATGTTGATATAAAATGGGTCTTGATTTTGTTGGAGGCTGAAAAAGAATTGTCTGGTTCTCACTTGAAACAAAGTACAAAGCAACATTTGATTTACCTGACATTTTTTGAAAGGTACTGTGTGTTTATTATGTTTTTTTTTTCTTTTCTTTTTTAGCATTGATTCTATATAATTGAAATCTTGTCGTGTTGTTTTTGTAGGCCCGTCTTGATATTCTCAAGATCCATTCTCGAAAGATGAATTTGACACGCGGAATTGATCTTCGCAAAATTGCAGAGATGATGCCTGGTGCTTCTGGAGCAGAGGTCAAGGTCAGTAGAAGTTTTCTTAGACAAGTGCAGTAGATATAACAGAATATGCATTTGGTCATTTTTAAGGAGTCGTGACAGAGAATTCCTCTGTAGAAAGGTGCAGTAGTCTGGGTCTTTTCTCCTTGAGGAAGGAAGGAGGTAAAAAACATCACGGGCAAGCATCTTCCTACTTTTTCGTTATTTAATCATTTAACTTATTTTAGTCATTTAACTTAAAAAATGAATATTTAATGTTAAAATTTTTAAAAAGAAAAATTTGAGTTTCACTGAAATGAAAATTAGTTTCGAACCTTATTAGTCCTTATCAGAGTTTTTATTATCTCAATATTTACACTGCAGCAGCAGGCAGATAAAGTTCAAGACTCCAAGTTCTAGACTCAGAATTGTCCCATGGGACAGTAGCCTAGTGGGCTAAACTGTTCATTGATGAGGTGAAATATTGTTCTCGTCTCGGTTGATATAGATGTTATTATAGACACAATGTTTCGACCAAGTACCTTCTGGTCTTCATCATATTTTTTTGTTTTTAAAGTTATGGTGAAAGTGTAGTTCATTGTGATTTATACGGCAACTATGCTGAGTGGACCTTAGTTTGAGTTTCTGGGAGATAACGCATTATCTGGCGTGATCAACAGTGAATAACATCAACACGCTGAAACTCTCAGTCATGACGACTTGCAACTTCATGCTAGCACAGCCACTGACGGCTCCCCAAAAGCGATCCATCTGCACAATTTCACTCACAAGGTTTGGCTGAGTCCGTGATATGGTTTTCCAAAGTTGCCGCTCACTGGGATCGCTACTAGCAGACCCCGATAAAATCAAGCAGTTGCCTTCCTGGCAAACGAGGACATCTGATCCAAGGTCTCAAGGTCAGAAACCACTCGGCCATGAATTTAAATTTGATCATTCTGCCTGGTACCAGGAGATAGACTATGGTCTTGTCTTTGCTCTCATTACAAGTCTGATGCAATTTTTTCTTTTTCAGGGTGTCTGTACAGAGGCTGGAATGTATGCTCTCAGGGAGAGACGAGTTCATGTGACACAGGAAGATTTTGAACTTGCTGTAGCAAAGGTAAGACGGCTTCAGTTTTTTGATGGAATTTCTTTATTATGTTCCAAGACTTGTGCTCAAAGATTGGTCCTGATTTGGCAGTCACTTTCCCACCACCGTAAAGTTGCCTCCCTGTGCCCAATATAGAAAATATAAATACTTTCATGGTATACTTTTCGGATGAGCTCTTTGCTATGGTGTACCAAGAGTTTTTGAATTTAAGCACAGTACTAAACTGGTGTCGAGATCTCATCAATTCACAGTTGAGCTAGCTCGATGTAACATCGATGCCAACAGTTTCTTTTCTTGCACTTCTCACTTGTGGAACTCCCTTCCGGCTCCTTGCTTTCCAGCCAACTTTAATCTACAGAAATTTAAATGCAATGTCAATCGCTATCTCGTGTTCTCCTGATTTGTCTTTTCTCTTTCTACACATTACTAATGTTTCTATTCTTAATTCTTTGACACCCTCTAACTCTTTGCATGCTAGTGGCTTTGCTTGGGGGCGAGACTGATTTAAAAAAAAAAAAAAAAAAAAAAAAAAAAAAAAAAAAGATTGGACGCACCGTGTCACCCATCGCATAAATAAATGTGCTCAGGTAGAAATGTAATATTATTTTACGGATAGTTCTTGAAGGCTAATTCAATTTCTAAAAACCTGTTCCCGTACGATCACTACTAAAGCAATATGTCGAAGCTGGTCAGTACCTAGATAAGTGACCACTTGCGAATACCAGGTACTATAGGCTCGGATATGCAGGTCATGTAAATGTAAATGGCTCGGAAATGTTGAGAGCCGAGTTCGAATTCCAGTCAAGTTTGTTATAGTCACTTACGTGTAAATACCCCTGGGGGAAGGTATGAACCCACCTCTTCTCCCCCAGGTATGGGTTAATTAGTAAAACTTGTATCACTAAATCATTATTATCTTGAGAAAAAAAAGAATTCTTAGGAACTAAAAATATTTTCTGGCTTTAAATAACCTGCAATGGGTTGATAAGCCGTAGAAAATGAATCCTTCGATCAATGAAATACTGAATAGATTTACATTCATGTCTTTTAGATTTATTTACATACTCTGGAATAAATGGATAGAAACTAATATGGTCACAAAGAGAGAGATCAGTTTATGTATTGATTGTAATATAGATTCGGTCCCTCACTTTATGTCCACATAATTTCTTGTTTATCAGACTCTGATTAGGTCTGAATCCACAACTTCTCTCCCAACGATGGGTTAAGCAGAATGACATCACTAAATCATTATATTAAAAAAAAATTCTGGCTTTAAATAACCTGCAAAGGGTTGATAAGCTGTAGAGAACGAATCAGTCAGTCAGTGCAAGAAATAATTTAACTTCGATGTTTTCAGATAAAGCATTATTAAGTTTTACGCCAGGACAAATAATTTTCTTTTTATTTAATCCAATCCAAGTTATTTTGGAATTGTGGAAGGGTTGCCAGACAAAAAAGTCTGGCAAGTTAAAGAATGCTTTTGTTTTAATGTTTTATTTGCATAAAACAACAGTAAAAAAAAAACAAAACAAAATCAAAATGGTGTACAGTTACCAGTATGAAAAGTGGAATTGGCAAACCAGGCTGACATTCCAGCCAAGGACATTGCATTCACTTTCGCATAAATACTCTTGGGAAAGGTATGAATCCATCTCTTCTCTCCTCCCAGCTATGGGTTAAATAGCAAGGCTAGCCTTGGTTAGAGGAGGTAATCTAATAGAAGGGCAAGTTGTCTTTTGTTATAGTTGAGGTGAGAAGTAGACTCGTACCTTTTTCAAGGGTTTTTGTCTGACAGTGAATGCAAAAAACTTGGATGGAATTTGAACTCAGCTCACTGGAACCACTTCCTATGCCTACAACTGCTCTGCTATGCACACAATCATTTTATATATATATATATATATATATATATATATATATATATATATATATATATATATATATATCCCTATGCCAGAGAGCATAAGTAAATAAGTCAACTGTTAAAATGCAAATGAATTCATGCGGAATGTACTTTAAAATATTTGTGTACTCAACTCGTAAAGTACGCATATTGGAAGACAAAGTAAGAGTCTACATAATTTTTTAAAATTACAAAAATCCTCATGTCAATAAAAAAATATGCTGATGTCAACAATTATGGAGAATTCACTAGATTCACAAGAACTTTTAACATTTTTCAACAAAATCTTTTCATGACAGTCTAATTTTAAGTAACATATGTCAACATGCGGGCAATGTAAGTTTCATAGAGATGCTTATATTTGCCAGCAGCTGGCAATGTAAGTTTTGTAGAAGATGTACATATATGTTAACATCCTGACGAATAAATAACTGCATTCAAAATATTTTTAGGTGAAGCCATAAAATTGTGTTCAAAATATTTAGATTTTGGCATTAAATAACCCATAGATGTGTTGATATGCCGCTAAACAAAACCAACCAAACAATCAGCATGAGAGAACTCTTTCGTAAAATTATTCCATATAATATCTTGCAATTTCTTAAAGAACTTGAACTCTGTTCCAAAATATAACTTCAACAAAATTCCAGTATAAAACATGCATATCACTGCCCCCCGCCTAACATATATATATATTATCTGCTATGTAGTCAATTGTGATTTCAGAATAACATATAAGACATTTTTATTAATTTAAGGCCCTCCCCAAAATTAAATTTCAGCTTTAAATGACCGATAAAGAGTTGATATTCTGTTAAACAAAGAATGAATTAGTAAAATTTAATGATTTTTTTTTTTTCTTTTTCTCAATTTGTCGTTTATTATTCTTATCATTCGTTGTCTCTTTTATTTTCAGGTGATGCAAAAAGATTCCGAGAAGAACATTTCCATCAAAAAACAGTGGAAGTAAGAAGTAGATTTTTAGCTTCAATTCTGAAAACTTTTGCAGTTGAACCTTCAAGGGGGCGGGGGGAAGAAAAAAACAAACAAACAAAGAAACAAATAAAAACAAAGAAAGAAAATAAAATTCACTCATCCAAATGTTTTTTTTTTTTTTTTCTCTTTAATTGTTCAGTGTCATCACCCAGCTGTCAGGAATCTGTATTCTCTTTCTCAAAAATGATTTTTTTTTTCTTCATTGTTACATTAAAATTAATTGATTAAAAAAAACAAAAAAAAAAACAAAACAAAAAAATTCCTTTGTGTATTTGTTATAAATTTTAATCAAATGATATTCTAAAAAAAATTTAGCTCATTTTTGTATGGATGACCATTTGGGCAATAATTCACTTGTCTCATATTAAACAGTACACATGCAGCAGGGTCCTCTCATTGTTTGGGTGGGATTGGCAGAGAAGGAGTAGATGCTGCAGTTGTACTGTTTCGTGCTGGGGGCCTCCTCCTCCCTCGCGCCCCCCAACCTGTTGTATAAAGATTGCATGACATCTCTCACGTAGCAGTGTATGACCAGCTATGACTAGCTTAGACCACTAGCCTGAGTGGAAACACTCGGGTGTCCATGTTAAAAACCGGCCTCATTTCTCCACCTGACTCGGTGGTGATGGTTTAAGGTAATTCTCGGGCCCCCTCTCAGCTTTTCACCAACTGGACAATGGAACTCCCTGTTGCATCTTGTTTGTGATGATATACACAAAAGCTGGGAAAGGCTCATTGCGCGTTCACAAGAAAATGAAAGGTGAAACTAAAAAACTGAAGAATCCATTACATTTCTTTGTTTATTCAGGGGTTCACTTGCTTGGTCTGGTGGGGTGTTGTAGATAGGTGACACTTGGGGACAACTTCTGATATCTCCAACTAAGAGGTCAAATTTTCTTGTCAACCAGCGAGAAATCTTTCTTTTTACCAACTCTCTGCCTATCTGTACATCATAACGTGTGGCAGGCAATCCTCTCTTGACAGACAGCTTGCACAGGCTGCCAAGTATTACTTCAAGAGAGAGTCTATCCCAAGCCAAGGGCAGTCTAGAACTCCCCTCAATCCCATCTGTGCCCATTATTACAATGTCCGGTTTGTTGTCACTTGACCCCCAAAATTTTCATTATAATATTCACTTATTTACACTATTTCCATTGCTCGGACTGTTGTCCTCATCTTTATTGTCATATTCATGACGTTTCATCGGCCATTGTACACTCCAGCCTTCTTCTGGTTATTGGAATTTCAAATTAAGTTTTCGTATTTAAGGAATCAGCACATATGCTAGGCCACAAAAATCTCGTGAGCCGGTCAAGCACAGACATGAATGCAATATGGAAACAAGTAATACAGAGAGCTAGAAAAAAACAACAACAGAATTGCAATATGAGCTCTTAAAAACCATGGAGAGTTGAATTAAAAGGAGATAAATAAGACATCTGGAAGAGGCATGGCACGTGGAACTAGGACAATCTACCCTGGTGGACGAAATAAAGGGTTTAGTTTGAAATTGCAATCACATGAAGAAGGCTGGAGCATACAATAGCCGAAACAGTGTCAATAATTACAATACCTCATCTCAGAAATATGAACAGATTATATTCACTTTTGGTCAAGTTCCGAAGACCCCCATCTCACAGACCTTATTGTTGGTCATAAAACATAAACACTTAAGAATGAGATAACATGTGGTGTTTAATTGCAGTGGAAATATCTAATAAATTTTAACACCTCCAAAACAAAACTGCTTTCATTTAATCACCACAGAGAATCTTTTCTGCCTGTTATCAACAGGGCTGATGCTAACCTCCAGGAGAGCAACACTTTATGGCTTTTTGGGTTAATGTTTTCCACTGAAGTGTAGTAATTATATTGAATCAATTGCTTGGTCTACTGCTTGGAAAGGTGGTTTGGTGTCGTGTTCGAGAATTCTTGTCAGAATCCATTTTGCACATTTATAAATCTATCATTCGTTTGTTGAATACTGCTGGCATATGGCCTTGTGCTCCTACTCTACAGGGTGTGTCCCTAAAGTCTATACACACTCGGCAAAAATGCATATTTTCAAGAAATGAAATTTTCAACAACATTTTATTGGCGTATTAACAAATAACATCTTCAATATGATTTCCATCATGTCATGCAAAGGTTGATGTGCATTGCAAGATTCACGTGGGCTTGATGCAATAACTGCACATTGCCGTCAATTTTAGCACATTCACTCTTTATGCGTTCAATCAAGTGTGTTGCACCTGTTGTTTTCATTGAGTACACCTTCTTTAGCATACCCCAGAAAAAGAAGTCAATTCTTCTTTCGACAAACGCATGTTTAATCTGTGGAGGTAAAAAAAAAAATATAATGAATGAGATTTCCTATGTGGCCAGAGTTTAGAGACACCCTGTATATCTTGCGATACTTGAAAAAAATTAAAAAGATCTGTAATCTAATAGATCCTGACCTGGCATCTCAACTTAATTCATTTTTAACCAATGTGATGTGGTTTCCTTTTTCTACAATATTTTCATGGCTATTGTTCTGATGAGCTTTTTTCCTGGTGCCCTGACTGCATGAATTTAAGCATACTACTAGAGTGGCAATTAGGTCCCACTGTTTAACTAGCTAGGTGCAACTGTTTCTTCTAACAGCTTTTTTCTTGCACTTCCCGCCTGCGGAACTCTGGATTTCTTGCTTCTCTGACATCAATAATCTGGTTCTCTTTCACGCCTTGTATTACCCTGCCTTTTAGTGACTTTCTCATCTTGCTTGGGGTGAAATGTTCAAGAAAAAATGTCTTTCAGCAAGGTGACGCCTGGTTGTTTATTACGACTGAGCAATGAGTTGACATGTCAAATCAATCAGCTTCAACTTTCAGCCTGGATGTGTGGTTAATGTAATATTTATAGCGACGGAATGTGGAATTGGTGAACAGGGTTCAAATCTGTTTCATTTACTTTCCATGCGTGCCCTTGCAAAAGGCATGAATCCTTTTTCCTTCAGCATTTAACCCAAAGTTGGAGGAGAAGGCAATTGGGGAAACTACTCCAGTATCTCTCCTAAGAACAGTTATGGTAATTCAGGGATTAAAAATGAACGCAATATGTAGAAAGCCACGATCGACGACATCTTGAAGGGATATAGCATTTAACCTTCAGCATTTTGTATTATTATTATTATTATTTTCCTTTTCACTGCATTCTTTTCAAGACCTCTCAGTTGCAGTATCTTGTTTTCTGTTGCCATAGCAGGATATGACAACACAACTATGAAATTCAAACACATTATTGTTCAGGAATTAGTCACATATCGGGTGATAAAGGTTAAAATATGTAAAATTCTTTTAGTTTCTTTTTATATGGATTAGCTTTAGGCTGTTTCAAATAAAATCAAAATTTAACTTCAAAGAAGACATTTAATTATTAGGTTGGTGCAAAAATAATGTCGTTTTTTGACGTTCAACTTCATGTGAGAAAACGACATTATTTTTGCACCAACCTAATAAATTATTCAAAATGTCTTAGTTTTCTTCATAGTGATACTTTAACTGATCATTAAAATTTATTACTGAGTGGTCACCTATCTAGATACTGACTAGGTTCAACATTGCTTAACTTCAGTGATCAGATAACAACTGATGTGTCAACATATGGCTGTAAGCTATTACCAGAAATCATTTCATCTCAAGCAAGGTAATAAAGCCACTAAGATGCAAAGGGCCATAAAAGAACAGTATTCAAGGCGAGAGATGATGACGATTGCATTTAACCTTTTAGCTCTCTGCATTATTATTAATATTACTTCCCTTTCCACTGCATTCTTTTTCAAGGCTTCTTAATTGCAGTCTCCTTTCCTTTTGTTAATTTCACTCAAAGTTGTTTTCTGTTGCCATAGCAGGATATGACAACACAACTATGAAATTCAAATACACTATTGTTCAGGGACCAGTGTTACCTTCGGTCGCAGGATAAACGATTTGTACAGCAGACGAAGACATCGAGTGACAAAAGGATAAGAAAGATACACTTTATTACATTCTGTGTGAACATCTTCCTGTTCATCTAGAGGTCCTCGACAAAAATCCAGAGACGGATATGCAATGTGATAGGTCTTAATCTGGCATCTTGTCTCCAGTCATTTTCTCACAGACGTACTGTGGCTTCCCTTTGTCTTTTCTACAAATATTTTCATGGCAACTGCTCCGACGAGCTTCTGTTACTGGTTCTCAAACTGTATGAATTTAAACGTGCTAATAGGTTGGCATCTCGGTCCCACCCTTTCACTGTCGAAACAGTTAAATGTAACCGCCTCTTCTACTCCAACAGCTTCTTTTGCACTTCCCGACAGTGGAACTCCCTTCCCCTTACTTGCTCCCCTGATAGCTATAATCTTCAAAACTTATCTTTGATATCTTCTGATGCTTTATCCTTTCCTCAAACACCCGTCTTTACTCTTGCTCTCAGTCTCTGTAACCCCTTGCGTGCTAGTGACACTCCCATCTTGCTTGGGGGGGGGGATGCTTAAAAAAAGTCATCATATATTTTGTCTATTGCGATATGAGAGCTGTAAAATAAATAGGATTTTAATGATTATCATCTTCATGTCTCTCAGACTGAAGCTTCAAATAAAAAGATTTCATCAGTTCCCGTGATTGCAATGAAGTCTCTACACAGTTTATATATATATATATATATATATATATATATATATATATATATATATATATATATATGATGATGAAAAATATGGAAAGACAAAGCAAAATCCGAATATGCAAGTTTAGTGTTTTAATTTTGTTTTATTGTCGACGTCAGACGTTTCGGTCTAGTAGACCATCTTCAGGACATGGTTATTGGAAACATATTTATATTTAAGTCAACATGAAGAGACGATAGACACAAGACTAGTCAGAAACAATCTCGTGTTTCCGAACATAAACGAGATATTCGCCTCGGTAATTTAAGTAGTGCTTTGTTTGTACACTTAACTAAATCTGATCATAATTTCGATTTCGACTCTGTGAAGATTTTAAAATATATTCATAATAAAAACCTTAGACGGATTTATGAGGCAGGCATAATATCCACTTCACGTACGGTAAATACTAGACCCGGCTTCTTTAACATCTCCACTTTCCTGGCAAGATTAATGCTCGACAAACGTACTGATAAGCTCTAGATTCAAATAGAATTCTTCTTTCCACTTAAGATAAAGTCTCTTGGGAGCGCGTTTTCGCAGCATCGCCCGCGCGATTTCAACGTGACCGAATCCAAAAAAGGGGAACGCTGACTTTAAAAATTTAAGTTTTTCTGTTTCTGAAGAAGACCGGAGCGTATAACGGCCGAAACGTTGTAATAAATATGGCGACAAAGATGATGACACTAGTTCGAATAATGTAAATAGTGAAGATGTAAAAAAAAAAAGCAGTCTGAGATGAGCAGAGGGGTGGGCTATCGGAGTTCTTGCTGGCCGAAGAGAAGATCTGGGACGTTATTACGCCAGGATCCCAAGACAGAAATAGCAGAAAAGATCTCCCAAATGTCATTTACCTCCCCACCTCAGATCGTGTTATGCAAATAAAGAACCCAGTATAACCATAGCAGGAAAACTGTTTCCTTTTCTCACGTGATAATAGTTTTTCTTCCATTTCCTTGTTGAATGTACACTGGGCCGTTCATAGTTTTTATTCACACCGTCGGAATCGAACACATCGTCGGGTGAAGCTGTCCTGTCAGTGTAAGTCGGACCGATGGCAACGGTTTTGTTGACAACAACAACAATAAATAAAATTCCCCTAATTTTTCTTCGCGTGGTACTTTGACAAGCATGGACCTTCACAACCGCAACATATAGCTGTTGGGAGAAACGTGTTCATGCCTTTCGTGACAATAAACTACAGCAAGGCCTCTGATTGAGAGATTGGCGGTTTTGAGAAGCTATTGTTTCCAGGTCAACCCTGACCCGGGCGGTAACACCTGATAGGGTCCCAACTATGGGTAAATAGTGAACCCCCAAACAAAAATAAAATACTATGAAATATAAAAATACATTCTTATAGTAAAAATACCAGCAATAAATTTTTATATTAAAAAATACAATATATCGTTAGAATTATCAACAATAAAATTTTATGACAAAATGACCAACAATACATTTTATCTGTAGTTGAAGGCATACAATTGCGTTCAAAATATATTTAGTTGAAGCCATAAAATTGTGTTCAAAATATTTAGATTTCGGCATTAAATAACCCATAGAGGTGTTGATATGCCGCTATACAAAATCAACCAACCAACAATACATATTTAAAGCCAAATGACCAACAATACATTTTATCTGTAGTTGAAGGCATACAATTGCGTTCAAAATATATTTAGTTGAAGCCATAAAATTGTGTTCAAAATATTTAGATTTCGGCATTAAATAACCCATAGAGGTGTTGATATGCCGCTAAACAAAATCAACCAACCAACAAAACATATTTAACGCAAAATGACCAACAATACATTTTATCTGTAGTTGAAGGCAGACAATTGCGTTCAAAATATATTTAGAGGAAGCCATAAAATTGTGTTCAAAATATTTAGATTTCGGCATTAAATAACCCATAGAGGTGTTGATATGCCGCTAAACAAAATCAACCAACCAACAAAACATATTTAACGCAAAATGACCAACAATACATTTTATCTGTAGTTGAAGGCATACAATTGCGTTCAAAATATATTTAGAGGAAGCCATAAAATTGTGTTCAAAATATTTAGATTTCGGCATTAAATAACCCATAGAGGTGTTGATATGCCGCTAAACAAAATCAACCAACCAACAAAACATATTTAACGCAAAATGACCAACAATACATTTTATCTGTAGTTGAAGGCAGACAATTGCGTTCAAAATATATTTAGAGGAAGCCATAAAATTGTGTTCAAAATATTTAGATTTCGGCATTAAATAACCCATAGAGGTGTTGATATGCCGCTAAACAAAATCAACCAACCAACAAAACATATTTAACGCAAAATGACCAACAATACATTTTATCTGTAGTTGAAGGCATACAATTGCGTTCAAAATATATTTAGAGGAAGCCATAAAATTGTGTTCAAAATATTTAGATTTCGGCATTAAATAACCCATAGAGGTGTTGATATGCCGCTAAACAAAATCAACCAACCAACAATACATATTTAAAGCCAAATGACCAACAATACATTTTATCTGTAGTTGAAGGCATACAATTGCGTTCAAAATATATTTAGTTGAAGCCATAAAATTATGTTCAAAATATTTAGATTTCGGCATTAAATAACCCATAGAGGTGTTGATATGCCGCTAAACAAAATCAACCAACCAACAATACATATTTAAAGCCAAATGACCAACAATACATTTTATCTGTAGTTGAAGGCATACAATTGCGTTCAAAATATATTTAGCTCAATCCATAAAATTGTGTTCGAAATATTTAGATTTCGGCATTAAATAACCCATAGAGGTGTTGATATGCCGCTAAACAAAATCTAACCGTAAAATAACAATGTCAGAAGAACAGCCTTTCCCATGACACCGCCATTATTTTAACTACCTTCACTCCTCGGCAATGTTTATTGTCTTAAAAAGTGATGATTAGAATTGTAATAAAAACTTAAACATATGAAAGTAAATTTATACAAATTTCTTTTTTCTTATAAATTGATGACAAAAATAATAAACACTTTATTAGATTGATTATTTGAATGGTTGGCAAAAGATCGGCTAATTGCCAATTGATTCAAACTTTATAAAATGGTAAATTATATGTATATCCTTAGAGTTTATTTCAATGATTTAATAAATATTTTCTAAATTTACGAATAAAAAATTGTTTTCTTATTTCTTTCTTTATAAATTGGTAAATAATAAATATTTTCATTGCATTAGTTTTAATTGGATTTGTTTTTTGAATGCTGTAAATATATTATTATTCTTGTAAATAAACAATCTAATAAATAGATATTGTTGTTTGTTTGTAAATTCTCAAGAAGAATCATGTATAAATTCACTTTCATCCTTTGCTTAGAGTTTATTTTCAATTCTAATCACTGCTTTTAAAAACATTGCTTGAGCTATAAGAGTAGTTAAAATAACAGCAGTGTCTCGGTAACAATTATCCTTTTTAACATTTCGTTTTTATACAGACCCGAGCGTCCATGTTTTGCTGTACTTTTTTGAATATCGAATTATCTTTAGTCAATAAACGCGACAATTATTTTTTTGGTTTTGCGGTTGTCATTTTGGGCCATTTTCCATCAAACCTTCCGAAATGTTGAGATTTGTTAAATTTGCAATTCTTATATTGCCCACACACTTACACCAGACCCCACACACCAGACGCACGAAACGTCTGAATCCGCCGAAAGGAATGACCCCTGTGTCGAAGCTGGCAAATCATTTTGAAATACTTGCGGGACAAAAGTTCGACCAGGTCCGCCTCAGGTCAATCAAGACAAAGAAAAGGGTACAGTATGACAATATATATATATATATATATATATATATATATATATATATATATATATATACAGGAAGGACCAAAAGTTTGTTTACAGTCATATTTTATCTAAACTGTACAATTTCGACTGAATGAAGTGTAAATCATGTTAGGTTTTGACAACATCTGTTGATTCCAATCTATCAGGAATGACTGTTAAACACTTGCCCCACCCAAATTTATAGACAGAAGCAGGCAAATGCATGCTGGGATTTCTTCTTAGCCAATAAAAAGGCCAGTTCTCGGTTTCATCTGATTCAGTCCCGGTCTGTCTTGTCTTAAAATCAGAACATTATGTCCACTTGTCTGAATTTGCTTTTGTGTGTCAACCCCAATTTTTAGTTTGTGAACGTTTTTCCATATTACTGTTGCTTTGCCGTTGTTAATTTGCCTTGCATATATTGTTTGCTTGCTTTATATTACTTTTTACCCTGTTCTTTTCTTTTTCTTGTGATTGCGTATTGCAAACTTTGTCAATTCTATTTGTTGGACAGTTCAGTTACTTATTTTGCATTTGACCATGGCTACGCTCTCCACACTATCAAATTTATGACTAGAAGATTTGCCACATTATTAACTTGAAGACGATTTCTTTTGTCAGAGTAAATTGTGTTCATCACAGAAATCCCTCTTTCAGCTCAAGAAGCTGTTGGAGTAGAAGAGGTGGTTACATTTAAATGTTTTAACAGTGAAAAGGTGGGACCGAGATGCCAACCGAGTAGCACGCTTAAATTCATGTCAGTTGGGGTACCAGTGAAAGTAGCTCGTCGAAGCAGTTGCCATGAAAATATTTGTAGAAAAGACAGAGGGAAGCCGCATCACGTCTAAGAGAAAGTGACTGGAGTTGAAATGCCAGGCCATGAACTATCACATTGCATATCCGTCTTTGGATTTTATCAAGAACCTCAAGATGAACAGCGAGGGCACCAGACCATATATGTCAACAGTATTCAATGCAAGGATGAATGGTAGATTTGATGAACTCAGACGAAAAAACCTTCTGGAGCGACACAGAGTACCAATTTTCCTTGAGGTAGATGTACCTATTGAGTCAATGTAGTTGTCTCACCTCAGGTCGGTGGAAAGCATGAGACCAAGAAGACACAGAGGGACGCTCTCATGGAGTTGAGCAGTTTTCTTTGTTGGGCAGTTGTCACTTTGCTATTAACCATGGCTACTCACTCCACAATATCAAGTGTAAATTATGTTACTGTCTGCTCCGTTATTCTGTCACGAGCAAGCAAGATCTGTCAAGAGGCATTTACATACCCACCTCAGATCGTGCCAGGTAAAGAAAAACCCTAATAACGGGTAAATCATGTTAGGTTTTGACCAAATCAAGTGTAAGTCATGTTAGGTTTCGATCAAATGAAGTGTAAATCAATTTCGTTAAGTTTTAATAGTTTCATATATTAATAGTTCAATGACTTATCTCTAGAGTCAAAGTTTTGCAGCGGTAAATTCACACGTCAGTATTTTTTTTTCTTTTGAAGCGTTTCTAGTTTCTTTGCACTGTTTTTACTCAAATTAAAGAGTGACTAAGACTGTCCAAAATAAATCTGCCAAAATTTAAAATGCAATGTCAATCTTCCATCTTCTTAATTCCTGTTCTGGTATTGTTCTCTCTCATTAAATGTTTTTGTTCGCATATTCCCTTACACTCAGTAACCCTTTTCGTCTTAGTGGCTTCATTGCCTTGCCTGGGATGAAATGAGGATGTGTGGGGGAGATAACGGTTAATCCTAGATATGAACAGATACTTCCCTGATCACTACAATTTTAACAATTGTGGTGATCTTGGAAGCATCCTCTTGGGAGTTGGTTACACAGAGATGTGGTTCGTGGGGAAAAGCTGCTCGATTGGAATTTACATCTGATCAATGGAATACGAACGGAATGAGGCTGGTTTGCGACAACGGGCGTGGCTTGACGGGCCCTGGCCGTGAATGTTAGAACTGGTGAGTATAAGGAATGTAGTTCGTCTGAACATTTTCCATTGAGATAACGATAAAGTAGCAAAAGGCTTACAATGTTTCGTCTGTGAGAAAGGGATTGCAAAGTGTAAAAAGTTCATCACCCACAAGGACGCTTTTGAACTCTGTTAAGACTGGATATCTGCGATAATACTGATGACAATAACGAACGATCAGCTAAAGTTAGAGGGCAATTTGTACAGAAAAAAAACCTTTTTTTTACGCCTCAATTTGCTCTTTGTGTAAAGACGTTCTTCCTCCTCACCAAATTAATTCCGTTATCTATAAATATGATCGTAGTTGCGGTGCTAACTACATAGGGAGGACAATACAACGACTGGACATGCGAATTAAGCAACACGTTCCCACAAAAATCAGGAACCATACCTTGCCCTTTGATGGACTCGTCCCGAACACCTACAGTTCAGCCATTTGTGAGCAGCTATTAAAGAACAGAATGTGTGCGGCTAAATTGAGTGTGGACTGGTTCACCGTGTTGTCCCGTTCACAGCGTATCGCTTAGGTGAAACCTTGTTAGGTTTGTCTGGCTCTCTAGGTTTGACTAGGTCTGCTCTACTTGTGTACTGAGCACTTTTTTTAGTTAGTTGTTTACTCGTGTCGTTTTTTCTTCTTCTTTGGGCTTTGAACCTGTAAGCTGTACGATTATTTTCGACAGACGTTCATGTTCCTGGCTTTTTCATTTTTTAAAAACCTTTTTTTCCTTCGAATTTGATTTGATTATTGGCAAATCAAGAAACCGAAGGGTTTTCGAGACCAGTATAGTTACCTATATATATATATATATATATATATATATATATATATATATATATATATATATATATATAAAGAAATATAGTCTTAAAGTGTGCTATATTTATGGGATAAAGTGCTCAATATCAGAGATAGAGCGTGTGTAAATATAAAAGTGAACATAGAAGTCAACACTTAGAGGAGACAGTCTGTTTCATGCTAGTGCAATCGTCAGGCAACTAGGAAACAGACTGTCGCCTCTAAGTGTTGACTTCTATGTTCACTTTTATATATATATATATATATTGTTAACATTAACAGATACTATTTCTTTATATATATATCAGCTGACCCTGACGATCTGCCTAAGTGAAACCTTGGTAGGTTTGTCTGGCTCATTAGGTTTGACTAGGTCTGCTCTACGTTTGTATCGTGCTCTTTGGTTAGTTGTTTACTCGTATCGGGGATGTTTCTTTGGGATTCGAACCTGTATCTGTGCGATTATTTTCGACAGACGTTCATGTTCCTGGCTCTTTCTTTTTTAAAACCTTTTTTCCTTCGATATTGGTTTGAATATTGGCAAATCAAGAAACCGAGTATAGTTACCTATATATATATATATATATATATATATATATATATATATATATATGATTCCTTCGCTACATAAGAGTTCTCATGTTTCAAAAACGAGAGCCGAAACCCTCAATATAATTATTAAAATTAAATTGGATAAAAGTATCGAGCCCTGTTTCATCCTCAAGCGAAAAGTTAGGATTCCTCTACATCTGTATGGAGCATTGTCTTTTTAAAAATAAAAACAAAAATACTAAAGAACTCCGGATTATTTACCTAACGTGTTCTTCCCTATTTTTCCACATATCTGCATATATATATATATATATATATATATATATATATATATATATATATATTATAATTTTATCATATAGACAAAACCATTTTACTCACTACAAAGATGCAACTTGGTTTTAGTGCATTTCAACTGCACATCTACGGGTGAGGGGTAACCATTTTCGACCCTCACCCGTAGATGTGCAGTTGAAATGCACTGAAACCAATTTGCATCTTTGTAGTGAGTAAAATGCTTTTTTCTATATGATAAAATTATAATAAATAAATAATTATCGCTCTACTATCGGTATCGAGCTCTTTTTTGAATTAACGCTGCGAACGTTGGAATTTATATATTACTTTCGTTCTCATCGCATCGGATATATATATATATATATATATATATATATATATATATATATATATATATATATATATATATATATGCAGGGAGAGATAGATAGATAGATAGATATCAAAGCTACACCAATAATATGGGTGTGTATCTATACGTGTGTGTGTGTGCAGACTTAAGGGTCGTTAGTATTCACAGCTAGTTTTCTTAGCCTGAAGAAAGTGTCGCTTGTGTCGGTTTTTCAGACGGGCGGGATTGCAACGAACACTGTGGAGATGACTTCTCGTCTTTAGTCGCCACAAAATCGCTCCGGGAGAAATTCAGCAAATAACGAATTTCTAACCTTATTGCCGGCTGAACGAAAGCTTAAACTGGAAAGATTTCAAAATGGACAAGAGTTAGAATAAATCATTCTTATAAACCCTTTAAATCCGTGCCGACAGACTCACCTTCGTTGTTACACTGACAACATTTCAGCCGACTTTCTTCGGGAGTCGGACACGAAAATATTAGACTTTCGAACCGAATTCATTTTGGCTTTACTGCTCCGTTTCGTCCACTAACTTTACAGCATTTTCCTGACAAAGGGATTAAACACAAAACTGCTATGGAACCTGCTATGTTTTTTTTTTTTTTTTTTTTTTTTTTTTAAGCGTATCACCCCGAGCAAGGCCGGTGGCCACTATCACGCAAGAGAAGGACGGGGGGTCGATCGAGGTGGGGAGGTTACGGGAGATATAGAGCGAGAGCAGATAGGAATGGAAGATGTCAGGAAGTGGATAGATCAAGGCAACTGGAGATGACGATTGACGCTACACTTAAACCGTTGGAGATTGTATTTGTCAGGGAAACAGTAACAGGGAAGGGAGTTCCATAGGCGAGATGTGCGAGACATGAAGCTATTGGAGTAGAAGAGACGTCTACACCTAACAGTTTCAACGGTGAAGGGGTGGGAACGGGATGCCAGCCTCGTAGGACGCTTGAATTCACGAGGCTTAGGGACAAGTGAGAGCAACTCCTCAGAGCAATTACCGTGGAAGTACTTGTAGAAAAGGCAATGGTTTAATACCCTACAGAGTAAAACAACGTTTTGGGTAAATGAAGATCAGAATTCTGGTCCAAAGAGAAGGAAAATTCTTAAATTACTAAAAAATTATTTCTATTAATCAAATTTCTAGCTGCGAATATTTTCATACACCCTATCTAGATTATGTTGTTTATATCGACCTCTCAAAGTATATATATATATATATATATATATATATATATATATATATATATATATATATATATATATATATATATATATATATGTACTAGTAATAATCTTATAAATATAAGAAATTATACTCGTACGGAAAACCTTCGGTGTCTTGATGTGCAAATAAACAAACCAGTACCAAACGGGGAAAAATGACACAAAAAAAGAAAGAACAGAGAACATGTACGTCAGCCAAAAATAATCGTCTATCATCCAAGTTCAGAGTTCAAAGAAAAAAAACCCCGATACGAGGAAGTAAAATAACTAAATAAAGTGCTCGATACGCTAAGTAGAGTAAACCTAAGTTAAACCTAAAGAGCCAAACAAACCTACCACGGTTTCACCTAAGCGGATCGTCAGGGAATTCCCTGACGATCCACTTAGGTGAAACCGTGTTAAGTTTGTCTGGCTCTTTAGGCTTAACTCATATATATATATATATATATCTATCTATCTATCTATCTATCTATCTATCTATCTATCTATCTATATATATATATATATATATATATATATATATATATATATATATATATATAGCTTAACAGAAGAATCGTGATGAAATCGATCAGAAACGAAAATGACATTTTCATCATTAATTAATCATAGCTAAGGATCGGAAGCTCATGAAGGATTGAATTAAAGTGCAAATATTATATATATTATTGTATTATATATATATATATATATATATTATGTATATATATATATATATATATATATATATATATATATATATATATATATATATATATATATATACATATATATATATATATATATATATATATGTATATATATATATATATATATATATATATATATATATATATATATATATATTTCTAAAAATGTGGTCGGTTCTGCACAAAACCTTTACCTTATGAAATCGTATGTGCAGTTTGGCGATCGGTTAGTAGGAACTGAGTTACCTGAGCCACATACGACGTAAAAGAATTCCTAGTAGGCGCGGGTCAACAGCCCGTGTTGATCAACGATGGGTGATATATATATATATATATATATATATATATATATATATATATATATATATATATATTGTTCCATGATCTTTTTGCAACTTATTCAAGATGATCATCGCCGTAACTTTTTGTCCTTGAGTAACAAGTTGCCTCACAGGTTTCACGTTCTTTGTTTTAAGTCTTTTTTCACTGCTCTTTGGACTGTCATAGCAGAAACTCCTGTCTCTCGTGCCAAATGTTTTATGGATTGAGTTGGATCTTTTCTAATTGATTTCCTTAGCTCTAAGTTGAAATGATGGTACCTTTTTTTGTTCTGACCTCCTGATCAATTTTTCCTCCCTACAGTTCTCCCTTTTTTTAAAAACTTATTCACCGTTCTCTTGATGGTTCAAGAATGGACTTTGAAGATGGAAGCCAAGGTATGAATATTGGTACCATTACTGAAGGCCTGAATGTTTTTTTTCGTCTCACCATTGCTTAGTGGTTCTGAAACAAAACCTGTTTTCTTTCTAGCTGAATAACTCAAAGGTTTTTCAGTAAATCTTACGACAAATAGTGTCAAGATGATTATTGTTTTATCTGGATACCTGGAAAAAGAAACTCAGTTTAGTGGGTTTTTTAAAGATTTTGTGAGATGGGAAATTGTGCTGCTACATAATTTGGACAATTTTGATGTTACACCAAACACACACACACACACACACACACACACACACACACACACACACACACACACACATATGTATATATATATATATATATATATATATATATATATATATATATATATAT
>OZ038518.1:19368334-19415834 GCA_964036315.1 Acanthosepion esculentum
AGAGACTAAACAACTAAATAACACACACACTAAACTAAATAACACAAACACACACACACAAACACACTTATCATCCCCTCCCCAAACACAAATAAACTGCTGAACTGACCGGAGAAAAAAAAGGGAATATAGCTCTTATCTCAAATGACAACTTAAAAGAGACTGTTTGACCAACACAAGGAATGTTAAAAAGATAAATAAATAAACAATAAAAAAACAAATGAAAACTACAGACAAACGTTCATTTTCTTCACCAAGACATTCATTTCTGTAGTTTACTGCTACAGCAAGCAGAGACATTTTTTCTCTCCCGATGATGGCCATGTTGGTCGAAACTTGTCGAGGAATATAAATGAAATAATAATAATAAAAGCATAAGAATATTAATCTACAACCCAGTATGTCTGAAGATTTTAATTGATTTTTCTAATAATTTTTATCGTTCAAAATATATATATATATATATATATATATATATATATATATATATGGGGGAGGACAGAGATAGGTATATATGAATAGACTGATACTGATATTAGATTAGTGGTAGTCTCTTTCGCTGATTGGTTTATAAGATTTGTTCACTTTCTGATAAAAGCCCCAAATTTGGCAGATGTGTTGATAGATTTAATTTGGACAACATGGGTACCAGGCCATTGTTAACCTACTCATTGGCGTCCATGACTGCCATCTTTGAATATAGCCATCAGCAGTTGGTTAGGCGTCCTTATCCCACTGGTAATCACATGCAATAACGGACATAATTTACATTCTAGTAGCCCTGAAAGATAGACTATGATTCTAGTCGACGTTTACAAAGTAATCGACCATTTATTTGTATTATCACGTATGCGGAATACACGTTTGATGGCATGTCTGTTGGCCCGTGTTTTGGAATGGCCGCTCCGAAGGCATCGGGTAGTTGGTTACAAGACTAGCTTGAGCGCAACACTGACCAAGTGGAGGTCACCGTGCCAGACACAGCTGGTTTCTAGCGGGCAGGATATCTTGCTCGCAACAGACGTGGTCACTATGCTGTGAGGTACTTTATATATCCTGCAGTATCAAGCCTACAGTAACGATACGACTTGACCGTGCCATTTGACGAATGCTGTCCAAGAATAGCATACGAGATGTGTTTGTAATCCCATGTGAAGTCCTAGTCACATGACCAAGCTTCTTCTTCTTGTGCCGCGTCTCTTCAGGACATAGACGATCATGCCCCTCCCCAACTTCCTATTTCTTGAGACTCTTATCCGTTTTCTCCCTTTGCTAAGACCCCGCCCGGCTTTCCGTTATCCATTCACACAAACTTGTCAGGTAAGGGGCTCACTGTCTTCTCCTATCTTCCCCTCAATATGACCCGTGAGGGTTAAGTTTTCCAAGCCGCCTTTCCTTATTATATGTCCAAGGAATTTCAGCTGTCCTTTCCGCATTCTGAAGAGAAGTGTTCTTTCTGATACCATTTTCTTTAAGACTTCTGGTGTAGCATTCCTACGGACGATAATATTGGCTCTGAACAGAGTAAATCCAAAAAGAAGGATTTTGTAGAATACCTACGGACGATAATGGGCATGCCCCCATTTACATAAGTACAGTAGTGAATACTGTATGTTGGTCTACATTTGGAGATTCGTCTCCAGCTGTGCTGGTCAAACTCTCTGCTTTCGATAGAGAGGATCCCAGACAAAGCTATCCCGAAGGGCAGAGTCTCGTCTCCGGAAACAGCTATCCGACCCCGGGGTCTACGGGTAATTTTTGCCCAGCGTACCGGGTCGGATACCCTACATTAAGTTCGGCCTTGTTTTCACATCTGACCGCGTGGGGCGGTTGGTAGATATCCCGCAGCTGCAGATTCATTGTGAAATTAACTTGACTCACTTGTAGCAGTTGACTACTACTTCTACGCGCCGCTGGCGAATCTTATATGTGTTGTTCTTGTCCTAAGTATTATCGTTCATTACCAATCTTCGCTTGATTATTCTGTTCAGTTCTCTTCCCTAGGTTACAACAACTTCCTTTTTGCTAACTTGTTCCGTCCATGGAATTCTCAGTATCCTTCTGTAGAACCACCTTTCTACTGTCTCCAGTTTTCTCCTCATCCATGGGTCGATTGTCCATATAAGGAGATGGATGTCACATAGAAAACCAACACATTTTTCCTTGTTTGTAACGATATTTTACCCTTTCTCAGTATATTTCCCAACTTTTTAAATGCCCTTTTCGCAAGTCTGGTGTGTGTTCGGATCTCGGCGTCGTATTTTCCATCCTCTGCTAAAAAAAAACTTCCCAAATATTTAAACTTCAGCACCTGCTTGATGTTGATCTCTCTCTCTTTCTATATATACACACACATATATATATATATATACATATATATATATATTTATATAATATATGAATATACATAGGTACCTGTGTATATCGATACATGTGTATGTGCCTATGTGTGTAATTGCACATGTAAATGAACGTATGTATATGTTAGATTTACATAAGTGTATGTGTGGTCTATATATATATATATACATATATATATATATATATATATATATATATATATATATATATATATATATATATATATATATATATATATATGTATATGATAAAACAAAATCTTTAATATTGCCTTCAAATATTACTCCATCTTAATTTAAAACCTAAACTTTAAGTAAAAAAGATTACCCATCTAAAAATAGTCACAAATTACATGCATGAATTAGATTCAAACTGATAGAGATGTTACCTTAACAATCATTTACAATGTTAAAAGATTACTATCAGTAAACTGTTATATTTTAAATAAATTTCTTTTAATGTATTTTCTATGAATGTGTTTTTAAATATACTATTTAACTCATATTAAATCCCTAAATTATTTGTAAAAGAGTTAAATATTTAAATTGCTAGCAAACATCAAATTAATTTCTTCGGTGATTTTAAAAAATTAAATTACTATCAAACATTAAAATCCCTTTTTTTTTTTGCATAAATTGCTAAAAATTACCACTCTTCCTTTTCATTTAAAAAAAAACTTCCCAGATATTTAAACTTCTGCACCTGCTTGGTGTCGACCTCTCCAATTCGTAAATCGCGTCTTGGGCTATTTCTCTTGCTGGTGACTTTACATTCTGTCTACTTACAATTGATGCTTAGTCCATTCTTCTTGCTTTCTTCTGCTGCACTGTCTACGTCATCCTGTAGATTTCTTTCGGAGTCGGGCATCAACAAAGTGTCACCAGCGTATCATATGTTGTTAAGATTATCGCTCACTGATAATAAATCCCGGCAGAGTCCCCGGTTCCCTTAGTATAGTGTCGCTGTAGAAGTTGAATAAATCTGGCGAGATGAGGCATCCTTGTCTCACGCCCACTTTTATTTTTGTATCGCTAAATTCATTTTCTATCCGTATAGAGTCTGCTTAACTCATAGTATCAGTTCTGGATTTTACCCTAACATCCTTTCCGAGTAGATCAAGTTTTCCTAACCGCTCATTCTATTGAAGAGAGAGAGCGCGATGCAGAATTAGTCCGGAAATAGGGCAAGGACTGTATGATTTTGAGGACACTGGAACAAGAAATGCAACTATTATGATCAGAATTAAGTGTAGAAGAATGTACAGTGATGAATTATAGATTTTAATTTATTTTAATTTATTTAATAATGTTTACCCAATACATGGTCCAAGAGCCCTTCAAGGTAGAGGCTTAGTGTGTGGAGTTGCATTAGCATAACAAAGGGCCAGAAGTGAAATTCTTGGGGCTATGCACACAGCAGTTAACTCTAGACTTGAAGAGGTCATGTTTCATTAGTGAGTAACATTTTTGAGTTCAGTCGGAGATATTGGTATAGTGTGCAAATAGACTTTAGAAAGAACCGGAAATCCAATCCTAAACCGGAAACAAGAAATAAACCTCTGCTATAAGGGGAAGAAAAAATAAAATAGATAATAAGTGGATAAACTTTCAGAGTTTAGGTGGAGACGTTAGAAGTGTAGAATTGAAGGTAGACTTTAGAAGGAACCGGGAATCCAATCCGAAACAGGGAACAATGAAGAAACCCTCTACCCCTGTTCAAAACACTGGGGAGGACGAGAGGCATGCCTATCTACTTTTATTGGGACAGGAAAAAATAATTATTGAATAAAATTTCAGAGTTCAGGCGGAAGTACAGAGTTGAAAGAACCAGAAATCCAATTCTAAACAGGAAACAAGAGATAAACTTCCACTCCTGTTAAAGAAAAACCCAGGAGGAGTTTGAACCGGACGATAGGCGAACCTATCTATTCCTGGTAGAAGAGTAATAAATAAAATAAATAATGAAAAAAAAACAGCTTTCAGGAAGAGACGTTAGAAGTATAGAGTTGAAATAGATTTCAAGTCCAATACTAAACAGGGATCAACGGATTAATCTCTGATCCTGTTCAATAGATAGAGGCGATCTCCATTTCACAATTGTGGTTGATGGTGACATTCAAAACAGAATAGTGCAATGTCTTTCCGGTTTCTTTTGCACCGGACATCTCGAGGTTACCCTGTCCTTCCTCTCAGAGGTTAAAGAGGCAAGACCTAAAAGGCAGAATCCTGAGGCCATATGAAATGAGTATTAGAGCATATTCTATAGCCAACTTCAAACTACTTCAACCCATGACCTTCTTTTAATCATTTATTCAGTTTGCGTATTTTGCCCCGCCGCTGTAGTCACCACTCCCCACCATCTCACAATTGTGGTTCATGGTGACATTCAAGACAGAATAGTGCAATGGTATGCCGGTTCGTTTCAAGATACAAACAATGGGCAGTCTTATTGCATTCTCCTTAATCTCAACCATTCTGAAATCTCCTTTTCAATGGTGATATGAGCTTTTGGAAAAAACAGAAGTCCTAGTGTGGCAGTGGATATGAGAAGTCACAGACATGTGGGTAAAAACATGCCAAAAAAACCCTGCCCAAGATACAAAAAAATGGGCAGTCCAGATATTCAAAAGGCCCGGATACTTTCCCTTCCCCACTGCACACATCTGTGTGGGTCACCTTTTATTCAGGTTTTTGATCACGTATGAAAATTAGCGATAGTTTTAAAAACACTAGAACCATGCATGTGCTTTACCGAAATACAAACAATGGGCAGTCCAGATAGTTTTAAAATATAGTTTTAAAAGCTTTACCGAAATTGCAAATGGCCACTCTGACCAGACAGGCAAGACATCATGGCCTCTGAGCTATTGCTCGGTTAGAATTCCTTGGCCTATTTCACCAACCTCCAACTCAACACGACTCTACTACATCTCAATTTTCATAACGTAATATTCATATAAAATACAAATTTTATTGTAACCTAATGATGTACAATAATGCATCATAATCGATATAGGTGAACAAATCAACTAGAAAAATTGAAAATAAATCCAATGTATCTAAATACATTCCGAAAATACATCTATTGGATGCTTTAGTAGACATCATCAGTGATGTTTCTAGCCGAGGTTCATTAGGGATTTCGGGTCTTTCAACGTCATACCCCCTATCCACGGTGACCCATCCGATACTGATCGGGTATCGACTTGTGTATCTTCCGTTAGCTACAGTTTTTTTCTATCCTACCGACCACACAGTGTGACTCCTCTTGGCAATTTATGGTCCAATCTCGGATAACTTCCGGTTCACCAGCAATATGCGCTCTTCCATAAAAAAGGAAGCAAACGCAACCACAGTTTCCATCTGGTAAGGACCATAACTAGAGACACTTCATAATAGATCATTCCACCTTAAATAAATCAACAATGATTTGCTGCAAATTTTAACATTAACTTGAGATTTTTCTTGTTAAAAAGTTGAAGAATTTTAACGCATACAACATTATGGATAAAAAAATTAGTGAATTTTATAGAGCTTTTTTGTAGACTTAGAATAAGCAAAACAAATTCACGGATTTCGACGAAAAAAAAAGACCCTGAATGACGTAAAAATTCGTGAAAGATGTTCGGCCTTTGATAGTCAGTTGTGATTAGTTTCACATCTAACGTATATAAATGTAGGTAGAAAAAACGTTGATAAGATAGCTAGTGGGTGGGTATTGGAGGGCAGTACGCGCCTGTTTGGGTTTGTGCAATCTTAACAATACGCAGATGACACTATATTGAGAGGTCATGTCGATTTTGGAAGCGTGATATTGCACTCAATATGAAATTTAGGGTTTGAAATAACGACACAAAATATTTTCCAAATCTTAACCTTTTTTTGAGGGAAAGAGTTTAAAGATGAAGTTGAGATTCAAAATCGTAGCGTTCCAGTTTAATTCCGGTGACCAATGAAAGCCTTAGAGCACAGCATTATAAAATTTATAATTTACTGAAGCTTTACAAATTGTATGCATGGCACAAGGACATTATTACTAAATTATTGTGCCAACAAATAAGACCTTCATTTACTTCAAAGTGAAATTATACTGAACAATTTCGCTAGATTATGATGTAATATGTTATACAATGCAGTAGTTTTAGTGAGATTTTCAATAAACAATGTAAATTTAAAACATTTTGTTTTATAATTTGTAACCAGAATTTTTATAGTGTTATATACACACTTTTATATATTTTTCGGTTTTTATTAATTATTATCTAACGAATGATCTAACAAATCCTATTTACTGAGTAGGCTTTATTTGCAATATTTTACAATTTTTTTGACACAGTTTTTACTTATCGAATACAATAAAAAAACTATTTTGTTTGAGGTGATTCCTAATTAGAATTCAGGTTTGAATATATTTTCCATTCAATGAATCTAATACAAAAAATATCAACTTTATTTGGATTTATTCTTGAAATAGTAGCATTTAGAAGTCAGTTTGTTAGCAGAAACCTGCGGAAGTTAGGTATTCCTGTACATTTTCTCAGTCGATATTTAAAACTAAATGCTCAAAAATTGATTAAAGCTATTAATCTAATTTTGGGAGTCAATACTTATTCCATCAAACCCTTGGTTTCACATCGAGTGCATTGGAATCTCCTTCCAGTGATCAGTGAAAACCTTATCGCACAACCTTATAAAATTTATAATTTACTGAAGCTTTACAAATTGTATATAGACAAGAAACATGGCCAAGCACATTGTTGCTAAATCATTGCGCAATCAAATAGGACCCACATTTTGTTCAAAGCGAAATTATACTGAACAATTTAGCTAGATTATGATGTAATATGTTATACAGTCCAATAGTTTTAGTGCGATTTTCAATAAACAATGTAAATTTAAAACATGTTGTCTTATAAGTGTCCAGAAAATATTATGGTGTTACATACACCTTTATCTATTTTTGGTTTTTACAAATTATAACTTTTTTTGTACACTATAATTTACTGAAGCTTTACAAATTGTATATAGACAAGAAACACGACTCAAGGACATTATTGCTAAATCATTGTGCCATCATATAAGACCTTCATTTACTTTAAAGGGAAATTATACTGAACAATTTAGCTAGATTATGATGTTATATGTTATACAGTGCAGTAGTTTTAGAGCGATTTTCAATAAACAATACAAATTTAAAATATTTTGTCTTGTAATTTGGGCCCAGCAGTTTTATGGTGTTATACACTTTTATCTACTTTTTGCTTATATTAATTACTAGCTTAAAAGCCGCCCTCTCGGGTGGCATTTAAGCTAGATGCGACGGAGTGTTCTTGATTGGGCCTTCGGCTTGTTCAGGAGTTTGAGAGAAAGTCTGCATATTATCAATATTGGAACCTCTTCTGGCTGTCGTTTGATCTGTGTTTTCATTTGCACGGGACTTTCTTTTCCTCTCTGCAGCCTTGGCTCTTTTGATTGCAATCTGGTCGTCTGTCATTTTGCGAGGCATATTGTTGCCGTATGAGATAGGCAACAATAAACTACAGAAGAACTCAAAATTGATTGCTGCATTTAATTATTGCATTCATATTAAAGCTTACCTTGAATAAATTTATGAGGGAGCAGCAATTTCAACAGATAAAGATTTCCCCCATTAAAGCGATCGAAATAATATAATGTGCTAGCTTACAAGCCGCCCTGTCGGTCGGGCGGCATTTAAGCTAGCTCCTGTTGAGAATTCTTGATTGAGACTTGGGCTTCTTCAGGAATTTGAGAGTCCCTAAGTCTTTGCATATTCTCAGCAGTGGAAGCCCTCCCTGCTGCTGTTTGATCTGGGTTTTCATTTGAACTAGACTTTCTTTTCCTAGCTGCAACCTTGGCTCTTTTGATTACAATCTGGGGCACCAGACCGTATATGACAGCAATACTCCATACAAGGGCGAATGGTTGATTTGTAGATTTGAAGGATCGACTCCGGCGAGAAAAATTTCCTGGCGCGGCACAGGGAGCCCACTTTCCTTGCGGTGGACGAAGCTATTGACTCAATGTATTTATTCCATCTCAGGTCAGCAGTCAATGTGAGGCCGAGTTGTCGCAAAGAGATTTCTTTTTGCGAGACATAATGCAGCTGTATGGGATAGGAAATATTAAATTACAGAAGAACTCAAAATTGATCGCTGCATTTAAGTATTGCATTATCATTTGGTGGGGTCTTCATTGGGTCTTGGGATTGTTTGAAAGTCCCTAAGTCTTTGCATATTCTCAGGATTAGAAGCTAGGCTTTCTTTTCCTCGCTGCAGCCTTGGCTCTTTTGATTGCAATCTGGTCCTCTGTTGACGGAGACTTCTATTTGCGAGGCATTATGCTGCCATATGCGATGGGCAACAAGAAACTACAGAACTCAAAATTGATCGCTGCATTTAAATATTGCATTAATATTTAAGCTTACCTTTTAAAAGTTCAATGATAATTCTTCTGTCACCACTTAATTTAAAGACAGTTTGATGTACGTAGGCCCTTACTTTTTGTACACACATTTATTTTTATTTCATGGGTGACTTTCGCTGGATTTCACAATTAATTTCAATTATTCCCAAATTAAAAGAGATTAAAAAGAACCTCCCTTCTTTTTACAATAAGGTTCACTCTCTACAAGACACAAGATCCACTCGAGATAGAATCATGCAAAGTAAGAGATAAGGGGTAAAGTTTATGAGGATATCTGGGACAGATAACGGTTAACCCTAGATATGAACAGGTTAAGATTATAGCAATCGGGGAAGCATCCTCTTGGGAGTCGGTTCCACAAAGCAGATAGAGGGGTACAGATTAAGAGACACAGTTTATGTGGATAGGTGGGGAAGATAACGGTTAACCATAGACTTGAACAGGTTAAGATTGTAGTGATCGTGAAAGCATCCTCTTGGGAGTCAGTTCCACAAAGCAGGTAGAGGGCTACAGAGTAAGAGACACAGTTTCTTTCTTTCTTCATTTTCATTCTTTTTCGCTTCTTTCTTTCTTTCTTTCTTTCTTCATTTTCATTCTTTTTCGTTTCTTTCTTTCATCATTTTCATATTTTTCGTTTCTTTCTTTCTTCATTTTCATTCTTTTTCTCTTCTTTCTTTCATTTTTTCTTCATTTTCATTCGTCTTCGCTTCTTTCTTTCTTCCTTTCTTTCATTCTTTCTCCACTTTCCTTCTTTTTCGCTTATTTCTTCCTTTCTTTATTTTTATTCTTTTTCGTTTCTTTCTTCATTTTCATAACTTTCGCTTCTTTCTTTCTTTCTTTCTTCATTTTCATTCTATTTCGCTTCTTTATTTCTTTCTTTCTTTCTTCATTTTCATTCTTTTTCGTTTCTTTTTTTCTTTCTTTCTTTCTTCATTTTCATTCTTTTTTGCTTCTTTCTTTCTTTCTTTCTTTCTTGATTTTCATTCTTTTTCGATTCTTTCTTTCTTCCTTCATTTTCATTCTATTTCGCTTCATTCTTTCTTTCTTTCATTCTTTCTTCATTTTCATTTCGCTTCTTTCTTTCTTCCTTTCTTCCTTTCTTTCTTTCTTCATTTTCATTTGTCTTCGCTTCTTTCTTTCTTTCTTCATTTTCATTCTTTTTCCCTTTCTTTCTTTCGTTCATTCTTTCTTCATTTCTTCTTCGCTTCTTTCTTTCTTTCTTTCTTCATTTTCATTCTTTTTCGCTTCTTTCTTTCTTCATTTTCATTCTTTTTCGCTTCTTTCTTTCTTCATTTTCATTATTTTTCCCTTCTTTCTTTCGTTCATTCTTTCTTCATTTTCATTCTTTTTCGCTTCTTTCTTTCTTCATTTTCATTCTTTTTCGCTTCTTTCTTTCTTCATTTACATTATTTTTCCCTTCTTTCTGTCGTTCATTCTTTCTTCATTTTCATTCTTTTTCGCTTCTTTCTTTCTTCATTTTCATTCTTTTTCGCTTCTTTCTTTCTTCATTTTCATTATTTTCCCCTTCTTTCTGTCGTTCATTCTTTCTTCATTTTCATTCTTTTTCGCTTCTTTCTTTCTTCATTTTCATTCTTTTTCGCTTCTTTCTTTCTTCATTTTCATTATTTTTCCCTTCTTTCTGTCGTTCATTCTTTCTTCATTTTCATTCTTTTTCGCTTCTTTCTTTCTTCATTTTCATTATTTTTCCCTTCTTTCTTTCGTTCATTCTTTCTTCATTTTCATTCTTTTTCGCTTCTTTCTTTCTTCATTTTCATTCTTTTTCGCTTCTTTCTTTCTTCATTTTCATTATTTTTCCCTTCTTTCTGTCGTTCATTCTTTCTTCATTTTCATTCTTTTTCGCTTCTTTCTTTCTTCATTTTCATTCTTTTTCGCTTCTTTCTTTCTTCATTTTCATTATTTTTCCCTTCTTTCTGTCGTTCATTCTTTCTTCATTTTCATTCTTTTTCGCTTCTTTCTTTCTTCATTTTCATTCTTTTTCGCTTCTTTCTTTCTTCATTTTCATTATTTTTCCCTTCTTTCTGTCGTTCATTCTTTCTTCATTTTCATTCTTTTTCGCTTCTTTCTTTCTTCATTTTCATTCTTTTTCGCTTCTTTCTTTCTTCATTTCTTTCTTTCTTCATTTTCATTCTTCTTCGTTTCTTTCTTTCTTTCTTTTATTTTTCGCAAATATCAACAGAATTTCCCATCTCTTTCATTGTTTTCATTTTGCATCCCTCATAAAAAATTGGGAAATCAAAATTTTTCACCTTTGGTAAAATCAAAAGATTCTCTTGTAATCATGAAATGTTTTCCCTCCTATTACTTTAATTTTTTCCTCACCCCCTGGATTTTGTGGGCCGGACTTGAAGGGGAACCTGTCCCTGGCGAAAAATGTCAAAGTGCTCTTGAGTGCTTTTAAAAACTGGTATAAAAAAAAAAAATTAAACCAAATATGGAAAATTATTCCCTCTTAAAACTGACAATAGTTCCTCCTATTTGGATGTCAATGTGGACACAAATGATATCCAGACTTAAACCAACAGAAATTTGGTTATACAGAAGGATGGTGAGGATGCCATGACGCGAACAAGTGATCAACGACGAAGTTTCAGAGAAGAGAAAATGGGATAAAAATGACACAACATCTGAAAGAGACAGATAACTAGGGCATTTAATGAGGAAAGAGGACTCAGAAAATTTGATACTCACAAGGGAGATTGATAACAAGATTCGTAAACAATTATATAGTTAATAACACTCAGGAACAAAACTTTTATTTCCTAAATGCCATCATAATTAAAAAAAAAAGAATATAATTTTTTATATAGAAAATACTTCGAGGGTATTCTAATAGATCTTTTACCATCAAAATACGTATATATTACATCAACAACTGTTATGAAATCCATAGTTAGAGAATCTAAAATATGTCTAACATGTAAATATGTATAATAACAGAAATATTATATGAAGACTTACACTACATCTTTCTGACAATAGCTCAGTTAGGTCTCATTTAAATACTAATGGAAACCTATGGGACCCTATTCGTAACATACTTGTTGACAAATAATCAAAGCATCATCTACATGCAAAAAAGACTAAAAATAATAGAAGTCTTATTAATAAAAACAAAAAACAAACAAACAAATACTCAATATCAACTATGAACATGGACACGATATCTTGATCGTTTTTTGGAAAATGAAAACATTATATAAATATATACATATAACAATCTATTTTTTGTTAACACTTAATATATTTCAAACTTGAAAATGGCTAAATGTATAGCCGAAAGCGCTCGGATAAAAAGAACATTCGGAGAGATTTATATAATTTATCACTCGAAAAGAAAAAAATTATTAGTTCACATGAGAAATTGTATGAAAAACTAAATAAAAGCATCTTGTCTGTCGTATTCAATGAAACGTGCATGAAAGAAGGGTTGCTGCCTAAATACACGTAAAGATAAAATGTATACAAAGGATAGAAAATTAGGGAAATTCATAAAAGCCAGGAACCAGAAGGGACACGACACACAGAAGAAAAAGAAGCGTAAAACAATAATAATTTCATTATCTTTTTGCTATCTTTTATTTTTGTTAATCTTTTCACCCCAAGCAAGGCACGAATGCCACTAGTACGCAGGGGGTTCCAGGGAGTGAAAGTGAAAGAGAAGACTGAGAATAAGGAGGATTGAGGAAAGGACAAAAGATGAACGGGATTCAAGAAGATAGAAGATAGTTATTGCTGTAGTTTTCAGGAAAGCCAGTAAACGGAAGGTTATTCCACAAGCATGAAGTGCGAGAAAGGAACCTGTAAAAGTAGACGTGGCGGTTGCATTTAGCTATTTCAATAGTAAACGGGTGGAAGGTAATTGCCAATCTAGTACCACGCTTAGTCGTGACACCAGAGAAAAAAAGCTTGTGAGAGCCTTTGTCATAAAAATATTTGTAGAAAAGACAAAGGGATGCCACGTCACGTCGGTGGGAAATTGATTGAAGTTGAGATGCCATGTGAAGATCGATTAAATTGCAGATTCTTCTTTGGTTTTTATCAAGAAACTTGAGATGAACAGCGGCAGTACCAGAAATTTTAATTACAAAAATATTTTCTCTAAGTACGTATGACTGAACGGATTAGAAATGAGATTAACTAAGATTTAACTGCCTAAAGGATTATCCTCGGGAACAGTAGGTCTACATCAATGATTTCTTTAATCCTTTTTATATCCGTTAAACACGCTCGTAACACTCAGGATCAAAACTGGTCAAATATTTTTATTTTACTGATGCCACCTTAATTAAAAAAAAGGAATATATTTTTTTTATGTAGGAAATACTTCGAGGGTATTCTGATAAATCTCTTACCATCAATAAACACACGTCAAATACGTTTATATTACATAATCAACTGTTGTGAATTCCAAGAATATAAAATATGTCTAACTACTAATACCAATACAACAGATGGTATTACAAAACACTTTCGCAAATCAATACACATGAATAAAAATGCTTACGACACACACACACACACACACACACACACACACACACACACACACACACACACACACTCCAATATACATTATTATCCGAATCCTGCATACATTTACACACATGAGTTATGCATACGGCCGCTGCTTGACAAGACAAAATGCACGTGAAGTCTGCTTAACAGATGAAAAAGCAATAACATAAAAATTAAAGTAATTTTTTCATTCTTTTTTCTAAATATCTCATTCTCTGATGCAGCACCAATAAAGGCGAAATATGCTATAATTATAAATGTTTGCTATTTGTTTCTTATTCTATCATGCCCTATTTTGTAAATTGAACTTATATATATATATGCAAACGGAAAATTTAACTTACCATCTATCTATCTATCTATCTATCTATCTATCTATCTATCTATCTATCTATCTATCTCAGTCTGTTCATATCTATCTATCTATCTATCTATCTATCTATCTATCTATCTATCTATCTATCTCAGTCTGTTCGCATCTATCTATCTATCTATCTATCTATATATATATATATATATATATCAGCCTGTTAGCATCTATCTATCTATCTCGTTCTGTTCATTATCTATCTATCTATCTCACTCTATTCATATCTATCTATCTATCTATCTATCTATCTATCTATCTATCTATCTATCTATCTATCTATCTATCTATCTATCTCGTTCTGTTCATTATCTATCTATCTATCTATCTATCTATCTATCTATCTATCTATCTATCTATCTATCTTGTTCTGTTCATTATCTATCTATCTATCTATCTATCTATCTATCTATCTATCTATCTATCTATCTCGTTATATTCATTATCTATCTATCTATCTATCTATCTATCTATCTATCTATCTATCTATCTATCTATCTATCTATGTTCCTGAACTGTTTGTTCTTGTCTCAAAAACATTTTAACCAAAATGTCACACGATTCAAGAAGCAGCTCATGTAAAAAACAAAACAAAAAAATATTCAAGGAAAAATAAAAATAAATATTTAGAAAGAATGTGAAAAAATCCCGGGTCGTCGCAGACAATCAATAATTCTCAAAAGAGACTTGAAATTTATTTGAATTTGTTCTCTAAGGAGAGAAAAAATAATAATAATCCTTTTCATCTTATTTTGGGCATTTTTCCTTTTGGTAATGTTTTCTAAAAATATCAAACATAGAAATAAAGACAGACATCCAGGCACGAAGCGTCGTCACCCATGATGGCTGCCATTTTGTTTTCACATATGACCATCACAAGATATTGTAATACTTCATTGTGCTTGAAATGAACATGAAGCTTTAAAGCGGACAATCGTTTTAAATCTCTGATTCAAATTTGGCGGGCACGAGAAGCCCACATTTTCTTGATATTAGGATGATTTTTGTGAATATTTGCGCACCCTTTCAACTCCCCAATTGACTTGCATCCTTGTCTAAAAATGTGCCAGTATTTGAATCTTCCTGCTTTACTCAAGAAAAAGGCGAACCCAAACTTCACAGGTGATTTCATATATATATATATATATATATATATATATATATATATATATATATATATATATATATATATATATATATATATATATATATTAGAATTGGACATAGCCCGACAATTTATTTAAAGACATTTATATTATGTTTAACGTTCTTTTTATAGATACATGTATTTAAGCAAATGCTCTGTTTTATAATAAACAGTATTAAATAACATTTACCGGCCTGAATTTCTCGGACATTCAGGCCGGTAAATGTTATTTAATACTGTTTATTATAAAACAGAGCATTTGCTTAAATACATGTATCTATAAAAAGAACGTTAAACATAATATAAATGTCCATATATATATATATATATATATATATATATATATATATATATATATATATATATATATATATATATATATATAGCATAATGAGAAGTCACGTATACTTTCTTGATATGTATATAAAATATGGAAAAAACAACTGAAAAGTTGCAAATTCAAAGAAAAAAAATTGAATGTTTTTTTGTGAAAGTATTTATTTATATGTTTATATATATATATATATATTTGATATTTCAGATCGCCTCGATCTTTCGTCAGAAATTAATTGAATAACTGTATTCGGAAGTTTGTTTACAAGTAGCGTCCGTCGCGAGACGCGGACGTCACGTGATGTGGAATGCAACTGTGTTTGAATATTTCTAACGTAAATCTAACGATAATATTTTAGATGTTGTTTAAAAAGGTTTTTTTTTAACTATATCTAGAGAAATTTTTTAACTATTGATATTTTAAATCTGTATAAATATTTCAATAGTTAAAAAGATAGATAGATAGATAGAAAGATGTGAACAGACTGAGATAGATAGATAGATAGATAGATAGATAGATAGATAGATAGATAGATAGATAGATGTTGTGTATTTAGGAAGCAATCCTTCTTTCATGCAAATTTCATTGAATACGACGGACGTATGTGCTTTGATTTAGTTTTTATACAATTTCTCATGTGATCTAATAATTTTTTTCTTTTCGAGTGATAAATATATATATATATATATATATATATATAATTAAAATAAAACATCCTTGAAGCTATATACATGAAACATTTGAAACATAATCTGAATAAAATAAACTATGAAATCTACACAAACATTCTTAAATGCCTATAATTTATAATTTTTTTCTTTTCGAGTGATAAATTATATAAAATCTGTCCAATTGTTCTTTTTTCCATGCGCCTTCGGCTATACATTTAGCCATTTTCAAGGTTGAAATATATTAACTGTTTACAAGAATTATATATATATATATATATATATATATATATATATATATATATATATATATATATATATATATATATATATATATATATATACAATTAAAATTAAAAATCCTTGAAGCTATATACATGAAACATTTGGAACCTAACCTGAATAAGATAAACTATGAAATCTCCACAAACATTCTTAAATGCCTATAATTTATAACAGAAGCCGTTGGTTTATACCAACGGCTTCCCATACTTAATACTTCTCGTTTTTCACTCTCGCGTGGTCATGTGTGACGTCACGAGCTGCGACGCGATTTTCGCTTCCTTGTCTCGTAAATACGAGTTTGTCGTTACTTTGAACTTATTCAAGCAGCAAGGGCGGACTATCATTGTTGCTTCGTCTGTGTATCGTTTGATTTATTGAAATTGTCATCTTTGATAATGGCTTATGTAATCCGAAAGCTTAGATTGGATTTAAACATGTATCAATATGGTGTTTTCCTTTCGTCTTTCAACGATAATGTGATTAATCTTATCAGACAATATGAAATATTATCAGAAATAGAGTTTAGAAGATAAAATATTACCAGAAATAGAGTTTAGAAGAAAAAATATTGCCAGAAATAGATTTTTGAAGAAAGAATATTACCAGAAATAGATTCTTGAAAAAAAAATATTTCCAGAAATATATTTTTAAAGAAAAAATGTTTCCAGAAATAGATTTTAGAAGAAAAAAATATTACCAGAAATAGATTTTTGAAGAGAAAAAATTACCAGGAACAGGTTTTTGAAGAAAAATATTACCAGAAATAGATCTCTATCACACTCTGTTCATATCTATCTATCTATCTATCTATCTATCTATCTATCTATCTATCTATCTATCTATCTATCTATCTATCTATCTATCTATCTCCGTCTGTTCTTTATCTATCTATCTATCTATCTATCTATCTATCTATCTATCTATCTATCTCCGCCTGTTCTTTATCTATCTATCTATCTATCTATCTATCTATCTATCTATCTATCTATCTATCTATCTATCTCCGCCTGTTCTTTATCTATCTATCTATCTATCTATCTATCTATCTATCTATCTATCTATCTATCTATCTATCTATCTTCTTATTAATGTTTTTCTTTTTCTCATATTCTTTCACACTCAGTAACCCCTTGCGTCTCAATCGTATTACTCACACACACACACACACACACACACACACACACACACACACACACACACACACACACACACACATACACATATATGAATAAATCCAAATGGAAAACTTTTCTTTAATGTTTATTTTCGCAGTCAAAAAAAGCGAGAAGAAAGGACTAATGATCAATTGAAAGAAGACACAATGTCCGCTTGTCTGCCAGAGAAACTGCACAACACGAGAATTACAAACCACACAAATAGTACAAAAAGCACATATGTAGGCGCATTGGAATAATGAAAGATGTCGTCCACAAGCTAAGTAAAGAATTAGTGAACAGGAAAATTTTCGTTAGAAACAGAATTTCTTTCTTTGTTTCTAACGGAAAATTCCCAGAAATATGTTGAACTAAGGCTGAACTATTATAAAATATCGGCCCAGTCAATGATGATATCTACCCCCCCACGGGGTCAGATGTGGCACAAGGACGAATTTAATGTGGGGTATCAGAGCCTGTAGGCTCGGCCAAAAGTTCTTCGTAGACCCCGTAAAAAACGGTGTCAGGTAGCTGTCTTCAGAGACGAGACCCTTGCCTTCGACATAACCTCGTTTGTGGATCCTATTTGCCCGGAGGCAGAAAGCTTGACCAGCACAGCTGGAGACGAATCTCCAACTACAGGATATCAAACAACCGCCCCACGGAGTCAGATGTGGCACAAGGCCGAATTTAATTTTGGATATCTGAGCCTGTAGGCTTGGCCCAAACATTTCCTGTAGTCCCCGTAAAAAACGGGTTTAGTTAGCTGTCTCCCGAGACGAGACCCTTGCCTTCGACATAACCTCGTTTGTGGATCCTATTTGCCCGGAGGCTGAAAGTTTGACCAGCACAGCTGGAGACGAATCTCCAACTACAGAATATCTACCAACCGCCCCACGGGGTCAGATGTGGCACAAGGCCGAATTTAATGTGCGGTTGCTGAGCCTTATTCAACCTACACAGCGAGACAATTCCGAGGGAACTGGAGATCCTACCAGGATTCATCATTGGCGGCCACAACATAAGATACACAGATGGCACAGTACTTATAGCAGAGACCGAAATGCGATTTGCAGTCGGTGACACTAAAATCAAATACTTGCGCATGTTCAAAGTATCTGGAAATTGTTCTGACGAAGGACGGTAAGTGCGACGCTGAGATCCGAAGACAGATTGGTATGGCCAAAGACGCATTCCAAAAGGCAGAGAATTACGAGACATGAGGATTTCTTTGGTAACAAAGAGAATTGTACTGAGCTTCTACGTGATATCTGTCCTCCTATACGGCAGCGAATGATGGACGGTCTCCTCAAAGATGAAGAAGAGACTCGAGGCGGGGTAGATGTTGTTCTACCGAAGGATGCTGAGGATATCATGGACCGAGCATATGAGCAACGATGAGGTTTTGAAGAGGATGCAAACAAGGAGGAAGCTTATACTTAACACCAGGAAGAGGCAGATGAAATTTCTGCGACACGTGATGAGAAAGGAGGGCTTGGAGAATCTGATACTCACGGGACGAATAGAGGTAAAAAGAGACAGGGAAAAGCAGCGCATGACACACGTGGCGTGCTTGGGCAGGTGGATGACAGAGCATGGTCTGGGGGAGTTGGCAGAAACACAAAACCTGTTGAGAGCTACAAGGGATAGGGGGAAGTGGAGGGCCATGATCGCCCACGTCGTGAAAGCACATGGCACATAAAAAGAAAGTATAAAAGGAAAAACATTCCCCTTGTGTCTTAGTGGCTTTATTGCCTTGCTTGAGGTGAAATGCTTTAAAAAGAATTATATATAACGTATATATTCTTTTCGCTTGTGGAACTCTTCTCCGGCTGCATGCTTTCCAGCCAACTTTGATCTTCAAACATTTTAAATGCAATGCCATTCGTTATGTTTTGTCTTCTTGTTTTTGTCCCTTAACAATAATTCTGTTTTTTTTTTAATTCTTTAATACTCAATTCTCCCCTTGTGTCTTAGTGGCTTTATTGCCTTGCTTGGGGTGAAATGATTTTTTAAAAATTATATATAACGTATATATTCGAGAATATTTCACAGTTTTCTTCAGCAAAATCGCGATAAAAATCAGAGGTGCGTCCTATCCACTCGACATTATAGAGAATCTGACGTTCACTGCCGTGTATCAATAATCCAGGCGGGTACCCTGGGTTCTATCATAAGCGAAAACAAGAAGGAAAATGAATTTTCCTCGGCATTTCGTTCCGACTTAATTCCCTTTTCAAACAGTACCACGTAACCCACCGAATAAAAGCGCTCGGTCTGTACAGCCCATATTTTATCAGTTCTTATCTGATTTACAGACGAAAGACTATGATTTTCAAGTGATTTTAAGACCGAAGCGGCATCCATATTTTCGTCTAAACATAGCAGCACCGCATTCGATAAGTAAATCCCACGCAATTAAAACCAATCATTTTTCTTATATTCTAATATGCAAACAAGGAGGAAGCTTATGTTTAACATGAGAGGCAGATGAAATTTCTGGGACATGTGATGAGAAAGGAGGGCCTGGAGAATCTGATACTCACGGGACGAATAGAAGGAAAAAGAGCCAGGGGAAAGCCGCGCATGATAGGTATTTACTTAACCCCCCACTGAGTTGGGTTGTGACACAAGGTCGGTTTTTAACGTGGGGACTCGAGTGTTTTCACCCGGGCCGCTAGTCTTATCTAGTCATACCTTGTAAAAGCTGGTCAGAGCTGGTCTAAGCTAGTCATAGCTGGTCTTAGCTTGTCCAAGCTGGTCAAAGCTGGTCATAGCTAGACGTAGCCGTGATATTACCAGTGCAGGGACGAATCCCTGAGCCAGGCATGTATGAAGTGATCGAATCTTAGCCAAAAGGCCGAGAAGCGATAATTCGCGCATGATATACGTGGCCGTCTTGGGCAGGTGGATGGCGGAGCGTGGTCTGGGGGAGTTGGTAGAAACAGAAAACCTGTTGAGAGCCCCAAGGGATAAGGGGAAAGTGGAGGGCAATGATTGCCTACGTCCTGAAAGGACACGGCACATAAAAAGAAAAGAAATTATTTTCTGACGACCTTTTATTGCCTTTCGGAGAAGATTCTAAACTAGAGGTGGGCAAACTAAGGCCCGCGTTCCACATGTGGACCGTTGGCATTTTTAATCCGGCCCACCGAAAATTGACACAATTATGGCTGCATTCATTTGACCTTGTCCTGTTATGCCTGGCATCGCACTAGGTGGCACATTCGCATCACTTCCATGGCGCCACTTGTGTGTGCGAACAGACTTTTAGTGGGATGAACACCAACAAAGCAGCCCAAAGATCCCAGTTGAGTGATGAAAACCCCAGAGCTGTTCTGAGACTTGCCAGAACAAAACTAACACCAGACTTCGATGCACTGGCAGAAAGGGTGATCCACAACATTGTTCCCACTAAAATGGATGTAAGTATTAAGGACTGTAATGTTTTTTTTCCAGTTTATGTTTGATATGTATGTATCGGGTGCTGATCCAGCCTGTCTGTCAGTTTTTAAAATTCAACGTGGCCCCGAGCCAAAACGTTTGCCAACCCCTGTTCCGAACGCTAGTTATATTAAAGATAAACTTGTACTAGGCACATTTACATTTTAATCTCTCTTTCGTTTCGTTTTGTTCTTATTACTTTTATTATTATTATTGTTTTATTTCCTTTGATTTCTGGTGTGCACTTATTTCTTTCCGGGTCCCCACCAGAGACCTAAGCTCAGAAATGGCATCATGACATTTTCCACCGAGCAATTAAAAATTTCACACAAATTTTTACTTAGATAAAGACCTTTCGTAACGTGTGGGCTGTACTTGTGAGAACAATTTTTTGTACCTCTTTGAGGCATGGACTTCCAGGAATCCCTTCAATTAGTCTACGGGAATCTTTTCCAATCAATCCTAGGGCTCCAACTACAATAGGGATTGTTGATGTTCCCATGTGCCACATTTTTGAGATTTCGATTTCAAGGTCCTTGTATTCTGATAGCTTTTCGAATATCTTCAAAGATACATTTCAGTCTGCAGGGACTGCCATATCAATAAGGGGGCACTTAATTTGTTTGTGGTCTTTAATAACAATGTCCGGACGGTTGATTTTGATTGATCTGTCAGTGTGTATTGTGTAGTCCCATAGCATTGTAACAGGTCCTATCTCCGTAACCGTTTCTGGGTGGTGTTCGTACCAGTTTCTTTCAGTTTCCTTCCCGTAGGAGTTGCAGATTTTCCAGTGCAGATATTGGCCCACTCTGTCGTGCCGGGTTTTATATTCAGGTGGTGTCAAATACGGCGCAAACTGATTGTTATTATTATTATTATTAAAGATTGGAAATCATTTTTGACGCCATTTTAGCATTTTGGTTCGCAAAGACGTATTGGGTTGGCCAAAGACGCATTCCAAAAGCTAGGCAGAGTATTACGAGGCAGAAGTATTTCTTTGGTAACAAAAAAAAGAGTACTGACTTGCTACGTGATATCTGTCCTCCTTTACGTCAGCGAATGTTGGACGGTCTCCTCAAATATGAAGAATAGACTCGAGGCAATGGAGGTAAGGATATCATGGGCCGAGCGTGTGAGCAACGATGAGGTTTTGGAGAGGATGGAAACAAGAGGGAAGCTTATACCTAACATCAGGACGAGGCAGCTAAAATTTCTAGGACACGTAATGAGAAAAGAGAGCTTAGAGAATCTGATACTCACAGGTCGAATAGAGAGAGGTTAGAGAGAAGGGAAAGCAAAGCGTGACATAACTAGCGGGCTTAAGCAAGGGAATAACAGAACATTGCCTGGGCTAGTAGCAAAGAGGCAAAACTTATTAAGAGCTAAAAGGGAGAGGAGGAAGTGGAGAGCCTGATCGCCTGCGTCCTGAAGGGACACGGCACATAAAAATAAAGATGCTGTTTGCCTTTAGGCATGATTAGAGTTAGGGTTAGTTTATTGCTAACCTTACTCGAGTTTTATATTTATTAAGGGGATTTAGTTCTATTAGCATGTTCACTGTGGATTCCAACGGATTTGTTTTTTTTTAATATATATATATATATATATATATATATATATATATATATATATATATATATATATATATATATATATATATATAAAACAACTGAAAAGTTGCGAATTAAAAAAAAAATTGAATTTTTTTTGTGAAAGTATTTATTTATATTTTTTATATATATATATATTTCATATTTCAGATCGGCCCCGATCTTTCGTCAGAAATGGCTGTTTTCAGAAGTTTGTTTACATTAAGTAGCGTCCGTCGCGAGACGCGGACGTCACGTGATATGGAATGCAACTGTGTTTGAATATTTCTAACGTAAATCTAACAGTAGTAATATTTTAGATGTTGTTTTAAAATTCTTTTTTAACTATGTCTAACAAAAAATATATATATTATAATTATACTTATTTTTAAAAATATGATTCCATCGCGACACAGAAATTACTATTTCGAAACTGGTCATTCGTATTCAAGTTTAATTTCAATATTAAACCTTAACTGTTGGGTGCTGTTTCATCCTCAAGCGATGTTTGAAATAAATAAGCAACAAAATGTTTTACTCATTTATAGTTTTGAAATGAAGGTGTAATCTGGGTTTAGTTTTTCATCATCAAGGGCTCTCTGCTTTGATGAAAGTCGGGATGTTTGTTATACGTCGAGTTTTGGGTTGGATTGGGTTGAGGTTTATTTTGTTTGGGTAATTTTATCAGGCTCCGCTGTTTTTTATTACTATCTGCTAAAACTCAAACTGACTGATGTTGTAATTACGGTCTTTTTGGTGTTTATTTATTTGTTTTTTTTTTTGTTGATGATTTCTTAAAGGGGCGTTAAGATTTTTTTTAAAGCTTTTCACGCCCAGCAAGGCTGGAAGCCACTAGCACGCAAGGGTTACAGAAGATTTGGAGGAAGAGCAGATAGGAGTGGTAAAGGAGAAGATGTGGAGAAAGATAGTGGATCGATCAAGGCAAGGGGGTTACAGAAGATTTGGAGCGAGAGCAGATAGGAATGAAAGGTGAAAGGGTGTGGAGAAGGGAAGTGGATAGATCAAGGCAACTGGAGATGTCGATTGACGTTACACTTAAATAGTTGGAGATTATATTCGTCAGGGAAACAGGAATAAGGAAGGGAGTTCCACAGGCGAGATGTGCGAGACATGAAGCTATTGGAGTAGAAGAGACGTCTACATCTAACAGTTTCAACGGTGAAGGGGTGGGAACGGGATGCCAGCCTCGTAGGACGCTTAAATTCATGAGGCCTGGGAACCAGCGAAAGCAGCTCATCGGAGCAATTACCGTGAAAGTATTTGTAAAAAAGACAGAGCGAGGCAACGGCGCGTCTGTGAGAGAGCGACTGCAGACGAGATGACAGATCAGGGTCAATTACATTGCTTATCCGTCTCTGGATCTTATCAAGAAACCTGATGCAAACAGCAGGGGCTCCAGACCATATATGGCAGCAATACTCCATGCAAGGGCGAAAGGTTGATTTATAGATTTGGAGAATCGATTCCGGGGAGAAAAATTTCCTAGCCGACACAGGGAGTTCTTTCCTATTATATCAACACACACACACACACACACACACACACACACACACACACACACACACACACACACACACACACACATATTTGAGTGTTCAGCTTATATTTTATATAATAAAGAATTAATATAAATTATTTCTATATATATATATATATGAAGAAATTTTTTCAAGTTTGAAAGTGAAGTCTGAAGATCCAGAGAAAGATAAAATCTCGGGTGAAATAAATTATAACTAATGGAAGCTTAAAGTAGTCTGTTTTTTTTTCTTTAAATTACATTATATATATATATATATATATATATATATATATATATATATATATATATATATATATATATATATATATATTAAAGCTAATATAGCAAGACTCTTCGGCAGAATTGAGTCACTGTCAGTCACTGTGTTTATCTAAAATCTAAAAATAAATACGCTAAAATTCACCTTCATCACTGCCGTGCGCCGACGGCTTAGTGGTAGAATTTCCAACTGACGCCAATTCAGTCGGGTTTCGATCCTAGCTAGAGGCAACCGGACGTCTAGCCACACTGATGAACTGCGAAACAGTCTGTTTGTGGATGACAATTATTATATATATATATATATATATATATATATATATATGTATATATATATATAAGCAGTTGCAAAAATCCTACTTTGCTTGTATTTATTACTCTCCCTTCTATCTTATTATTCAAGGTTGGAAATCATTTTGGACGCCATCTTAGACTTTTGTTTCGCAAAGGTAGAAACATTAAACGCGCCAGAATGTCAAAAGATCTTTTTTTTTTAATAATTCCTTTTTTTAGGATTGCAGACAAAACACTTGTTTCGTTTTGTATTGTTCGCTTGCAAAGAAACTCGGATGTGTTCAGAAATCATTTGTACGGCGTCGCTCAACGTCATTACGTGACACGAACCATCCACTGACATTGTGCTTTTCCTTAATTATCTCGGCGCAAAAGTGATGGCGTTGAGGAAGGCGCGAAAGATTAGAAATGCAACCGAAGCTTGTGGAACAAGCAAACATATGAAATAGAAATAGGAAAGTGAGGAAAGGTCTGAGGAATGGATGCGAATGGTGAAAATTGAAGAAATCTGGGAAAAGATTGAAGACATCTGGCAAAAGACTGAAGAAATCTGGGAAAAGACTGAAGAAATCTGGGAAAAGACTGAAGAAATCTGGGAAAAGATTGAAGACATCTGGCAAAAGATTGAAGAAATCTGGGAAAAGATTGAAGAAATCTGGGTAAAGACTGAAGAAATCTGGGAAAAGACTGAAGAAGTCTGGGAAAAGATTGAAGAAATCTGGGAAAAGATTGAAGAAATCTGGCAAAAGATTGAAGACATCTGGCAAAAGACTGAAGAAATCTGGAAAAAGATTGAAGAAATCTGGGAAAAGACTGAAGAAATCTGGGAAAAGATTGAAGAAATCTGGGAAAAGACTGAAGAAGTCTGGGAAAAGACTGAAGAAATCTGGGAAAAGATTGAAGACATCTGGCAAAAGATTGAAGACATCTGGCAAAAGACTGAAGAAATCTGGAAAAAGATTGAAGAAATCTGGGAAAAGATTGAAGAAATCTGGGAAAAGACTGAAGAAGTCTGGGAAAAGACTGAAGAAATCTGGGAAAAGATTGAAGAAATCTGGGAAAAGACTGAAGAAATCTGGGAAAAGACTGAAGAAATCTGGGAGCGTAAAATAGAGAAACTAAAAAATGCAAAGCTAACAAAAAAGAAAGAGAAAGAAAATAAAACCATTAAAATAGATAGTTTTTAGCTTAGCATAGCCTGGCACAAGGCCATACAGAAAGAGCGCCAGATATTGAAGGTTGTCTTGGAATCTATCTTTCTCTGATAAGAATTTAGTGGGGCAGAAGAGAGAAAGAGAGAGAGAAAAAGATTAGAGGGGAAGAAAGAGAGTGAGTAGAAAGTGCGACAGAGCGAGAGAGTGAGAAAGAGTAGAAAGTGGAGCACAGAGGAGAAAAGAGAGTAGAAAGTGAGGGAGAGGGGGAGAGAGAGAGTAGAAAGTGCGTCAGAGGGGGTGGGAGAGAGTATAAAGTGGAGCAGAGGGTAAGGGCGACAGATTTGAAAAGTGAAACAGAGGGTGAGAGATGGAGAGAGAAAGAGAGTAGAAAGTGCGGCAGAGGGGGCAAAAGAGAATAGAAAGTGGTGTAGAAGGAGAGAGAGAGAAAGAGAGAGAGAAAGAGAGAGAGTAGAAAATGGGACAGAGGGCGAGAGAGAGAGAGGGAGTGAGAGTAAAAGTGGAGCAGAGTGCTGATGAGTAGAAAGTGGGGCAGAGAGAAGAAAGATTGAGTAGAAGGTGGGGCAGAGCTGGAGAGAGAGAGAGAGAGCAGAGCAGAGATTGGAACAGAGGGAGAGAGAGAAAGTAGAACGAGAAGCAGAGAGATAGAGAGAGTAGAAAGTGAGGCAAAGGGAAGAGAGAGAGAGAGAGAGAGTAGAGATTGGGACAGAGGGGAAGAGAGTGAGAGAGAGTAGAACGTGGGGGTAGTGAGCCTGAGAGAGAGAGAGAGAGTGCAGAAAGTGGAGCAGAGTGAGAGTTAGAGTAGAGATGAGAGAGAGCGGGTAGAAGGTGGGGTAGAGAGGCAGAGAGAGAGAGAGAGAGACAGAGTAGAAAGTGGGACAGAGGGGGAGAGAGTGAGCAGAAAGTGGGGTAGAGCGGAGAAAGAGAATAGAAAGTGGGACAGAGGGGAGAGAGAGTAGAGATTGGGATAGAGGGAGAAAGAGAGAGTAGAACGTGGGACAGAGAAGCAGAGAGAGAGAGAGAGAGAGAGAGAGAGAGAGAGAGAGAGAGAGAGAGAGAAATGAATAAACGAAGGAAAATAGTAGAAGGGAGAAAGAACCAATGAAACCGAAAAGCAAATGAGAGCGATAGAAATAAAAGAGAGATGGATAGAATAAAGTAAAAAAGCGAGAGGGTTGCGCACTAGAAAGAAAGGATGAATGAGAGAGAAAAAAGAAAGTTGGGGGATGAGAGAGTAAAATGCGGGAGAAAGTGTGCGTGTGTGTGAGAGAGAGAGAGAGCGAGAGAGGGAGAGAGCGAAAGTTATAAAAAATGCGGGAAAAAGAAAGAAATTGTAAAAGCGAGAGACGAACGTGGGTCCGATAGATACATAAATACGAACAGACTGATAGATAGATAGATATGAACAGACTGAGATAGATAGATAGATAGATAGATATGAACAGACTGAGATAGATAGATAGATAGATAGATATGAACAGACTGGGATAGATAGATAGATAGATAGATAGATATGAACAGACTGGGATAGATAGATAGATAGAGATGAACAGACTGGGATAGATAGATAGATAGATAGATAGATAGATAGATAGATAGATAGATAGAGATGAACAGACTGAGATAGATAGATAGATAGATAGATAGATATGAACAGACTGGGATAGATAGATAGATAGATAGATAGATAGATAGATAGATAGATAGATAGATAGATAGATATGAACAGACTGGGATAGATAGATAGATAGATAGATAGAGATGAACAGACTGAGATAGATAGATAGCTAGATAGATAGATATGAACAGACTGGGATAGATAGATAGATAGATAGATAGATAGATAGATAGATAGATAGATAGAGATGAACAGACTGGGATAGATAGATAGATAGATAGATAGATAGATAGATAGAGATGAACAGACTGAGATAGATAGATAGATAGATAGATAGATAGATAGATAGATAGATAGATAGATAGATAGATATGAACAGACTGGGATAGATAGATAGATAGATAGATAGATAGATATGAACAGACTGGGATAGATAGATAGATAGATAGATATGAACAGACTGGGATAGATAGATAGATAGATAGATAGATAGATAGATAGATAGATAGATAGATATATAGATAGAGATGAACAGACTGGGATAGATAGATAGATAGATAGATAGATAGATAGATAGATAGATAGATAGATAGAGATGAACAGACTGAGATAGATAGATAGATAGATAGATAGATAGATAGATAGATAGATAGATAGATATGAACAGACTGGGATAGATAGATAGATAGATAGATATGAACAGACTGGGATAGATAGATAGATAGATAGATAGATAGATAGAGATGAACAGACTGAGATAGATAGATAGATAGATAGATAGATAGATAGATAGATAGATATGAACAGACTGGGATAGATAGATAGATAGATAGATAGATAGATAGATAGATAGATAGATAGATATGAACAGACTGGGATAGATAGATAGATAGATAGATAGATAGAGATGAACAGACTGGGATAGATAGATAGATAGATAGATAGATAGAGATGAACAGACTGAGATAGATAGATAGATAGATAGATAGATAGATAGATAGATAGATAGATATGAACAGACTGGGATAGATAGATAGATAGATAGATAGATATGAACAGACTGGGATAGATAGATAGATAGATAGATAGAGATGAACAGACTGGGATAGATAGATAGATAGATAGATAGATAGATAGATAGATAGATAGATAGATAGATAGAGATGAACAGACTGAGATAGATAGATAGCTAGATAGATAGATATGAACAGACTGGGATAGATAGATAGATAGATAGATAGATAGAGATGAACAGACTGGGATAGATAGATAGATAGATAGATAGATAGATAGATAGAGATGAACAGACTGAGATAGATAGATAGATAGATAGATAGATAGATAGATATGAACAGACTGGGATAGATAGATAGATAGATAGATAGATAGATAGATATGAACAGACTGGGATAGATAGATAGATAGATAGAGATGAACAGACTGGGATAGATAGATAGATAGATAGATAGATAGATAGATAGATAGATAGAGATGAACAGACTGAGATAGATAGATAGATAGATAGATAGATAGATAGATAGATAGATAGATATAAACAGACTGATATATATATATATATATATATATATATATATATATATATATATATATATATATATATATATATAACGTAAATCATTCATACGAAAAACAAATACTGAAGCTAATTATATGGCAAGAATCACTCTCGCAAACAATATTTAATAATAAAATACAATCAACTTCGAATCCGTTAATGAATGGTATGATCCTTGTTTATAAATTCCGGTTTTATCAGGTCTTATTTTTGCTACTAGCTCGGCTTTCAGTCGTTTCGAACGACCATCATCAAGTAGACATTTCAGTGTGTTTTTGTTAAAATCCAGGTAGTAATGCGACATCGAAAGATTATGCAGTCCGAAATCCCGGCTAGTAGCAAAAATAAAACCTGATTAAACCGGAATTTATTAACAAGGATCATACCATTCATTAACGGATTCGAAGTTGATTGTATTTTATTATTAAAAATTGTTTGTGAGAGTGATTCTTGCCATATAATTAGCTTCAGTATTTGTTTTTCGTTTGAATGATTTACGTTACATAAATTGAATACGCACTACATAATTGGTATATATATATATATATATATATATATATATATATATATATATATATATATAGAGAGAGAGAGAGAGAGAGAGATAGATAGATAGATAGATATGAACAGATTGAGATGAATAGATAGATATGAACAGACTGAGAGAGACATACTGATAGATAGATAGAAAGATAGATAGATATATATGAACATACTGATATAGATCGATAGATAGATAGATATGAACAGACTGAGATAGATAGATAGATAGATAGATACGAACAGACTGAGAGAGAGACAAACTGATAGATAGATAGATAGATAGAGAAAAAGAAAATGAAAGGAAATGAAAGAAAGGGAGAATTTTGAAACAGGCAAGAGAAGAAAGATCGAAGAAAAATGCTAAAAAGAAAAGGAAAAGACAAAAGAAGGAAAAAGAAGAGAAAAGAAAAAAGAAGGAAAAAGAAGAGAAAAGAAAAAAGAAGGAAAAAGAAGAGAAAAGAAAAAAGAAGGAAAAAGAAGAGAAAAGAAAAAAGAAGGAAAAAGAAGAGAAAAGAAAAAAGAAGGAAAAAGAAGAGAAAAGAAAAAAGAAGGAAAAAGAAGAGAAAAGAAAAAAGAAGGAAAAAGAAGAGAAAAGAAAAAAGAAGGAAAAAGAAGAGAAAAGAAAAAAGAAGGAAAAAGAAGAGAAAAGAAAAAAGAAGGAAAAAGTAAAAGAAAGAAAGACAGAATTTTGAAATAGCAAAAAAAGAAAGATCGAAGAAAATAGAAAAGGAGAAAAGGAAAAGAAAAAAGAGTGAAAAAGAAAGAAAAGGAAGATCAAAGAAAAGAAAGAAAAAGCAAAAAGAACGTAAAAGAAAGACGGAAGTAAAGCAAGGCAAATGAAGAGGGAAATAAAAAGGAAAGGAAAAAAAAGAAAAGGAAGATCGAAGAAAAGAGAGAAAAAGAATATCGAAGAAAAAGGCAGGTAAAAAGAAAAAGAAAGAAAGGAAAAAAAACGAAAAAGAAAGAACGGGAGACTTTTGAAACAGGAAGAAAAGAAAAATCGAAGAAAAAAGCAGAAAATCTGAAAGAAAAAGGAATGAAAAGAGAGAAAAAGAAAATGGAAGGAAAAGGAAGGTAGAATGGAAACAAAAAAATGAAAGAAAAAAAATGGAAATTGAAAAAATATAAAAGTAGAAAAATAGTACGAATGGAAAGGAAAAAGTCAGATGGAAGGGAATGATGCCGAAAAAGAAAAGAAAGAAAAAAAAGCAAAAAAGAAGAGAAAGAATTGTAAGAAAGGAAGAATTGAATAAAGTTGGGAAAAAGAATCGAAGAAAAAAGGAGAAAGAAGGAAAAAAATAACAAGAGAGGAAAAATAAAGATAAAAAAAATTACGGACAGATCGAATAAAAGGTGATAAAAAAGAAAGAATGGAAAACGGAAGAAATAAAAAGAAAGCCGACGAGAAAATATTGAATGAAATCCATGAGAAATTCACTGGCAGCGACCTCTGTTGGCGCAGAAGAGAACTAACGGTTGTTTAGTATTTTTAAAATGGCGCCGCTTTAGTCGCGGGTTACAGAAAATATGGTGAAAAAAGAAAAAGAAAAGAAAAGCGAGAAATATAAAAGCAAATTAAAACAGAACATTAATGAAAAAAAAAAAAAAAGGCAAGAAATATTCTTAAATAAAAAAGGAACAAAAAGAAAAAGGAAAAAAAAACAAACTGGACAATGACCGCAGGGAAAAACGAAATGAAAATAACCACATCATATCAGCTAATTCCTTTTTATGCTTCCAATTATAGACAACCACATCCATGCCAACTTTTTATCAGTAAGCCAATTGTTGTTTCTTTCGCAAGTTCAAGTTTCAACAACGATTAATTTCGGCATTCATCTATACAATTAAGGCCTACACACAAACAACGTCGAAATGTTATGTAGAAAATGTTTTTTTCAAGTAACATACCTTCGACCTTGTGCCACACTTAATATATTTTTAAAAAGATCACCTGTTCTTATGGCATTTGACAGAAGAGATATTTGAAACAATTTCGTTAAAAACTCACTCTATAACCTTTCATCCAACAAGATATATCTTCCTCTCTGTTCTGTCTTCATTTTTATCCGTTCCTGTCATGTATTGCAACCCCGCCCCCTGCTGCCACAAAATTTTCTTTTCTTTCCGTGTTTCTTTTTTTTTTTTTAATCACTCTATTTCCTGTGTTTGGTGCATTTAAACCAGTTTGAAGATACAGTGCAAAGGAACTGCGAAATAAATAAAAGTTTATAACCGGAAAATTCAAATGTAAGGTTTTTCCATGAAATTTTGCTTCATTCTATTTTTCTGTATGAGTTGTTTTACTATTCCCATACATTGAGCCCTCTACTAGGAGTTTTTACCAGGACATTCATTTCTTAGGAACACCTCGGGATTATCCACTTAACCAAAGGATTATATATATATATATATATATATATATATATATATATATATATATATATATATATATATATATATGTATATATAAATAAAAAGGAAAGAACAGTAAGATATAAAATCCGGTGTTCTTATAGATATTTTTATTTTTACACAATAGTGCTCTATGTAAATTTAAATTTACAGAGCATTAATATTATAAATTAATAGATTTAAAATATGTTTTTACCGCTACACAGTGATGACCATGTTTCAGAAATGGAAGCTAAAGCCCCTGAATTTAATGTCTTTGGTTTAATAACAAAATTAAATTCAGGGGCTTTAGCTTCCATTTCTGAAACATGGTCATCACTGTGTAGCGGTAAAACCATATTTTAAATCTATTAATTTATAATATATATATATATATATATATATATATATATATATATATATATATACAAGTTTAGGATTGGTATATACGGAGTGAAATCCAATACTGAACATCCCTTTCAACATAATTTCAATGAAAATACAAATTAAATAGCATATATATCTTTTATTTTTATTTTTATATTTTTATATTTTTTCTCCTCGGTAATTCTACAATTTAAAACTTAATAGAGATTTGATTTAGATTTCTAAATAGGTAATTTTAATTTTTTACTTTTAATTTTAATTTCAAATTTTATAAATCTTTTAATATCTATGATAACCTTGCTTAGTTGTCAAATTTTTCGAATCACCCTATACTTGTATTTTGATTGGCTACTCTAGCTTATGTAACAGCGTTTACTCCTAGCTAAGGATCGTTGATTAATTTGAAACTTTTAAAACCATTTATTCTATATTCTATATCATCACTTGACAAGACACCAGAACTGTTGAAACAAAATGGCTACTTTTGTCGTGATTTTATAACATATTTATGTTGTAATATTCAAATAAATAATTATATATATATATATATATATACTCCTTTGGTTAAGTGGATAATCCCGAGAACTTCCTAAGAAATGAATATCCTGGTAAAAACTTATATATATATATATATATATATATATATATATATATGAAGAAATATAGTCTTAAATTGGGCTGTATTTATGGGATAAAGTGCTCAATATCAGAGATAGAGCGTGTGTAAATATAAAAGTGAACATAGAAGTCAACATTTAGAGGCGACAGTCTGTTTCATGCTAGATGCAATCGTCAGGCAGCTAGTGCTGTTATTTTCTCTCGGCTATTTATATATAAGGCATTGTGGGTAATCTATTTTGGCGGTTACTTTTACCGGAAGTCTCTTATTTGTTTATTTATTTATTTATGTCAAATTATTTTGCTTGTTTTTTTTATTTTTTTTTTTTATCTTATATATTTATTTTTTGGATTTGATCGGTGTTTTTTATTAACGTAGTAAAAATTTGTTTACATATATATATATATATATATATATATATATATATATATATATATATATATATATATATAAGGGTCATTCAATAAATAAGTTGAATTTTTCGGTATAAGGACTTCTAATACACATAGAAGCTTACTCTTTTTTTTTGTTTTACTTCTTTTTCACATGGATTTAATTTCTTTTGCAGATTAAAAAAAACTTTGAGTGTTTTGGCGATTAACAAAGATGGCCGACCAAGAAGCATGCTCCAGGATTGAACAGCGGTCAGTTATCAAGTTTTTGGTTGCTGAAGGGTGCAAACCAGTTGAAATTCATAGGAGAATGTCAACTGTGTATAGAGCCACATGTTTCAGCCAAAAAATGTCTACAAGTGGGCTAAATTGTTTAAAGAAGGACGGAGCAGTGTTGAGGATGAAGACAGGCCAGGTAGGCCTACAGAAGTGACGTCTCCTGAGGTGATAGAATCAGTCAATGACCTCATTCAGTCTGACAGAAGGGTGACAGTGGATGACATTGCAAGGACTTTGAGCTTATCTGTTGGGACAAACGCAGGGGTCATCAGTCAGAAGGAGTCGTCTTGCATCATGACAAAGCAAGGCCTCACACAGCAGCCCAAACGGTGCAGACCATCAACGAGGTGGGCTGGGAACTGCTCCCTCATCCCCTTACAGCCCAGACCTTGCCCCTTCATACTTTCACCTGTTTGGTTCCTTGAAAGCGTTCACGAGAGGCACGAAGTTTAAAAGTGACGATGAAGTCAAAAGTGTTGTGAGCGACTGGCTGAGACATCAGTCCAAAGATTTTTACGCTGAGGGAATACGGAAGCTTGTGCACAGATGGGAAAAGTGCGTGACAGTGCTGGGAGACTACGTTGAAAAATTAAAAAAAAGTAAGCTTCTATCTGTATTAGAAGTCCTTATACCGAAAAATTCACCTTATTTATTGAATGACCTTCGTATATATATATATATATATATATATATATATATATATATATATATATATATATATATATAGGTAACTATACTCGTGTCGAAAAAACTTCGAACTCTTGATTTAACAATAGCCAAATCAATCACGAAGGAAAAAAGGTTTTAAAAAAAGAAAGAGCCAGGAACATGAAAGTCTGTCGAAAATAATCGCACAGATACAGGTTCAAGGCCCAAAGAAAAAACCCCGATACGAGTAAACAACTAACTAAAGAGCTCAATACAAGCGTAGAGCAAACCTAATGAGCCAGACACACCTACCAAGGTTTCACTTAGGCAGATCTGCCTAAGTGAAACCTTGGTAGGTGTGTCTGGCTCATTAGGTTTGACTATATATATATATATTTACTCACCCCTCCACGAGGTCAGGTTGTGACACAAGGTCGGTGTAATGTTGGGGAGCCCGAGAGCGTACACCTGGGCAAGGAACAAAAATTCCCCGAGCCCTCGCAAGCGTCGGTTGCGCTGGCCTCGGTGCGTGTACCGATCCTTCTCTCTAGTTCAATGAGACGGCGTGGCCTCGGGCAGTTTTTTCCCCAGGGCTGGGCACCACTCGGTATAAATCTCCTCAGTTGTGACTCTGTCCTTTGACGGAGTCTCCCCTGGATGCACTCTGCCCAAAAACAGAGACACAACTGAGAGATGAGAAATAAACGTATTACAAAGTACTCGAGAGAGTAATTTACACACTAATATATATATATTCCAATATTCGCTTGAAGATGAAACAGAACAAATGCTTTTAATTTAATTATATAATTAAATCAAATTTGAAATTTTTAGTTTCAGTTTTTGAAACATGGTTATTACTGTGTAGCGAAAAAAACATATTTTAAATCAGTTAATTTTATATTTATACTCTGTAAATTTACATTGAGCACTGTTTTGTAAAATTAAAAATATCAATAAGAACACTGGATAATATATCTTACTTTTCTTTCTTTCTTTCTTTCTTTCTATATATATATATATATATATATATATATATATATATATATATATATATGTATGAAGAAATATAGTCTTAAGATGTTCTATATTTATGGGATAAAGTGCTCAATATCAGAGATAGAGCATGTGTTAGATGCAATCGTCAGGCCTGAAACAGACTGTCGCCCGTCTGCAGCCGCTCTCTCACAGACGCGATGTTGCCTCGCTCTGCCTTTTTTACAAGTACTTCCACGGTAAGTGCTCCGCGGAGCTTCGTTCGCTTGTCCCCAGGCCTCGTGAATTTAAACGCCCCACGAGGCTGGCATCCCGCTCCCACCCCTACACCGTGGAAACTGTTAGATATAGACGTCTCTTCTACTCCAATAGCTTCATGTCTCGCACATCTCGCCTATGGAACTCCCTTCCCTATTACTGTTTCCCTGACAAATACAATCTCCAACGGTTTAAGTGTAGCGTAAATCGACATCTCCAGTTGCCTTGATCTATCCACTTCCCTTCTCCACTTCCTTTCATTTTTCATTCCTATCTGCTCTCGCTCCAAATCTTCTCTAACCCCCTTGCCATGATCGACCCACTGTCTTTCTCTTTCACCACATCCTCTCCTTTACCACTCCTATCTGCTCTTCCTCCTACCCTTCTTTAACCCCTTGCGTGATAGTGGCCTCCAGCCTTGCTTGGGGTGATACGCTTAAAAAAAGAAAAAAAAAGTGTTGACTTCTATGTTCACTTTTATATATATATATATATATATATATATATATATATATATATTAATAAATATACATATACCTACGTTTGGTGTGCGGCTTAAGTTTCATTGGTTATAAACAATAAGCTATATCTTGTGCCCGTAGTATGTATATATATATGTATATATATTTGTATATTTATCAATATATAATTCTTAGCTCTGTCTAACCAGATCGAGCACTATTATGTCTATACCTCTTGGCAAAATTTGGTAATTATTTATTTGCTTACCTGTGTATGCACGCCATCATGCGAGTATACAGTTGCTAATATGTAGCTAGCGGGTCTTAAGTGTCACTTAAGATTGCCGCACAAAATTTCATAACTGAATTAATTAAGCTGTCACATCCTCATACGTCGAAACCGAAATAGTTTGTCAAATGTATGTTTTCTAATTCTAATTCTAACAGTTGAAATATAATCCTTTAAAAATGGCTATATGTATAGCCGAAAGCGCTCGGATAAAAAGAAAATTTGGACAGTTTTTATATAATTTATCATCCGAAAAGAAAAACAGTATTAGATCGCACGAGAAATTGTATAAAAAACTAAATAAAAGCACCTTGTCTGTCGTTTTTAATGAAATGTGCATGAAAGAAGGATTGCTGCCTAAATACACAAATATATATATATATATATATATATATATATATATATTCACACCTAGTAATCCCCTTGTGTCTTAGTGGCTTAATTGCCTTGTGGTGTAATGATTAAAAAAAATATGTTTATCTTAGACATTTATAAGTCTACAATTCGTCCATGCGTTGAATATTGTTGTCACATCTGCTATGTATTTAGAGATTCTTGATAAACTCCAAAGAAGAATCTGTAATGTTATTGGCCCTGACCTGGCATCTCGGCTTCGTTAAAATTACTAAATTTGTCGTATCAAAGCTTCCTTGTGCCTTTTTCTATAAATATTTTCATGTTAATTGTTCTGATCAGCTTTTCACTTTGGTACCAGCACTTTCTCAATTTGAAGTGTTTTACTGGATTGTCAGAGAGGTCTCATTTTTCAGTTGAAATGGCTGTATGTAAATCTAAGTTCTATGCTAACAGTTTCTTCTATCGCACTTCTCGCTTGTGGAACTCTCTTCCGACTTTTTGCTTCTTAGCCAACTTTGATCTTCACATATTTAAATGCAATGTCTATCGTTATCTACTGTCTTCTTGATTACTCATCTGTTGTTCTCGCTCCTTAATAAAATTTCTCTTTTTTACTTATTCTTTCACACCCAGTAACCCCTTGTGTCTTAGTGGCTTTACTGCGTTGCTTGGGGTTAAATGATTAGAAAAATATTTAAATACAATGTCAATCGTCATCTACTGTCTTCTTGATTCCTCATCTTTTATTCTTCTCGCTCCTTAATAATGTTTCTCTCATATTTTCTCACAGTCTTTTCTAACACGCATTGCGTCTTAGTTGCTTTATTGCCTTGCTTTGGCCGATAGGTATTTAAAGAAATCTATTACGTCGATCGGCTTGTGCATTCTAGAAGTCCGACCGAACACTTATTTACGTAACTGTAAATGTATCCAATAAATATAATCGAACAATTTTGATTAGATAATGTCACTATCTGACATCTTGATGGTCGAACAAATGTAAAATGTAGCTGGCGTCAATAATGTTTACTTTGCGTAATGTATTTGAAATTAGATAAGACATCTGTTAATAAATTCGATATATTTATCTTACACTTGACGTGAGGATTTATGTCTGCTACACCAAGCCGTAAGATAAGTCACAAATACTCTCGCTTTATATCTATCTAGGGTAGCTAATAGCAACGGCGTGGATAGGAACATAAACAATAACATTCATTTTTATAAAAATCAGATGAACGAAAATTATAAACAGGATGAATGCAGAATTAAGAACATTATAAAAAAAATGCATAACATCAGTTGACAATAGCAAAAAAATTAGATTAATTATTTATTATAAAAAATTTAAAACCTCTAAACTAATAGTTAAAAATAATAATTTACCTCTTAGATCAAAATTAAATATGGCAAATATTATTTACGAATTGAAATGCCCATTAAGGAATTGTATTCCTGATCAATCAAACTTCGTAAATAATTATATAGGCCACACTACAACATGTTTGACACGCAGACTCACTCTACACCTTTCTGACCATAGCTCAATCGGATCTTATTTAAATACTCATGGAGACCTACCGGACCCTGTTCTTAACATTATAATATAATAGCATCATCTACATGCTAAAAAAAGGCTAAAAATAATGGAAGCCTTATTAATAAAACCAAAAAAGAAAACACTTAATAATATTAACTTTGAACATGGACACAATATTTTGACCGTGTTTTGAAAAATGAAAACATTTTATAAAACATACGTACAACAAACTATTTTATTTAACAGTTAAAATATTTAATCCTTGAAAATTGCTAAATGTATAGCCGAAAGCGCTCGGATAAAAAGAACATTCGGACGGTTTTTATATAATTTATAATCTGAAAAAAAAAATTAGATCACATGAGAAATTGTATAAAAAACTAAATAAAAGCACCTTGTCTGTCGTTTTTAATTAAATGTGCATGAAAGAATGATTGCTGCCTAAACACACACACACACACACGCACACACACACACACACACACACACACATATATATATATATAGTCATTCACAGACAGATTGTTTTGGTGTATCACAGCTTCTCAGTGTGGCTAGACCACCGATTACTTCAAGCCAGGATTGAAACCCGACTGATTTGAAATGTCAGATCTCTTACTCCACGGCAGGGAAAGAAGGGAATTTTAACGATTTTCTCTATACGAAATGCGCCAGCAGATGATAGAACGCAATTCAATTTTACTTGAAGAGGATTTCCAGGAGCATATATATATATATATATATATATATATATATATATATATATATATATATATATATATATATTTTAAGACATTTTTATGTTTATACATTCTTTTTATAGATACAAATATTTAAGTAAATGCTCTGTTTTTATAATAAACAGTATTTATAACATTTACTGGCCTGAATGTCCGAGAAATTTTCATAGAATATATTCATCCTCCGATAGGAATCGAACCTGTATTCTATACGGAACTGTCATATAGCCTGACGTGCCTTAACCGATCGAGCCACGAAGGATCGTTCGATTAGCAAGGTCGATTTTACTGTTATTAAACTTTAATCTTGTTAATCGAACGACCCTCCGTGGCTCGATCGGTTAAGGCATTGGTTTTTGAAACATGGTAATTCCTGTGTAGCGAAGAACTATATTTTAAATCAGTTAATTTATAATATTTATGCTCTGTAAATTTTCATTGAGCACTGTTTTGTTAACATAAAATATCGATAAGAAAACCGTATTATATATATATATATATATATATATATATATATATATATATATATATATATATGAAGAAATATAGTCTTAAGGTGTGCTATATTTATGGGATAAAGTGCTCAATATCAGAGATAGAGCGTGTGTAAATATTAAAGTGAACATAGAAGTCAACACTTAGAGGCGACAGTCTGTTTCATGCTAGTACAATCGTCAGGCAACTAGTGCTGTTATTTTTCTCGGCTATTTATATATAAGGGTCATTGGTGCATTGTGGGTAATCTATTTTGGCAGTTATTTTTACCGGAAGTCGCTTATTTGTTTATTTATTTATTTATGTCAAATTATTTTGCTTGTTTTTTTTGTTTTGTTTTTTTTTAAATTTTAATTTTAATTTTTTATCTTATATATTTATTTATTTATTTTTTGTTTTGATCGGTGTTTTTTATTAACGTAGTAATAAATTGTTTATATAGCTTATTGTTCGTAGTCTATTATGGCGGTCATATATATATATATATATATATATATATATATATATATATATATATGTGTATTTTATTTCGCGCATGCGCGTTGTTTGCTTTTGATTTCGTCGATTGCACAGTATAGTAGTGTCACTGGGTACCTTCTGTGAGAAAAAGATCATGGCGCAATTCACTCAGAAATCTGGAAACGGTATGCTGTACTGCTTGGCATTCGCGCCAGAAGCTCCATTACAAACATTTCAGAGTGTTTGCGTGTCAATCTGAGGAGAGTACAGAGGATTCAGAAAGAGTTAGATGAGTCTAATGGTGATTACGAAGGTACGGCAGATCGGGAAACTCACTCGGATTGTTCTGATGAGAAACACCCGAATTTGTTTGTGAGGGCTCAATACGGAGACCTACATCAAGTGCCTTGAGACGGTAGTGCCGCCCCGAGTCAAGAGGATGGGTGTTGGAAGACCCTATGTCTGGCAACAGGACTCTGAATCATGCCTCACAAGGAGGTGAATCCAGTCATGGGTGTCAGACAATTTCTGAGGCTATATCACCCCTTACTGCTGGCCACCTATCTCCCCAGACTGCAACCCGCTTGATTATTATGTGTTGAGCGAGGGACCAACAAAACTCCTTGTAATACCAAAGATGAACTGAAGGCAAGGATTATGGCAGCATTCACTAGCTTAAAGAAGAGATGCAGGAGATTCCGAAGGCGTCTGGAGGCCCTGATTGAAGCCAATGGCGATTTTATTGAATAAATTTAATATTTAGTTTTTCAAGATATTTTTGTGTCATTTTGGTAAATATATCTGTTAAAATAAGATGTCAGCGTTATTTTCATTTTTTGGAATTTAAACAACAATTTATCCATTGCACCATATATATATATATATATATATATATATATATATATATATATATATGCGTATATTTCGGCAGAATGATTTTATTAAAACATGTTTCGTTGTACAGTTTAGACATATTCTGTCTACTCATTTTCAATAATAGAAAATTGCCGTGTTTATACATATTTGTTTTATTACCAAGTACTTTCGACATATCCATGTCATCATCAGGGTATTGTTTATAATAAAATAAATATTATAGTAACCCTTATTGTCAAAGACAAATTGTAGTGCTATCTGAAATTTAAATATCTTACAAATGGAATGAGGAACGCTACGTCAGTGCATAACCGCTAAAGGCGTTGTGAAAGTTAATTTTCTTACAAATGGAGTGACAAACTCTGCGTTCATGAGTGACCACTGAAACTGCTTAATGGGAGGTAACTATGTATGGTTTTCGGAATTTTTTGTGACATGAGTATTAAAAAGAGTAACTATTATTGTAAGCCTTAACATTTCAACCTATCTATTATATACATTTTAAAATATTTCTGGAGTAGACATAATTAATTTTATTAATATTTGGTTTCAATTTTTAGTAAAGATAGCTTCAAGCATTTTTAGCTCATGTTTATTCGTTTCATGAAAAAATATAGAGGTATTTTCAACGAGAATTATTACAAATGTGGACAGGTATGTTGTTGTAAATGTTTAGATATGTTAGACATATTATTCAAATGAAAACTTAACCGCCGAGACAATGTTGTTGTAGTGTGCCCAACATAAATATTATTTTTCTCAGGGGACATTTAAATTTATAAAGAATGTTGGTTTTCTGCAACACGTTAGTGGTTGGGGAAGAGTAATTTCGGATGATTTTATTAGATATAGTAGATTTAGTGCAGTATATAATTATTTTTATTTTTTTACTATGATCTGTGGTGAGTAATTAGTATTAGTATTTATTAAATTTTTTAGTATATGTTCGATTTGTTTATAATTAAAATTAATTTGGTTACGATATAAAAGATTTATATATTTCGGGCTAGTTGAAGAAGTATTATGTTCTATTTGTTTAGTATAAAAAATTATCCGATGGAGCATTTTATTTGTTTACTAGCAGCATGGCCCGGCGTTGCCCGTGGTTGATTAAAAATCGTACGACTCATACAGCAATCGCTATCACTTGACTTAAAATATTTTTGCCCTTCCTTGCCTTTAAAGGAGTGCCCTTTGCCGTGCTGATGTTGCTACATGCCTTACTTCTTGCCTATCTCATACTGCGAATTTTTTCTAAGCTCTATACTAAACATTAAATCTGTTACGAAAAAAGAACTAAACAAAATGAACACAAAACGATCAGCTTTAAAAAAAGACACGTAACTGGAAAAACCGAACGAAAAAAGAATGTTAACAACAAATACTTTTTCACACCCAACCCAAGTTCTGCGGAATCAGAATCAACGTTGAGTTTAAGCAAGCGAATGAGCCAATTGGAGTAAAGTGCCATGCAAATTTAAATTCTTCTCACTTGTGACGAATGCAGCTATCGATTTTTTTGCATGCTAGCATGCTAGTTAACATTCGTGTCAGTCAGCTATTGGCCAATAGAATCTTCCTGCCTATTCGTGGCAGCCAGCTATAGGGAGAAAATGGCCGCAAACTACATGAAAACTACCGTAGAAGCATGAAAAAAAATCGATTATTTCCACTATCGATGGGAGTTGGGAAAGGCAAAGTCGGTCTTGGCTTGTCCACTAACTTGGAGCCTGTGCATGTAAATTTTGGTGCAAATCTGTCGAAAATTGCGGCCGTGCATTCGTTACACACATACACACCAACACAAACACAAACACACACACACACACATACCAACACACACACAGACACCAACACACACACACACACCAACACCAACACACACGCACACGCACACACACACACGCACACACACCAACACACAAACACACACGCACACATCCTGCCTTTTGTCGATAGAGATCAATAATATAGTTAGGGAAGTTATTATTGATTAAATTTGTTTTATATTTTTTAGTTCACTGTAGAAAATCTGTTTTCTGGATGAATTAATTTTTGCACAGTTTAATATGTTTATTTGTAATTGCTATTTTCTTTAGTAATTTGGACATTCAGTCTTATAATTAAGGCTACAGGAATTTATGCTTGTAATTTTTTCATAGGGGGAGACAGTGAACTTATTGTTACGCGTATTTATCAGTATATCTAGAAAAGGAATTTAGTTCCTATAATTAAGTTCATAGGTAAACTTAAGGACAGAGTTGTCCTTGAATTTTTTTGGACTTTATGTATTTTCCCGTATTCTTAAGAATATTCCGTAATATAAGAATATCATCGATGTATCTTAGTGTTGTGGTGGGATCCACCTAATCTGCATAGGTGACTACCAACTATATAAATAATGGTTGGTACCGGAAGACGAGAAGAGGAGGAATCACGAGATCCAACTAGAGACTCTGATCGACTGCGACTAGTCAACACATTCTCCAGGAACGTCTTCCCAGAAATATACAGAAATACTATATGTACTTATTGTGTACACTTTCTTGTTATAATACATTCTTTGTTCTAAGTACATTTTGTGTTGCATTATTATTCCATGCATTAGGCGAGATTCAACAATGAGTCAAGACTCAACACTTAGGTAGATGGAAGGTTTTCTTAAAAATTATTAAAGATGTTATTTTCAAGACTAGATATATACAAATTGCTAAAAGTCGGACCAAAGGCTGAACCCATGGAGATGCCATCCTGTCGTATACATATGTTATTTTTGTGATCATAGAATATGACTTCGATCTGCAAGTTAGTAGTTTTCTTAATATACTAGGCCTAATTTTAAGTATAGTCAGAGATGGATTATTGTATACGTTTTTTTATAATAATATCAGTAGTTTCGCAAACAGGGACATTAGTGAATAAGTTTCCAACATCAAGTGTTAGGTTTTTTATTTTTAGAATTTGAATAACCTCGAGAGTTGTGTAATACTTTTTGTTAATTGATACACATGAGTGAGAATTTGAGATATAATAGGGCGGAGAGGGTAGTCTTGTTTGTGTGTTGACTTGACCCAAAGAGTTGTGAGTTCGGTACCTGGCTACTACAGTGGTGAGCAAAAACTTGGATAGTTGGGTTAAAGGGGGATAACAGACATCCGGAAGAGGCACAGCACATGGAACTAGAAAAATCTACCCCCGGTGGACGAAATAAAGGGTCTATTTCGAAATTCCAATCACCCGAAGAAGGTCGGGGCGTACAACGGTCGAAACGTCAAACAGTGTATATAAAAATGGATTCCGCACCGCCTCAAACAAATATCGGGTTTTCCAGTTAGGCATGGGATCCGTTATTTTTTGGATTTTATGTGATAAAAAGTACGTTTAAAAATAAAAAAAGAAAGGCTTAAAGGGAGATAACCGCGGATTCTAAGCCAGAACATTATCATTGATAACTCTCTCCTCCAATTTGCGGACTCTAGTTACGATATTCTTAATATTTGATATAATGCAAAAATATCACATTGATAAAATCGGTCAATAATTATTTATAACTATTTATACTGGGACCCATGCCTGAAATTTTTTGTTAAGCTTTTCACCCCAAGCAAGGCAGGAGTGTCACTAGAACGCAAGGGGTTACAAAAAGTGGGAGCGAGAGTAAAGAGGCGTGATAGAGGAAAGGATGAAGAGAAGGACAAGGAATAGGTCAAGGCATCTGGAGATGTCGATTGACATTGCATTTGAATAGTTAGGGAAGCAAGTAAGAGGAAGGGAGTTCCATAGACGGGAAGTGCGAGACATGACGCTATTGGAGTAGAAGAGTCGGCTATATTTAACCGTTTCGACAGTGCAAGGTGGGGGACTGAGATGCCAACCTAGTAGCACGTTTAAATTCATGCAGTTTAGGAACTAGCGAAAGTAGCGAAAGTTTTGGATACCTGTTGGATACTAGTGAGCCAACCAAAATGAGCTGACTCATTTTATAGTCCACCAATGCTAACCAATCAGAAGACTTAAAATATTCAATCCGACGTGTATAAAGGCGGCCATTTTGTTTTCTCCGAATATTCACTGCCAACCTCTGATATGGAAGACCTTAAGAATTACTGAATAGCTGCTACTAGATATTGGTGTTGTTTCATTAAACAAATTACTTACTACGTTGGATTCTACATTCAGACTACGGTGAACATGTATAACAGGGATGACTATATTTAGCCGTTTCGACAGTGAAAGGGTGGGACTGAGATGCCAACCTAGTAGCACCTTTAAATTCATGCAGTTTGGGAACCAGCGAAAGTAGCTCGTTGGAGCAGTTATTTGCAGAAAAGACAGAGGGAAGCGACTGCACGTCTGTGAGAGAGCAACTGTAGACGGGATGCTAGATCAGGACCAACCACATTGCATATGTTACAGTTTTTTGTGTACCTATTAACTAGTGAGCCAACCAAAATGAGCTGACCCATTTTATAGTCCACCCATAGAAAGTTAACCAGTCAGAAGACTTGAAATATTCGATCCGATGTGTATAAAGGCGGCCATTTTGTTTTTTTCTTGTCGGAATATCCACTGCTAACCTGTCAGATGAAAAGACCTGAAGAACTACTCTTTCCTACTCTCTCCGAATATCCACTGCCAACCTCTGATATGGAAGACCTTAAGAATTCCTGAATAGCTGCTACTAGACAATGATGCTGTTTTATTAACCAAATTAATTACTACGTCGGATTTCTACATTCAAACCACATTAAACATGTTTTACAGCATATCCGTCTCTGGATTTTTTTCGAGGTCCTCGAGATGAACAGCGGTGGCTACAAGACCATATATGGCAGCAGAATTCCATGCAAGGTCGAATGGCTGATTTGTCGATTTGAAGGATAAACTCAGACGAGAAAAAATGTGCCACATTTGTAGATTTTCACTTCCAGATCAGGGCCAACCACATTGCATATCCGTCTCTGAGTTTTGTCGGGGAGCTTAAGACGGGCAGCGGTGGCCCCAGACCATATATGGCAGCAGTATTCCATGAAAAATCGAATGGTTGATTTATAGATTTGAAGGATGGACTCGGGCGAGAAAAAACTTTCTGGCAAGACACAGCGAACCAACTTTCCTTGCGGTGGATGAAGCTATTGATTCAATGCATTCATTCTATCTCGGGTCAGCGGACAGCGTGACACCAAGCAGGCACAGAGAGACGCTCTCGTGGAGTTGACCATCGAGCACCTTAAGACGGACAGCAGGGGCTCCAGACCATATATGGCAGCAGTATTCCATGCAAGGGCGAATGGTTGATTTATACATTTGAAGGATAGACTCGGTCGAGAAAAACGTTCTGGTACGACACAGAGAACCAACTTTGAAAGTCATCCATTATAATATTTTAAATTTTAAAATCATATTTATTTTTTGAAACTGTTTCCAAATCTTTGATTGTCTTTCAAACGTTCTGCCTCACGTGATGTCCTCTTTTGCTGCACCTATAAGGCGTAACGCGCCGTTTGGAAACCACTGAACAAGAGAATTTGATGGATCTACGCCCTTTTAAGGGTATCTGCGGCTGGAATTAGAACTCGGTATGCGAGATCCCATTTTGTTGCGTGCACATCCGTCAGACGAATATAAGCTGGACAAGCAATAACACAGATTGGCAGTAAAGAAACTTGTACAGATTTTAAAATAAATATGTTGACACACTGTTTCTCAGATAAATATTAGGATATCAAGTGACAGTAATTCTTTTAAAATACTGGCATTAATCATCTTTTTTAAAAATTCCCTCTTTACAAAACGCGGTCATCTCAGCGAAGACGGCTTTCCTGGTCCTTCTGTTGTTAGGACATTATTTATTGACATTAAGGAAAAAAAAAGAACGAAAAATAACTTCATTCTTCCTGTGCCCAAATGATTGATTGCGTTTGGCACCAGCGTTTTAGCGACAATATCCGAGGAATTGGTGTCGAGGGTAGGTTTTACTAATTGTTTTTCATAATCCTCAGGGTTAAAGAGGTTTAAACAATTCGGTTACGATCGGACACTCATCACAAAAGTTATGACAACAAAGTAGTAGGCGTCACGTTGGGATTTCAATAAATCTGTAGCCTTATGTTGAAAAACGTATTTATTTTACATAGCCAAAACCATAATTATATTATATACTGGTGAACTCTCCCGTCGTATTAGACGAATGAGGGTCAAGTAGAACAGTTCTTAAGAACCAACAGCTAGACACCTGCACATATGATTTGATTATAATAGTGAAGGCTTTGTGCAGAAGCAACCACACTTTTTGAAGGGTCGAATACAGAGACCTGGTGCACAACGTACCACAAAGGACCCTCCGTAGGTTTTGAATAAGAATTTTCCTTATCTCCAAGGAGAGTAGTGGATAGCAGCTGGGATTAAGGAATCGGAGAGCCGAGTTCGAATTCCAGTCGAATCCATTATATTCACTTACCTGCTAATACGCTTCCGAAAAGTATTAATCCTATTCTTCTCCCTCCAGCTATGGGCAAATAGCAGGACTGGTTGGCTTCTATAGCGTTGGATGTCAACTGGTCTAGGAGAAGGACAACTCTGAATTCAAAACCTGCGGAGGCTTGTTTGGGGACCTTGTGGCACGTAGCGCACCATGTTTCTGTATTCGGCCCTTCAAAAAAAACCTTCATCACTATAATCAAATCTCATGTGCTGGTGTCCCTTATATATATATATATATATATATATATATATATAAAGAAAGAACCGTAAGATATACTGTGTATATAGATTTCTTGTTCTTATAGATATTTTTATTTTTACACAATAGTGCTCAATGTAAATTTACAGAGCATTAATATTATAAATTAATTGATTTAAAATATGGCTTTTTCGCAACACAGTCATTGTGTAGCGAAAAATCCATATTTTAAATCAATTGATTTATAATATATATATATATATATATATATATATATG
>OZ038518.1:19418334-19420834 GCA_964036315.1 Acanthosepion esculentum
AAAATATATTTAGGTGAAGCCATAAAATTGTGTTCAAAATATTTAGATTTCGGCATTAAATAACCCATAGAGGTGTTGATATGCCGCTAAACAAAATCAACCAACCAACAATACATATTTAAAACCAAATGACCAACAATACATTTTATCAGTAATTGAAGGCATACAATTGCGTTCAAAATATATTTAGTTGAAGCCATAAAATTGTGTTCAAAATATTTAGATTTCGGCATTAAATAACCCATAGAGGTGTTGATATGCCGCTAAGCAAAATCAACCAACCAACAATACATATTTATAGTAAAATGACCAACAATACATTTTATCTGTAGTTGAAGGCATACAATTGCGTTCAAAATATATTTAGTTGAAGCCATAAAATTGTGTTCAAAATATTTAGATTTCGGCATTAAATAACCCATAGAGGTGTTGACATGCCGCTAAGCAAAATCAACCAACCAACAATACATATTTATAGTAAAATGACCAACAATACATTTTATCTGTAGTTGAAGGCATACAATTGCGTTCAAAATATATTTAGTTGAAGCCATAAAATTGTGTTCAAAATATTCAGATTTCGGCATTAAATAACCCATAGAGGTGTTGATATGCCGCTAAACAAAATCAACCAACCAACAATACATATTTATAGTAAAATGACCAACAATACATTTTATCTGTAGTTGAAGGCATACAATTGCGTTCAAAATATATTTAGTTGAAGCCATAAAATTGTGTTCACAATATTTAGATTTCGGCATTAAATAACCCACAGAGGTATTGATGTGCCGCTAAACAAAATCAACCAACCAACAATACATATTTAAAGCCAAATGACCAACAATACATTTTATCTGTAGTTGAAGGCATACAATTGCGTTCAAAATATATTTAGTTGAAGCCATAAAATTGTGTTCAAAATATTTAGATTTCGGCATTAAATAACCCATAGAGGTGTTGATATGCCGCTAAACAAAATCAACCAACCAACAATACGTATTTAAAGCCAAATGACCAACAATACATTTTATCTGTAGTTGAAGGCATACAATTGTGTTAAAAATATATTTAGTTGAGGCCATAAAATTTTGTTAAAAATATTTCAGTTTTGGGGAACTATTATATATATATATATATATATATATATATATTAAATGAAAGAATTGCTCGTAGATATACAGGTTCATGCAACGGTATTTGTATCTTACTGTCTATTTGGTTTCTTTGAGGAAATCTATCTTTCAGCAACAAGAACTCGATACCTTTGAAGATGAGAAGTCGTCTCTTCCATAGACAAGAAATTGCTATTTGCTTGCAGCAGTCGTTCTCCTAATCACAGACCTCCTGCCATATGACTTGCTGCCGAGCGTATATGTTGCATTCGGTGCTAAGTGAATTCTAGGGAATTTTGTCCAATTCAGATCTTGGTGCGAAAATGTCAAAGCACCCTCCTGAGTTCTTGGCAAAAAAGTTCTCTGATTTCGAGAAAAGATACTTCTTAACTAGGCTTTGCTAAAAATAAAAGCAGACATAAAAGAATTTTCGAACACACCCACCCACATACATATATACACAACACGTATACATATATACATATATGTGTGTGTGTGTGTGTGTATGTGTGTGTGTGTGTATTTAGGCATCATATCTTCATCCAAGCATATTTGGTTCAATAATCTGGACATATTATGCCAATATATTTTTATTTTAATCCCCTCGAATTCTCGGATCAAATTCTTAATGTTGATATTAAACTAATTAACAAAGGTGCTGTAGTTTTTCTTATTCCTTTTATTTTTAATCTTATCCGAGTTCATCTTCATGAGTGAATTGTTAAGAGAAAAATGTAATGCAATTAACAATTGTGATTTTTTTGCAAATGCGCATGTAACGCTCCGTTATAATTAATTGATAAATTTTACTGTGAAAGCTATTATGTATTTTAATGTTTCATTCAAGGGAGGTAAAGTTAATTTATATAATTTTAATTAAAAAAAATTACAATTTAATTATTTTAAAAAGCATTACAATTATAGACATTTTAAAATAGTGATGTAACACTCATAACTAACTGTTATGGGTCCTTACCTATAACTACAGAATGAAATCTTCCTAACACTATGTAGACTACGCCTCTCAAGAGAGAGAGACGAATCGAGTCGAGCCGATAGTAGTTCACTCCAAACCAGACTGACAGTCATACTAACACCTTCCACATCCTGTCTTATTATTCCGTGTAATATATCTTCGTTATTTCTACTCTTGTGTTCGTGTTGTTCTTCCTTGCTCCTAACCTGGACCCTAACACTATAAAAATGCATTTGAAAGTGATTTTACTATGTGTTATGGGTCCTTACCTATAACTACAGAATGAACTCTTCCTAACACTATGTAGACTACGCCTCTCAAGAGAGAGGGACGAATCGAGTCGAGTCGATAGTAGTTCACTCCAAACCAGACTGACAGTCATACTAACACCTTCCACTCTTGTATTCGT
>OZ038518.1:19425834-19518937 GCA_964036315.1 Acanthosepion esculentum
GACAGATAGACAGATACCAACAAACTGATATATATATATATATATATATATATATATATATATATATATATATATATATATATATATATATATGTAGAGAGAGAGAGAGAGAGAGAGAGAGAGATACATAGATAGATAGCGTATGAAAAAGAAAGGAATAGAGAGAGGGGATAGAGAGCGAGGATATAGAGAGAGTCAGAAGAAAGAAAGAAGGAAAATAAGACATAATAACATAGAGGGTGGGAAAAAGAGAGAGAGATCGAGAGGAAGAAACAGACAGAAAGAAAAAGGTAAGAGAGAAAGAGAGAGAGAAAGAAAGAGAGAAAGAATGTAAACGGCGTAGCAGATATATATATATATATATATATATATACAGAGAAAGGTAGAGAAACAACCACTTTTTCAGTAACCCTTGTGCTCCCCGGAAACCTAGGCCTCCGCAAGGGGGTCCCTAGGGTGGTTCGCGAGAAACAGTGATAATGCATTTCTTGAGTAAGTTTTGTTAAAATTTATATTTTAAATTTTATTATACATGTCCGCCATATTGTTGGAAAAATCCTTGGTTATTAAGGTTCAACCATTTATATTATTTTAAATTATAATAATACTGATCAACACGATTTTTGGTGCCAAGGAACAAAACATGGATTTTAGCTAATTTGATGGCGCTGATTCCGAAAATGATCTTAGTTTTTCGTGCTTAGCTACCATTTTTGCTGTACTGAAATTGCTCATTTTTGGGAAAAAAGATCAATTTACGATCTTGTCTGATCGCGAAATTTAGTTAATAATGGTCGTAGAAATCCGTTAATTTTCAGGTAGGCCGAGCAATTTATATCAACCACCTGAAATAAAGTATTTTTATAAGAAAAAAATGTTTTTGAGTCAAAAATTTTAAAATAGATGTACCGAAGTTTTCCTATTTATCGCCAAAATTCAAATTAACTGATAAACTTTATCAGTAATACACTTTAGTAAACCTGATAATTAAGGTGACATAAAAAGATGAACCCTAAAATATTCTGTTTGATATTCATAAATTTATCGCATCACTTTTATCCCTTCAGTGCGGAAGGAAACCAAGCACATTGAGAGCATTTTGTTTTCACAGTTGGAAAGAAACTCCAACTAAAGACATTCCAATTGAATGCACCTATTCCATTGTACATGATACTGCTGGAGTACCAAAAGGAACTTAAATAACATGGAACATGACAGACAATCAAGAAAGAGAACAATTTTACCATAGTTCTTATGTTCATGAAGGTTTTATTTTTGCTGTTAGTTTATTAAATAATTTCATGAAAATACTTTTTGGTCTTGGTATATTCAATCGTATTATTTTTAAAGACTTAGGGTCTGATTGTTATTGCAAAAATAGTATTTCTCAATAAGCAGACCAATATTTGTTGGTTTAAATACGAATTGAGAGGTTTCTAGGATTTATTTGGAGAAAAATTTGACATCGTTCAATATCATATATACAAAAAACAAATGAAAAAAGTGTTTGTTTTTTTCAAAGCTAAGGGATTTCTGTACAGCAAAAACGGTAGCTAACTGTTGTGGATTCCGAGATGAAATCCGATATAAATGAATAACAAACGCCAGGAATGGATAAGGAAAATAAATGTATTAACGTAATAATACAAACTGGTAATACGGGTTAGTAGATCCAGGAATGCGGGTTAGTAGCACTAATATATATACAGTCTTGGTATTGAAGTATCGCGGTATGACTCCTTACTGAATCTACGTGCTCGCTAACTGTGACGCTTGCCGCCGTCTCTGTGTGTGACTTACTCTACTACTACTGAACTCTACCAGTCTTCTGTCGTTCCGTCTCGACTCCTTGACTTAACGTACACACTGTCCGAGTATTCACTGGTAGTAGTATATGTATACCTTGGGTGAGTCGATTTGTGTGAAAAGGGGAGACCCCTTAACACTAACCAAGAAAAAGGTAAGTCATTTTCAGATTCAGCGCCATCAAATTAGCTAAAAAAGATGTTTGGTGTTTCGACACCATTTCGAAATCTATTTTTGTTGATCAGTGTAATGTATTTAGTGATGTCAAAATGGCGTCAGTGTGAAGTCGCCTTCACTGATTAGAGAACAAAGACCTGTGTATGTAACGGATTCGTGTATTATTGATTGACTCACTCGAATACAGGACGAGTGTCCACATTATATTGAACTAGTGAACCACAATAAAGATATAAAAGAGCTAGATATTAATAATGGTATATAATGATTTTTATGCAGGGGTTCCCTGTGGCATGAGAACTATTTCCAGCGTTTCACAAGGGTAAAAAGATGGAGAAACACTGGGCTAGAGTGACAGAGTGACAAAGAACACCGAGAAACGGGGTGACGTACAAATAAAAACATGGGATTAGAAACGCAAGAACAGAAGATAGGATGATTGATTGATTCGATTTTTACGGTTTATCAACCTTTTGCAGGTTATTTAAAACTAGAAAATATTTTTAAACTAGAAGAAATTTTTAGAGAGAATAATGGTTTCGTGATAGAAATCTTAATAATTAACCCTTAGCGAGGAAGGAATAGAGGTGGGTTCACACCTAATCAGAATTTGGTTCCTTCAGCGGCATATCAACCTCTCTTGGCGATTGTACTGCCGGGATTTTGAAAACAGTTTTTATGGCTTCAACTACAGATAAAATGTATTGTTGGTCATTTTACTATAAATATGTATTGTTGGTTGGTTGATTTTGTTTAGCGGCACATCAATACCTCTATGGGTTATTTAATGCCGAAATCTAAATATTTTGAACACAATTTTATGGCTTCAACTAAATATATTTTGAACGCAATTGTATGCCTTCAACTACAGATAAAATGTATTGTTGGTCATTTTACTATAAATATGTATTGTTGGTTGGTTGATTTTGTTTAGCGGCACATCAATACCTCTATGGGTTATTTAATACCGAAATCTAAATATTTTGAACACAATTTTATGGCCTCAACTAAATATATTTTGAACGCAATTGTCTGCCTTCAACTACAGATAAAATGTATTGTTGGTCATTTGGCTTTAAATATGTATTGTTGGTTGGTTGATTTTGTTTAGCGGCACATCAACACCTCTATGGGTTATTTAATGCCGAAATCTAAATATTTTGAACACAATTTTATGGCTTCAACTAAATATATTTTGAACGCAATTGTATGCCTTCAACTACAGATAAAATGTATTGTTGGTCATTTGGCTTTAAATATGTATTGTTGGTTGGTTGATTTTGTTTAGCGGCACATCAACACCTCTATGGGTTATTTAATGCCGAAATCTAAATATTTTGAACACAATTTTATGGCTTCAACTAAATATATTTTGAACGCAATTGTATGCCTTCAACTACAGATAAAATGTATTGTTGGTCATTTGGCTTTAAATATGTATTGTTGGTTGGTTGATTTTGTTTAGCGGCATATCAACACCTCTATGGGTTATTTAATGCCGAAATCTAAATATTTTGAACAGAATTTTATGGCTTCAACTAAATATATTTTGAACGCAATTGTATGCCTTCAACTACAGATAAAATGTATTGTTGGTCATTTGGCTATAAAATGTATTGTTGGTAATTTTTTATATAAAAATATATTCCCGATATTTTTACTATAAAAATGTATTTTTTTTATTCTTTCATAGTGTTTAGTTGTACACTATTTTTCCCATAGCTGGGACCCTAACAGGTGCTAGCATTCCAGGTTAGCGTGAACCGGGGAACAACAATTAAATGATAGTTGCATGCTCCTCAAAACCGCCAATCTCCCTATTAGAGACCTTGCTGCCGGATGTAGTTTATCGTCATACCCAGGATGACAGAATCTGATAACTAAAGAAGAAATTATAATGTAGATATGAAATGGGAATGCTGTTTTTTTGTTTTTTGAAGAAAAAAGAAAAAAGAGAACAAAGAAAAAAGTGAAAAAAGAGAAAAAAGAAAAAACCTAAAAAAGCAAAAAAAGAGAAAAAGGAGAAAAAGCAAAGAGAAAGAGAGAGAGAGAGAGAGAGAGAAAAGAGAAAAAAGAGAAAAAGAGAAAAGCGTAAAAAAGAGAAAAAGAGAAAAATGAAAAAAGCGTAAAAAGCAAAAAAAAAGAAAAAAAAGAAGAAAAAGCAAAGACAGAGAGAGAGAGAGAGAGAGAAAGAGAGAGAGAGAGAGAGAGATGAAAAAGAGAAAAAGTGGAAAAAGAGAGAAAAAAAAAACAGAAAAACAAGAAAATAGGAAAGTAAACTCCCTTCCATAGAAAATAAAACAATACAATAACAAAAAAACAAAAAAAAAAAAACAAATAAGCAGAAATCGTAAGATGAGCCTCTCTATAGCGCAGCGGTTAGCTGGCAATCATCGTAAACTATTACGATTACAGGAGGATCGATTCACATTAACTTTCTTACGGCCTCAATAAATAATTCAGTCACATCGTCATAGAGCAATTGTAGCCAAGTCCGACTCACAGGCGACGACACGTGTTGCAAAAATGGTTCTCTTTTTTTAAATTTTCACTTCGCTTAGTCTGGCACAAGGCCATGAGTAGAGAGCAATATGTGAGAAAGGAATTTACTTCTTTTTCTTTATTTGTATCGTGTTTGTTCAAGACGTTGGTGATCATGGCTCCCACAATTCCTTCTCCTTTTCAGCTCTTAATAGCTTTTGTCCTTTTGTGATACCTGCTCCGCCATCCATTTACCCAAGTTCGCTAGGGGAGGTCAAACGTTTTTTTCTCGATTCCCGCTTCACTTACAATCTGTCTTGTGAGTATCAAACTTTTCAATCCCTCTTTCTTCATCATCTACGCCAGAAATTTCAACGCTCTCTTCTTGATGTAAAGTAGAAGTCGTCTTCCTGTTTCCATTTTCTATACAAATAAAAGAGAGATTTTTTACTCATATATTTAACATAGATTTTGATTAACACTTATAAATAGCACATTATTATTATTATACTTATGAATTAAAGTTTTTTTTATTAATGCTTATGATTATTTTTGCTAAAGAATTGTTTCCATTGTTTCTAAAACAACGTTCACTGTCATATAAGAGGACTGATATTACGTAACAGTTCAGTACTCCTTTCTTTGTTTCTCTTGCTTCAAGTCTCTTCTTCATCTGTGAGGAGATTGTCCAGCATTCACTGCTATATAGGAGGACTGATATTATGTAACAGTTCAGTACTCTTTTCTTTGTTTCTCTTGCTTCAAGTCTCTTCTTCATCTGTGAGGAGATTGTCCAGCATTCACTGCTATATAGGAGGACTGATATTATGTAACAGTTCAGTACTCTTTTCTTTGTTTCTCTTGCTTCAAGTCTCTTCTTCATCTGTGAGGAGATTGTTCAACATTCACTGCCATATAGGAGGACTGATATTACGTAACAGTTCAGTACTCTTTTCTTTGTTTCTCTTGCTTCAAGTCTCTTCTTCATCTGTGAGGAGATTGTCCAGCATTCACTGCTATATAGGAGGACTGATATTATGTAACAGTTCAGTACTCTTTTCTTTGTTTCTCTTGCTTCAAGTCTCTTCTTCATCTGTGAGGAGATTGTCCAGCATTCACTGCCATATAAGAGGACTGATATTACATAACAGTTCAGTACTCTTTTCCTTGTTTCTCTTGCTTCAAGTCTCTTCTTCATCTGTGAGGAGATTGTCCAGCATCCACTGTCATATAGGAAGACTGATATTACGCAACAGTTCAGTACTCTTTTCTTTGTTTGTGTTGCTTCAGTTCTCTTCTTCACTTTTGAGGAGATTGTCCAGCATTCACTGCTTTATAGGAAGACCGGAACTGCATAACAGCTCAATATGAATTTCTTTGTTTCCTCAAACATTGTCCTGTTTCTCAATACTTTGCTTTGATCTTTTTCGTATTTCTACTAAATTCTGTCATCATTAATTTTCTCAAACACTTAAAAAAAACCATGCGTTTATCTCTTGCCCTCAGTCCGTCCTGTGAGTGTCAGATTTTCCAGGCCTCCCTTCATCAGTATGTGCTCTAGAAATTTCAACTGTCTCTTACTGATGCTAAATATAAATCTCGTTTTTAATTCCATTTTCCCTAAAACTTCGTCTTAGCTCTCCTCTTCGGTCCGTCTTATTCTCAGAATCACAATTCTGTTGCGTTCTCGTCTTTTCTTCACCTGTGAGGACTGATATCACGTTTTAGTGCAATTGCTTCTCTGTAATTTTAAGCCTGTGCTAGACTGATCAATATTTAATAAATTCCTTTGGTGACCCGATGTTGAAAGTAAGATAGTAAGTAAATCCCGGATGACGTAAATTCTATAGGAAGCTTCAATAAAACCTCGCACCTTTTATAGTTTGAAAAAAAAACAGCCAAATAAATTATCTTGGGAAGGTGCACTACTAGATTAGCAGTTAGGTCTCAGCGCTTTACTACTGAATTACCAAGATGTCACCGGAATTCTTTTCTCTCAAATCTCACACCCAGAACTCTCTCATTGGTTTGGTTTGGTTTGTTTTACGGCATATCAACACTTCAATGCCAACAAAAATTTTATTGCTTGTAATATTTTTCAAAAATATATTGCCGGTATTAAAACCTATTTTTACACTTTCATCGTATTTTGGCCCCAGATCGGGCGTTAATTATTTGCCCATAGCTGGGACCCTAACAGGCGCTACCACCCCGGGTCAGGGTGGACCTAGGAACACCAGCAATTAAGAGATGGTTCCACGCTCCTCAAAACCTCCTGATCAGAGGCCTTGCTGCTGGATGTAGTTTATCGTCTTACCCAGGACGCGGATGTAGTTTATCGTATTACCCAGAATGCCAGATGCAGTTTATCGTCTTACCCAGAAGGCAAATGTGTTGGTGGGTTAGCTATTTGCCCATAGCTGGGACCCTAACAGGTGCTACCACTCCGGGTCACGGTGGACCTGGGAACACCAGCAATTAAAAGGTGGTTCCACGCTCCTCAAAACTCCCTAATCAGAGGCCTTGCTGTTGGATGTAATTTATCGTCTTACCCAGGACGCGGATTTAGTTTATCGTCTTACCATGGACGTCGGATGTAGTTTATCGTCTTACCCTGGATGCCAGATGTAGTTTATCGTCTTACCCAGGAGGCAAACGTGTTGGTGGGTTAGCTATTTGCCCATAGCTGGGACCCTAACAGGTGCTACCACTCTTCGTCTGGGTGGACCTGGGAACACCAGCAATTAAGAGGTGGCTCCACGCTCCTCAAAACTCCCTGATCAGAGGCCTTGCTGTTGGATGTAGTTTATCATCTTACCCAGGGCGCGGATTAGTTTATCGTCAAACCCAGGGCGCCAATTCTCTCGTAGTTTCTTACTTCTCTGCCACGTAGAATCTTCAAACATTTAAATGCAACGCCAATCTCATGTCTTCCTGTAATCTGTTCTTTAATTGTTCTCTCTCCATAATAATGTTTTCTTTTTCTCATATTCTTTCAAGCTCAATAAAACCTTGAATCTTAGTAGCTTCGGGTGAAATGGCTGAAAAAATTAAATGAGGAATTATCATTAATGTTTAATAATAACGAGGAGTGCGCGAAAAGAAACTGTTAGCATAGAACTTACTGTTACATCTAGCAATTTCAACTGTAAAATGATGAGACCTAGCTGCCAATCTAGTACTGCGCTTAAATTCAGAAAGTCTAGGTACCATAACGGAAAGCTCATCCAAACAATTAGCATGAAAATATTTATGGGAAAGGGACTGAAGCTGAGATGTAGGGTCAAATAATCAGTTTGATAAATAATCAACAAATTATGTGGATATAAAGTGGGGGTTCAGTTCGGTATTACAACCTGTATATAAACTGATCCTTCACTTTGTGGCCACGGTAGTTTCAATACATTTCTATTCCAGAGAATGTAAATAAATCTAAAAGACATGCCTGTGTAGCTAATCAGTATTTCATTGATTGATTCGTTTTCGACGGCTTATCATTAAACAAGAAATTATAATGTGAATATAAAGTAGGGGATCAATTCTATATTACAATCAATATATAAACTGATCCCTCACTTTATGGGCACGGTAGTTTCTATACATTTCAGAGAATGTAAATAAATCTAAGAGACATGCCTGTGTAGCTAAAGAGAGTTCCACAAGCGAGAGGTGCGAGAGAAGAAAATGCTAGCATAGAACTTACGCTTATAAGTAGCAATTGCAAAAGTGAAATATTGAGACCTAGCTGCCAATCTAGTACTTCGTTTAAGTTTATGAAGTCTTCGTACGAAAATGATCAGAACAGTTACCATGAAAAATTGTATTAGAAAACTACAGGCGGTGGAAAACTGAAGCAGTGATGCCAGGTCAGGACCAATAAGATTGCAGATTCTTCTCGGATTTTATCAAGAATATACATAAATAATTAGAATTAAAATAAATTATAAAAAAAATCGAACAAATTTATGTCACAACCCAATATATTAGAATTGTATCATCGTGTGTCAGCGTGTGAGGACCTATCAATTCAGTCCTTAGAACGGGACCGCCAGCCTTTCTAAACATATGATTCGATTAGTGTGGTGAAACCATGTGTAAGACAAGACACATTAGTCACCTGAAATGTTGCACATTGTACCATGAAGAAAAAAGCGCGTAAGAAAATGAAAACAGACGATAAAATTATATAAAAGAAAGACGGAAAATGATGAAAGTCGAATGCAGACAACTGAAAAAGGCGGCAAAAGAAAGAATGAAAACAGATGAAAGAGTGAAAGAAAAGAAGAAACGAAAAATGAAGGAAATCATATAAAGACAGTAAATTGAAGAAAAAAAAGGAAGAAGTTAACTAAATGGAAAAATGGAGAAAAAAGACGATGAAAATAAAAAGGGAAGAGAGAAAAGAAAGAAAGAAAATTGAAGCAGTTACGAAACTGAAAAAGATGAAAACAGAATAAAAAGTGAAAAAGAAAAAAAGAATGAAAATGAAGAAAATCTAAAAAATTGAAAAAAGGGATGAAAACCAAAAGAATTAATAAGAAAGAAGGAAAGACACTGAAAAAAAAGAAGAAAAAGGACGAAAACAAAAAATTAAAAAGAAACAAACAAAATGAAGAAAAAAGAAGCAGACAAGAAATTGAAAAAGGAGAAAAAAGAAAACAAAATGTGAAAAAGAAAGTAAGAAAATTGAAGGAGAAAAGAAAGTGAAAAAAGATGAAAATAATGGAAACAGAACAAAAAATTTAGAAAAAAGAAAGAAAAGGAAGAAAATCGAAACAGAGAAGAAATTGAAAAAAGAAGAAAAATTAGCAAGAACTTACCAAAAGCGGGGGAAAAAAACGAAACAGACGATAAAAATAAAAATAGAAGCCGGAAAGAAAACAAAAAAAAATCGAAGCAGAAACTGAAAAATTAAGAAAAAGAAAATGACGAAAATAATATAAAGTACAAAAAAGAAGAGAAAAAACAATCGTAAACAGAAAATAAGTTAAAAAAAAGAAGAAAGAAGGAAAACAAAAGATAAATGTAAAAAAGGAAAGAGGAAAAGGGAATCGAATGAAGACAATAAATTGAAAAAAAGAAAAATGAGAACAGACGATAAAAATAAATAAAAAGAAAAAACAAAACAAAATGGAGGAATTCAAATACTGACGATTAGATAAAAATAAAAAAAAACTCAACAATTGCAGACTTAGACAGACGACAAACCGGAATAATGGCGGACGGTCGCCTATCTTTAAATATTAGATGACTCCTCAACTTATATAAAGCATCCATAATTTTAAAACATATTCGACTCAACAATTCATCGTTCTTTGTCTTCCTTTTTTTTTCTTTTCCATCCTTTCCAATAATATTTACGAATATTTACATGAACAATAGTTAGCGGCTCGGATTGAGGTATCGGAGGTCCGAGTTCAAATTCCACACAAGTTCATTACATTCACTTATACGCTAATTTCCCTGGGAAAGGTACGAAGCGAAGAATCCATATTGGACACATGGTAGAGTAATGGTTAGGGACTCGGATTGAGGTTTCGGAGTTCAATTTCCAGTCGAATTCATTGCATTCACTTACGCGCCAATTCCCTTAAGTAAGGTATGAATCCATCGCTTCCCCCCAGCTACGGGTAAATAACAGCACAGACTGGGTTTTATAGTATAGCTTTGGGTACCAACCAGTCTAGGAGAAGAAAACATCTGTTGCCTTTTAGATTTTTTTTTAGAGAAAATGGATACAAAAATTAAACTTATACTTAACATCAGAAAGGAACAGTTGAAGTTTCTATGGTACATAATGAGGAAAGGAGGCTTGGAGAATTTGTTACTCACAGGACAATAGCGTATAACATAATTGACGGGCTTGTGTAAATGCATACCGGATTAGTGTTTGGGAGAATTAGCAGAAAAGCAATATTTATGTGAAGATGCAAGTGACAGGAAATTGTGGAGAGCCATGATCGCCTATGTCAGGCGGGGACACGTCATATAAAGAAGAAGATTTATTGTAAAATTCTCTTTTTTGTTGTTGTTTAAAACAAATTCAAACAAACACCGCCCATGGCACTTTAGTGTCCGAAGACGCCTTTCGAAATCTGAAGATGCAATGGGATAACCAAAACTGCATTCCAAAAGATAAGTATTAAGAGACAGAAATAGTTATCGGCTCGGATTGAGAAATCGGAGAGCCGAGTTCGAGTTCCAGTCGTGTTCATTACATTCACTCAATAGAGTTATTGAACGCCATGGTAGAGAAATGGTTAGCGTCTCGGGACGAGTTCTAATTCGAGTGAAGTTCTTTATATTCATTTATTTGCTAATACTCTTAGGAAAAGGTATGAATCCATCTCTTCCCCCCAGTTATGGGTAAATAACAGCACAGACTGGATTCTATAGTATAACTTTGGGTGCCAACCAGTCTAGGAGAAGGAAAATATCCGCTGCCTTTTAGGTTCTGCTTCTTTAAGCAAAGGTTAGAAGGTAACGTCAAACACATGTCTTTCTTGAAACTGGCCATCCTACTGAAACGAACCTCGATCCGCAACAGGAAAATAATTTACTCGTCGGGCTTAGGATAATGGTTCGAAAAAAACACTGGCGCAAGGCAAGGCGCCGTGGACATCTTTGATTTCGGACCATTCGCCCATGGTGGTATCATCTAAGAAACTTTAGACGAAAACCAATAAACTCTTAATTAGGTCTGATTGTTTTATTGTTGAAATAGATAGATGTAACCTTTCTGTCCTAAGGTTCTTTTCTCGCACTTCTCACCTGTGGAATTCACTTCCTATTTCTTACTTCCCTGTCAACCTGTGGGTGGTGTAATGAAAAATGGTACGGAATTCTTAATCTGAGTGCCGAGTCCCAATAACAGTTGAATTCGCTATATTCATTTAAGTGCAAATAACATTAAGTTATAAATCGACATCATTCCCCCCAGCTATGGGTTAATTAGTACGACTTGTTTCACTCAACCATATGATCTGAAAAAAACAACAAAATCTTACAATCTAGAAATATTTTCTAGCTTTAAATAACCTGCAAAAGTTTGATAAGCCGGAGAATACGAATCAATCAATCAATGAAAAACTGATTAGCTACACAGGCATCACTTTTAGATTTATTTACATTCTCAGCAATAGAAATGTATAGAAACTACCGTGACCACAACGTGAGGGATCAATATATAGTTTGATTGTAATATAGAATTGATCCCCTACTTTATATCCACATTATAATTTCTTGTTTGTTGATAAGCCGTAGAAAACGAATCAATCAATCAATGAAATACTGATTAGCTACACAGGCATGTCTTTTAGATTTATTTACATTCTCTGGAAAAGAAATGTATAGAAACTCCCGTGGCCACAAAGTGAGGGATCAGTTTATACATTGGTTGTAATATAGAATTGATCCCCCACTTTATATCCACATCTTAATTTCATGTTTGTTTGATAAACAATTCTGATGACCAAAGCTGCATTCCAAAAGCTATGTAGAATAATAAGAGACAGAAAATTCGTTAGAACAAAGAAAAGAGAACTGAATTGTTACGTAATATCAGTCCTCCTATATAGCAGTGAATGCTGGACAATCGCCTTACAGATGAAGAAGAGACTTGAAGCAAGAGAAACAAAGAAAAGAGTAATGAAGTGTAACGTAATATAAGTCCGCCTATATAGCAGTGAATACTGGACAATCTCCTCACAGATGAAGAAGAGACTTGAAGCAAGATAAACAAAGAAAAGAGTACTGAACTGTTACGTAATATCAGTCCTCCTATATAGCAGTGAATGCTGGACAATCTCCTCACAGATGAAGAAGAGACTTGAAGCAAGAGAAACAAAGAAAAGAGTACTGAACTGTTACGTAATATCAGTCCTCCTATATAGCAGTGAATACTGGACAATCTCCTCACAGATGAAGAAGAGACTTGAAGCAAGAGAAACAAAGAAAAGAGTACTGAACTGTTACGTAATATCAGTCCTCCTATATAGCAGTGAATGCTGGACAATCTCCTCACAGATGAAGAAGAGACTTGAAGCAAGAGAAACAAAGAAAAGAGTACTGAACTGTTACGTAATATCAGTCCTCCTTTATAGCAGCGAATGCTGGACAATCTCCTCAGAGATGAAGAAGAGACTTGAAGCAAGAGAAACAAAGAAAAGAGTACTGAATTGTTACGTAATATCAGTCCTCCTATATAGCAGTGAATGCTGGACAATCTCCTCACAGATGAAGAAGAGACTTGAAGCAAGAGAAACAAAGAAAAGAGTACTGAACTGTTACGTAATATCAGTCCTCCTATATAGCAGTGAATGCTGGACAATCTCCTCACAGATGAAGAAGAGACTTGAAGCAAGAGAAAGAAAGAAAAGAGTACTGAACTGTTACGTAATATCAGTCCTCCTATATAGCAGTGAATGCTGGACAATCTCCTCACAGATGAAGAAGAGACTTGAAGCAAGAGAAACAAAGAAAAGAGTACTGAACTGTTACGTAATATCAGTCCTCCTATATAGCAGCGAATGCTGGACAATCTCCTCAGAGATGAAGAAGAGACTTGAAGCAAGAGAAACAAAGAAAAGAGTACTGAACTGTTACGTAATATCAGTCCTCCTATATAGCAGTGAATGCTGGACAATCTCCTCACAGATGAAGAAGAGACTTGAAGCAAGAGAAAGAAAGAAAAGAGTACTGAACTGTTACGTAATATCAGTCCTCCTATATAGCAGTGAATGCTGGACAATCTCCTCACAGATGAAGAAGAGACTTGAAGCAAGAGAAAGAAAGAAAAGAGTACTGAACTGTTACGTAATATCAGTCCTCCTATATAGCAGTGAATGCTGGACAATCTCCTCACAGATGAAGAAGAGACTTGAAGCAAGAGAAACAAAGAAAAGAGTACTGAACTGTTACGTAATATCAGTCCTCCTATATAGCAGGGAATGCTGGACAATCTCCTCAGAGATGAAGAAGAGACTTGAAGCAAGAGAAACAAAGAAAAGAGTACTGAACTGTTACGTAATATCAGTCTTCCTATATAGCAGCGAATGCTGGACAATCTCCTCAGAGATGAAGAAGAGACTTGAAGCAAGAGAAACAAAGAAAAGAGTACTGAACTGTTACGTAATATCAGTCCTCCTATATAGCAGCGAATGCTGGACAATCTCCTCAGAGATGAAGAAGAGACTTGAAGCAAGAGAAACAAAGAAAAGAGTACTGAACTGTTACGTAATATCAGTCCTCCTATATAGCAGCGAATGCTGGACAATCTCCTCAGAGATGAAGAAGAGACTTGAAGCAAGAGAAACAAAGAAAAGAGTACTGAACTGTTACGTAATATCAGTCCTCCTATATAGCAGCGAATGCTGGACAATCTCCTCAGAGATGAAGAAGAGACTTCGAGCAGCAGAAATTTGGTAATTCCAAAGGATGCTGAGGATACCATGGATCGAATTCCGGAGAGAATTGAAATAAAAAGAAACTTATAATTAACCTCTTGAAGAATCAGTTGAAATTTCTCGGGAACGTAATGAGGAAAGATGGTTTGGAAAATCTGATACTCACAGGGACAGATAGAGGGAAAGTGGGACAGAAGAAAACAGCGCGTAAAGATACTTGACGGGTTTGTGCAAATGAGGAATAGGTTTTGGGAGAAATTGCAAAATTTCAAAACTTATACAGGGAGAGGAGGGGTTGGAGGGCCATGATCGCCTACGTTCTGAAAGGACACGGCACATCAAAGAAGAATTGACACTGACCAATATGTCAAATCTTAACACAATTTGAGAAGGGATGGTGTTAGAGAAATGCCAGTGACTCCGGCTGAGGACGGTGACGTTGAACAGACACTCGACAAGATGGACTCATCGGAAAAAAGCCACAGACTGCATGGCGACCTCAGCATAGATCAGAGCCAATGTGGCCCCAGGATTGGTCAGCTTGGACGTCGTGGACGTAATCTCATTGGTGTCGCAAAAGGGTCCATCTCTAAGAGGTCGAATGACGCTTTGAAGAGAGCGACTTTTGACCAGTTGATTTTGAGAGCTGCTTGTATTTGCGATGGAAAGATTGGGAGCGTTCTTTCCTTCTTTCTTTCTTTCTTTCCGATTTCTTTCTTTCTTTCTTTCTTTCCGATTTCTTTCTTTCTTTCTTTCTTTCCGATTTCTTTCTTTCTTTCTTTCTTTCTTTCTTTCTTTCCCGACGTTCACTCTTTTTTTTTCATTTTACAGTCTTTCTTTATTACACATTCACTCTTTCCTTTCTTTCTTTTTTCTTTCCGATTTCAGTATATTTACTATCTTTTTCCGATTTTTGTTTTTTTTTGCCTTCATTCTTTGCATAATTTATTTTTTCTTTCTTTCTTACGATATTTCTTTTTACACGACATTCATTCTTCCTTTCTTTCTTTCTTTCTTTCTTTCTTTCCGAGTTCTTTCTTTCAGAACATTCGCTCTTTTCTTTCTTTTTTCTCTATTTTTTTTTCGTTCTTTCTGTCTTTTATAACATTCACCTCTTTCTTTCTTTCTTTCTTTCTTTTCTCTTTCCGATTTCTTACTTTCTTTCTTTTTACTTTTTTTTCCGATTTTTTGTTTTTTTGGCTTTCTTTATTCCTTTCTTTCTTATGATTCTTCTCTCTTTCTTTCAAGATATTCACTCCTTTCTTTCTTTCTTTCTTTCTTTCTTTCTTTCTTTCTTCCTTTATTTCACGATATTCACACTTTCTTTCTTTTTCCTTTCTTTGTTTGTTTGTTTCTTTCTTTCAGAATATTCACTCTTTTCTTTCTTTTTTCTCTATTTCTTTTTCGTTCTTTCTTTCTTTTATAACATTCACCCCTTTCTTTCTTTCTTTCTTTCTTTCTTTCTTTCTTTCTTTCTTTCTTTCTTTCTTTCTTTCTTTTCTCTTTCCGAGTTCTTACTTTCTTTCTTTTTACTTTTTTTTCCGATTTTTTGTTTTTTTGGCTTTCTTTATTCCTTTCTTTCTTATGATTCTTCTCTCTTTCTTTCAAGATATTCACTCCTTTCTTTCTTTCTTTCTTTCTTTCAAGATATTCACACTTTCTTTTTCTTTTTCCTTTCTTTTTTCTTTCTTTCTTTCTTTCTTTCTTTCTTTCTTTCAGAACATTCGCTCTTTTTTCTTTTTTCTCTATTTCTTTTTTAGTTCTTTCTTTCTTTTATAACATTCACCCCTTTCTTTCTTTCTTTCTTTTTTCTTTCGTTCCTTATTATCGATTTCTTTCTTTCTTTTACAGCATTCGCTCTCTTTTTTCTTTTTCCCTTCGATTTCTTTTTTTTTTTCGTCCTTTGCATAATTTCTTTATTCCTTTCTTTCTTACGATCTTTCCTCTTCCTTTCACGACATTCACTCTTTTCTTTCTTTCTTTATTTATTTCCTTCTTTCTTTCGTTCATGATATTCACTTTATTCTTTCTTTCTTAGTCTCTTTCTTTCCGTACATTTACTCTTTATTTACTTTCTTTCTTTTTCGATTCTTTTCTTTCTTTTTTATTTTCATTCTTTGCATAATTCTTTTTTTTCTTTTCTTTCTTTTTTCTTTCTTTCACAACATTCACTCTTTTCTTTCCTTCTTTCGTTCTTTCTTTTTTTCTTTCACGGGATTCACTTTCTTTTTTTTCCTTTTTTCTTTCTTTCTTTCTTTAAGTAAATCTACTCTCTTTTTACTTGCTTTCTTTTTCTGAATTTTACTTTCTTCTTTCTTTTCATAATTTCTTTATTCGTTTAAATCTTTCTTTCTTTCTCTCTGATTTTTTCCTTTTTCTGATTTCATTTCTTTCATTCTTTGGATAATTTGTTACGTCCTTTCTTTCTCTCTAATTTTGTTCTTTCATTCTTTCTTTCTTTCTTTCTTTCTTTCTTTCTTTCTTTCTTTCTTTCTTTCTTTCTTTCTTTCCCGACGTTCACTCTTTTCTTTTCATTTTACACTCTTTCTTTGTTCTTTCCCTTTTATGTCCTTTGACAAAATTCCCTTCCCGTGATGTCGTTATATTCAAGATTGGCACAAGGCTCTATTCCGCCGCTCTTTTCTTTCCGATTACAGTTACATTTTTGTTCCTTCAAAATATGAAATTTCCAGCCAAATTGCATTAAAATGGAAAGACAGGTCGTCCAATAACGACATCAAAGTCATTTTAGTTGTCACGATTTTCATTTTCTGATGATTTTTCATGATCCTCCCATCTATTTTATTTACTCCAAAATCTCGTCTTCATTCTCGTCACGTTAGCCCGAGACTTGATGGCTCGTGAAATCTTGACCAGCTGGTGAGAGTAATTTGGATTTAAGCTTTCGATTTTGCACAGGCGGTTTTCGACAGTTACTTATTGACCTTTGACTTTTATACTCTCACATTTTTCCATTAAAGTTTACTATTTCTGTCATTGGCACAGTAGGAGAAAATTTGACCAAATGTAACGAATTGTGAATTTATTAAAAGGCCTGCTATTGTCGGAGGCATTGTTATAAGTTAATATATATATATATATATATATATATATATATATATATATATATATATATATATATTGTCATCCACAGACAGACTGTTTCGCAGCTCATCAGTGTGGCTAGACGTCCGGTTGCCTCTAGCTAGGATCGAAACCCGACTGAATTTGCATCAGTCGGAATTTCTCCCACTAAGCCGTCAACGCACGGCAGGGATGAAGGTGAATTTTAGCGTGTTTATTTTTAGATTTAGATAAACACACAGTGACTGACAGTGACTCAATTCTGCCGAAGAGTCGTGCATATATATATAACTTTGAACATGGACATATCTTGACCGTGTTTTGAAGCAAAAAAATGAAACATTTTATAAAACATACAGATAACAAACTATTTCTAATTCTAACAGTTAAAATATAATCCTTGAAAATGGCTAAATGTATAGCCGAAAGCGCTCGGACAGTTTTTATATAATTTATCACCCGAAAAGAAAAACATTATTAGATCGCATGAGAAATTGTATGAAAAACTAAATAAAAGCACCTTGTCAGTCGTTTTTAATGAAATGTGCATATATATATATATATATATATATATATATATATATATATATATATATATATACATATATATATATATATAATAACTTATTAACGCACTATCCAGCCGGGCGTAACCATAAATTTAACAATATAGATAGTATTAATATATAACCCTCAAATCAAAACCTACCCACATTTATAACCCACACAAGACAGACATGGTTACGGAGGTGTTGAGGCCTCACACTTATACACACACCCACACGAATATACACACTTACACACATCATACTGACCTAATGAGCCAAATGATAACACACACCCATAGTAATATATACGCTTACACACGTCATACTCACTCACTCCGTAAGAAACAAATAACACACACACACACTTAACAGAGACACATCCCCTTTTCAGGAACCAATAAATGTGTCAAACTGACCAAGGGAATTCAGAGCAGCATGAATCCATCCAGCTCTTATCTCAAATAACAACTTAAAAGAGATTGTTTGACCAACACAAAGACTGACTAAAATTCATGTTAAAAAAACAAAAAACAAACAAATGAAAACTACAGACAAAAGTTCATTTTCTCCATCAAGATATTCATTTCTGTAGTTCACTGCTACCAGCAAGCAGAAAATTATTTTTCTCCTGATGATGGCCATGTTGGCCGAAACTAGTCGAGGATTCTAAATGAAATAATAATAAAAACGAAGGAATATTAATATACAACCCAGTGTGTCTGAAGATTTTAAGTTTTTAATATTTTATTGTTCAATATGTGTATATATATATATATATATATATGTAAATGAGAGAAAGAACAGATGGATTAAAAATCCATAGTTCGTCGCCTTTACTTTTTTTTTAAAGTGCTCAATACAAAGTAGAGCAGAATATTATTACAATATTTTTATTATAATGAATTACAATAAAAACAAATTATATCGCTACACAAAAAATTTCATGTTTCATTACTATGATTTTACTTCGTCAGGCGATGGTAGATAACTTGTGATAAAAAATTATTTATTAGGGAGATTTAAAACTAGATTGTTACCTCTATTCGGAAGTTAAAGCGGGGTGCGCATATGGTCAGAATAAAAAAATATATTTTTCTAAATATATATATATATTTTCTTAATAAGAGCCACCAGTACATACGCTAATTTTGTCTCGTGTATGATGCGACCCCCTTATTGGGTCTTCAAAAGTCGCATGATACGCGAGTATATATGTTATGTGTATAATATTAAAGATGAATCAACATGTAAGTGCTCCAAACCTTTCGACATTGGTGTGTGTGTGTGTGTGTGTGTGTGGAGGGGGGTCATTGGGAGCCAAGAGCAGTGCTTTGCGAACCTCGCTTGTTAGAGTTTTAAAAAAAATATTAAAATTTTCACTCACACAGACACACACATATATATCTGTATTATAATAATGTTATTATAATAGATTATAATAAAAAGATTTTACATCGCTACACAACAGATTTCATGTTTCAATACTATGAAGGCGATGGAAGATGTGATAAAAAATGATTTATTAGGGAAATTTAAAAACAAATCATTACATCTTTTCGGAAGTTAAAGGGGCTGCGCATAAGGTCAGAATGAAAAACTGTTTTTATAAATATATATATATTTTTATAAATAAGTGCCACCAGTACATACGCTAATTTTATGTCTCGTGTATGATGTGATCCCCTTATTGGGTCTTCAAAAGTCACATGATACGTGAGTATATACGGTTTGTATATAATATTAAAGATGAATCAAAATGTAAGTGCTAAAAACATTTCGAAGTTGGTGGGGGATGTGGCACAAGGCCGAAAGTAAGGGTCAACCAGTGAGGATCTAAATCACTACTCATTCGTAATTGTCTTAGGGAGAAAAGCTTGCATTACAATCACCTCAAGGTGCCCCAATGATTTTCTAAGCATATCTGAGATGTGGCACACGGTCGAAAGTGTGGAGCACTCAGTGAGGATCGAAATCATTACTCATTCGTAATTGCTTTAGGGAGACGAGCTTGCATTACTGTTATGGGAACTTACCCATAATAATAATGGACTATTCCGGACATCATAATTACTGCGCCTCAAGAGGGTGGGCAGAGTCAGAGTCAGAAACAGAGTCAAGAGTCAGACGATTACTGTAAGGCATTGGAGTAGTGATACTTGTCAAGACAACATAGTTCACTCTAACCAAATCTGATAGTCATTACTAATACTTCTATTTCTTTGTACATATTTCTGTTTGTAATATATCTCTGTTATTCCATACCTGTGTTCGAGTTATTCTTCATTGGTTCTACCTTGGAGCATCACCGTGGCACAAGGAACTTGGACCATAACAAGTGGCGACGAGGTAAACCAAAGGAAAAACGAACATTCTATGCGGAGGACATATTTTTTTGCTATCCGTCGCACATAACAAGTGGCGACCTGGAAACCCCCAATAAAAAACGAACTCTCTACGCGGAGGACATACCTATTTTTGCTATCTGTCGCACATAACAGTGGTCGACGAGTAAACTCTAAAAAATAAAACATGTTCTACGTGCAGATTTCTATAAAAAAAAAGTATTTTCTTTTTTGATATCAATTTTACTGACAACAAAGGAAATTTTTTTTTGTACACAGATTTCAGAACATCAGGTTACACTAAAGTAATATACGTACACAAAAATTACGTCAATATGGAAGATTTTAAGTCAACGATTGTGGAACTTATCAAAATTCAATTTGAACAGCAGCAAAAGTACGAACAGGAACATCTTGAATTTCAAGAATTATTGCTACGTGTAATGTCAAATAAGGAGCAACATTCCGAGAACGAAACAGTTCTCTCACAAGACGCTATTTGTAGTACTATCGAAGATTTCACGTACGCACCCGACGAAGATAAAACTTTTGCAAACTACTTCCGAAGGTACGAAGATCTATATGAATTTGACTGCAAAGATTGGTCAGACGCACGTAAAGTACGTCTATTACTAAGAAAATTAGGCACATGCAAATATACCAAATTCGTAGATTATATCCTACCAAGAAAAACAAATGAGTTAACTTTCAATGAAGCCATAAAACTGCTAACAGAACTTTTCAGCCATAATACCTCACTATTCCACAAAAGATGGAAATGTCTGAACCTTACAAAAAAGGACAGCGAAGATTACATAACTTTCGCGTCTATTGTTAATAAATATTGTGATGACTTCAAATTATCGGAACTCAGCGCGGACAATTTCAAATGCTTAATTTATGTCCAAGGCCTGGTTTCAACCAAAGACGCGGAAATGAGACGCAGAGTCCTTACTAATTTGGAGAGTGAACAAGATTTGACACTTCAAAAACTAGCCGAAGACTGCCAGAGATGCATCAGTGTGAAGAAAGACTCAAAAGACATAGAAGAAGCTGGCATAGCACACATACGTAAAGTACGAAGACAAACCAACTTTCCCTCCTCACAAACAAACCAATTTCCCCCCTCAAGAACAGGTAAAACAAAATTTTCTAACTCTAAAAATCAATATCAGAAAAACTACCACCCAGTCCATGCTATCGCTGTGGGACTTGGTATTGGTTTAAAGACTGTACATGCCGTTTTAAAACTTGTCTAACTTGCAAAAAAATAGGACACAAAAGTTCTCATTGTTGGTCTAGAAGAGAAAGCAAAAGCAGAATAAGAATCACGAGGACTGACCAAGCAGATGAGACTAACATAAGAAAATACGTACAAGTTGAAATGCAAAACAGAAAAGTCAGGCTACAGCTGGATTCTGGCTCGGACTATTATAAACCTACAAACATGGAGAAAACTGAACAAACCTGCCATGTTAAAAACGGATAAAATTGCTAGATTAGTTACGGGGAGAAAGATAAAATTTGAGGGTGAAGTAATTACAAATGTAACATTTAATGGAATGACGAAAAAAATTAAAAATGTACGTTTTAAGAAATACAGAAAACCTATTCGGAACGGACTGGATGCAAAAATTCGAACTGTGGGATTTACCTATAAGTATGTACTACCAAAATGTAAAAAGCTTACCAACCGAGGCAGACAAATTAAAAGAGAAACTAAAAACGAGTTTCCCCGAAGTATTTTCAGCAGGTCTCGGAAGATGTAAGAAAATGGCAACGAATATCGAAATAAAAGAAAACGTTCAGCCTATCTTCAAGAAAATAAGGAGCGTACCGTTTGCCAGGAAACACTTGAAAAAATAATTAAGACATTAACTTCAGATTTATTTTTGGCACACTACGATCCTAAACTAGAAATTATTGTAGCAAGTGACGCGAGCACCTACGGAGTCGGCGCGTGTATATTACATAGAATGCCAGATGGGACAATAAAACCCATCGCACATGCTTCTCGAAATCTACTACCACCGGACAAAAATTACTCACAAATAGAGAAAGAAGCTCTGAGATTTATCTTCGCGGTCGCAAGATTTCATAGGTATATCTATGGTAGATATTTTACACTACAGACGGATCACAGACCGTTACTAACAATTTTTGGTTCGAAAAAAGGTCTACCGGTTTACACCGCAAATTGGTTACTAAGATGGGGAACAATTTTTCTGAACTACAATTTCAGATTGGAGTATTTATCAACGAAAAAGATCGGGAACGCGGATGGTCTGTCGAGATTTATACCAACAAAGTCAGAGCCATTGGAAGATACGGTAATCGCAACCCTAAGAAATGAAGAAGATATCAGGACAGTACTATGTTGTACAGTTAGAAACCTCCCAATCACACTACAAGACATAAAAATGAAGCCAAAAATGACGGATTCATAAAAGAAACAAAAGCAGAAATAGCAGAAAAAGATAAGCAAATATCGGACAGCTTTTCCCTATGCGATAATGTGCTACTTTACAACGAAAGGGTTGTAATTCCCAAAACACTACAAAAGCGAATCTTAAAGGATTTCCACAGGGACCATCCTGGTAAAAATAGAATAAAGTCGCTAATGAGAAGCTATGTATATTGGAAAAATATGGACCAGGATATTACTCAGATGGTGGAAATGTGCAAGGGTTGTAATTTAGCAGCCAAAGCACCGCCAATCATCCATAAGCCATGGCCAGAGACATCGTCCGTGGTCAAGAATACACGCAGATTATGCAGGTCTAATTGACGGTTTTTACTATTTAATCATAGTGGATAGTTATAGTAAATGGCCGGAGGTGTTTCGTTGCAAAAATCCTACTTCAGAAACGACCATAAATTGCCTCCACGACCTATTCGCTCAGTTTGGTGTAGTGGATTGCCTAGTCACAGATAATGGAACGCAATTCACATCAGCAAACTTCCAAGAGTTTTGCGAAATTTATCAAGTAAAACATATAAAATCCCCGCCTTATCACCCAAGATCAAATGGACAAGCGGAAAGATTTGTTGATACTCTCAAAAGAGCGTTACGAAAAGCATACGATGTGCCTACGGAGAAAGCATTACAGCAATTTCTTCAGGTATATCGAATTACGCCAAATAATGCTACACCATCAACATTATTACCCGCAGAAGTGATGTTCGCTAGAAAAATCAGATCAGCATTTGATAAATTGCTACCAAGTCAAACGAAACAAGTAATACAGTCCTACGCACCAAAAAGAAAATTTCTCCCAGGAGAAAAAGTTTTTTTAAAGCATATAAAAATAATACATCTTACTGGGAGAAAAGAATCGGCAATATGGTTTACATAGTACAGGGACAAAAATTCTCACATAGAAGACACGTAAACCAAATAAGGAAGAGACGGTTACAGGACGCTAACGGTCCACCCCAAGAAGAGGTGATGGACATGATTTTCGATATATTTGATATAAAAAGACCGCAAACAATGCCAGAACCAAGAAAATCGTCCAGAAAAAGAAAGTTCACAGAACCTTTGGAAAGAATATCCAAAGAAAAAAAGATATTAAAACCCCCTGCTACGCAAAAGCTTCGGAAGGGGGGTGTTTTGGGAACTTACCCAAAATAATAATGGACTATTCCGTACATCATAAATACTGCGCGTCAAGAGGGAGCAGCAGTCACAGTTCAGTTCAAGTTCAGAGTCAGTCAGAGTCGGTCAGAGTCAGTCAGAGACAGAGTCACGTAAGACGATTACTGTAAGACATTGGAATAGTGATACTTGTCGAGACAACATAGTTCACTCTAACCAAACCTGATTGTTATTGCTAACACTTCTACTTCTTTGTACATATTTCTGTTTGTAATATATCTGTGTTATTCCATACCTGTGTTCGAGTTATTCTTCATTAGTTCTACCTTGAACCATCACCGTGGTACAAGGAACGTGGATCATAACAATTACACCACCTGAAGGTGCCCCTATGATTTTCTAAGCATACCTGAGATGTGTCACACGGCCGAAAGTGTGGAACACCCAGTGAGAATCGTACTCACTATTCAGTCATAATTGTTTCCCCAAGACAAGCTTGCTAACCATTACACCCTGCTGAGGTGCCCCAAGAATAGTAATTTTCCAGGTGTAGCTTAGATGTGGGACAAGGCCGAAAGAAGGGGGCACCCAGTGAGCATCCAATTCATTATTCAGTCGTAATTGTTCTGGCAAGACAGGCTTGCTAACCATTGCACGAGGAGCCCTAACCTACATTTATAAATGTTACAAATGAAACTAAGCAAAACTGACTATGAAAGGATGAAAGATTTTCACAGATTTTCACGTCACTCTGATGTCTTTTTTCTCTCGTTCAAATCCGTGAATTTAATTTTCTTCATGCTCTGTCTCGAAAACGAGGCAAGATGGAGGAATGGATTCTGGCTCGGTCGGATTGACGAATCAGAAAGCCGAGCTCGGATTGACGAATCAGAAAGCCGAGCTCGGATTGACGAATCAGAAAGCCGAGCTCGGATTCCAATCGAATTCGTTGCATTCATATACGCGCTAATTACCTTTGGGAAAAATATGATTCCATTTCTTCCCACTAGTTATGAGTAAAATAGCAGGACAGGTAGGGGCCTATAGCCTTGGTTGGCAATCAGTCTAGGAGAAGGAAAACTCTGAATTCAGACGATCTGCTGCTTTGTCGGTCTTACCTCTTTAACATCCGAGACGAGCGACAGGTTAACCCCAACATACTCGGTGTAAAAAAGAACCAGCAAGCCACTGCACTATTCTGCCTGGAATGTCACCATCAACCACAATTGTGAGATGGAGGGGAGTGGTGACAACAGCGGCGGCGACAAATGCGCTAACTGAATAAATTGATTGAAAGTTTCGATAAAACGCTATATAAAATTTATTATATTTTATCCATAATGTTAATTGTGTCAAAATTATTCAACTTTTTAACAAAAACAAAAAAAAAATCTCAAATTGATGTTAAAAATTGCCGCAAAAGCTTGTGTATTTAAGAAGAAACGATGTATTTTGACAGGTCTCTAATTTGTATTTAGATACATTGGATTTATTTTCAATTTTTCGAGTTGAATTGTTCATTGTTCATTGCATGTCAGCCATTATTGTAGATTATTAGGTTATAATAAAATGTGTATTTTATATGAATAAAACCTTATGAAAACTGAGATGCATTAGAATGGGGTGGGGGTCTATGTCATAGATTCGGGGGAGGGTCACAAGATCCTTACAATGGCCCCTGCTTTGGACCAATGAGAATCAATTATGAGTGTGTATAAAAAGCCTCGTAATTTACCTCTATTTTCTCCCCCCCCCCCGCTGACATCTTCGTCGGCTCCCCAGACGGGACCCATTCCACAATTTCCGGCGCAGACATTTGAACACAAACCAAAACATGTCCATTTCTTTTTCGTTTATTCAGCTTTTTAAGAAGAAAAATCTCAATTTGGGGTTAAAAATTGCCACAAAACATTGTTGATTTATTTAAGATGGAATCATCTATTATGACAGGTCTCTAATTTGGATTTAGATACATTGGATTTATTTTCAATTTTTCTACTTGAATTGTTCACCTATATTGCATAGGATCCATTATTATTATTATTATTTTTATTTTTTTTTTTTTTTATTATTATTATTATTATTATTATTATTATTATTATTATTATTATTATTATTTTCTTGGTTGGTTGAAATTTAATTCATAATAGAGAAATACGTAATTATTTTCCAAATGGCGTAATAAAAATTAAAAAAAAAATAATTTGGCAATAAAGAAATGAACAATGTCAAACATTGAACGAAATAAAACCATCATCTTTGCTGAGAAGAAAAGAGAGTTTTCTAAAATCTGAATTTATCTCCCTGCTTCGGTGATCAAACCTCGTTTCTGTGTCGTTTTTCATTATTTCAAATGCAGTTAAAACAGATTCCAGTCCCCCATGTTTAAAAAAGAAATTTAACAAAGCAAATGTTTAAAAGTATTTTTTTAATCTTGTAATGAAGGCCTCGCAGACTAATTCAATGCCTAGACAAATTTACAAAAAGTCTTGGAAAAAAAATATGATTTAAAATTCACTATTATTTTTTATCCATAATGTTAAATGTGTTAAAATTCTTCAACATTTTAACAAGAAAAATCTCTAGTCGATTTTAAAAATTGCCGCAAAACATTGTTGATTTATTTAAGATGAAATGATCTATTATGACAGGTCTCTAATTTGTATTTAGATTCATTTCATTTACAGGGTGGCCTACAAAAAAGATGGAATGATCTATTATGACAGGCCTCTAATTTGTATTTAGATACATTGGATTTATTTTCAATTTTTCGAGTTGAATTGTTCACCTATATTGCATATGATCCATTATTGTACATAATTAGTTTACAATAAAATTTGTATTTTATATGAATATTATTACCTAATGAAAATTGAGATGTAGTAGAATGAGGGCCCCCTTATCACAGGTTCGGGTGGAGGGCTACGGCACCTTTGCATCGGCCCTGGAATTGATTCACTGACAAATACCGGGAGAGTACTATGGACAGGAACGTGTAAGTTTTAAAGAAAAATAGGAACACCAAAGAAGCTTATGTCTCACATGAGTGGTAAGTAGTCTCATCAAGCCAGCATCAAGAATGAAACAAACTTTCTATCTATAGAACAAAAATTCTCTTATAATGAATAAATAAAAATGAAAGAAAAAGTTGTTTTCAGCTGCTCTCGGTCAAGTTTTTTGTTATGTGGAGGGGGAAATGTTCCAAGAGCATTTCATGTCGTTTCTTAACAAACATTATAATTAGACACAGTGAATGCGTTGGACGAATAGCAAAACTGACGGATTTTGCCAAGGGGCACAAATAGAATCAGACTGAGATTAATATAAACAGACTGTGATAGACTGAGAACAAGAAAGGAAGAGATTGAGATAGATAAATTGATAGGTAGGTAGGTAGGTTGGTAGATAGATAGATAGATAGATAGATAGATAGATAGATAGATAGATAGATAGATAGGTATGAACTTCTGAAATAGAGAGATATGGACAGAAAGATAAACAGATATAAAAATAATTAGATAGATAGATAGATAGATAGATAGATAGATAGATAGATAGATAGATAGATATTAGCAGAGTGAAATAGATAGATACAAATGAACAGGGTGAGATAGATAAACATTGAGATAGATAGATAGATAGATAGATATGAACTTCTGAAATAGAGAGATATGGACAGAAAGATAAACAGATATAAAAATAATTAGATAGATAGATAGATAGATAGATATTAGCAGAGTGAAATAGATACAAATGAACAGGGTGAGATAGATAAACATTGAGATAGATAGATAGATAGATAGATAGATATGAACTTCTGAAATAGAGAGATATGGACAGAAAGATAAACAGATATAAAAATAATTAGATAGATAGATAGATAGATATTAGCAGAGTGAAATAGATAGATACAAATGAACAGGGTGAGATAGATAAACATTGAGATAGATAGATAGATAGATAGATAGATAGATAGATAGATAGATAGATAGATATGAACTTGTGAAATAGGGAGATATGGACAGAAAGATAAACAGATATAAAAAGAATTAGATAGATAGATAGATCGATCGATCGATGGATAGATAGATAGATATAGACAGAAACAGAAAGATAATCAAATTTTAGATAGAAAGATATGAACTGAGTTAGATAGATAGATAGATAGATAGATAGATAGACAAATAGATATATATGAACAGACAGAAATTGATAGATAGATAGATAGATAGGAACAGACTGAGATAAATAGATATATAAATAGATAAAGCGATTTAAATATATATATATATATATATATATATATATATATATATATATATATATATATATGAGCGAGAGATTTGTATAGATAGATAATGATCCGTCTGAGATACATAGATATGAATAAACATATATATACATATATATATATATATATATATATATATATATATATATATATATATATATATATATATATATATATATGCACATTTCATTGAAAACGACAGACAAGGTGATTTTATTTAGTTTTTTATACAATTTCTCATGAGATCTATTTTTTTTTTCTTTTCGGGTGATAAATTATATAAAAACAGTCCGAATGTTCTTTTTATCCGAGCGCTTTCGGCTATACATTTAGCCATTTTCAAGGATTATATTTTAACTGTTAAAATAAGAAATAGTTTGTTGTATGTATGTTTTATAAAATGTTTTCATTTTTCAAAACAAAGTCAAGATATTATGTCCATGTTCAAAGTTAATATTATTAAGTGTTGGCTTGTTTTTATTATTGTGTTTTGAAAAATGAAAACATTTTATAAGCTTTTTATTTAATTTTTCTTGTATTCGAACCAGTGTTTTCTTTTTTGAGCATAGAGTGTGTAGAAACTGTCCAAATGTTCTGTAATTCCGAGCGATTTCGGCTATACTTTTAGCCATTATCAAGGATGGTTTTATTTTTTCAAATTAAAGTGTGGTGGTTGTGTGTATGTTTTTAGTGTTATAGAGATTTTTTATTTTCCGAAAACGGTTAGCACATTGTGGCCGTGTTCGTAGTTAATATTATTAAATGCTGACTTATTCTTTTTTATTATTAAGGCTTCCATTATTTTTAATCGTTTTTTTTACATGTGGATGAAGTTATTTATGTTTGTATTTTCTACTAGTATGTTTCGGATGTAGTCTGATAAGTTTGTGTGTACGTTCAGTATATATATATATATATATATATATATATATATATATATATATATATATATATATATATAATTTATTCAAAAACATAAACATGTTATAAATCACTACAAAAATAGCCATTTTCTTTCAACATTATATATTTTTGTGCGATACCCTGGCTTCATCAGCCGCCGACCAGGGGTGATATCCCGGTTTCGGTGGCTATGGCAGGACCGCCACCCCTGGCGCCACCAGCAGCGTTTGCCACCAGGCAGGGTATGAAGGTAAACTAATTGATCGTTCCTCTTTGTAAATTCTTGTAATGAAATAAATAAAATGTTTGTTCTTCTTTGCAGCTTCTAGATATTTATTATGTAAAAATTACATAATTGTGGCACAAGGCCGAAAAAGTGGAGGGGTTAAGGCTGGTCCACACTAACTATCTTATACCTAGCTAATCCGATTCACGACCCATTCACTCATTACAATTTACCCATTCACCACAAGAACTCGTCCATCACCAATCAATCCTCCATGCACCATAATACCACATCCTCTCTAGGGGGACCTACAAAATGTGCCCCGTGTCATAAAACTTTAATGATAGTAAAATATATATAAAAATCTGTGATGAAAAAATGAGAGGGGAGGGAAATGAACCCAGTAACAAACTGAAATATTAACACAAATCAAATTAAACCTAACTGATGTTAGTATGGCCCGTCCAACCCTCAAAAACAGAGAGGCCGCTGTATTCTACCCATGGGACAAAATCAAGACTTTCTCTCGCTAAGGGAATGGAAAAAGGATAAAAAATCATACGGGCATGGGAAAATATAAAGCTGACCCAGACGAGATAAAAAGGGGCCAAAACAAACTGGGGAGGTTGCGAATCTCAACCTGGATCATAACGAAAGATGTGGCCAGGAACAACACTTACTCACCTTAACTAGGTACACAAAGCTAGTCTAACCTAACCAGGGGAGGGCTCCACAGGAAACCACCCCGATGTGATATAGGTTGACCTAAAAGAGAAAAATCAAGGCTAGCCCCGTTCAAACGAACCAGGCTCGCCTCTTTCACCCACCTTTCGCTGAATACTGTCGAATGCAATCGTTTTTTATCAGTTCTAATCTTCATCTTGAGCTGATGCTCAAAGAATCGGATCAGATCCTCATGAGAAAGACGGTTGCCACGCAAGACTTCCTCCTGTCGCGTCGTCCAAATCACCATTCGGGCCGTGGTCAGCAGCGTCAGAAATACCATTCGTTTCACCCCAGAATACGGGGGCGACACATTGTCACACGCGTATGGGCACGAGCTTTTCGGGAGCGGGACGAGCCGTCAACTCGCCGACATGATCTCATAAGGGGCGGACCCGGGGGCAATGGTAGAAGGCGTGCGAAGCCGTTTCTTCTAAACCAAAGCCATATTGTATACAGTCTGGCAAATCCGCCAAGCCCCATATGAAGGCCTTGTCATTGAGATTCCGAGCCAATCGCCAGGTAAGCGAAAACTCAGGGTTACTGAGGTAATCCGCCGCTGGCACCCAGGACCAGAAAGAGCGAAACTCCTCCTCTGACAAGTCGAGCCGCTCACGTAGGGAATCCTTCGCGACCCCCCAGTAAATGACGATAGAAGACCTTCCTAGGCTGAGAAAGGTCACTGGGCCGAGGAACAGACAACAAGGCCGACCGACACTCGCGAAGGAAATCTGATTGATCCCGGTGTTTACGATGACGCCCGACCAGCGAGATGGGGGGACTGATAGTAAGGAAAGGGAACGCGTCTCTAACAATCCCCGCCATAATCGAATCTCCTGTCAATGCGCGGCGTAGGAAAGCCAACCTCAATTCGAGTTTGTGGCTCACCAAGTGTGGCATTCCCAGCCCCCCATCACACGGACGTTGTGCACAGACTCGTCTGTCGACTCGATTCCCGCGTCTCCTCCATAAAATGGAGGTTAGCGAGCTCTAGAGCGGCTTCTTATGGTCGTCACAGAGAGGAAGTACGGACAATCGATAAAGGACAATCGGGAAAATCTATGTAGCACACACCTCCGCCCTGCCCTTCACGGACAAACTCCGTCGATGCCAAGTCTGATCGGCAGCATCGACCTTTGCTCGTACTTCAGACCAATTTTTCTCCAGCTGGAGGTCGGGTCCAAACCGTCCGTCCAACCGAAGCGGCCCGGAAGATCGTCCCCCTTCCAGGCACCTAACCGCAAGCCGAATGACATGTCGCGGTTTATCTTGGCCCCTGTCACCTTTTCGTACCGATCAATCGCCTTCAGTACCGCCTCAATGTCGCTGCGGGACGATACGAAAGCAGATACGTCATCGGCGTACGCGGAAACCCTGGCTCGAGCCCCTCCAGGAACGGCGATTCCACGTAGGGCCGGATTGCACACCCTGTCCCTTAGCCGGCGAAGGAGAGGCTTCAACGCCAAAGAATAACGTAGGGGTGACAGTGGACAACCCTGACGAACCGACCTAGACAGCGCAAAAGCGTCCGACAGCTTCCCGTTCGCCTGTACCACAGCACTGGGAGAGTGATACCGGATGCTAATCCAGCGGCAGAAGTCGGGTTCGAATAAGGCGGCCTGCAGGACAGTAGCAAGGTAGCGATGGTCAACCCTATCAAATGCCTTGGACTGATCTAAATTGATCAGCGCGGCCTCATCGTCGTCTTTTACACCCTCTATGATCGTGCGGATTAGATGCAGGTTGCTCTGAATTGTTCGGCCCCTCACAGCACAAGTCTGCTCAGGACCCAACAGAGACTCGGCAACGGACTGCAAATGCTCCTACAGGATCTTGGGCAAAATCTTTAACTCTGTGTTTAGCAGAGTTATGGGCCTATAATCATCTAAGTGCCCCCAACACCCTTGCCTTTCTTCAACAGCGTGATCACACCTCTGGAAATCCGGTTAGGGATGGAAACCCCACCGGAACCAGTTGTTGAACACCACAGTCAAAATCGGGACAAAGATGTGCGACAGCATCAAGTACAATTCATAGGTCAAACCATCCAGACCGGGCGACTTGCCTCTTCTGACCTTCTTCAATGCGCGTAGACTTCGCCCTCCGTGACCTATCCCTCGCAGCTAGCCGCTTCAGTCGGCGAAAGCCGAGGAAAGTCAGCCAAATAGCTGCGAAAATCCTCTCACGGAGACCAAGATCCTTGGTAAATCGTCTCTCGAAATGCCGCCGAAACGCCTCGCACATGTCAGTGGCCTGAACAGTACGTCCCTCCGGGGTATCGACTTCACGAATGTAACGATTGCCACCTCGACGGACATCTTCCCTGCGCAGATCTGCGCCCAAGTTCACGGATTCGGAAGACATCTTGCTTAACCTATGTCTAATTACCTGGCCCATGTAGCGCTCGCTATTCGAACGCTCCAGGGTCTCCCTAGCTAAAGCTCTCTCTAAGTCACCAGCCGGGAAAAAGTAGCCTTAAGCTTCTTCACCTTTTCAGCTCTATCTAGGGCGAGCCGTTTGCTGAAATCAGTGGTGAAAAACCTAATCCTTTCCTTAAGCTTCTCCCACCACTTATTCCCGATAACCTCCCCCACTAGTTCCCGCTGCACTAAGCTAGTTAGCTGCTCCTGGAAGTCCCGCCTGTCTAGTAAAGACAGATTGAACTTCCAGTACCCAGTCATTCTAGGCCTATGATCTAACGCCGTCCGGGCACAAACGAGTTTGTGATCCGAATAGCCTACCCAGTGAAACGTGGCACAATCTATCAAATCTATGTCGGCTCCACTAACTAACATTCTGTCAAGGTAGCTAACCACCTTGTCAAAAGGCCAATTCTGAGCCCACGTCGACATTTTCCCCCCGGGGTGATCGACCCGGTATCTATCAACGAGACCCAAATCGTTGATCAGATCTACCAAACTACGATCACCCCTACATCCGCTAGCTCACCGCCCCCGATCTAACTTGGGGCCCAGGATGGCACCAGTCCCCCATTAAGACTAGGCGCGTTGAATCCACCAGAAACGGCCCCACCTGCCGAAAAAACGAAACCCGCTCCTCCAGGTCGTTGGGTGCATAAACCGCAACGACCCGAAACGAACCACTTTTCACGGCAATATCGACCACGATCAACCGGCCCTCGGCATCGGTATGCATATGGTCCACCTTCGCATCAAGAGTACGTCTAACCAGCAAAGAAACTACTCTGGCCCGTCGGTCCCCATATGCTGAATAAACGATAAAGTCGTTCGCCAGCACACACGCATCGACACTGCAAACAAAGTGGGCCTCTTTGATCGCGGCGACATCCACACCGAAAGACAAGAGATCACGGAGCAGGCGAGCCGCCTTACCCCGATCCCTCAAGCCCTTCACATTCAGAGTGGCTATGCTAATTGACATCTTCTAGGCCTGAAAAAGAAAAAGAGAGAAAAGAAAAGATCTACTCACATACCGGCCGAAAATCTGCATCAGTTAGGACCCCGATGGAATGTCCTAGGTTCCCCACACCTAGCTCTGACGTCATTTGTCCTTCTAGGACGATCCCGCTGACATCTGTGGGATAGGTTAATTTAACACACCTATATAGGGAAGGATGGTGTAAGACGGGGACCCTCACGGAACAATATTGCCTTAATTTCTTCAAATAGATATCCTCTTTTTTCAGCATCTTAATTTTTGGGAATGCTTCCTGTAGTAGTTTCTTTCCTGCGCTGCCCCCAGGTGCGCCCAAACTTTTAGGTAGCCACCCGTTTCCCTTACACAGGTGATTACCCCAGGAGCATCGGGAAAGGTCTTGTGGTTTTCAATGGATTTCCAATCCACAGACGACATTTTAATCAGCAAGCCGAATAACAAATCTTTTTTAATTTGCTCTATATCCACTCTGCAAATGTTCTCCGCGTCAGGGAAAATTCTTTTTTTCTTTTTCTTTTCCCTGACACGGTGGGGAGGGGAAGAAGTTGAAGAGTGAGGGGAAGTGGATATTGAACTAGCAGGGGAGGTGGAGGGATAGGGAGAGGGAGACGGAGCTCGAGTGGGTGAAGTGGGGAGACTCCTGGCTTTTGCCAGTTATTGTCTAACTTGTCCCGGCTTGACCGGTTCATACAACGACCTGTATATTGGTAGACATTTTTTCTGCCCTGCTTCGTCCAACTCGCTTCTCTACTGGTTTCTCAGCGTCCTCCTCCTCCTCTTCTTCTCTAGTTCTTTTCAAAGAAGAAGAGCGAGGTGGGGGGGCATTCCCCCCCCATCTCCATCTCCTCTTCCGGTTGCTGTTGCTGCTTTTTCTTATCTCTTTCTTCCTTGTGGTTTTGCTCTTTAGTTACAGGTTTCGGAGATTTTTGTTGTTGTTGCTGGAGTTTCTCTTCTTGTTGCTAGGGTTTCTCGTGTTGTTGCTAGGGTTTCTCGTGTTGTTGCTACACATTGGAGTCAGCAGAGACACTATAACAATATGATATTATGACTTTTAACATCTGTGGTCAGTAAAGATATCACTCTAACGTTGACCGCCTCCAAAGCCTCTGGAATTGTAAGGAACTCGTTACTTTGGAGATATTTCTCATACTTTTGCCGTCGTTCCTCATAATAAGCGGAGTCCTTTTTCTTTGGCCCGCTCTCATATCAGGCCTGTTTTTTTGCTGGTGGCGAAGTTTCGGATTCCGGTGATTCTAAGTTTTCACTCATGGTATCTGGTAGCCATCACGACTGAACAAATTATACTTAGATGTTATTATTTTTTTACAAAACAGGCATAAAATACACGAACCAAATAAAAACAAGAACGTGGAAGAAAAAACACTTAGGAAGTAAAAAAAAAAGAAATACGAAAAAGTTAAATAAAACCAGGAGGAGGGTCAAAATACAAAAAGGAAACCCGCCCACAAAAAACTGAAAAATTGAAAAAAAGTTTGCGAAAATAACAGAATAAACCTATCAGCTCAAACGCAGTGATTTTTCAAACTCAGTCAAAAACGATTGTTCCTCTTTGCAGCTTCTATCCTTTTGATATAATAATTTTGACATTTTTATCCGACATTTTTAAATTGTTAAAAATCCGTTGAAATCTTGTAATCTTTGCAGCTTCTATCCGTAATGAAAGTTTGATATATATATATATATATATATATATATATATATATATATATATATATATATATATATCAAAGCTACATCAAAAATGTGCTTCTGTCATCTGAAAGTGTTCCTTTAAGATCCTACAAATCATAGCATAAAGGAACACTTTCAGATGACAGAAGAACATTTTTGATGTAGCTTTGATATATATATATATATATATATATATATATATATATATATATATATATATATATATCGATAGATAGACAGAGAGAGAGAGAGAAACAGAGAGAGAGAGAGAGAGAGATTTAATGTACCTAGTTTTAAGTATAGCTAAAATAACTAATGTGATTTCAGGCATTACTGTAAATCAGTTGGCAAATGTTTTCCGTGAACTGCAAAATCGTATTACCCTTTGTATTGCTAATGATGGAGGACATGTGGAAACTTAAATAAAATTTCAATAAAACCTTAAAAAATATAGATTTACTTCTTTCTAATCCTTTTTACAAATTATTTCTATCACAAATCCAAATAAAGTTATAACTTTTTTAAAGCGCACACGAACTTTATGGACAACCTGTAATAAGAATGGACATTGAAAAACTCTATCATATATTGCTTCTTTTAATTCAGGAAAAGTTTTCGGCTTGAGCCTGAAAACAATATCTTTCAATGCACCGAGCAAGTGGTTTTAGGTTTGGAGATTGTGATGGCCACTGAATCGCCAGACGTTATCCATTGTAACAGGAAAAAAAAAGGATCTTCCTTTTGCATCTTCCGGTATGGTATTTATACAGAGTAGTAAATTAAAAATTAAATTCTTCAAAAGATTTTGATTTCGTTTGTCTAACACGAAATCAGTGACACGTTCTCTGATTATATGCACTTCACCGCCATGACTATACCGATGTGTCTTTGTGTGCTGATGTTTACGAAGACGTTTGAATGTGTGCATCTGTTAAGATGGGTGTTTGGGTTTACGTCCGGCCGCTTGTACTGTATCCAAAAGAAACGAAAGAAGAAATATAATTTTTTCTGGAACCCGCACAGGATGAGGACAAGGCGCAATTTTCATCCTTTAGTAAACAATCCGTTCTCCCACCATCTGAGGTGAATTATTGGCAGTTTCACTTAAAAGAAACGCCGTTTTCACAAATCCGAAACATTTAACCAGATGGCTGCTTTCTAAGTGATCACCGAACCCACTTCGACAATTTGAAACCATCTACCGACAACTCGCTCCAGTGGGAATTTTCCGATAATCAGTTGATACAGATTCCGCTGGAGCAACACAATCTTACTAGCTCCAAATTCGACCTGTTCCAGGAAAACTTCATCTTAAAAGTAGAAGCTGTCACTGTTGGCGATAGATTATCGCCCGCTTGGGCTTTTTCTTCAATGGTCAGGAAGTTGGCGATAATTGTTCTCCACAACATCCGGTACCTTGTAGCTCTTACCTTCAATATGTCCTGTGAGTGTTAAATTTTCTAAGCACTCTTTCCTCTTTCAACAGTTTTCTAATTCTAATTAAGAAAATGAAAGACAAAGACAAAATTGTACCATTCCTTTTTAAAACACAAATTTTTGCCATTTTTTCATTTTCTAGTTGCCGTGTATCTTCAACATGATGGCGATCATAGCTCTCCACAACTTCCTTGTCCTTTGTAGCTCTTAGCAGTGTTTTTCTTTTAGTTATTTCTCTTAAACCCTGTGGCAATCATTACACAAGAACGTTCTTTTTTATATGCCGTGTCCATCCAGGGCATGGGTGATCAAGGCTCTCCACAACTTCCTGTCCTTTGTAGCTATTAGAAGTGTTTGTCTTTTTGCTATCAATCCGAATTCACGTTTTGCCAACCATTTACAAAAGCTCATTCTTCTTCTATGTCCTGTCTCTTCCGGATGTGGGTGATCATAGCTCTCCACAACTTCCTGTCCTTTGTATCTATTAGAAGTGTTTGTCTTTTTGCTATCAATCCGAATCCACGTTTTGTCAACCATTTACAAAAGCTCATTCTTCTTCTATGTCCTGTCTCTTCCGGATGTGGGTGATCATGGCTCTCCACAACTTCCTGTCCTTTGTAGCTATTAGAAGTGTTTGTCTTTTTGCTATCAATCCGAATCCACGTTTTGTCAACCATTTACAAAAGCTCATTCTTCTTCTATGTCCTGTCTCTTCCGGATGTGGGTGATCATGGCTCTCCACAACTTCCTGTCCTTTGTAGCTATTAGAAGTGTTTGTCTTTTTGCTATCAATCCGAATCCACGTTTTGTCAACCATTTACAAAAGCTCATTCTTCTTCTATGTCCTGTCTCTTCCGGATGTGGGTGATCATGGCTCTCCACAACTTCCTGTCCTTTGTAGCTATTAGAAGTGTTTGTCTTTTTGCTATCAATCCGAATCCACGTTTTGTCAACCATTTACAAAAGCTCATTCTTCTTCTATGTCCTGTCTCTTCCGGATGTGGGTGATCATGGCTCTCCACAACTTCCTGTCCTTTGTAGCTATTAGAAGTGTTTGTCTTTTAGCTATTTCCCTTTAAACAAGTTCGTTCTTTTTCTATGTGTCGTGTCCATTCGGGACGTTGCAGATCATGGTTCTCCACAGTTTCCCATCCTTTGTAGCTCTTAGCTCTCTTTGTCTTTTTAATATCTTTCCCAATCCTTGTTCTGTGAACCATTTATACAAGTTTGTTCTTTTTCTACGTGCTATGTCAATTCAGGACGTGACCGATCATGGTTCTCCACAACTTCCCGCATTTTGTAGCTCTTAGCACTATTTGTCTTTTTAATAGTTCTTGTTCTGTGAACCATTTATGCAAGCCAGTTAAGCAGGTTACTCGTTGATTTCTGTCCATCTTAGTTTCAATATATCCCGTGAGTGTCAAATTTTCTAAGTCCCCTTTCCATTTTTCTGTTTAATGTACTTTTCGTTTCAGTTTTGCTTAAAACGTTGTTGTTGTTCACATGTTCAGCCTATGGTATTCTCAGCATCCTTCTGTTGCACCATATTTCTGTTGCTTAAAAACACTTCTTCATCTCCGTCCTGTGGAGGAAGATAATCTACACCCGCGTCCTAGGTAAGACGATAAACTATGTCCAACAGCAAGGCCTCTGATCAGGAGGTTTTGAGGAGCTTGGAACCACCTCTTAAATGCTAGTGTTCCTAGGCCCAACCTGACCCGAGGTGGTAGTACCTGTTAGGGTCCCAACTATAGGCAAATAGTTAACCCACAAACTGGGGTCAAATCATTATCAAAGTGTTAAAATAGGTTTTAATACCAGCAATACATTTTGTAAAAATATTACCATAAATACTTATTGCAAAAAATTAAAAATCTTGTCGATATTAAATAACCCAGGATGACCTTGAAGGAGTGATGCTAGAGCTGTGAAATCTTGTATGCTTTAATTTCAACTCTTCTTATTAATAACTGCATTGTTTCTTTCCAGGTACGAAGGTGGGCTGAAAAGTTCATAGGCTGACTATGAAGGAGTGATACTAGAGCTGTGAAATCTTGCAGGCATTCATTTCAACTCTTCTTATTAATAACTGCATTGTTTCTTTCCTGATACGAAGGTGGGCTGAAAAGTTCATAGGCTGACTATGAAGGAGTGATGCTAGAGCTGTGAAATCTTGCATGCATTCATTTCAACTCTTCTTATTAATAACTGCATTGTTTCTTTCCAGGTAGGAGGGTGGGCTGAAAAGTTCATAGGCTGACTATGAAGGAGTGATGCTAGAGCTGTGAAATCCTGCATGTATTCATTTCAACTCTTCTTATTAATAACTGCATTGTTTCTTTCCAGGTAGGAGGGTGGGCTGAAAAGTTCATAGGCTGACTATGAAGGAATGATGCTAGAGCAGGAATTAATTTAGGCTCTTCTTATTCATAACGGTATGGAGAACCATAATTGCTCAAAATACTTTATTATATTTCTTTTATAAATATAATTTATTTTTATTTGTTTCTATTATTCCTCATCTAAACACTTGTAATAATAATAAATCTTATATTTGACCACGATCCATTTGTTCGTTTTCTGAGTGCAAGTACGCGCAGCCTGACCCAGCGATTGAACTTACAATCACTATATCACCAACTTTACAAGGCAACGCTTTAACCCACTAGGCCATGGTCCTGTAGAACTACTTGATGTCGTGAAATTGGAGCCTTAAACGTAACCTTCCTGCTGATCAGAGTTTCAACTTCTGTTGCCGCTGTCTGTCTTGTTTTGATTGCTTCTGCGATTGAAAGAAAGTTGTGAAGAGCCATAATCGCTGAACTCATAGACACAAAGCGGATCTTTCAGACACAAAGCGGATCTCAGAAATATGAATACTTGAGTGCTCAGGAGAAGTGGCCTAAAGCTATACGTATCTTTATGGAAGTTTTAAAATATTTGTACACAGTTTATAGGAAGCAGACTCATAATGAGCAATGTGGCTCCTAGCCTGGATCGTCTAAAGTACGCACAGGCACTAATTCGCTGAAAAAAGAGTATACCAACATGAAAAAATATCCCAAACCTGACAAAAGGAAAGTTTTATGTGAACATTTTTAAAATGGTTTTTCGAAACGTCATAAGTTTGGTAAAATTTTATATTTTTCTTGCATCAATGGTTGATAATTCTCCTAATTAAATTCTTATCATTCTGTTTCACTCCCAGTAACCCCTTGCATCTTAGTGGCATTATCGAATTATTATGACTTCTTTGTTCACACTGCTAGCGGAGCGGTCATGTTTACACTGTAACAGCAGCAAGAAAACTGGCGCAGTCAAGCTCAAATTTCGATTACGTGACCACAACAGTACCAACAGTCAGCACGCGTCAGCAGAAGGCAGTGTGACTAACTTAGAGACATGTTACGGTGAAAGTGCGAATAATTTTTGAATTACAATCTTATTTAAGGAAAGGATAGTTAAGATGACACGTTCGTCCTTACAAGTGTTCCCCGAAAAGGATGTTACAAATGACTCATAATAATATTTTTTAACTATATTAACCTATTATCTCATCTTAGATTCTTAAAGGGCCACGGATACATCGGCTATTGTAATGTTACAATTGCTTAATGTCTCTTTGAAGAAACTTTCTACTGGCCATTTTTGCGATAAAAATGTCAAAGGAAAAGTCATTCAAAATGAGACTTTGGTGTGCATGAAACGGTCACGTCTTTTTAACTTAGTTTATGTTCAAACCCCAAAATCAGCAGTTGACGTGATACTCCCTTAACCCAGTGTTTTTCAACCATTTTTACTTCAGAGTGCACTTGTAGAATAACTGAAACTCGGAGGAGCACTTTAGATTTTAATAAAGAAAAAACAAATAGTCCTAAAATTTGAAAATAAGAAAACTTCTCGTGAAATAAACATTTTTAAAGACTTGCAGATTTAAGTATGCTTGTGTGAAATATCAATGGTTCATAAATCAGTATCGCAAATTTTAGCGTTTTTTTTTTTCGATGAAAAACGTTGATTTGGAAATTCTTACAAAAATGAAATAATTGTCGGGTTTTAATTAAACTTTCAGAGTTTATTCACCAATCAATGAGATTCTTTTAGAAATGTTTTTTTTTTTTTTTAGAAAACCGTGTATCTGTTATCTGTTCCCCTGTTAAGTAAAGGGGAGGCCTTTACTTAATTTTATGAAATTTCGAAAAGCTCAAGTGCTACTACTGTTCATCTCGAGCTATTCGACAAAATCCAGAGACGGATATGCAATGTGATAGGTCCTGATCTGGCATCTCGACTCCAGTCACTTTCTCACAGACGTGCTGCGGCTTCCCTCTGTCTTTTCTAAAATATTTTCATGGCAACTGCTCTGATGAGATACTTTCACTGGTGCCCCTATTGCATGAATTTAAGCGTGCTACTAGGTTGGCATCTCACTTCGACCCTTTTACTGTCGAAACAGTTAAATGTAACCGCCTCTTCTACTCCAACAGCTTCTTCTATCGCACTTCCCGACAGTGGAACTCCCTTCCTCTTACTTGCTTCCCTGATAATTATAATCTTCAAATATTCAAATGTAATCAGATCACATCCCGTCAGGGGTATGACGATAAACTACACCCAACAGAAAAGCCTCTGATCAGGAGGTTTTGAGAAGTGTGGAACCACCTATTAATCGGTGGTGTTCCCAGGTTCACCCTGACCCGGGGTGGTAGCACTTGTTAGGGTCCCAGTTATAGGCAAATAGTTAACCCCCAAACTGGGGTTAAAACATTATGAAAGTGTAAAAATAGGTTTTAATACCAGCAATACATTTTTTTTTGTAAATAATTATTAGCAGCAATAGATTTTTGGAAAAAAATATTACCAGCAATAAAAATCTTGCCATCATTAACCCATTGAGGGTGATATGCCGTAAAACAAACCAAACCCCAAAAAAAAAACAGATCACATGTGGGCTGACGCTGTCTAATCTTTCCTTTCCAGACTATGCTTTCTTTAGATCGGACCCCCATTGTCCGGGCAGAGGCTAAATCTTATCATATAGTTATCCGATAACTTATCATGGACGTATGTTCATGGGTCGCCATAGAATTTGCGAAGGTGTGTTCTATTTTTACACGCGTTGAATTTGTTCAAATATAATTAATTAGTACAGAAAGCGTTAGTCAATTTAAGGGATGTTATTCCGAACATTCATTTAGTCAAGTGCCACACGTAATAAACGCTTGGGCGATCATGTTTCTTTCGATTCTTGACTGATTAGGCAGAAGTTTTTCCCTCAGTAGTTTGCCAGTTTGCAGTAGGCTAGTTAGCATCAGCCATGCTGATGGGAAGCAGGAATAATTCTTTGAGATTATTAATAGATAGCAGTTTCGTTTTGGAGCGTTAAAATTAACAAGCCAATGCTTAACCCAGTTAACAACAAACTGTAGGCCATTTTTTTACGATCAGCTGCCAATTAATTTCATCTTATCGAATTGATTAGAATTTGGAAACGGGATAAAGTCACCGTTAAATGGTTATCTAACAAATTGATTAAGGTTAGATTCAGACTTGACATTTTGAAATAAACATATAACCTTTCAAGATGGCAGCGATCAATTTGTTGCAGCATTTATATGATTGTCGGATATTGGTTGACGAAAGACCTTTGGCCTTACGTCCGCTGCATCAGTGTGTGAGCGAAAATCGGAACTGGTGATAGTACAGACAGGAAATGCATCCGGTGGCTAAAATAAACAGGTGTCCTGACCCTTGAATAAACAGATCGCACAGGTGACCTGAGCAGAAGGAAATGCCTGCTTGCGTGGACGCGTTCCAAAACAGTCATGGCCACACGAATACCAGAAGAAGGTGTAGCTGCGTGACGTTACGTAGGTGTCCAAATGTTATTTTACCGGTCCGATTATTGATCTGAACAGAGAGGCTGGCTAGAGATTCACCGAAAATTTGTCCCTGTCAATACCTGTGTTCACGATCATAATCTCTACTCACGCTACCCATTCGCCGCAACTCAAGAATAAAGATATTTATATATATTTTATATGTAGGTCGTCTCATTTGAGCCCAGCAGCAATATATTACAGGATGAACAAGACTCACACTTCTCAAATGATAAAAAAATTCAATATTTTAAAATTCTGACAAATATCGTTGCTTTTAAAATTACACCGGACTTTATGTGAGGAATATTAGCTGATTTAAAGTTTAATCACACACACACACACACACACACACACACACACACACACACACACACACACATATATATATATATATATATATATATATATATATATATATATATGAATGAAACATATATATATATATATATATATATATATATATATATATATATATATATATATGAATGAATAACACTGGTCAACACGATTTTTGGTGCCAAGAAACAAAACACGTTTTTACCTACCGTATTTGACAGCATAAATCAAGAAAAAAATAGTAATTAGTAAAATTAGTATAATAATTAGTAAATGGTACAGCCCAGGCTATCTTTATGAAGTGTTATTTTGGTTAAACAAGCCATGGTTACAATTAAACGAATAATATAATAAATTTTATTCATCTTCAAATGCATAAAATTCGTCGTCTTCGTTATCAAAATTCTGATAGTTATTTTCAATATTACAATCATCGTCGTTAAATAATGTGTCATCCAATTAGGGCTGACTATCATGAATTTTAAACCGATATATGTCTTATAAGTCGCAGGAGAATTTTAAAAGATATTTTTAGTAAAAAAAAATGCGCCTTATATGCCATCAAATACGGTCATTTGATGATGCCAACTCCGAAAATAAACTTAGTTTTTCATGGTCAGCTACCGTTTTCGCTGTGCTAAAAGTGCTTATTTTTGAAAAAAAAAAAAAGAGACCAATTTACGATCTTCGCTGGTCGCAAAATTTAGTTAATAAAGGTCGTAACAACTCATCAATTTTCAGTTATGCCGAGCAATTTATGTAAACTATTTTTATAAGAAAAAAAAAGTGTTTTTGAGTCAAAAATTTTCAAATAGATGTACCGAATATTTCCAGTTTATCGCCAAAATTCAAATTAACTGATAAACTTTATCAGTAATACACTTTAGTAAACTTGATAATTAAGATGACATCTAAAAAAATAAAACCCTAAAAATTTCTGTTTGATATTCATAAATTAATCTTGTCACTTTTATTCCTTCATTACGGAAGGAAACCCAGCACATTGAGAGCATTTTGTTTTCACAGTTGGAAAGAAACTCCAACTAAAGACATCCCAATTAAATGCACCTATTCCATTGTACATGATACTGCTGGAGTATCAAAAGGGACTTAAATAACATTGAACATGACAGTCAATCAAGAAAGAGAAAATTTTTACCATAGTTCTTATGTTCATGAAGGTTTTATTTCTGCTGTTAGTTTATTAAATAATTTCATGAAAATACTTGTTGGTCTTGATATGTTCAATCGTGTTATTTTTAAAGACTTAGGGTCTGATTGTTATTGCAAAAATACTATTTCTCAATAAGCAGACTGATATTTGTTGGTTTAAATACGAATTGGGAGCTTTCTACGATTTTATTTGGAGACATATTGCCAGAAATACAGGAAAATGCTTTTTTTTTCCAAATAGGAGGCATTTCTGTACAGCAAAAACTGTAGCTAACTAAGAAAAAACTAAGGTCATTTTCAGATTCAGCGCCCTCAAATTAGCTAAAAAAGATGTTTGGTGTCTCGAGACAATTTCAATTTTTTGTTGTTGACCACTGTTATTTATTTTCGGGTTCTCAGAATGTATCTTATCTCTTCTTCTAAGTACTTTCAGGATCATGGCTCTCCACAATTTCCTAACCTTTGTAGCATTTAGTAATTTTTGTTCTTTTCTCTATTTCTCCTAATTTCTGTTCTGAGTGCCGCTTTTACAAGGAAGCTCTATCGTTCGTTCGTATTTCTTCTTCGTCTTTTCTACGTACCGTGTCCCTTGCGAATGTAGACGATCATGGTTCTCCACACTTTCCTAACCTTTGTAGCACTTAGTAAATTTTGTCTTTTCGTTATCACTCCTCATCCCCGTTCTGCGAAGCGTTTATATAAGTTCGTTCGATTATTCGTTTGTTCGTCATTGTTGCTGTTGTTGTTGTTCTTCTTCTTCTTCGCGCCGTTTCCCTTACGAACGTGAACGATCATAGCTCTCCACAATTTCCTACCCTTTGTAGCTCTTAATAAATTTGGTCATCGCTATCATAAACATTGTTCTACCAACTATTTAGACAAGCTCATTCTTCTTCTACTACTACTACGTGCCGTGTCCCTTCAGGACATGGGCGATCATTTCTCTCCACAACTTCCCCTTCCTTTGTCGCTTTAAGTTAGAGTAGAGTAAATTTTGTCTTTTCGCTATTACTCCTCATCCCCGTTCTGCATTCGTTTGTTCGTTGTTGTTGTTGTTTTCTTCTTCTTCTTCTTCCTCTTCGCACCGTTTCCCTTACGAATGTGGACGATCATGGCTCTCCACAATTTCCTGCATTTGCAGCTCTTAGTAAATTGTTCTGCCAACTATATAGACAAGCTCGTTTTTCTTCTTTTTCTTCTTCTACGTGCCGTGTCCCTTCAGGACATTGGCGATGATGGTTCTCCACAACTTCCTCTCTTTTGTAGTTCTGAGTAAATATTGCATTTTCGCTGTCTCTGCTACTCTCCAAAAGATTTTTCCTTATTTTCTATAAAGGGACCACTAAGTTTAAATAGTTCCTCATATTTAGCATTAATTTCACTTTTGAACCGCTTGTAACATTTCTAATTTATTCCTAAACAGAGTTTTTATTTTTATTTTATGAGATTTTATATTTTTCCCATAAGTCATTGGGGTCGTCAGACGATGATGTCGTTAAACGAGTAGGTCGTTAAGTGAGGAATGTCTGTAAATCATTTTTTTCAACACTTCCTCTAAAAACATGGCTTCTTTCCCACCTTTTCTGCTAAGTATTTTTTCCTTCATCCCAGCAAATATTCATTTTCTCGATTACTTCTTTTCTTATGACTCAACTTCTGCGTTAATTTAACTCTTTTCTGCGTTCCGAGAAGCCACTCCGCACCTACTATCTTCCCCACCCCTATCACCACAAAAAAAAAAACAAAACAAAAAAAACTGTTTCTCTCTTGCAATCTCCTTCGACATGTCCCAACTTTCCCCCCAAACCGTCATGTTTACCCAAGGATGAAATTTTGGCAAAGGGTGCTGCCAATTCTAATCACAAGAAGAGACGCTTCCACGTCTTAGACGTGCATGAAACAAAACACAGTGAGACGGTTGGGGTCTGAAGCCGGGGGCACGGGGTTGGAGCAAGGGTATCAGCTGGGTATTTAGCGTCTGGAGAGGGTGGAAGGGGGTGGGCGCTAACCAAGTGCTCGTGCTGGTAGGGATAGCGGTCGGTTTTTGGCCCGTTCGTTCATTTGGTTTTTTGGACTCTTACCAATGGACAACTGTCAGACAAGTGAAAATGCTTTTTTCCGCGCGCACACACACACACACACACACACACACACACACACACACACACACACACACACACACACACACACGCATATATATATATATATATATATATATATATATATATATATATATATATATATATATATGTATGTGTGCCGGGTGTAACAGCAAAATTGTTTAATTGTTAGATTAAAATCTGAACCGTTGTATTTAGGAAATGATTAAAGATATCTTACTGGAATTCCCCGAGATTTTTTTTATAAGACTATTAGGCTCTACTTTGAGGAATAAGAATGTATAATTACTCTCAAAGATTAACAAAAAATTGTGATGAAATTGATCAGAAACGAAAATGACATGTTCATCATTAATTAATCATAGCTAACCTCATGAAGGATTGATATAAAGTTCATATATATATATATATATATATATATATATATATATATATATATATATTATATTGATATATATATAGATATATATATGATACATATATTGATATATATGATATATATATATATATTGATATATATATGATATATATATATATATAATATATTTATATTGATATATATATACATATTGAGATATATATATATATACATATATTGATATAAAGTTCATATATATATTTGATATATATATTGATATATATATATCATATATATATTGATATATATGATATAAATATATTGTTATATATATGATATATATATATATTGTTCTATATATGATATATATATTGATATATATGATATATATATTGATATATATATATATAGATATATTGATATATATGATACATATATATATATATATATATTGTTATATATATATGATATATATTGATATATATATATATATATATTGATATAAAGTTCATATATATATATATATATATATATATATATATATATATATATATATATATATATTATTCCAGGATCATTTTCAAATTTATTCAAGATAATCTTCGCCCTCTCTAACTTTCTAACTTTCTGTCTTGGACTAACGAGGTACCGTAAACTTTTCACGTAAGATTTCTTTTTCAAGTCTTTTTCAATGCTCTTTGTACTGTCGTAGATGGAATTCCTCTCTCATATGCAAAATGTCTTATGAATTGAGTTGGATCTTTTCTAATTGATCTCTTTATCTCTAAGTTGAAATGATGATCGCTCCTCCCGTTGTGACCTCCTGATCCAGTTTTCCTCTCTACCGTTCCCCTTTTTTTAAAAACTAATTCATCATTCACTTGATAGTTGTTGAATGGACTTTGAAGATGGAAGCCAGAGTCTGAATGTTGGTACCATTTCTGAAAGCTTGAATGATCTTTTTTCCTCTCGTTATTGCTCATTTGGGAAGACAGTGGGTCTGACACAAAATAATTTCAACCCGTTGTTTTTTAGCTGAATAAGGGTTTTTCCAGTGATTCTTACAATAAATGGTGTGAAGATTGCTAAACGCTTTATCTGAAAACCTGGAAAAATGAAACTCAATTTTGTCGGATGGACATTATGCTGTTACACGATTTTGATAATTTTGCTGTTTCACCCTATATATATATATATATATATATATATATATATATATATATATATCAGGGCATAAAAAAACAATTTTTTATTAATGGCCATGTTAGATTTAAAATAAATACCAGTTAACCGGTTTCGTCCCCTCTCGTCAGAACTGTTTCACGGGGAATAGAAAATTATGAGAAAAACTATTTGCTATGGGTGACATGAATGAAGGACAGGGAAGAGAAAAAATAAAATACAAGTGTATAAAAATTACACGTGTATAAAATAGTAATACCACTCAAGATGCTAGAGACACAGCACCGCAAGCCCAAGCAAACAGTCTCTTTGTTTGCAAAGAGACGGTCGCCTGGACCTGATGTACAGAGTCTCCAACACCCTGAGATGGAATACAGAGTGTGACCTGGCCAAAACGGAAAACCAGGACACACTAAAATCCAACGCGCAAGTAGGATTATTTATTAGATGATCTGCAATAGACGACCCATACGTATTTCGAATGGAATCGCCCAACGAAAAATTATTGTTTAATATTTTCGCAGGTACGTGTTGTTTTATTCTAGCGTCCAAGCGCTGTGTCGTTCTACCTATGTAGTCGCATCCACAACTACATTTGAAACAATAAATAACTGAATTAGTATGGTGGGGAGGTAGAACATCTTTACAAGCAGATGAAAGGACAGACCTAGTTTGAAAAACAACACGGACGTTCGCTGCAAAATAACATTCTCGTGAACTACATGAAATCTGCTTGGCAAAGGACTCACTAATCCTACCCAACCACGGTAAACGGAGATAGACCGGGCATTTACCAACCATAGCAGGCTTAATTTTATTAAACATTGCAGTCTTATCCCGAATAACCGATTGAACAACGTCCAACGGATAACCATTGTCCACAGAGATACCAGTTAGACAACTAATTTCATCTTTAAAGATGCTATCCGAGCAGATCATTAACGCCCTATGGGTCAGAGACCTAATCAAATTGATCTTTTGTCGCCTAGGACAAAAAGAGTCCCATCGGGTATAAAGACCTGTAAAGGTAGGCTTCCTATAAACGGAAGTAATAAACACGGAAGGAGTTGTATGGACCAAAACGTCTAAGAAAGGCAATGAATCATTGACCTCCCTATCTAACGTAAATTTAAGGGCCGGATATATATATATATATATATATATATATATATATATATATATATATGTAAGTATGCGGAAATTTTTAAAAGAATATATGTAGGTATTAATACATGAAATTAGCTATGTATATCGGTACATGTGTACCTGTATGAGTGACTGCAGATGTAAAAGAACGTATGTATATGAAATTTACATGGATGTGCTTACAATATATGATAGAGCAAGATCTCTAATATTACCTTCAAATATCACTCCATATTAACTTAAAACTAAATTTTAAGTAAGAGAAATTACCAATGTAAAAATAGTCGCTAATTGAACTCATGAATAAAATTCAAACTGATAGAGATATCACCTTAATAATCAATTACAACTAGAAGTAAACTTATATTTTAAAATAAAATTTTTAGTGTTTTAATGTAAATTCTATGAATATTTTGTAATCGACTATTTCATATTAAATCCCCAAAATTTTTGTAATAAAGTTTAAAAAAAACCTTTAACTAACATATAATTAAATTCCTTAGACTGTTTAAACATTCAAACTTATATAAAAAATTATAATATTTATGAACTCTCAAGGTAAAGCAAAAAACAGCGTCCATTCCAAAGAAAGTTAATGACACTTTATCACAACTTCTTTCTCTCTCTTTCTCTTTATGCCTTTTTGTCCTATCCCCCTCCCATATCAATATATAACTTCCGTTAACAGATTTAATGTGTCAATGTCTGGATTTCCTCTAAAAATTTAAATTTGAAAGAATAGAAATGTTGCATCTAACTCAATCATGTCTCTCGCCCCCCTTCACTCCCTCACTCCCTCTCTTCGTTAATTTACTTTACTGCCCGTCATAAATGTGTAAATTTCTTTTCATTTTTCGTTTCAACTTTTGGAAATAAAATCTGATGATCCGCTGTCCTTTAAAAGGGCTGTGGTGAAATAATTTATTATCTGGAACCTTAAAGTGGTCTGTTTTTATTTAATATATATATATATATATATATATATATATATATATATATATATATATATATATAAAATATGTGGTGTAATTCAATTTATATTACAATGAATCATTCATACAAAAAGTAGATTAGTAAAGTCAATGATATAAAATGGTGAAATTCCTTCGCTAACAAAATTTTAAAGGTGCATTAACCTACAAATCCCTCGACGAATGTTATGATCCTTGTTTTTAAAAAGTATAAGCTGTATAAGGTATTTCTTTAATACGCAAGTACTTTCGACTGTACATTCCGTCATCTTCAGGCATGGAAATTATTTTGTTTTTGGTAAAATCTCCTCACAGATGAAGAAGAGACTTGAAGCAACAGAAACAAAGAAAAGATTACTGAACTGTTACGTAATATCAGTCTTCTCATATGGCAGTGAATTCTGGACAATCTTCTCACCGATGAGAAAAAGATTTGAGACAACAGAAATGTAGTTCTACCGAAAGATGTTGAGGATATTATGGACTGAACATGTCAGTAACAAACGAAGTTTTAGAGAAAATAGAAACAAAAAAGGACATTTATTCTTAAATAGAAAGTGCTTTAAGATAAGGATGTGTCTGCTCACCGGATATATTCAACGTATGAGAGAACTAGGACTCCTACCAGGATTTATTATTGGCGGCCATAATCTTAACAACATGAGATATGCAGATGACACAGTTTTGATAAAAGACATTGAAAAGAAACTACAATGGCTTCTACAGAACGTAGTGAAAGAAAGCAAGAAGAAAAGACTAAACATTTATTGCGAGAAAACTAAGTGCATGGTTGTTAGCCGGGCAATCTTCTCAAAGACGAAGAAGAGACATGATGCAATCTGATTCTACAGAAGGATGCTGAGGATACCATGGACCGAAGCAATGATAAAGTTTTAGAGAAAACGGAAACAAAATGGGAACTTATATTTAATATCAGAAAGAGACAGTTGAAATTTCTAGGGCACATAGTGAGGAAAGAGTGCTTGGAAAATTTGACACCCACAGGACAGATTGGAAGCAAGAGGGACAGAGAAAAGTAATGCATAACCTACCCCGCGATCTTGAGTTAATTGACGGCGGAACAGGGTTTATTAATAGCTACAAAGGACAGCAAATTGTGGCTAGCCATGATCGCCACTTTATGAGGAAAGAGAGCTTGGAAAATGTGATACTCACAGGGCCGATTGAAGGTAAGCAAGACTGGGGAAAGCAACGCACGACTTAACTGGTAACCTTGAGTGAATGGATGACGGAGAAGGGTTTGGAAGAGATAGGAAAAAGACAAAATTTATTAAAAGATGCTACCGAAAGGGAATTGTAGAGAGTTGACATTTCTAGGGCACATAACGGGGAAAGAGGGCTTAGAAAGTATGATACCCGTAGGACATATTGAAGGCAAGAAAGACAGAAAGAAATGACGCATAATATACTGAGTGTATTTGAGTATGTGGATCAATTACGAGCGATAACAAAAAAACAATATTTATTAAGAGATACAAAGGACAGGATGCAGTGGAGAGCCATGATCGCCCAGGTCCTGAAAGGGCACGGTACATAGAAGACTAGTCTAGATAAATGCAATTTTCCTATTTCTGTTGGGTCCTTAGGTTGTGAATTGCAAGATGACATAATGCTTGGTTCTTAGCAAAAAGAACGACCCAACATGCAAATTTCTAGGTCACATAATGAGGAAAAAGTGCTTGGAGAATATGATACTCACAGGGCAGGTTTGGGTTATAATCCGAAATCTTAAAATCACGAATGTCGAAATTCTGAAATTTGAAATACGGAATAGATGAAAATCCCGAAATGTAAAATCCTGAAAGATCAGAATCCCGAAAAATAGTCTTTGGGAGAAACTGAAAAAAACAATTTTTGGGGGAAATACGTTTATTTCTAAACATTTATAAATTAGGGTTTAAAAAGTGTTTATGCATTTGAAACATTCAAAATTCATCAAAAATATATAAAACCAGAATATATGAATAAGGGAAACGTCACTTTATGAGAAAAGAGGGCTTGGAAATAGGATACTCACAGGACCGACTGAAGGCAAGATGGACAGGTGGAAATGACACAGAATATAGTGTTTGAGCTTGTGGAAGGCACACGACAGATAAAAAGACAATATTTATTAAGAGATACAAAGGACAGGATACAGTGGAGAGCCATGATCGCCGACGTCCTGAAAGGGCACGGTACATAGAAGACTAGTCTCGATAAATGCACCTTTCCTATTTCTGTTGGGTCCTTAGGTTGTGAAGGAAAGAGAAGAAAGGACTAAACCTCAATTGCAAGATGACATAATTCATGGTTGTTAGCAAAACGAACGGCCCAACATGCAAGTTTCTAGGTCATATAATGAGGAAAAAGAGCTTGGAGAATATGATACTCACAGGGCAGGTTTGGGTTATATTTCTGAATCTTAAATTCCTGAATGTTGGAATCCCGAAATTTCAAATCCCGAAATTTCAAATCCCGAAATTTCAAATCCCAAAATTTCAAATCCCGAAATTTCAAATCCCGAAATTTCAAATCTCGAATGTATGCAAATTCCGAAAGATCAGAATCCTGAAAAATGGTCTTTGAAGAAATTGAAAATTTTTTTTTTGAAATACGTTTATTTCTAAATATTTGCAAAAATTGCGTTTAAACAGGGTTTATACATTTGAAACTTTCATTAAAAATATAAAACCTGAATATATAAATAATTAGTAATTAAAGATTACGAACAGGAGCCCTAAGATAGTTTATAAGATCTGATCGATTTTCACGGTCATTCTTTTTAATCCTTTTATCGCAATAAAACACATTTTATTTCTTTTTTGGCAAAACTCTCTACGGGGAATACGTTCATATTTGTTTTCTACATACTGTTGTTCTTTTTTAAACTCTCTAATAATGCGATAAACACAGGTATGAACATAAAAATTTCATTCAAAATACAAATAATTTTCAATAATTATAATAAATTTAATAGTAACAAGAACAACATTAATTTATTTAACTCTGTTTTGTTTTCTTTTAGAATCTTGTTTTATTCGGGATGCTGGTTCTCGACATTCAGGATTTGAAAATTTTCCGGATTATTAACCACCCCTTAAATAACTACGTCAGTTCAAGACTTTCATATCAATGTCATATATGGCGCCAAATAAGAAAAAAATATATGAATAATTTATAATGAAATATTAAGAGCAAGATCCCTAAAATAGTCTCATCGGTTTTCACGATCGTTAACTATATACGAGGGTCATTCAATAAATAAGGTGAATTTTTCGGTATAAGGACTTCTAATACAGATAGAAGCTTAGTTATTTTGAATTTCTCAACATAGTCTCCAAGCACTGTCACACACTTTCCCCATCTGTGCACAAGCTTCCGTATTCCCTCAGCGTAAAAATCTTTGGACTGATGTCTCAGCCAGTCGCTCACAACACTTTTGACTTCATCGTCACTTTTAAAATTCGTGCCTCTCGCGAACGCTTTCAAGGGACCAAACAGGGGCAAGGTCTGGGCTGTAAGGGGGATGAGGGAGCAGTTCTCAGCCCAGCTCGTTGATGGTCTGCACCGTTTGGGCTGCTGTGTGAGGCCTTGCGTTGTCATGATGCAAGATGACTCCTTCTGACTGATGACCCCTGCGTTTGTCCCAACAGATAAGCTCAAAGTCATTGCAATGTCATCCACTGTCACCCTTCTGTCAGACTGAATGAGGTCATTGACTGATTCGATCACCTCAGGAGACCTCACTTCTGTAGGCCTCCCAAGCCTGTCTTCATCCTCAACACTGCTCCGTCCTTCTTTAAACAATTTAGCCCACTTGTAGACATTTTTTGGCTGAAACATGTGACACCATACACAGTTGACATTCTCCTATGAATTTCAACTGGTTTGCACCCTTCAGCAACCAAAACTTGATAACTGACTGCTGTTCAATCCTGGAGCATGCTTCTTGGTCGGTCATCTTTGTTAATCGCCAAAACTCTCAAAGTTTTTTTTAATCTGAAAAAGAAATTAAATCCATGTGAAAAAGAAGTAAAACAAAAAAATAAATAAATAAATAAAAAAGAGTAAGCTTCTATCTGTATTAGAAGTCCTTATACCGAAAATTAACTTTATTTATTGAATAACCCTCGTAGATAGATAGATAGATAGATCGATATTATTATATGCGTGGTAATTAAATCCATGTGAAAAAGAAGAAAAACCAAAAAATAATAAAAAAGAGTAAACTTCTATCTGTATTAGAAGTCCTTATACCGAAAATTACACCTTATTTATTGAATAACCCTCGTAGATAGATAGATAGATCGATATTATATGCATGGTAATTAAATCCGTGTGAAAAAGAAGAAAAACCAAAAAATAATAAAAAAATGAGTAAGCTTCTATCTGTATTAGAAGTCCTTATACCGAAAAATTCACCTTATTTATTGAATAACCCTCGTAGATAGATAGATAGATAGATCGATATTATATGCCTGGTAATTAAATCCATGTGAAAAAGAAGAAAAACCAAAAAATAATAAAAAAGAGTAAGCTTCTATCTGTATTAGAAGTCCTTATACCGAAAATTACACCTTATTTATTGAATAACCCTCGTAGATAGATAGATAGATCGATATTATATGCATGGTAATTAAATCCGTGTGAAAAAGAAGAAAAACCAAAAAATAATAAAAAAATGAGTAAGCTTCTATCTGTATTAGAAGTCCTTATACCGAAAAATTCACCTCATTTATTGAATAACCCTCGTATTTAAGTCTTTCATCACGATAAAACACACATTTTTATACTTTATGGACAAGATACTCCTCGGGGAATTCGTTTTCTACTTTCTGCTGCCCTTTTTTAAACTCCCCAATAACGCGATAAGCACCGACATTGCCTACTACGTTTTCTCATCGCTTATGACTCGTTCTGTGTAGCTATCTAGACGAAAACTTTACAGAATAGCGTTTCAATAATGTTTATACATTTGAAACATTCGTTAAAAATATAAAACCAGAATTAATTTATAATGAAAGATTACGAACAAGAGCTTTAAGATAGCCCATAAGATCTGATCGGTTTTCACGATCGTTAACTATATTTTTATGTCTTTCATTACGATAAAACACATTTTTTTCTTTTTGGGCAAGACCCTCCTCGAAGAATACGTTCAGCTTCGTTTTCTACGTTCTGCTGCTCTTTTTGAAACTCTCCAAAAATTCGATAAACACCGCCATGATCATTGCCTACTAAATTTTCCCATCGCCTTTGCCATATTCTGGTTTTATATTTCAGAAGAACGGGGATTAGGAGAGATAACAAAAACACAAAATTTATTATGAGCTACGAATGTCAGGAAATTGTGGAGAGACATGATCGCCAACGTCCTGAAGCGACACGGCGCGTATAATAAAACTAAGAATGAATGTAAATGGATGGCGGAACAAGGTTTAGGAGATATAACAAAAATACAATATTTAAGAGCCAGAAAGGACGGGAAATTGTGGAGAGCCATGATACCTATAAAGTCCTAAAAGGATATATCTAATAGAAGAAGAACAGTCGTTCTATTTCTATTTAGATCAGCTAAATAAATATTAAAAGTTCGTTCGGTGCATTTGTCTTCAGTCTTTGTAAAATCCATTGGCTCGACACACGTACAACTCCATTTGGGAGAATCTTAACAATCTTCCCTTTGAATAGGTACGCCAGTTGACAGCTTTTACACATAGTTCGTATCTCTGACAATTGTTCGCAATAGCGAGAAGAAAGAGGCCTCACCTGTAGAGCCTTTTAGGTAGTCTTTCTTGCATCATATCCTCACCTTCACGTCTCCGAAGACGTACGACATTGTCACCTTTGATTGACTGAAGACTTTCCCAGTTGACAAACAATTTCATATCCTTTCAATACAAAACCTTTCTGTCGAGACTACAAGAAGTTTGGAAAGGAATTGCGAACCTGACATTTTGACTAAACATTATTCTGTTCTTGGGGTGTGTTTTTAGATGTGTGTGTGCGCTTAGATGTACGTAAGCATATATATATATATATATATATATATATATATATATATATATTGTTTATACGTTATTTTTATATATACAAATATATAAGTAAATGCTCTGTTTATAATAAGCAGTATTAATAACATTTACCTGCCTGAATGTCCGAGAAACGTCATAGAAAATATGCGTCCTACGACAGGAATCGAACCTGTATCCTATACGTAACCGTCATATAGCCTGACGTGCTATATCATTTAGCTACAGAGGATGAGTCTGGTTAGCAAGGTGAAATTACTGTTTTTATGCAACAAATTTCCCATAATTTTTCTCGAACGCTCATATCTGCTCGAAGCGTATCTTAACGTAAACAAAAGACGTTATATATAATGAAATGGATTAAGTCTAACAATTAATTTAAAATATTTTCTGTTTATACGTTCTTTTTATAGATACAAATATTTAAGCAAATATTCTATTTATAATAAACAGTATTAACAACATTTACCCTGCCTGAATGTCCGAGAAATATAAAAAAAAATTCGTTCTCCGACAGGAATCGAACCTGTGTCCTACACGGAATCACCATATAGTCTGATCTGCTATACTATTTAGCAACAGAGGAAGCGTCTGGTTAGTATTGGATTACTGTTTCATAACTACAACCTTCCCATGATTCCCCTCGAGGGCTCATATATGTCCGAAGCGTGTATCTTAACGTAAACAAATGACATAATATATTATTTATATACATATTATATATATATATATATATATATATATATATATATATATATATATATATAGTTGGCTGACGATTGCATATAGCATGAAACAGACTGTCCCCTCTAAGTGTTGACTTCTATGTTCACTTTTATATTTACACACGCTCTATCTCTGATATTGAGCACTTTATCCCATAAATATAGCACACTTTAGACTATATTTCTTTATATATATATATATATATATATATATATATATATATATATATATATATATATATATATAAAAAGACATATTTATGTTTAACATTCTTTTTATAGATACAAATATTTAAGTATTGGCGGAAGGGTCGGGGCTACTTCCGGCTCTTATATCATTTTGTTGACCATGTTCGCCATAGTCTATGAATATAGAACCCAGCGCAGTACGTAATCTGTTCAATGAAACAACGTTAAAGATTAACACTCCCGAGTCAGACACTCTACTGAATCTGACTATACGCCAATACCACCAGCAGCTGTTCAGTAATTCTTCAGTCTTCGATATTAGATGTTGGCAGTGAATATTCGGAAAAAAACATGGCTGCCTTTATACACATCGCACTGAATATTTTGAGCTTTCTGATTGGTTATTAGTGAACTATAAAATGAGTAAACTCATTTTGGTTGGCTCATTAGTACATAGAGTATCCAAAAACTGTAACACATTCTTGTAATGATTAACATGGTTAATATCACTCTAAAGGAAAGACGTAAAATTTGTAATTGAAAAAATAAAAATTATATATATATATATATATATATATTAAAAAAGGCTCAAACATATATATATATATATATATATATATATATATATATATATATATATATATATATATATATTAAAAAAAGGCTCAAACACTAATATTCCATGGTTATAATTTATTACATTGGAATCGTAATCACGATCCAATTCATCAGACCTACAAATTCAAAAAGAAATCGGAAAATATAACACCGGGTATTAAAATAAAAAACAAAATTTTAGTGATAGTGTATGTGTGGGAGTGGGAAACAAGTGTGAGAGGGAAATGTATGAAAGCTCTAGAGAGGGGGTGTAATAGAAGAAAGAAGAACAGGAAAGGCTTAAAGGTGAAGGTGGGGATTAAAATTTAACAGAGAGAAGTTTTAAAGAGAGGAGCTAAATAACGGTTTAAATAAGTGAGATACAGATAAATATGAATTATTTTTCGTTGCATAATTCGCTACCGAATCGCTGACTTAGATTAAAATGAAAAAGACAGACACGGAAACGCGTGTATACATTTGTGGTGAGACTACGAACTATAAAAACGATATGATTTAAACTTAAAATCCAGAAGATCAGAGAGAGAGAGAGAGAGAGAGATAGAGAGAGAGAGAGAGATAGAGAGAGAGAGAGAGAGAGGAAAAAAGATGGTGGGAGTGCAAACTAAAAACCAAGGGCTTTTATAAGAGAACCGATGTGTAATCAAGAAATATATAAGAATATATATAGTCAAAACCTAATGAGCCAGACAAACCTACCAAGGTTTCACTTAGTGAACGATCTGCCTAAGTGAAACCTTGGTAGGTTTGTCTGGCTCAATAGGTTTTGACTCGGTTTGCTCTACGCTTGTATCGAGCTCTTTAGTTAGTTAGTTAGTTGTTTACTCGTATCGGGATTTTTTCTTTGGGCCTTGAACCTGTATCTGTGCGATTATTTTCGACAGACTGTCATGTTCCTGGCTCTTTCTTTTTTAAAACCTTTTTTCCCTTCGTGATTGATTTGGCTATTGTTAAATCAACAATTCGAAGGTTTTTTGACACGAGTATAGTTACCTATATTTATAAGAATATATATATATATATTTATATGTATATTGACCACTAATATTATCAATACATATATGTATACATATGAGAGAGTTATTTCTGTTTAATGGGACCGTAAAAGAACACTATATACGAACCTTGTATTCTCAGTTGAATAAAGCTTTCTTAAAGCCTACACTTGCGTATTTTTGTCATTGCAGCATACACACAAAAAAAAAATAGCATGTCAGTGATTAATAACACCCGCTGAATTATTCTACGTCTATTTTCTTTAGAATAACGCAGACAAAATATTCAGTAAAACATACATTAATGGTGGGGAGAGGCAATTGACTAGGTTAAAATTTGAACTCGACTCCCAGATTTCATTCTTCCTGTCAATAACTGTTCGACCACGTGCATATCCATCACCGGATTAAGTGCATAGACAAAGAAGGGGATTATTCTATAATTAAATATTTTTTAGAGGAAAATAACTGATTTTGTGAGGTGATGTCACCATTGTTGCATTTAAGTTCATTACATTTCAGATTAAGACCTGTAATTATTATCCGAATTCGTAGTTTACTTAATTTACAAACAATTTTTACGCAGTACTAATCCCGAATAAATAAAAACGTAGAATTGCTAACAAAACTAACAAAACATTGGAATAAACAATATCTCTCCACAATTTTCTGCCCGTCCTGGGTATGACGATAAACTACATCCGGCAGCAAGGCTTCTGATCAGGAGGTTTTGTGGAGCGTTGAACCATCTCTTAATTGCTGGTTTTCCCCAGGTCCAACCGGGGTGGTAACACCTGTTAGGGTCCCAGCTATGGGCAAATAGCTAAGCCGCGAACAGTATTAAAGTGTGAGAATAAATTTTAATAACAGAAACAACTTTTGTAATAGATTATTACCAGGAAGAAAAATCTTGTCGGTATTAAAATGAACTCATAGAGGTTGATATGCCGTAAAACAAACCAAATTGAAAAAAATACTGGAATAAATAATGCCACAAAATTTTTATTTTATTGTTATTCCAAACGTTCAGTTACAAAACATCCCAAAATGCAAAAACTGTTGCGTTGTCATGAAGTAAATTAAATTTGGGATAGCAAATAAAAGGAGGAGTCAAGGTTTTTAGAATTATATTCGAAATAGCATATCGCTAAAATCCATTAACCAGGAAATAAGGACATTTTCAGGTTATATATGTAAAGCCTAGACTCATTTAATCCCGCAGCAGATTTAAAAAAAATAAAAAAAAGGAATTAAAGAAAAAAAAAGAAAAAGAAAAAGAAAACGAAACACACAGGTCTGAATTGTGTGTGTGTGTGTGGGGGGAAGTAGATTTCCTGACATGACCCCGGCTACAGCTGTGTTTTTCCTTCTGTTGCCAAAGTCCAACCTAAACGTCTTTTATAATAATCGCACATTCCCAAATTAATACCCGTATTAATAACAATTTAGCCAAAGAATAAAATGAGAAAAAAAAAGGATTTTTTTTTTAAAACGATTTATTTTAAAGTTTTATAGAATTTAGCAGTAATTAAAAAAAAATATCCAGTAGAAGAGGGAAGACTTGAAGTCGAAACCTATTGATAAATAAAAAAAAACAAAAAAAAACAAGTTTTTATTTCCTTTAACAATTTCTAAAATTCTCCTGCAACAGACATATTACTTTCTGGATTTCCTGGCAACGCACCTAATTCTGTTAATGGCAAATAGCTTTTAACTTTGTTCACTTTGCAGAAATGCCTCGACTTGTCTTGGATTTGACTTTCGTAGAAGTTGTCTTTCGAGTTTTAAGTTTCTCAGCCGCGAAACCCGATTTTACGGATCCGTGTTTGTCAGTCTTGGACCCTTTCTGGTTTTGTCCTTGTCCAACTGCAGTTTCAGATTTTTCCGGAATATCTTCATAGGATTCTTCCTCGTCAGATTCAGCCGACAAACTTGTAGAACTTCTAGATTCATCACCGCCGGTGGACTTGGTTTTATTCTTGGACTTTACCGCTTTTAAATTACGGTATCTCTTCCCATCGCCGACTCCAGCAGACGCCGTAGAGCTAACTTCGTTTGGGTACCAGACGTCATTCGAACTATCGTCGTCTTCGCTTAAATTAACAGGTACAATTTGTTCAGAGCTGCTCGAGAACTGGGCCAAACTCGTTGAAGACGTACGCCTCACGCACGCATAGCCTAACAAATTGACCGTGCCATGGCCACAAGTATACAAGGTTACGACATCGTGAGCGAAAAAATAAAGATGTAATGCCTGTTGCGGGTGTGCAGGACCCAGAGTACAAAGCAATAACTTGTCTTCAGCCAGTGCCTGGTACCACAGAGTCACTACGTCTGACGAAGAGACGTCAGATGTAGACTCCAATGTAGCTAATGTAATCTTGAAAGGATGTTTTACTTTAAAACACCTCCGGATCCCGGACCTCACTTTCATGGCCCAGAAGCATGTCGGATACCATTTGCAAAGACGTCGGTCTGACTGCATATTTCTCAACAGGCTTTCCGGTTGCCACTTATTGTAATAAAAATCACAAACAAGCCGAAAATAAATGTTGTTTCTTAAATAAAATCAAGACAGAATAGATCCATTTATAATAAACAGGGGAGGAGGGTAGGTCTAATTTAGTATACCGTAATAATAAGTATTACAGCTTTGTTATCTGCGACAGATATATAGATTAAACGTATGCTGTAAGCTTTCCTTACTCCTGACCACTGACAATCCCATTCTTCCTCATTTACAATGCATTTCTATAGGGAAACACTGCTACAAAATAATAATTCTACATATAATAGCCCTATTCTGCCATTAATGCTTGCCTTCATTCCTGACCACTGACAATCCCTTTCTTCCTCATTTACAATGCCTTCCTATAGTGAAACACTGCTACAAAATAATAATTCTACATATAATAGCCCTATTCTGCCATTAATGCTTGCCTTCATTCCTGACCACTGACAATCCCTTTCTTCCTTATTTGTGTTAGATCTGTTGATATGAAAGTTGTTTTATTGCGCTGTGCTAGCGAAAATTGCTGCCAAATCTCGTTTGGTGTCCTTACTAAATAATTCGAGAGTCTCGATAAAATCCAAAGAAGTGTCTTTAATATTATCAGTCCTAATCTGGCATCTTGACTTCATTTACTTTCCTATCGCTGTGACCTGGCTTCGCTGTGTTTTTCTATAAATATTTTCATGGCATTTGTAAGCAGTCCTCCTTCTATCTCAACCATATGAATTTAAGCGCAGTACTAGATTGGCAACTAGGTCTCATTGTTTTATTGTTGAAATAGCTCGCTTCGATTCTGATCGTTTCTTTTCTCCTCTTTCTCGCTTATAGAACTCTCTTCCAGCTTCTTGTTTTCCTGTTACCTATTATCTTTAAAATTTTAAAAGCAATCGTCATCTTCTTTCACTCTCAGTTACCTGTTTCGTCTTAGTGGCATTATCGCCTTCCTTGGAGTTAAACGAATGAAAAAATGCATTTCTCTATTGAAATTTATATTATGGTCTATAAACATTTACTTGGTTCAAGCATAATTAAGTCTTTGTGGCTTATATTTGGCCGGGCTTTTACGTGATAGTTGGCTACTTTTTTGTGGGAGGGTCATACCCCTATAACGCGAATGCTGTCAGTGTCTTCTGGATGCGCCGACTCGACAAAATGTGTAGAAATGACAGAAAAGAAAAAAAGTGACGGAGAAAGAACAATCATATGAATGAAAAAAAAGGGAGGAAAGAAAGAAAAAAGAAGAGATATACATGAAAAGAATATTACTTTTAGACTAATTATAGCAAGCCCCAACAAGCAATCACGCTGTTTACAGAGACAAGGTTTGCGAGAATTGATATACATTAACTCTAGTTCTTTTAAGTGAAATAACGAATGTGACTGGGACAAAACAGTAAACCAGTCAACACTAAATTCATCTGCACACTTTCTGTTATTTATAAGGTACTCACAGATTAAGGACACATAGGTGTATGTGATCAGTTTATTCGAAACTAAGGTGTGATTCCTGATCTTGATTTGCACGTGTTGTTTTATTTTTTTATCTAGTCGTTGGGTAGTCCTCCCTATATAGTTAACTCCGCAAACACAATTGTAATTATATATATATATATATATATATATATATATATATATATATATATATATATATATATATATTTGATGAGAGGGGAGAATAGATAAGAGGATCGACCTGGAATTGAAAATGACATGAACCTTGTCTCTGTAAACAGCGTGATCGCTTGTTGGGGCTTGCTATAATTAATCTCTAGTACTCCCCACTCTTTTTGTTCTCTCATCAATCATTCGCAAATTTAAGAGTTTATTGTATTTTACTCTTTTTACTCCCGATTAAAACCTCGAAGAGAAACTGGTTGCTTTCCTCTTTAATTTTTTTTTATTGTTTTTAATTATGCCAAGTAATATTCAGCTAAATGTCTTTACAGCAATACTCAAGTTCTGTATCCCTAAGAATGTTTTTAAACATTAAAAGGAATACAGTAGACTCTCTCATATCCAGAATCTTTCATATCCGGAGTGCCTCATATCCGGAATCCCGCATATCCGGACATGATTTTGATGTGTATATTTGAACTATTTTGGTGATATGTAACTGATTTGAAATTTCTCTTTTTCAGGAAATTTACTTTGGATAATTGCTTATGCTTATTTCACCCTAATGGTCTGTGCAAAAGATGGCGGGAATAAGAGGAAAAGTACAACTTTGGAGTTATCGCAAAAAGTGGAAATTTTAAACAGACCAGACGCTGGTGAAATATCATTGTAATTAATGGCTGAGTTCAACATAGGAAAGTCAACATGATATAAAATCTTCCAATGAAACTATTCTCTGGCGTTCAAACTGTCACAATGTACAAGGAAAACATGACTGCGATGAAACCTGGACTGAAATTGAAGCAGCTATTGAAAAGGTTGTCGGTTTTATGGAAAGAAAGTCAGCATTCAGCTATGACAATTACAATAATGCATGCAGAACAAAATTTCAAGAACAAAAGCAAAACGAAATGCGGAAAAAGTTGAGAATTACCTCAAGAGAAAAAAGAATCACGATACAACATTGATTAAAAATTCTCCCAAAGAAACTATTCACTTAGACTCTGAGAAACTTTTGCAACGAATGCCAAAAGTTTATGCAGCAGCAATCAAGACTAAAGAAGGATATGTGGGTTTCATTAAATAATATAGACATATGTCTATTTATTTTTATGAAGATAAGTTGCTTAAGTATACATATATGTATACCGGGTGTAACAGCAAATTTGTCTAAAGCGACAATCCAATAAAATGTTTGTATCTAAAAACCCACTAAACTAATTGGGTTTCTTTTTTTCCAGGTTTTTCGATAAGATTTATCGTAAAGATTATTGAAAAACCCTTTGAGTTATTCAGCTAAAAATAGAACAGGTTAAAATTGTTTTGGGTCAACTGAGCAATGGAGAGAGGAAAAAGATCATTCAGGCCTTCAGTAATGGTACCAACAAAGCTTCAGTGTCCATTCCAGAATCATCAAGAGAATGGTGAATAAGTTTAAAAAAGAGGGAACAGTAGAGAGGAAAACTGGATCAGGAGGTCACAACGGAAAGATGGATTATCATTTTAACTTAGAACTAAAGAGATCAATTAGAAAAGATCCAACTCAGTCCATAAGACGTTTGGCACGTTAGAAATGAGTATCGGCTATAACAGTCCAAAGAGCAGTGAAAATAAGACTTGAAAATGAAATCGTACGTGAAACGTGTGAGGCACATTGTTACTCCAGGACAGAAAGTTAGAAGGTTAGAGAGGGCGAAGATCAATTTGGAAAATGATCCCGGAATAATATATATATATATATATATATATTGGGTATTCACTATTATAGCTGGGATCCTAACAGATGCTACCACACCGAGTCAGGGTGGACCTGGGAACAACTCCAATTAAGAGGTGGTTATACGATCCTGAAAATCTCCAATCTCCCGACCAGAGGCTTTGCTGCCGGATGTAGTTTATCGTCATACCCAGGAATTTTGGCCGATTATCTTTCAAACTGTTGATATAGTCTGTATAACACACACACACACACACACACACACACACATATATATATATATATATATATATATATATATATATATACAGGGGTTCGACAAAATAATTGAAACACTTGTTAAATTCAAAGAAAATTTATTTAATATGCAGTTGGTCCTCCTTTAGCTTCACAGACAGCTTTAATACGTCTAGGAATGGAATCATACAGCTTCCTGACTTCATCCAGAGGAATTTTCAGACATTAAAACCTTCTCCAGATTTTTACGACACGACGGTGGAGGATAGCGGCTCTTAAATTGTTTCCCCAAAATGCACTACAAATGTTCAATAATATTGATATCTGGAGATTGGGGAGGCCACTCCATATGTTCTAGCTCACTTTCATGCTCTTCATACCAATTCTTAACCACTCGAGTGGTGTGTATTGGAGCATTATTGTCTTGGAAGATGCAATCACCATCAGGGAATAAAGCCTTGGCCATTGGATGAAAATGGTCTCACAAAATGTTCAGGTAATCTTTGCTGTTGATTCTATCACGCAGTGTAACTATGGGACCGAGACATTTCCATCATATAGCGGCCCAAACTATCACTGATCCACCTCCATGCTTCACTGTTGGAAGAAGGCAGTCAGGGTTGTAAGCTTCTTTGGGGTGCCTCTACACATAAACTCGCCCTGAAGTTGGGAAAAGAGAAAAACTGGACTTGTTTGAGAATATGATTTGCTTCCATTGGTCTGCAGACCAGGCATTGTGATCTCTGCACCACTTCAACCTCTTCTGAATGTTGCCAGTGGAGAGAAGAGGCTTCCTTACGGCGGCTCTTCCATGATATCCAACCTTATGGAGCTCACGGCGAACAGTTTTAATAGAAACTGAACTGTTCAGATGGTTATTCAACTCAGCAGTCACTTTGGTCGCATTTGTCTGATGATTTTTCGCCACATTGCGTTTCAATGCACGACAGTGCCTGTCAGTAAATTTGCAAGTCCGGCCCGAATTGCTACGGTTGCTAGAGGTCTTGTCCTGTTTCTCGAATTGCATCAGCGTTCTTGATACGGTAGCTGTTGAAAAAACAAACAGTTGAGCATCCTTAGTGATCGAGGCTCCTACCATGCGAGCTCCAACAATTTGCTCTTTTCCGAACTCGGAGCGGTCACGCATTTAGCTTAAATGTTACTAAGAAAGTAAATTAGATAGATAAACGTATTTACAATAGATATAACCTGCAATTACGAAGTTTTAGTTAAAGTTCTTAATATAATAGGTCTTTGAAATATAGGCGTGGATTTTGCAACTGTTCCAATTATTTTTGTCCAACCCCTGTATATATATATATATATATATATATATATATATATATATATATATATATATATATATTACATGAATCATTCATACAAAAAGCAGATAGTGAGGTTAATGATAAAAATGACAAGAATCACTCTCGCAAACAATTTTTAATAAAATACATTAACCTCGAACCCGTTGATGAATGTTATGATCCCTGTTTATAAATTCCAGTTGTATAAGGTCTTTTTTTACTACAAGCTTTCGATTGTTCATACAATCATCGTCAGGTATAGAAATAGATATGTTTGCGAGAGTGATTCTTGCCGTTTACATCATTAACTTCACTATCTGCTTTTTGTATGAATGATTCATGTAATGTAAATTGAACTGCACCACATACTTGATATATATATATATATATATATATATATATATATATATATATATATATATATATATATATATATATATATATATATATATAATGAAAAAATGTAAAATTAAATTAAATGTTCAGCTAATTTTCCCGACATATATTCCAAGAAAGATGCCATTTCTGTAAATAAATTTGATTTTACTGCATAACTTCCTGAAGACCAGAAAAAGGGAAAATAGAAAAGAAACGATACATGTGAAGAAAAAAAGACAGGGAAAAAAGAAGATAAAGAAAGGATAATGAAAAGAAAATGTTTAAAAAAGTAGAAAGAAAGAAAGAAAGAAAGAAAGAGAGAGAGAGAGAGAGAGAGTGAAATTGAGAGAAAGTAAGAGAGATAGAGTGTGAGAGTAAGAGAGACAGAGAGTGAGAAAGATAGAAAGTGAGAGTAAGAGAGAGAGAGAAAGAGTGGGAATTGAGAGAGAGTGATAGAGAGGGAAATTGAGAGAGAAAGTGAGTGAGAGAGAGAGAGAGTGAAATTGAGAGAGAGTAAGAGAGATAGAGAGTGAGAGTAAGAGAGAGACACAAAAAAGAGAGTGGGAATTGACAGAGAGTGAGAGAGAGAGGGAAATTGAGAGAGAGTGAGAGAGACAGAGAGTGAGAAAGATAGAAAGTGAGAGTAAGAGAGAGAGAGAGAGAGAGAAAGAGTGGGAATTGAGAGAAAGGCAAATTGAGAGAGAGAGTGAGTGAGAGAGAGAGAGTGAAATTGAGAGAGAGTAAGAGAGATAGAGAGTGAGAGTAAGAGAGAGAGATATACAAAAAGAGAGAGGGAATTGAGAGAGAGAGAGGGTGAAATTGAGAGAGAGTGAGAGAGAGAGAGAGTGAAATTGAGAGAGAGTGAGAGATAGAGAGTGAGAGTAAGAGAGACAGAGAGTGAGAAAGATAGAAAGTGAGAGAGAGAGAGAGAGAGAGAGAGTGTGTGTGTATGGGGGGAGAGGTTCTGCGAATGTTGAAAGTAAAAAAAAGTTTACAATCCGGACTTAAATTTGTTAATCCATCTATGACAACATTATTCGTATTTCTCGCCAGAGTTTATTTTTTCGCAAGCAGTTCCCTAAAACGTTTAGCGCAAACTTTTCCGTAAAATATCTCAAACATATTTTCAACATGTGGACATCAAAGGCTAAAAAGATTCGCCAACAAAAATAACTTACTTGAAATTAAAAAAAAAAAATCTTTAAAGTTAGCGAAGCATTTTGACGGCTTCGCCAAACAGCAAAAAATGATTAATTGAAATAAAATACTTGATATTTTTTTACGGAAAGCGACAGGAATGTTCTATTAAATAATGGAATATAATAAAATAAACGGAATAAATAAAGTTGTTTTAGCAGAATAAATGATATCGAAAACACGTGAGATTAATATGAACTTAGGTGAGTATGAAAGACTGCTAAAAATAAGAAACATTTTAAAAATATGTTTCCATTTTTTCGAGTTTGTAACACAGGTTTTAATTTGGCTACCTTTTGTTCACGCGGAAATCACTTTCTGTCTATGGAAGTTGATTGGTAGTTAGTTCAATATTCAGTTGAATAGTGTGTGGAAGAAATGATTGGTAAAGACATAGTGTTCCCCAAATGATAGCTAGTCTTGAATGGGGAACAGATCGATGGCGTCTTTTAATTCGTTTCGAAACAGAACAAAGAGGCAAGTGTGTCCAAGGTTTCTACTCGGTCCTGGAAAGAAACAATGCAGTTATTAATAAGAAGAGTTGAAATGAATGTATGCAAGATTTCACTGCTCTAGCATCACTACTTCATAGTCAGCCTATGAACATTTCAGCCCTCCCTCGTACCTGGAAAGAAACAATGCAATTATTAATAAGAAGAGTTGAAATGAATGCATGCAAGATTTCACAACTCTAGAATCATTTCTTCATAGTCAGCCTATGAACTTTTCAGCCCACCCTCGTACCTGGAAAGAAACAATGCAGTTATTAATAATAAGTGTTGAAATGAATGCATGCAAGATTTCACAGCTCTAGCATCACTCTTTCATAGTCAGCCTATGAACTTTTCAGACCAGCCTCGTACCTGGAAAGAAACAATTCAGTTATTAATAATAAGTGTTGAAATGAATGCATCTAGTCTTGATAGCCAGATCATGAGCAAAATTGTGTCCTGATCTGCATATCAAAACTGGAAGATGAGGACAGGGCAACTTACGCCAAATTATGGCAACAGTACTCAATATTCGTCCTGATCTGTCTATCACGACTGGAGCATGAGGACTGAGCAGCTACTGTTCTGACTCTTATAAATTTAAAGGATTTCTAGAGCAATTAACAATCAGGATCCTGCCCCGGAACAGTAACCAAATAGATTAAAGCATTATTTCGGGTATTTGGTGACATCGTCCGCTAATGTTATGCCTTGGATTAACTATGGATTATTTCGGAGGATCTCTTTCTGAAAGATATGTGTAAAGGTTAATCCATTGAAAAAACAATTCAAGATCAACAAGATTAATTCACGGTTATCCTCCAGAAATCAGACATTTTATTTGTTAATCCAATGGCCGTGCATGAAATATAGTCGCCATATCTGCTCTTGCTATACATCTCGAGACAAAATCTGTTAAAATCCAAATAAATGTTCGTAATATAATAGGTCCTAACCTGGCATCTCGACTTCAGTCAATTTCTCACCGACTTTACCTGGATGTCCTTTCTCTTTCTTTTCTACACATCTTTTCGCGGCAAATGCTCTGATGAGCTTTTTTCCTAGTGTCCCTTCTTCATCAATTTAAGTGTGCTACTAGATTAGTGTTTAGGTCTCGCAGTTTTACTCTTAAGCTAACTAAACGCAACCGCTTCTTCTAATCTAACAGTTTCTTTTCTCACACTTTCTACCTGTGGAACTTCCTTCCGTTTTTTTTTCTCCCCTTCTCTCAAAAATTGTAATGCAACGCCAATCCCCATCTTCTGTCGTCCTGAAGAAGTGCCCAAAGTTCACACAGCCTTGAAACATCGTGCTACCGAAAGACACCGTTGAAAAGCCACTTGAAGTATTAAGTGATGTATCTGTTAGATTATTTTGTGTACTAGTGAGCAAACCCAAATGACTTGACTCACTTTATAGTTCCCCAATAGAAGGTTAACCAATCAGGAGGTGTAAAATATTCAATCCGTCGTGTATAAAGGCGGCCATTTTTATTACTTTTTCCGAATATCCAGTGCCAACCTGTCAGGCGAAAGAACAGAAGGAAGAACTACGCTCTGCTACTTTATCGGGATATCCACTGCTAACCTGAACTACGCTTCCCTACTGTCTTCGAAATATTCACTGCCAACCTCTGGATTCTATACTCAAAGACTACCGTCATCATGAACAACAGTATCAGCAAAAATTGAATTTAAAAATAAAGTCATATATATAAAGGTTGTGATTAATGAAAAACAGGCATTACTTTTTGATCGACCCTTGTACCAATTTTTAAGAAGAAAGGAGACTATGTTGAAAATGAAATTTGGAATCTAAAGACTGCTGAGTTCTTTTTGGTCCGCTTTGGGTTATTCTACTATCAAATCGGTTGTAATTGGGGAAAATAGGTCATACGTTTGGTTTTTAAATTCAGGAATGTTTATTTTCATTTTAGTATATTTTGTGTTCTTTGTAATAAAGTTGTTGCAATATAACGAGAAACTGACATTGCTGTGGGGTCGACCTTCGTATATATCTGGATGGGAAATAAACTGCCACAAACAACACACCTTAAATTTTTGAGGTCCCGTGCACACCAGGCAACGCCTATTAAACAACAGGCCCCGTATAAAGGCATATAATTGCTGGTGTCAGTGTGACCCGATCTTTGACCTTTGACTTTTTAAACATATTTCTCCCTCCAACGCGTTAAGCATTTCCCGCGTTTCTTATTTTTCGTTGTAAAGCTTTTACCTGAGCGCGTGTAATCAATCAATCTGCCGATCGTTCGATATCGATCTACTGGCGTTCAGTGCGAATAGGTGAAGTTCCAATCAAACAAGAAAAATGAAGAAGAAGAAGAAGAAGAAGAAGAAGAAGAAGAAGAAGAAGAAGAAGAAGAAGAAGAAGAAAAAATGTTGATGTTGATTGAATCAATTGAAAGAAACGCTAAAAGGAAAAAAATCTTTCCATCCCTCAAGTCAAGAATATTAAAAGGTAAGATTTTTAAACGAGGAATTGCAAGCTTTGCTGACGTGGTTTCATTTCGTTTTTTTTATTTTAATTCTTTTTTAATTTTTTTTTTATTCTTTTTTATCGCTTCTTCTTTCCATCTTTTCTTTATTCATCGTTTCTGTTTGTTTTTTTATTTTCCTTCTCCTCCATTTTTCTCTATTTACTTTTCCCAAGCTTTCCGATTAATTATCCAATCCTCTTCATTCTTATTCATTTTTCTTTTTTTTCTACTTATTCTTGTTCTTCATTTTTTCATTCACGATTTAGCCAATCTTTCTTTCTTTCTTTCATTCTTTCTTTCTTTCTTTCTTTCATTCTTTCTTTCTTTGTTTGTTTCTTTGTTTCTTTCTTTCTTATTCATTTTCTTGTTTTTCTTCTTATTGTCTTTAATTTTTCTGTTTCCATTAATGAATTCTTTCTTTCTTTCTTTTTATTCATTTTCTTGTTTTTTCTTCTTATTGTCTTTAATTTTTCTGTTTCCATTAATTAATTCTTTCTTTCTTTCTTTTTATTCATTTTCTTGTTTTTTCTTCTTATTGTCTTTAATTTTTCTGTTTCCATTAATTAATTCTTTCTTTCTTTCTTTTTATTCATTTTCTTGTTTTTTCTTCTTATTGTCTTTAATTTTTCTGTTTCCATTAATTAATTCTTTCTTTCTTTCTTTTTATTCATTTTCTTGTTTTTTCTTCTTATTGTCTTTCATTTTTCTGTTTCCATTAATTAATTCTTTCTTTCTTTCTTTCTTTCTTTCTAGTTTTATTTATTTTCTCCTTTTTGTTTTACATTTTTCTTTCTTTTTTCCTTCTTTCACTTTTTCCTATAGATTCCAGATTATTTCCTTCGAGTTTCTCCTGTCTTTGATCCTTTTTACTTCTTTCGTCTTACTTGCAACATCTTCATATATATATATATATATATATATATATATATATCATACCCCTTTCTTCTTCTTCTTCTTCTTCTTCTTTTTCTTCTTCTTCTTCTTTCCACGGATATTCGATTCCCTTTCCTATATTCCTTTTCCTTCTTTTTTGCGTTCTTTCATTCATTTTCTTGTTGGTTAGGGCACTTAACTTGCGAAATTTGCATATTTAGTCAGAATTATCTATCTATCTATCTATCTATCTATCTATCTATCTATCTATCTATCTATCTCGGTCTGTTCTTAATCTATCTATCTATATAACGCGGCCTGTTCATATCTATCTATCTATCTATCTATCTATCTATCTATCTATCTATCTATCTATCTAAATGTAATACCATCATCTTCAGATGCCTTGATCTTGATCCTCGTGCTTCTCTTTATCCTTTCCTCAAACGACCCTCTTTACTCTTGCTCTCACTCGTTGTAACCCCTTGCGTGCTAGTGACACTCCAGCCTTGCTTGGTGTAAAACGCTTGAAATAAAGTTAAAAGCAGAACTTCTTGGAAAATTTAAATCATCAATTTCTTTTTGTAAAACAGAACTCCCACTTATTGAAAATCTGCTCTGAATTCTAAAATAAAAAATGCATTAAAGCTAGTTTGCATATTTAGTCAGAAGTCGGACAGATTATCTATCTATCTATCTATCTATCTATCTATCTATCTAACGCGGCCTGTTCATATCTATCTATCTATCTATCTATCTATCTATCTATCTATCTATCTAACGCGGCCTGTTCATATCTATCTATCTATCTATCTATCTATCTATCTATCTATCTATCTATCTATCTATCTATCTATCTAACGCGGCCTGTTCATATCTATCTATCTATCTATCTATCTATCTATCTATCTATCTATCTATCTAACGCGGCCTGTTCATATCTATCTATCTATCTATCTATCTATCTATCTATCTATCTATCTATCTATCTATCTAACGCGGCCTGTTCATATCTATCTATCTATCTATCTATCTATCTATCTATCTATCTATCTATCTATCTATCTAACGCGGCCTGTTCATATCTATCTATCTATCTTACATTGTTCTGCAAGCAATTGCCTTTTAAGGGATATTTGTTTTCATATCTGATGGAAAGTGCTTGACGCGGAAAAGTGTTTGTGCACGAGGTTAATGAATAGTTTTCCTGCGTTTGTTTTTACTTTTTTGTTGTACTTCTGGTTGAACCATATGATGCTTTTTTGTGCTGTGTGCTGTGTATGTGGATGCTGTTGGGAATCCATTCTCTTTTAGGGCTCCTTCATAGTCCTTCTTGGCTTCGATGAAGATCAAACAGTCTTAAGAGTTAATGGATTCTCGGCAACAAGCACTCTCCGCAATAAATAAACAAAAATACCGTAAAAATTGCACTGAGAACATGAAGCAAATATTAATTAACATAATAAGAAAACTATCAAAATACCACCTAAACAAACTAAACCCACGTGTAACTGTGGAATAAAGAATTAATGTCCATTAAACGGTAATTTCTTGCAGAAAAATGTAATATACCAAGCCAGTGTAAAAATCAGCAGATAACGAAGTAAAAGTATACAAAGGAGTAACTGAAGGACCCTGGAAAGTATGGAACAAAGAAATTACGCACACAAAACATCCTTTACAAATAGTAAATATGCGAATAGCACAAAGCTTTCAAAAGATATCTGGGAGATTAAAAACAAAAACCGTATCACCAAAAATATGGAAAATATGGAAAAGAATATCAGCCTACAACAATCAATCCAAATATGTAAACTCTGCCTACAGGAGAAAAAATAATTAGCTTCTTAGCCCAAAACAAACTACTAAATAAACGATCATAAATCATCTCAAAATGCAGACCCGAAAACAAATTTTACTTAAAAATCGAAAAATGACAACGAACAAGAATAAGATAAAATAGAAAATGAAATGAAATAAACAAAAAATAAAATAAATGAATCCAAACCAATAAATAAGTAAATAAACTAAGTAAATAATAAACAAATTGAAAACCACGAATGCACACATAAACACAAGTAACAGTAACATTTAAGAATAAAATAATAAAGTTAACAAACAACACTATAAAGAGCCAAAAAACTGCATCCAGATTCACAATTATTTCCACTCAATAATTTGAAATAAAACCTGTACTACCCACCAAAATGACACTTTAGAATAGTACAATGGACTACCCACAATGCATCACTGACCTGTACATATAAAAAGTCGAGCAAGACACAACGCACATGGCCTAACTATTGCAATTAGCATGAAACAGATTGTCACTCCTGGGTGTTGACTTCAAAACACGCACCGTTTGAATTAACGAAAAAAACCCTAAGACCATTTTACAAAGATAAAGATATTCGTAATCTGTGAGCTGTAGTTGTGAGTACATTTCTTTTTATTTCTTTAAGGAATGGGCTACCAGGAATCCCTTCAATGAATTTATCGGAAACATTTACAGTCAATCCGAGGGCTCCAACTACAACTGGAATTCTTGATGTCCTCACGTGTCGCATTTTTTAGATTTCCACTTCAAGATCCTTGATAGGTTTTGAAGATCTTCAAAGATACATTACAATCTGAAGGGTCTGCCATGCTGTTTCTTGATTACGATGTCTGGGCGATTAGCTTTGATTCTTCTGTCCGGGTGTATTGTGAAAACCTTGAAGTTGCGACAGGTTCGATCTCTGTAGCCGGCATGCTCATACCAGTTTCTTATAATTTCGATCCCGTAAAAGTTGCAGATTTGTCAGTGCAGATATTGGCTCACTCTCTCATGTCGAGTTTTATATTCAATGGGTGCCAATACCGCGCAATCTGATGCAAGGTGGCCAGTTGTTTCTGGATATTTATCCCAGAATCTTCGGTTTAACACAATTTGTCCCTATGTGCGCGTGGTAAATTCTATTTAGGAAGAATTGGTCCTGTGCATCAAGAATAAAATCTTAGCTTTTGACCCTGTACTAAGTAACCACTACGGGCACGGGGTTAGTCTACATCATCTTGTTTGGTACGGGTAGAGTATTGACCATAAATGCAGTTTGGGGACCAATGAAAGTAGCTCGTCGGGGCAGCTTTGACCCTGTACTAAGTAACCACTACGGGTACGAGGTTAGTCTACATCATCTTGTTTGGTACGGGTGAGAGTATTGACCATAAATGCAGTTTGGGAGCCAATAAAAGTAGCTCGTCCGGGCAGCTTTGACCCTGTACTAAGTAACCACTATGGGTACGGGGTTTGTTTACATCAACTTGTTTGGTACGGATATAGTACTGGACTATTACTGCAGATTTTCCAGTGCTATTATTGGCCCACTCTGTCATGCCGAGTTTTATATTCAATGGGTGCCAATACCGCGCAATCTGATGCAAGATGGTCTGTTGTTTCTAGATATTTATCCAAGAATCTTCGGTTTAACAGAATTTTTCACTATGTGCGCTTGGTAATTTTTGGTCATGTGGAGCAAGAATAAAACCTTAGCTTTTGATCCTGCACTAAGTAACCACTGATTGTCTACATCGTCTTGTTTGGTATGGGTAAGGTATTGGCCTAAAGAGGTTTATCTTGCCATTTTTAAAATCGAGTCTATTTTTATTTCATATGATGTACAGTCGATATGTTGTTTGATTTATTTAATAATATAAATTTTAAAGAGGTTTTTTCTTGCCATTTTTAAAATCGAGTCTATTTTTATTTCATATGATGTACAGTCGATATGTTGTTTGATTTATTTAATAATATAAATTTTAAAGAGGTTTATCTTGCCATTTTTAAAATCGAGTCTATTTTTATTTCATATGATGTACAGTCGATATGTTGTTTGATTTATTTAATAATATAAATTTTAAAGAGGTTTATCTTGCCATTTTCAAAATCGAGTCTATTTTTATTTTATATGATGTACAGTCGATATGTTGTTTGATTTATTTAATAATATAAATTTTAAAGAGGTTTATCTTGCCATTTTTAAAATCGAGTCTATTTTTATTTTATATGATGTACAGTCGATATGTTGTTTGATTTATTTAATAATATAAATTTTAAAGAGGTTTATCTTGCCATTTTTAAAATCGAGTCTATTTTTATTTCATATGATGTACAGTCGATATGTTGTTTGATTTATTTAATAATATAAATTTTAAAGAGGTTTTTTCTTGCCATTTTAAAAATCGAGTCTATTTTTATTTCATATGATGTACAGTCGATATGTTGTTTGATTTATTTAATAATATAAATTTTAAAGAGGTTTATCTTGCCATTTTTAAAATCGAGTCTATTTTTATTTCATATGATGTACAGTCGATATGTTGTTTGATTTATTTAATAATATAAATTTTAAAGAGGTTTTTTCTTGCCATTTTTAAAATCGAGTCTATTTTTATTTCATATGATGTACAGTCGATATGTTGTTTGATTTATTTAATAATATAAATTTTAAAGAGGTTTATCTTGCCATTTTTAAAATCGAGTCTATTTTTATTTCATATGATGTACAGTCGATATGTTGTTTGATTTATTTAATAATATAAATTTTAAAGAGGTTTATCTTGCCATTTTTAAAATCGAGTCTATTTTTATTTCATATGATGTACAGTCGATATGTTGTTTGATTTATTTAATAATATAAATTTTAAAGAGGTTTATCTTGCCATTTTTAAAATCGAGTCTATTTTTATTTTATATGATGTACAGTCGATATGTTGTTTGATTTATTTAATTATATAAATTTTAAAGAGGTTTATCTTGCCATTTTTAAAATCGAGTCTATCTTTATTTCATATGATGTACAGTCGATATGTTGTTTGATTTATTTAATAATATAAATTTTAAAGAGGTTTATCTTGCCATTTTTAAAATCGAGTCTATTTTTATTTTATATGATGTACAGTCGATATATTGTTTGATTTATTTAATAATATAAATTTTATATTATTATCGTCCCACTTGATGAGGTTTATTTAAAACTTTATTTTTCTATATTTCCCCTTTATTGAAAATTTAATTAAAAACGTTTTTAAAGATTTATTCTATATCTCACACACTTTTTAAAGAGTTTTTTTCTATATTTCATATCCTATAAGAACCTTTTTAATTTTAATTTTTTTTAGTTTTTCTCTACATATTTTTAATTTTTATTTTTTTTTATTCTTTTTTCTGTAAATCTGATATGTTATGTGCATTCAAGTATATTGATAATTTAAATTTATTTTATTTACCCGTTTTCTTGCTAGCTGTTTTTTGTATTTTTTAAAAGTTTTTTTCCTTAGTTCTTATAGATGTTTTCCTCTGTAAAAAGACTCTTAATATTTTTATCTATTTTAATTCATGGTTTAATCTAGATTTAATCTGTATAATATATTATAATAATCTCTAATTTTTCTTTTAATATATATGATTATGTCTAATCCTTTATATTTTAATCTATAATTAATCTATATAATCTTTAAATTTAATCTAAATTTTTATCGATAATTTTACCTTTTAATCTACTTAAAATTGTTTCCCTTATATTGTAAAGCTACTTTTAGGCTATTACTTATCTATTTATTTTAATTCTTCCTTTATTTAATTATTGTTATGGTCCAGGTTAGGACCAAGGAAGAACAACACGAACACAAGAGTAGAAATAACGAAGATATATTACACGGAATAATAATACAAGATGTGGAAGGTGTTAGTATGACTGTCAGTCTGGTTTGGAGTGAACTACTATCGGTTCGACTCGATTCGTCCCTCTCTCTTGAGAGGCGTAGTATACATAGTGATTAGGAAGAGTTCATTCTGTAGTTATAGGTAAGGACCCATAACACTTATTAATTTTAATATTCATATTGTTGTGGCCTGTTTAGGGTCCAGAAAGAAAGACACAGAAGACGAATGTAGGCTGAACAAGTATATTGAAGATATATACAAAAAAATAGTGTTAGTAATAAGTGGATAGCGGTGTACGTCCGAGGGGTAGATTAGCACTGCGTCTACTTCTGCCCAAAACCCCGCAATATTTAACGCCCCCCCCCACATGGGTCGTATGTGGCACAAAGCCGGGTTATCGTGGGTTTCCCGAGCCCATAGGCTTGGCCAAAAATGTTCCCTTTGAACCCGTAAAAACTGGTTCAGGGCCTGTCTACCTCCCCAGACGAAACTTTGCTCTGCGGCAAAGCCTCGTCCGTGTTCCTCTCCGCCGAGGCTTAGAGTTTGACAGTCATGAACGGTTTGGCACTGTGGTCCCGAAACCCGCAATATTTATTTCTGTGAAATTACAGAAAAAGTGGCACCAGGCCTAAAAAGGGGATGGGGAAAAGGACGGTTTCATCTGTCTTAATTTTAAACTTAGCTAGCCGCAAGCACTGACCCAAGCATACTAACAATATTCCTAACACCAAAGCAACACATTCTTACTAACCTTTCTTACTACATTCACCATAATACCTCATTGTCTCAATGAAAATTCTAAATAGTCCCCATATGTACAAATCATCGTATGTGTGTGCGTGAGGGGGATAAAACTACTAATTAAAATGAATATATACAATATGAATTAATCTATTTACAAGAAACTAAACAAAACCATTATTAGTAATAACCCCCCCCCCAAATACTTAAATGTGGCAGAAATATCAGTTCACTGGACGAAATCAATGCGGGCTTATAAGAATATAAAATGCATTCATTCATCCTTAGCACTCACACAGACACGCACTCATCCACACACAACAACAAAAACGAAAAACGCACACAGGCAAAATAAAATGAAAAGCGCCCCGCATCCACCAGAGATTAGATGTGATCCGAAATATGTCACATCGACTGAAAAAACCTACTACTAAAAAAGAATTCTCCTCTTACCATATTAGTACAAAAACACACACTCTTAAATTTAAAAAAAAAAATTAAATCTTTACGCTGCAAATTTTCTTACTGTTAACAATCACACATTTGTAAAAAACATATTTCGGATTACATCTAATCTTTCGTTGTCCCGTTATTACCTGGATGTAAAAAAACAAATCAACTTCCACGCCTGATGATATCTGTATGAACAGATGAAAGTACTAGCAAAAGACCTTGTACAACTGGAATTTATTAAAAACAGGGATCATAACATTCATCTACAGGTTCGTGGGTTCATTAACTTCACTATCTGTTTTTTGTATGACTGATTCATGTAATATATATATATATATATATATATATATATATATATATATATATATATATATATATATATATATATATATAGAGAGAGAGAGAGAGAGAGAGAGAGAAATATAGTTATAAATATATATTGTTGTTAGTACTTTTTTGTCGTTAGCATATTTTGGGGTGTTTTTAATTCTATTTCTGTCATTAAAATCTTTTTTTTTTCTTCTCTATATATTTTTTGTCTTTGTTTCTTGATTTATCAGATAAAGACCGATACTAACTTCAGGAACGCCGGTGGCTTGTCTATCGAAGAAATTGCTTCATTAATGCAAGGTTTTGCCCCCGAGTTATCTTCCTTGGCCAACACACAACGACGCTCACAAGACCATCGCTTTTTCGATTCGCCATCTTCATTTATTTTTTTCATTCCTTTCTTGATAAGCTGAAGCACTTTTCCGTTTATTTACTTCGTGTAATCGAAGTTTCGATTCGATTTCTTTTATTTCTACTCCCGTACTAATTTCTGCGGAGGTTAGATAAGTCTGGCACAAGTCTATACCTTTTTAGATTTAGGAAAACGAAATAAAAATAATTAAAAATAGCATTTTTGCTTTTATTCTTTGGTCTTCATGCGCTGCAATGTTATGCGATATAATGTTCGGTTAGTTTTCTTTCATCATCATCCTGGTTGTGATTTTATGGTAGCCGAGGATCTGACCAACAGCCCCCCGACCCAAATATAAATACAGAGTGCGATGGATAAATTGTCGTCTAAATGGGACTAAAATGAAAATAACACTGGCATCTCATTTTAACAGATAGACAGGGTGCGATGGATAAAATTGTGTTCTAAATGACGTCAAAGTGAAAATAACTCTGATATTTCATTTTAACAGATAGACAGGGTGCGATGGACAAATTGTCGTCTGATTAGAGCCAAAATTAAAATAACACTGGCATCTCGTTTTAACATAGACAGGGTGCGATGGATAAATTGTCGTCTAAATGGCGCCAAAATGAAAATAACACTGGCGTCTCATTTTAACAGATAGACAGGGTGCGATGGATAAATTGTCGTCTAAATTACGCCAAAATGAAAATAACACTAGCATCTCATTTTAACAGATAGACAGGGTGCGATGGATAAATTGTCGTCTAAATGGTGCCAAAATGAAAATAACACTGGCGTTTCATTTTAACAGATATACAGGGTGCGATGGATAAATTGTCGTCTAAATGACGCCAAAATGAAAATAACACTGGCATCTCATTTTAACAGATAGACAGGGTGCGATGGATAAAATTGTGTTCTAAATGACGTCAAAGTGAAAATAACACTGGCATCTCATTTTAACAGATAGACAGGGTGCGATGGACAAATTGTCGTCTAAATGGGGCCAAAATGAAAATAACACTGGCATCTCGTTTTAACATATAGACAGGGTGCGATGGACAAAATGCCGTCTGATTAGAGCCAAAATTAAAATAACACTGGCATCTCGTTTTAACATAGACAGGGTGCGATGGATAAATTGTCGTCGAAATGAGGCCAAATTTGAAAATAACGCTGGCATCTCGTTTTAACCAAAGACAGGGTGCGATGGATAAATAGTCGTCTGAATGGGGCCAAAATAAAAAAAAAGCACTGGCATCTCATTTTAACAGTTAGGCACAGTGCGATGGATAGATTGTCGTCTAAATGACGCCAAGAAATTTCACTGACATCTCATTTTCACAGATACACTTATTAAAATTACACAAAAATATCTTGTAATACTAAAGAATAAATTTATTCAGTAAAATCGCCATTGGCTTCAAACACGCCCTCCAGCTGACTTTAGAATCTCCTGCAACTCTTCTGTACGGTCTCCTTGTTTAATTGGTGTATGTTGCCATAATCCTTGCTTTACGTTCGTTTTTGGTGTTATAACGAGTTTTGCTGGTGTATCGCTCAATGAAGTTGGTTGCATTCTGGGGAGTTAGGTAGCCAGATGTCAGGGGTGATGTGGTCGCAGAAATTGTCTGTAAGCCATGACTCGGTGCTCCTCCTTGTGTGGTATGGTGCAGAGTCCTGTTGCTAGACATAGGATCTTCCAGCAGACACCCTTGTGAACCAGACCAGCACCACCTCCTCAAGGCGCGTGATGTAGGCCTCCGGGTTGAGTCTGAGGCACAGTGTGAAGATTAATGAAGCCATAATGACGCATCACTAATGATCACTTCAAACACCTTCGTAATCACCATTAGACTCATCCAACTCTAACGAATGCTCTGCAATGTCCTCAGATTAAGACCCAAACACTCTGAAATGTTCGTATTTGGACTTCCGGTGCGAATGCCAAGCAGTACAGCATGCCGTTACTGTGCAGTTGACAAAATAATAAACAAACAACGCACAGGCACCAAATTAAAATATAAAATGGGAACAATTTACCCATCGCATCCTATATATATATATATATATATATATGTGTGTTTCGTATCAATGCCTGAATCTGTGAATCATTTTTTAGACCACTCAGTGGCTTATGGCTATATCCCGTTGAAACACCCGTTCTAGTACGATGACCGAAGTTAAGCAACGTCGGGCATTGTCAGTACCTAGATGGGTCTTACTGTCCAGCAGATAGCTAAGTCCATCGGCATTAGTTCCCGTTCGGTCCATACTGCTTAACGAGAAAATCGTGGGGATGAGCAAGCTGTCTGCAAGATTGCTTCCCAAGCATGCTGACTCCAGCGCGGAAGCTGAAAATGGTTGATCCTGATAATTTCCACCGTAGATTAATCCCGCAAGATTAAATCTGGGTTCACCTCTTTGAATCTGAATCAAAGATTCAAAGCAAACAGTGGAAGCACTCTGGTTCTCCACCCGAAGTTCAAGCAGGCTGCGTCTGTTGGTAAGGTGATGGCTTCTGTTTTTTTATTTATTCTTAAGGTGTAATCATGACAGACTGCCCGATAAAGGGGAAAACTATTAATGGACAGTACTATGTATCAGAATTAAGACAACTGAAGGAAGCTCTTGCTCCAGGCTAACGCGCCCGTTCTCATTGCTAAGCTTGCAGTAGCTGAAGAAACCAACTATAACTTTGAATTGCTATCCTCCTATATCACCAGACTTAGCTCCATCTGATATCTTCCTCTTTCCTAAATTCAAATGGTCGCTATTTTTGATACAATGACCTCTTCTTCCGTGATGAGATTGAAATACTTAAGCATCGTTGGATCAAACGCGTTGATATCAAATAGGACTATATTGAAAAACCGTCGTTATTGTCCAACTCTTGTTAGGTGAAGCTTGTAACGTTTTGAACGACCCTTGTTTTGTATGTACCCCTTTGTACAGGAATAGAAATTATGTTCTGCAAACCTCCTCACTGATAATAGAACAAAGATATTCGAATTGGCTCACCATTTTAAATTCCTGACCACGGACTTTTATCTTGCTCGAAGGCCCTTTCTCATTGATCGTCATAAACTTGGTGTTTTTCGGTATTAATCTCCACACCTTGTCGGAAGGATTTTTCATCAATGTTTTTCTGACTGGCAAGTCCTTCTTTGCCAGCTCGATCTTTTATATTCTCTGCAAAGCGAAGGGCTGTCAAATTACGACGTTCATTAATATTTGTTCCCGGATTTTCCTTAAGGGCGTCACGTTCTTCCGTTTGTTTCCAAAGTCCTGGCATTTTTTCAGCCTTATGTCATGTTATGGGTCCTTACCTATAACTACAGAATGAACTCTTCCTAATCACTATGTATACTACGCCTCTCAAGAGAGAGAGAGAGAGAGATGAATCGAGTCGAGCCGATAGTAGTTCACTCCAAACCAGACTGACAGTCATACTAACACCTTCCATATCTTGTATTATTATTATTCCGTGTAATATATCTTCGTTATTTCTACTCTTGTGTTCGTGTTGTTCTTCCTTGGTCCTAACCTGGACCATAACACTATAAAAATGCATTGGAAAGTGATTTTACTATGTGCTATGGGTCCTTACCTATAACTACAGAATGAACTCTTCCTAACACGATGTATACTACGCCTCTCAAGAGAGAGAGAGAGAGAGAGAGAGAGAGAGAGAGAGAGAGAGAGAGAGAGAGAGAGACGAATCGAGTAGAGCCGTTCAGTCCAAACCAGACTGACAGTCATACTAACACCTTCCACATCTTGTATTATCATTCCGTGTAATATATCTTCGTTATTTCTACTCTTGTGTTCGTGTTGTGTTCCTGGTAATGGCCCCCAAACCCTTCTCAAAGGATAGGTACTCTCTCGTAGGAGGAACCCCAACGTCTTCAGTCAATATTCTAACATTTCAGGTAGAAGCCAGCGAAGGGGTTTATTTTTCAACATGCTTACGTCGCTACCGGATACGATACAAAAGTCGAGGTTTGAAGTCTATTTAGCGACAATACCGTGGGAAAACTGCCCAAGCCCCTTCGGCATGTTCCCTTTTGAGGACGTCTTATGTGCAGGGTAATAAGCACACCCCCCTCCAGAAGGAGAGATACTGCCTCAGGGGAAAGCTCCCTGGGGCTTGGGCTTAATATTTGTGTCAGTTAAGTGTGGGAAGGCAATAGTCAGGAAACTGGAAGTTTTACCGGAATTTATTATTGATCGGCACAGTTTTGGTAACGCTTTATGGCGCCGTATTGACATTGGTCGTCGTCGGTGGCATCCGTTCCTGTTCGGGCATCGGGGCTGCCATCCCCTGTCTTTATTACTTTTCTCCCCTCTGGTGACGGTAGCGGAGATGACTGTGAAGGCATAGCTTACTCCTGAAGGGTCGTGAGCAGGAGTCACGGAGGAGTGTGGGTGGTGGGCTCATTTGGAGGAGTGGGGCCCTCCTGAAAGCACGTCGTATATCCTCTGCATGTTGTCGGTCGGACTGTAAAATCTCGGTCTACCCTGCGCCCGGAAGGCTGATTTGCATCAACGGTTTCCCAGGTCTCAGGGTCGATGTTGGCCGGCGCCCCGGATGTTTTCAACAAATCCTTGAAACGCCGTATTACAACAGATATATGATAAAACTGCAAGTATTTCTGGAGAAGGTAGTAAAAGAAAGTGAGAAGAAAGGACTAACCTTCAACTGTAAGAAAACTGACGAAGATGCAAGCTACGAATAGATGTTAAAATCAAGCAAGTACAAAAGGTTATCTGGTTAATGTTTATAACAGAAGACATGGAAAGTGTGGCACCGAAATCGGAAGTCGCATTGGAATAAGGAAAGATGCTTTTCCAAAACTAAACAAAGTATTAAGAAACAGGAAAATTTCGTTAGAAGCAATGATTTCTGTCCTGCTATGTAATAAAAATCCACATGTGGCTGGGAATGTGGGCACTTCGACGTGGTATAATAGGTAGCAAGCTTGTCTCGCTAGATCATTTTTTAATCACTCCCTACCACCAAGGAAGGCGAGAATGCCACTAAGACGCAAGGGGGCTACTGGTAGTGAAAGAGAATGAAAATACTTTAGAAGAAGCCAGAAACCCAATCCTAAACAGGAAACAAGGGCTAAACCTCTACTCTTGTTCAAAACACCAGGGAAGAGTGTGAAGCCAACGACAGACCAACCTATCTGCTCCTATTGAGGAGAAAAATAATTTATGAATAAAATTTCATAGTTCAGGCGTATAGAGAATCAAGTGATAAACATCTACACCTGTTCAAAAGACAGGGGAAGAGTGTGAACCGGACGATAGGCATAATCTGTCTATTCCTATTACGACTGAATAGTTAGTTAGATCAACATCGGTAACACTGGTAAGGTTGGCCTTGTGCCACATCTATGCTACGTTTAGTAAGGCACTATATGACCGCGAATGCTGGACAGTTTACTCACAGATGAAGAGGAGACTCGTGGCAAAACAGATGTGATGCTACAGGAGGATACTGAGAACATCATGGCGGGAGCATGTGACCACCGAAGATGTTTTATGAAAAATCAGAACAAAAAGGACACTTACATTTAGAGTAATAAAGTGGCAGTTGACATTTCTAAGACACATAATGAGGAAAGTAGGCTAGGAAAATTTGACCCTCACAGGACACATTGGAAGAAAAAAGGCAGAGAAAAGCAACGAATGCTAAAGTATCTGTCTATATCTCTGATATAAGGTATTATGATTATTTACATTATTCGGACTGTTATCCTCATCTTCATTGCCATATTCAAAACGTTTCGGCCTCTATATCTCTGAGATGAGGTATTATGATTACTTGCATTATTTACATTATTCGGACTGTCATCCTCATCTTCATTGCCATATTCACAACGTTTCGACCATTGTACACTCCAGCCTTTATGTGTATGTCGATCTATATATCTGTCTATATCTCTGAGATGAGGTATTATGATTACTTACATTACTTACATTATTCGGACTGTTATCCTCATCTTCATTGCAATGTGCACATTGCCTAGGGGATAAAGGCGTTGGTTAGATCCAGTGATTAGACTCAAAAAGTTGTGAGTTCAATACCAGTTAGTGGTGGACCCAAAAACTTGGAGAGCTGAGTTAAAGGGAAGTAACTGAGACATCTGGAAGGGGCATAGCACGTGGAACGAGAACAATCTTGCTTAGTACTGTAAGGGATGATTACATACGTCCTTAAGGTACATAAAAGATGCGTGTGGAGTGGACAAGCAGTAGTTACTTCACTTTTGTCCGCCATTTTGGCGTTGACCAGACGACTTTGATTTCTCATGTCCCTTCTCTCAGTTTTACTGTAACCATTTAACTTCGGCAACCGTTAGCTCTCCTGATGTTGCCACTTGAGATTAAACGTGGGAAGAAGAGAGGTGGAGAAGGTTTAGGTAACCAACTTAAACGGTGACATTCCACTCCTTGGACATTTCATTAAGGCGAAGTAACATTTGAAATTTAATTTAGCGACATTAAAGCACTCGGTTTTGAGAAGACATTGCTTTAGAACGATGTTGCATGTTTTGATCAGGTTTCCAACAAGTGGCTTGCCTAATTAAACATTAGGAATTACCAATTAATTACAAAGAGACTTTGAAGGGATCTTCTTGTTGGTTGAAGCAGGTAGTTTTACCTGATGATGTAGGCGGGAGGTAAATAGGTAGAGAAGAAGCGTAGCTGTGTCAGGCATGAAATGTATACAGGATTTAACTCGGTTTGATTGTGATAAAAAGACAGAGAATAAGAATTAATCGTCAACTGAAATAAAAAGAATTTGAACAATGATGAATGTACGTCGACTCTACGAGGTTTTGATCCACCACTGCGATGGCCTAGTATTGAACTCACAACTCTTTGGGTCTAGTCACTGGATCTAGCCAATGTTTTTATTCAGTGGGCCATGTGTAATCGAGTAAAAAATAAGAATAAATAAAATTTCTGGAATAAGAATCAGTAAACGAACGGATCGATTAAGAAAAAGTGGAAAATGTCTGGAATAAGAATGAAAAAAAAAACGAACGGACCGATTAGGAATAGGTGCAAGATTTCTGGAATAAGAATAAAAAATGAACGAACAGATTAAGTGGGAAATTTCGATAATAAGAATCAATAAACGAACGAACTGATTAAGAATAAGTGGGAAATTTCTGGAATAAGAATCAATAAACGAACGGACCAATTAAGTATACGTGGGAAATTTCTGGAATAATAATGAAAAAAACGAACGGACCGATTAAGTAAAAAATTTATGGAATAAGAATAAAAAAAGAACGGATTCATAGTATGACAATATATATATATATATATATATATATATATATATATATATATAGATATAGATATATATATATATATATATAGATATATAGATATGTATGATATCATAAGGAACAAAAAGGAAATGTACATGAATCTAGCATGCTTCCCTTTTATTAAAGCTGCATCAGATTATGCCACATGTAGAAAAAACCCCTAATATTTTCATTGGTTAAGCAGGATTTTCGTGATTTTGACTTGTCAAGTAGCGTTCGTGTGTATAATTCATGTGTATAAGTGTATCATAATTCTAGTTTGTCTATAATAAAATATTTATCAGGATTCCCTCAAAGTATTTTCAACGTAAAGAATTAAGTTATTTTTTGATTACGGAGGCATTTGAAAAATTAAAATTATGATCAGTTTTGTTCATATGTTTTACGAGCAAGTTTAAAGGGTTGTTCCAACATCGGTATTTCTTATACTAATCAGCAGTGCGCATCCACTACCGTGAATTGAAACGCTGACAGTTGAGTTGTCAAGCAAACGCCATACCAACTGTCCCAACGGGCCTCGGTGACGAAGAGGTAGCAAATCAGACTGAGTATAGCGCCCTTCGCTCACATATTCCGTGGTGGAACTCAACTGTAGTTCTCTGTAACCATAGGACTGTGCCCCCTGGAGCCACGACTACTATCACCAAGCCACTCAAACTGAAGCATTAAAAGCCGGATCAAGCAATGATATACATATGATAGAAATTGTTAGGAGGATAACTCACCTGTCAGGGTTTCAATTCTCGGTAGTGGAAGCGCACTGCTGATGAGTCCCAAATATAGGACGAAACGGCCGTCCAGGGCTTTCTGCATTCTGTTGATGTTTCTTTCACACTCAATGAATTACTTATATATATATATATATATATATATATATATATATATATATATATATATATATATTGTGTGTATTTATTTATTGTCATCTTTGATAATGGCTTATGTAAGCCGAAAGCTTAGATTGGATTAAAATAAAATAAAAATATGTATCAATATTGTGATTTTCTTTCATTGTTTAATGATAATGTTATTAAGCTTATCAGACTATATGAAAAAAACTTACATAAAATATATAGACAACACTTATCTATATTATTTAATGAAACATGTATGAATATATATATATATATATATATATATATATATATATATATATATATATATATATATATATATATATATATATTGACATCCACCCTGGGTCTTTTTCGTCTTTGTCCAGCCTCTACGCAAAATCCCGGTCAACCGCATCGTAGTTCTTACCCTTGATAGAAAGAAGATAACGAAATAATATCTGACTGAAAATCAAGAGGAGCTAACGCTTTCGGAAAAGTGACCGTCAGCGACTCTTGCTCCCATTACACTGACTGGTTGTACTTCATAGCCATATTTAAAAGCAGACGACACGAAAGCCTCCGTTTGTATACTTCTCAGAAGGTAAATATCCCTCATCGTTTTCTATTTTTAGCCCCTCAATGCAGACAACATCAAGACTACAATGTTTTTCACTTGTAGTTTGGCTAGAAGACTTCAGATTTCTTTTTTCATGAAAATTCTGCTGTATTTCTGTGGATAAGTTGTTAATAACATATAGTCAATGAACTTTCCTTTTTATTTCCTAATAACTAAGAGTTCTTTTTTAAGTATGCATAAATAAAATTTACTTCTGAGTACATGGACCTCCAACAGAGTTAAAGCTTTGGGTCAACGCCAAAAATCAATAAAAAACAACTGAACTACACTGCTAGTTTGTTTGCTCACTATTGATGCCAAAAGTCATTTCATGTCTAGCCCTCGAATTATATATATATAGTTGTATATTTAGGCAGAAATCCTTCGTTTATGCATGTTTTATTAAAAATGACAGACAAGGTACTACGGTTAAGCTTTTTATTTAATTTTTCTTGTGTTCGTACAAGAGCTTTGTTTTCTGGACAAAGGGTGTGTAAAAACTGTCCAAATGTTTTATAGCTCCGAACTCTTTCGGCTATACTTTTAGCCATTATCAAGGTTGATTTGGTTTTCAGCTTAATTGAGTGTGTGCATCATGGGTATGTCATAGTGTGTAGTAGGAATGTTTTAATTTCCGAATACGGTTAGCACATTGTGGCCTTGTTCGTAGTTAATATTGTTAAGAGTTGGCTTTTTCTTTTGTATTATTAAAGCTCCCATTATTTTTAGTCGTTTTTTACAAGTGGATGTAGTTATCATGTTTGTGTTTTCTACTGGTATGTTTCTAATGGAGTCTGGTAAATGTGTGTGTGTGTGTGTGTGTTTAAATGGGTTCTATTGGAGCTGTGATCAGATAGGTGTAACGTAAGGCGTCTGGATAAGCATGTAGTTGTGTAACCGATGTAATTATTTATGAGTCCGGTTTGATCAGGAACACAGTTCCCTCAGGGGCATTTGAACTCATAGATAATGTTCGTTCTTTGTAATTTTGACTTAGCTGGTGTGTTGTTATTTTTTGAGGATAATGTTAGCTGTCTTAAATTTTTTATAATAGATAATTAATTTGATTTTTTTATTCGGGTCAGTTGGGGTAGTGTACTTCATTATAAAATGTCTTGTTTGTAATTAATATGCATTTGGTTTTTGTAATAAATGTGTATGTAATTTTTGACAGTGTGTTCACTATCGTTATTACTTACTTTGGGGAGAAATAGTCTAATTTGGTGGTCTATAAGGTGTTTAGGGAAGCCGTTGTTGATTAGTGTTTGTTTAACATTATTAAGTTCTTTGAGAAAGAGTAGTCGAGAGGATGAATTCTGGTGTGCTCTATTTAGAAAAAAAATTATTACTGCTATTTTGTACCTAAAAAACATTTGGACAGTTTTTACACACTTTTTTACACAAGAAAAATTAAATAAAAATAACTACTTGTCTGTCGTTTTTAATGAAACATGCATATATATATATATATATATATATATATATATATATATATATATATATATATATATATATGTGTGTATGAGAGGTTATAATGTTCCAACGAGAGAAAATTGTCTATTTCAAAATGAAGAGAGAAACTGAAAATGTTTTGGTTGTAATGTGTGTTTTTTTAAATATACATATTATGCCTTATTTTCCAGAATTATGCAACACGAGTTTCGGGTGTCGCGACCTTCTTCAGGCAAGGAGGGGATGTTTCCCATATAATAAAATGTAGTGACACAAATGTCTTTCTTGGACTGATGGCGAGAAATTTCTTCTGCTTGAGGGTAATAAAACAATTAAGATTGGTGCGAGAAAGGGTGAGGAAAGATATCTGTATTCTTATCGTTTAATGACCTCTGTCTGTTCTTAGATCTATTTCCATTTTTGTGAATTGTGCGTGTTTTTTGCTAGTATCTGTATGTATATGGATATTCCCTCTCCATACATATATACACTCTTATTATAAGGAATTAGTATATATATATATATATATATATATATATATATATATATATATATATATATAATTAAGTAATTCATTGAGTCTGAAAGAAACCTCAACAGAATGCAGAAAGCACTGGACGGCCGTTTCATCCTATATGTGGGACTCATCAGCAGTGTGCATCCATTACCTAGAATTGAAACCCTGGCAGTTAGGTTGTCAAATAAACGCCATACCAACTGTTCCAACGGGCCTCGGTGACGAAGAGACAGCAAATCAGACTCAATATAGCGCCGCTCGCTCACATATTCCGAGGTGGAACTCAACTGAAATTCTCTGTAACCAAAGGACTGTGCCTCCGGGAGCCACGACTACTATCACCAAGCCGCTCAAACTGAAGCATTAGAAGCCGGATCAAGCAATCATATACATATGATAGAAATTGTTAGGAGGATAACTCACCTGTCAGGGTTTCAATTCTCGGTAGTGGATGCGCGCTACTGATGAGTCTCAAATATAGGACGAAACGGCCGTCCAGTGCTTTCTGCATTCTGTTGAGGTTTCTTCTAGACTCGATGAATTACTTAATTATAATTATCTCAAATCCTCCTAATAATTTCGATCACTTGTATATCCTTGCTTGAACCGGCTTCTAATTCTCGGTATTGGATGCGCACTGCTGATGAGTCCCAAATATAGGACGAAACGGCCGTCCAGTGCTTTTTGCATTCTGTTGAGGTTTCTTCTAGACTCGATGAATTACTTAATTATAATTATCTCAAATCCTCCTAATAATTTCGATCACTTGTATATCCTTGCTTGAACCGGCTTCTAATTCTCGGTAGTGGATGCGCACTGCTGATGAGTCCCAAATATAGGACGAAACGGCCGTCCAATGCTTTCTGCATTCAGTTGAGGTTTCTTCTAGACTCGATGAATTACTTAATTATAATTATCTCAAATCCTCCTAATAATTTCGATCACTTGTATATCCTTGCTTGAACCGGCTTCTAATTCTCGGTAGTGGATGCGCACTGCTGATGAGTCCCAAATATAGGACGAAACGGCCGTCCAGTGCTTTTTGCATTCTGTTGAGGTTTCTTTCAGACTCAATGAATTACTTAATTATAATTAGCAAATCCTCCTAACAATTTCTATCATATATATATATATATATATATATATATATATATATATATATATATATATATATCCGATGCGATGAGAACGAAAGTAATATATAAATTCCAACGTTCGCAGCGTTAATTCTACAGCCTTAATTCAAAAAAGAGCTTAATACAGGTAGTAGAGCGATAATTATAACCATTTCATAAACATTTCCGACCCTCACCCGTAGATGTGCAGTTAAAATGCACTGAAACCAAGTTGCATCTTTGTTGTGAGTAAAATGTTTTTTTCTATATGATAAAATTATAATAAATAAATAATATATATATATATATATATATATATATATATATATATATATATATATATATATATATATACCACCACACATATATGCATACATATATACATACATGCATACATATACACACACTTCCTATGTTGTGTAGGGTTCGTGTATGTGCTTCTGAGTAGTCTGTTTGTTTTTGCTAGTATGTGTATACATATTCGTGCTCAACAGAATCCCGCGTGCGACTGTGTGCGTATGACCACTGTATTTGGCCATTATGTGTACATGTTGTGTGTTTGTGCGTGTTGGGTTATGATCTATATAATGCTGGTTTGAATTTGTTTATGAAGTTTTTTTCTTGTATTTGTAGGTAATAATAATTGTCTGTTTGGTATATTGGCATCATTTTAAATTTACCTTGGTTACATTTATAGATATGTTGTGATACAAAGAGTTTTCTGCTGTCTGGTAATTTGATGTTGCTTTTGTGAAGGGGAACTCTGTTGTTTAGTGCTTAGCTGAAACCTATATATAATTTCTTGCATTTTGTGCACTTGAGTGCATAGACCACATTTTTGGAGTTGCAGTTTAAATGTTTTCGATAATATCCTTCCATACTCGCGAATAATTTTTTTTTTGTCATTACTGCAAGACTACAGAAAGTCGCCATGTTTATACATATATATTTTATTACCAAATACTTTCGACATATCCATGTCATCATCATAATAAATATTATAGTATGCATTATTATCAGAGACATATTTCGATATGTCGAAAGTACTTGGTAATAAAACATATATGTAAAAACACGGCGAATTTCTCTCGTCTTTCAGTAATGACATCAAAAACTTATACGTGAGTATGAAAGGATCTTATCGAAAATGAGTAGACAGAATTTGTTTAATTAAAAGAAAGACAGAGAATTTACTAAAAATACATTGTATTTATTAAAATAACGTATAAACAGAAATTATATTAAGTAATTGTCGGACTTAATCAATTTAATGATATGCAAAAATTAAACTATTCTATTTATATAAACTTATTTGAATATATATTAAGCAGACGGCGGGTGAGCTTTAACGTGGAAAAATGGTTCCTCATGGGGAACGTGGATAATCTTTTCAGTTATATATAGAGTTATCTTTAACAGTAACAATTATAATTTGAAACTGTTCGGTGTTAGACTATAGTTTCTTTTTCATTAATATTTCATTATTATACAAAAAGTAATTCAAAAAACTATTTTTTCTCAAGATATCTTTTCTACTTTTCATATTACTTTTTCTTCGGAAAACGTTTTTTGAACGGAAGTAGTGGTTTAACCCTTGTTTCCTGTTTAATGATTGCATTTCCGGTTTCTTCTAAAGTTTACTTCAACTGTGTACTTCCAATATTTTCGTCTGATTTCTGAAAATTTATTAACTAATTATTTTTTCTCTATCCTCAGTTGGAGTAGTTAGATTCGCCTATCACCCTGTTCACACTCCTCCCCGGTCTTTTGAACAGGAGTAAAAATTTATCCTTTGTTTCCTGTTTGGGATTGCTTAAGGCCTTTAAAACAGTCGCCGTCACAACTTCTTTGAGATATTACTGACTGGAGAATATGATTATTCATTTTGAGGCTACAGGTTAGCAGTTTTCTCTCGACTGCTAGCAAGGAGTTCGAACCCTTTCGTATGGCTTAGAGAATCTGCTCTGGTTGCATAATATCGGGGTTCTTGTAGTTCCACGTTGCCCATGGATACTAGGTACCTAGTATCGGGTAGGACTTTCTGTTACTGATTTCTGGATACGTTGCTTAGTTTCCCGAAGGTATCTTTCGCTATTCATATGAGGCTTCGCATTTCAGTTTTTTCATCAGTTTCATTTGTCTTTTTATACAAAAAATCTGAAAGAGAACAGAAAAAAGAATTTACAAAAAAAAAAAAAATAAGAAAATGGGAAGACGAAGAAGAAGAAGGGAAAATGCAGTCACTTTCGGATCACCCTATGCAGTAGTCTTCCGACCGGCTTGTATTCCCCTAGACGAACGGGTAGTGACTATTATACTTGACATTTTTTTACCGTAAAAGCTTATGATTAATACGAATAAAAAAAAAAACGGTTTGTAAAAACCACCAAAACCCCCAACATTTCTTTCCCGAACATTCGTGGTATCTATACCAATTTATGCAGTGTAGAATCATTTCTCTTGGAACGTTCTCCATACATACGATATCTTTGTGAAACTAATGTAAACTTTTCAAGCTCACCAGTGGATTCGCTGTTCGTCGTTATCGTCTCTATCCTTCAACGTCTAGAAATCTCCTCCTGTTTTCTATATTCGCTTACAATTTCCAAATTTTAAAACCAACATCAAACATTGTCATCTGTCACTAATGTCATCCGATTCTACCTTGAGTGGCTCTTGAGCACTGTATTGTGTGATTATTAGTATTAAGAAAAAATATATAATATACTGATCAACCAAAAGTCAAGGGTAGGTACCTAGTATCGGGTAGGACTTTCTGTGAAATGCAGCAACTAAATATATTTTTTAAAACTTCCTCATTGGTCACATTCTCTGTCTATGGTATTCTTGGTATCCTTTTTGTAGAATCGTACATTTTTCGTTCCGATTTCTTGATACGTTGCTTAGTTTCCCGAAGGTATCTTTCGCTATTCACATGATGCTTCGC